>CM057831.1:7205463-8405463 GCA_030068075.1 Paguma larvata
AAGACTTTTAGGATGATCAGCTGTCCGTACATCTGTTAATAGACTATCTCTGTGTGTGTGTCTTTGTGTGAACATCTTTCTAATAACCGTACGGCAAGAACTGCAGGTGTTTCTGTGTCATCCATCATCACCATCTAAGTGTTCATCGTGTTGAACATGGTGCGCGAGACAAGGATAGCTCGTCTTTACGTAGGCATCAGGTGAGTGAGGTTTGATAGAAAATTGCTAATGTGTTGCTAGTTTTCTTACTGATGTATAACTTTGCTTTGAACCCACCACCCACCACATCGCCGCACACTATGCCTCTCTCTCATGATTGGAGAATCGCGCTTTAGCCTGTCATCACAGGTAAGTGCGTTTTTTTCATGAAACTATTTCCAATACTGTATCAGGAATATGACTGGAATACTCTGCCATAAAATTTTTATAAGGGTTCATTCATTAGTGTATTGGCTAAGCTACCGTGCAGTTATGGTACCCGTTAGTGTTGGTCTACCAGAGGACAGTCTTCCTGCCGCCTCTTTGTTATCGGCGCATGAATCGTTATACTTGTAAATCACTGTGCGTTTCTTTTTTACGTTATCTTTTCAGTTTTGAGATCTGCTGTTAGTAATATGTGTATCATCTATAGTATAAGATGGCATTGATGTAGATACTGGCAGACGGTTAATCTTGTAAAGAGGTGACATAAACTTATGGTATTGATACGGTAGCACTGTAAGTGTTTTTTTTATGGTTTTCTTAACTTTTTTCTCTGGGTGTTTTATTGTACAATATTGCATATAACTTGCATATAAAATATGTGTTAAGGAACGGTTTATGTTATTGATAAGTCTTCTGGTCCATAGTAGGCTGTTAGTAGTTAAGTTTTGGGAGAGTCAAGTGTATACAAGGATTTTCACCTGCTTGAGGTGGGCTCGATGCTCATAACCCCACGTTGTTCAAGAGGCGACTGTATGTGTGTATGTGTGTATGTATATGTACTTATGTGTGTGTATTTATATGTAATCCATATATGTGTTATAAGATTCAGGAAATCCTCCGGGTTGGGGTTTTGGAGTGGAACAGGATCACATAGTTGTATACAAATTTGTGTCTGTTTTCTAGTTTCTTTGTCGAATTCACAGGTATTTACTATATTATTAAAACAAAAGATGGTTTATATAAACCACTGGCCTGAATACTGCAAAGCAAGGGTTATGAACTCAGCAAACATGAAAATAGCAAGTAATTTACCATATTGACGTCCTGAGGGAGAAAAATCATAGGATCGTCTGAGTAGGTGATCAAAATCATTTGTTAGAGTCAAAATCCATTTGTGATTAAAACTTGGCATACAAGGGGATTTACTTTTTTTTAGTGTAAACACATTAACATTGTACATTTTAATGCCTTCTATGGGATACATAAATTATTAGAATTTTCTGCATAGCACCTTGGTGTCACCGGTACCATTCGCTTCTTTCTTTTACATGAATAGTTCATTCCATAAAAACTGATTATTCATCCGCTTTCCAGCGTGTAAAGATGCACGCAAACAGCAGCAAAGTGGCCACCCGGGGACGCACTGGGAGGAAGTCTGGATTGAGTTGCAGGACATTTGGGACAAAGAGCAAGCAGAAAGCATGACTTGGGGGAGGTGGAGGAGTAGGAAAAACCCACGCAGTCTTTAGGAGACAGGCCCCTGCAGGAACATTTCTTGTTGAATAAACATGCTTCGGCATAGATGATCCCAGAAAAACGTACCTCACTTGCAGTGAGGGCATTGTGATGTAGGGAGCAGGGTTATGTGCACTGTTTGGAAAAACAAGAGAATTGACTTAATTTGGCATATGGTGTTTATAGAAGATATTATTATAAACACCAGAAATCATCCCTCAGCCCCGACTACACTCCTTGTTATTAGCATCTTGCATTAGCTTAGTGCATGTTATAGTTATAATTGATGAGCCAGTGTTGATAATACTACTATGGACCAAAGTCTGTAGTTTACTTGAGGCTTCACTCCTTGTTACTGGCAAATGTATAATGACATGTACCCACCGTTAGAGTATCACACCAAATAGTTAGGCTGCCTTAAAAATCTACATTCCAGGGGTGCCTGGGTGGCTCAGTCGGTTAAGCGGCCGACTTCGGCTCAGGTCACGATCTCGTGGTCTGTGAGTTCGAGCCCCGCGTCGGGCTCTGTGCTGACAGCTCAGAGCCTGGAGCCTGCTTCACATTCTGTGTCTCCCTCTCTCTCTGCCCCTCCCCCACTCATGCTCTGTCTCTCTCTGTCTCAAAAATAAATAGATATTAAAAAAAAATCTACATTCCACCTATTTGTCCTTCTCTCCCACGCTTCCCCGAGTCTGCGGCTGCCACTGATCTTTGTACTGTCTCCATAAAGTTGCATTTTTCGGAATGTCCTGTAGTCAGAATGAATCCGTATGCAGCCTCTTCACTTTTGCTTCTTTCACTTCGTAACATGCATTTAAGTTTCCTTCCTATCTTTTCATAGTTTAATAGCTCATTTATTTTTAGCACAGAGTAACATTTCATTGTCTGGATGTATTAGTCTGTTTGGCCATGCACACAGTACAGGACATTTGGTTGCTTCCAAAACATCATTCTTAATATTAGCCCAAAGTTCAAAGATTTCCCATCGAGAAAGGCAGCTTGTCAAGTATGCTTACTGCCAGTTCTGTTATCATCGTACTGGAGCTACCCAACTGAGGAAAAAATAAAAATCGTGTTAGGGTTGGGAGGTAAGCAATGAAATTTACTGTCTATAATGACTTAAGTGTGTATATGGAGGCCCAAAGGATTGTACAAAACCATTTTTAGAATTAATAGAATTTAGCCAGTTGGCCAGATTCAGAAGAGAATATACTAAAGCAATTTGCATTTTTATATCAGCAAATATCAGTTAGAAAAAGAAAATTTAAAAGCCTGCCATTTATAACAGGATAAAAAAATATGACACAAAGAGAAATAACTTTAACAAAAGTTTTACAAGAAACTAAGGGAGAAAATGATAAAACTGTGTAGAAAGAAATTAAGGGATATTTAAACAAGGGAAGAGACTCACAGGAAAGACTCAGAATGTGAATGTCAATTTTCCCAAATGTTATTTATGGAATCATAGTCATCCTAGTAAAAATTCCAACCTTATTATTTTGTGGATCTTTGATAAAATGATTCGCAAATTTATATGGAGTTTCAAAGGCCTACCGGCCCATTCATGAAGAAGAATGTAAGGTCGGGCCCCCTTAAGTAGGACTTATAAATCTGAAGACTTGAGGTGAGCGTGTTATGGTTGCAGGAATAGACAAATAGAGCAAAGGAACAGAATAGAACATGGAGAAAGAGCACCTCACACTTCAAGACTCTTGATATATAACATGATCGTCTTCAAATAGGTGGAGAAAGATAGCTTTTTTTTTCAATAAATAACTGTAATAATAAAATACATATTATTCAGC
The DNA here is from genome assembly GCA_030068075.1 of Paguma larvata. NCBI lineage: Eukaryota > Metazoa > Chordata > Mammalia > Carnivora > Viverridae > Paguma > Paguma larvata. The sequence goes on from CM057831.1 coordinate 7,208,928, forward strand.
AAATGGGACAATTGGGTGCCCATATTTCAAGAAATGAAACGAGACCCCTACTTCCCACCATATACAAATAAATTCCAGGGAAATATGTCTGTATTTCCCACGTTGGGAAGAATTTTCTAAAGCAGATGACACTCACACGTGCATGCCAAAAGCAAAATCAAGTGCATGCATGCCTAATGCCTAAACACACACATGCGCACAGCATAAAGGAAAAGATGGTTACATTCAGTTACATGAAACTGAATTTCTTTTCTCAAAAGCTACCATCAAGACAGTAAAGACGCAAGTCACAAACTGAGTGAAGATACTTGCAAATCCTATAATTGACAAAAACAGATATCCAGTATATATATATAGACAGTTCTACCAAACAACCGAAGAGAAGGAATCTTACAGAAAAACAAAAGAGGGGCACCTGATGGCTCAGTCAGTTAAGCGTCGACTTTCGGCTCAGGTCATGATCTCACAGTTGGTGGGTTCGAGCCCCGTGTCGGGCTCTGTGTGGACAGCTCAGAGCTGCTTCGGATTCTGTCTCCCTCTCTCTCTGCTCCTCCCCCACTCATGTTCTGTCCATCTCAAAAATGAAAGAAACATTAAAAAAAAAAAAAAAGAAAAACATAAGAAAACGTACTTGATAAAAGAGGAAACCTGAACGCCAATAAACATGAAAGTATGGCCAACTTCACTTTTAGGGAAATCAAATTTAAACTTACAATAAAAAACATTCCTACCACATTGACGATGTTATAAAGTCTGATATTTCCTGGGCTAGAATTTGGCCCAATAGGAACTTTCAAGCACGATCGATGAGGTGGTAGATTGGTTCATCTCCTTTGGAGACGAATTCGGCCTTACTTAGATTGTTTAAATACATGCGTATCCTAAGATCCAGTTGTTCTGCTTGTAGATACTTGACCCAGAGAAAATCTGGCACGTTTGTAGCGGAAGACAAGTGTCGGACTCGTACATTCAGAGCAGCCCTAAGATGACAATGACCCGTGAGTCCATCACCAGGAGGATTATAATTGTGGTATGTCTGGGCGATACAGTGACAATCTACAGCTGGGGCCCAGCCAGTGAGCTAAGAGACAGTGTTAAAACAATCAGGCTACAAAAGGGTACGTGTAATACAATTTCACTTAGGTCAAGGAGTGGCGCAAATTAAGCAGTGTGTTTTTAGAAAATGTATACATAGTTGGAACAGTTACGGAGTCAGGGAGTCAGCCCAGTGGGTTACTTCTGCAGGGAGGGAGAGGATGCCGTTGGGAAAGGAACGCCTAGGTTTCGGCAATATTTTCTTTATAAAAAAAAGTGTGGTGTTTGCTTTTTAGAAGCGGTTTTTCTTTGAAAAATAGAGGTTTTATTTTCATGAACATATATTAAAAGGAAACCACAGGCCCCAGAGGGTGTCGGGCCAAGTCACGAAGCCAGGGCTTAATAATATCTCACCTAATGGCAGTTTCAGCCTCCCCCAGAATGTAGCCTTGACCTGTCAGTCAGGAGTTTTCTGGTCCACACCAATGAGGTAATCTGTCCTCTCTGTCCCCCGAAGGAAGAGAGGTAATCTGCCTATAAAGATTCCCTGCTCTTCCCTCTAAGGGAAAGTGACCTTTCCCCAAAACTATCCTTTCCACAGCTAAAACTTTCTCGTCCCACCTTCCTTCCTATGGAAACCTTCTGTGGTCCCCTCTACTTGCTAGATGGGGTGCTATCAGATTCGGGCATCTCTTAAAGGCAATTAGATCTTCAGATTTATTCAGTTGGATTTTTGTTAATATTTTACAGCAAAAATAAAATTAAAAAGTTGAAATGTGCTAATATGTGAGAACTTTAATATGCACGGTGTCTCGAAAGTAGTCTCCATTTTATTATTATTACTCTATTAATTATTAATATCAAAACATTTCCTTCTAAATATGGGTGTAGCTACATCTCACTAATTTTTCATCTAGTGCTTTCATTCAGCTTGAAGGCTTTTTAAGATTCTCCTGTAATTTTGTCCTTAAAAATATTATTTAGTAGACTATATTATAGTTTAGGGGACATGAGATCGTTCAATCTTTCTGCCTCTTTTTCATAATAAATCCACATCGTATTCTGGAAACATGGTCTCTGTGGAGGTAGTTTTTGTTTTTGTCTTTTTTTTTGGTTTTGGGTGTTTTTTTGGCTCTTATTGAATAAGTTTTTATTTGTAGCTTGAAATAACAAAATGTACTCAGATGAATAAAAATACCTTTATTGAGGGGCGCCTGGGTGGCTCAGTGAGTTAAGCATCCAGCTTCGGCTCTGGTCATGATCTCAAGGTTCTTGAGTTTGAGCCCCGTGTCGGGCTCCGTGCCGACAGCTCAGAGTCTGGAGCCTGCTTCAGACTCTGTGTCTCCCTCTCCCTCTCTCTCTCTGCCCCTTCCCCACTCATGCTGTCTCTTTCTCTCTCAAAAATAAATCAACAGTAAAAAAAATTTAAAAAATACTTTTACTGAAATTCCTGCAATGAAGATAATCTTGGTATTGCAATTCTGAAACTCCCTACACCATTCCCTCTTTTATGGATTTGACCTTAAGACAGGTCACAGGCTTCTTAGTCCTGTAACTATAATGATATTACAGAGTAGACCATGGTTTTCTCTCTTTGAATGTATTGCTTAGTGTTAATTTAGAATGCCCTCAGTCATACCCATTTCTTTGTCCGTGTGTGTGTAGTTACATGAGTAAAGTTTAATATTTTATCCTGTGTTACCCAATTGTCTTTCTATGAGAGTTATCTCTGTTCTCTACTAATTCTGTATTGTGGAAACAGTATTTTTAATGCATTTCTTTTAATGTTTATTTTTGAGAGAGAGACAGAGCATCAGTGGGAGACGGGCAGAGAGAGAGAGAGAGAGACAGAATCCGAAGCAGGCTCCAGGCTCTGAGCCATCAACACAGAGCCTGACATGGGGCTCCAATTCCTGAACCGTGAGATCATGACCTGAGCCAAAGTCACACACTTAACCAACAGAGACATGTAGGCAGCCCTGAAATTAACTTTTAAAACCTATTTATAGGGGTGCCTGGGTGGCTCAGTTGGTTGAGCATCCCATTTTGGCTCAGGCCATGATCTCGCAGTCGGTGAGTTTGAGCCCCATGTCGGGCTCTGTGCTGACAGCTCAGAGCCTGGAGTCTGCTTTGGATTCTGTGTCTCCCTCTCTCTCTGCCGCTCTCCCATTTGTGCTCTGTCTCTCTGTCTCTCTCTCTCAAAAATAAACTTTAAAATAAAAAAAAAAACAAACCTATTTATATATTAAGGATGATATCATCCCTTGTTGAAAATGTCCTTCTCAATTTGATACTTTAATTTCAACGTACTCTTTCTTCTTTTCTTCATCATTTCTTCTTGTATCATCTAGAGTAGTTTAGTCTTCTTTTATTGTGGGGAGAAGGTTATCATTTGGCAGATAATGGAGCCCGGGCTGCAGAATCGAGTTGGAAGTTGAAGTCCGTGAGCTCTGGTTTTTTGCCAGTTCCATAAGTCACTGAACATCACATCTATTCAGACAGCTTCCAGATAACAGATAACTTTACAATAGAGTGACCCACAGTTAAGCATGTCAAGAAAATATAACCTTCTGATTCCTTGACAAAATGTTATCTTAAGTGACTTCATAAATTCACCGCGCACACTTTATCAAGCCATCCAAGGTATCTCTTCTGTCTATAGCGAAAGAATAACATTGACATTTGTCAAAGGTCAGGGCCTCAGAAATTTAAGTCTGTGAACTGCTAGTATTTTTATATTGTGGTAGTAAAAATAGCAAGATTTTTTTTAAAAAAATACATGTTTTAGTTCCTACCAAGGGTTTCTAAGCACATTGTTTTTGTAGTAAAATCCAATCTGTTCCACATTTTTGACTGAAAAAAGCTAAATGTTTTCTTTTTAGAAAAAATAACAGGTCTATTTTTAAGGATATCTGTATAGAAGAAAGGTCTAGGAAATATGTAAGCTTTAGTACAGGCTTTCCCACATTCCCTGAACTGACTTAAAATGACTCCAGGATAGCACGACTCTTAAATGGGGCCCTGGAAATAGGGAAGAAAGCCATCCATGTGCCACAGTCCCAGAGATCACCCACTAATTGTCATACAGGAGGAGATTGTTGAAAGAAGACGTTAGCAATATTACTCTTTAAAAAAAAACATTAGAATCACAAAAAAGTGAGCAAAGAAAATGATAGGGAAGCCCTACTAACAGCCCTTAATTTTGACGAGCGAGCTAGAGGTGAGGGCGGGCTGTGGGACAGGAAGTGAGCACTCGTAAGAATCAGCTACTGAACTACTGGTATTTCACAAATTCTAGAGTTGTATATGGTGGCCCTATACACTAGTCCACTCCCAAAGAAGGGATTCTTTATTTTTTTTAATATCGAAGTATAGTTGACACATAATGCTACATGCGTTTCACGTGTACAACATAGTGATAGGACACCTCGATATACTACATCGTGCTCACCACAAGTGTGGCTACAGTCTGTCACCATATAACATATGGCTCTATTATTGTCCCATTGTCTATATTTCCTGTGCTGTACCTTTATCCCCTATGACTTACTCCATATCTGGAAACCTGTACCTCCCACACCCCTTCACCCATCTGGCCCGTCCCCCAAGCCCTTGTCTGGGAACAACCATTCTCTGTTTTTGTGTGTCAATTCCTGCTTTTGTTGTTTGTTTTTAAAAAACATCTCACATAGAAGTAAAACCATCTGGTACTTGATTTGAATTTCATTTAGCAGAATACTCTCTAGGTTCGTCCGTGTTGTTGCAAATGGCAAGATCTCATTCTTCCTTAAGGCTCAGCTGTATTCCAGTGTGTGCGTGTGTGTGTGTGCGCGCGCACGTGTGCATTTGTATATATATCATATCTTCATTTATCTATCGGTGGACACTTGGGTTACATCCATATCTTCACTATTATAAATTATGTTTCAGTAAACACAGGGGTACATATATCTTTTCGAATTAGTATTTTCATTTTTTTTTTTTAGTAGTGGAATTACTGGATTGTGTGGTGTTTTTATTTTTAATTTTTGAGGAACCTCTATGCCGTTTTCCAGAGTGGCTGCCCCAGTTTGCATTCCCACCAGCAGTGCACGCGAAGACTCTCTTTTTTCTGCATCCTGGCCAACCCGTGTTGCTTCGTTTTGACCTCAGCCATTCTAACCGGTATAGGGTGAAAGATCGTTGTGGTTTTGATTTGGATTTCCCTGATGATTAATGATATTGAGTATGTTATGTGTCCGTTGGCCATCTGCATGTCTTCTTTGGAAAAATGTTTATTCAGGTTTTCTGCCCATTTTAAAAATTGGATTACTTGGAGTTTTTTTTGGTGTAGGGTTGTAGGAGTTCCTTATCTATTTTAGATTTTTAACCCCTTGTCGGATATGACGTTTGCACATTTCTTCTTCCATTCCGTAGGTCACCTTTTTGTTTTGTTGATGTTTTTCTTCTGAAAGCTTTTAATTTTGATCTAGTCCCAGTAGTTTATTTGTGCTTTAGTTTCCCTTGCCCGAGGAGACATTTCCATAAATACGTAGCTAAGGCCAATGTCTTCGCTGATAGGACTTCCAGTACTCTGCTGAATAAAAGTGGTAAGACTAAACATCCTTGTCCTGTTCCTGATTTTAGAGGAAAAGCTTTCAGTTTTCACCATTGAGTGTGATCTTAGCTGTGGCTTTGTCTTGTATGACCTTATTAATGTTGAAATCTGTTCTTTCTAATATCATGATTTTTTTTTGAGAGTTTTTATGATTGGATGTTCAGTTTTGTCACTTTTTCTGCATCTTTTGAGATGATCATATGATTTTTTTAAAAATATTCATTTTTTGAGAGAGAGACAGAGAATGAGTGGGGGAGGGACAGAGAGAGAGAGAGAGAGAGAGACAGAATGTGAAGCAGGCTGCAGGCTCTAAGCTGTCAGCACAGAGCCCAACGCGGGGCTCGAAGTCACGAAGCGATCATGAGCTGAGCTGAAGTTGGACGCTCAACTGACTGAGCCACCCAGGTGCCCCTGATTTTTATCCTTCATTTTGTTATGATGATGCATCACTTTGATTTGCAGATTCTGGGCCGCTGTGCATCTCTGGAATAAATCCGTCTTTACTGTGGCGAATGATCCTTTTCATGTATTGTTGAATAGGGTTTGCTGATGTTTTATTGAGAATTTTTGCACCTGTGTTCATCAGGGATATTGACTTGTAGGTTTTTTGTTTCATTTTGTGTTTTGTTTTTTTGGTTGGTTTGTGGTGTCTTGGTTTTGGTATTCCAGTAATGCCGGCCTCATAGAATGTATTTGGAAGCTCTCCTTCCTCTTCAAATTTTTGGAATAATTTGTGGAGAATAGGTATTAACACTTAATAAATGTTTGGTAGTATTTACCTGTGAATTAATCTTGTCCTCGGCTTTTGTTTGTTGTAAGTTTAGGGTTGCCTGTTCGATTTTATACTAGTAATTGGTCTGTCCAGATTTTCTATTTCTTCTGGTTCACTTTTGGATAATTTTATGTTTCTAGACATTAGTCCACTTCCTCTATGTTGCCTAATTTGTTGGCATATGATTTTTTGTAGTAGTCTCTGATGATCCTTGTATTTGTATTTCTGTGCTATTTGTTGTTACTTCTCTTTCTTCTCTGATTTATTTATTTAGGCTCTTCTCTTGTTTTTTCTTGGAATGTCTGGCTAGAGGTTTCTCAATTTTGTTTCTCTTTTAAAAGAACCAATTCTTTATTTTATTGATCTTCTATTGCTTTTATTTAGTCTTTCATTTTTTTTTTCACTCTGATCTTTGTTATTTCCTTCCTTCTACTAACGTTGGTGCCTGTTTGTTTTTTTTCTTGTCCATTTAGGTGTAAAGTTAGATTATTTGAGACTTCTTCCTTCCTTCCTTCCTTCCTTCCTCCCTCCTCCTTCCTTCCTTCCTTCCTTCCTTCCTTCCTTCCTTCCTTCCTTCCTTCCTTCCAGAGGGAGAGAGAGTATGACTGGGTGAGGGGCAGAGAGAGTCATAGAGAAAGAATCTAACACAGGCTCCACGCTCAGTGTGGAGCCCATCACAGGGCTCGATCCCACGACCCTGGGATCATGACCTGAGCTGACCTCAAGAGTCAGATGTTTAAACAACTGAGCCACCCAGGTGCCCCTCTTTTTTTGTTGTTAATTTATTTTGAGGAGAGAGAGAGAATCCCAAGCAGGCTCTGCACTGTGTGCAGAGCCCGACATGGGGCTTCATCTCATGAACCATGAGATTATGCCCTGAGCCAAAATCAGGAGTCAAACACCAAACCTGCTGAGCCATCCAGGTGCCCCAAGACTTTTCTTGTTTCTTAGGGTAGGCAAGTATTGCTATCAAACCTCTTAGAACTGCTTTTGCTGTACCCCAAAGATTTTGGACCATTGTATCTTCATTTTCATTTGTCTTCTGGTATTTTAAAATTTTCTCTTTGATTTTTTTTAAACATTTATTTATTTTTGAGAGACATAGAGACAGAGTGTGAGCAGGGGAAGGGCAGAGAGAGAGGGAGACACACAATCTGAAGCAGGCTCCAGGCTCTGAGCTGTCAGCACAGAGCCTGACGCGGGGCTCGAACTCACAGACCTTGAAATCATGACCTGAGCTGAAGTCAGGCCGCCTAACCAACTGAGCCACCCAGGTGCCCCTAAATTTTCTATTTGATTTCTTCATTAACCCTTTGGGTATTTAATACCGTGTTGTTTAGCCTCCCTGCTGTTTATTTTTTCTGGATTTTTTTCTTGTAATTGACTTCTAGTTTCATATCATTTTGGTTGCAAAAATGCTTGATAAGATTTCATTTTTCTTCGGTTTATTAAAACTTATTTTGTGGCCTAAGGTGATCTATCCTGGAGAATGTTCCATGTGCACCTGAAATAGATACGGATTCTGCTGTTTGGGAGGACATGTTCTGTGTATATCTGGTTAAGTCCACCTGATCTAATTCGTCCTTCAAAGACATTGTTTCTTTCTTTTATTCCCCTAAGTTTTATTTATTTATTTTAAGAGACAGAGAGGGTAAGTGAGTGCATAAGTTAGGGAGGGGCAGAGAGACAATCCCAAGGAGGTTCCATGCTGTCAGCATGGAGCCTGATGGTGGCACTCTATCTCACAAACTGTGAGGTCATGACCTGAGCCAAAACCAAGAGTCGGATGCTTAACTAACTGGGTCACCCGGGCACCCCTTCACTGTTTCTTTATGGATTATCTGCCTGGATGATATGATGTAAGTGGGGTGTTAAAGTTATCTAGTGGTAGGACGCCTGCGTGGATCATTTGGTTGAGCGTCCAACTTTAGCCCAGGTCGTGATCTTATGGTTAATGAGTTGGAGCCCCCTACTGGGCTCACTCCTGTCAGTGCAGAGCGCGCTTTGGATTCTCTGTCTGTCCCTCTCTGCGCCGCTCCCCTGTCCCCTCCTTGGCTCATGCTCTCTCTCTCAAAAATGAGTAAACATTGCAAAAAATGAAGTTATCTACTGGTTTGGTATTACTGTCAATTTCTTCCTTTCTGTCTCTTAATATTTGCTTTATGTATTTAAGTGCTCTGATTTTCGGTGCATATATATTTACAGTTGTCATATTGTTGTTTTCTTCATCGTTACATAATGCCCTTCTTTGTCTCTTTTTATAATCTTTGTTTTAAAGTCTATTTTTTCTGATATAAGTATTACTATTCTGGCTTTTTTTTTTCTGCTCTTCCATTTGCATGGAATATCTTTTTTATCCCTTCACTTTTTGGGAACTCTTTGGAACTTCTTAATTGTTCTGGGCCTTCTAAATAGTGGTGGCCATTTATACAGAGGAATTGGCCAGCAGCAAATTTCTAAGGGCGTCCACTCTTCCAAGTAAAGTACATAAAAACTTTTTTGTAGTCTCATGACAGACATAATGGGTCCAACGTCATCTTATAATTGATTTTCCTTTCTTGGGAAATGAGGAGAAACTGAAAAACAAACAAAGCTTTCCTTTTTTTTAATGTTAATTTTTGAGAGAGAGAGAGATAGAGACAGAGAGACACAGAGCGCAAGCAGGGGAGGGATAGAGAGAAATAGAGACACAAAATCCGAAGCAGGCTCCAGGCTCTGAACTGTCAGCACCAAACAAAACAAAAGCTTTTCTAACAAAAACTCCAGTACAGTCTTAGAAGAAATTATTGAGCAAGTGATTTCGAGGTGCTATTTTCCTCACGTTTAACTGTAGAATATCATTTGGGAAAGAGGTTCATAAGCATTGGTACGACTGAAGAACAATGGACAGTAATCTGCTAATTCTTTTTCCTTTAGAAAAGAAACACTATTAATTGATGAAGAGGGTCATGATTTTTCTCAAGGTCTCTCAGGATACTCCTTTCCTGTAGTCAGTCTGGGGATGGCGGTCGAGTTGGATGAGGTCAAGTATACTCAGTTTTCTTGCCTCCTTCCTGAGCAGTTTCCTAGCTTCTCATTTTTCCCGCGTTCCTTTTTTTTCAGAACAGGATCTTTGTCTTTTTGCAAAACCCAAGAGTGTGTTCGCCCAGTCCGTGCGATGGTTAGCAGAATGTGGCGACGTAAAAAGCATGTGTCTTTGGCCTAAGGAGTATTTTGAGATTCGGAGACGCTGCAGACACGGGAGAAGCTCTGGAAACAGAAACGGAGAAGTTACTCTGTCGTGAGGGAAATTTACATTAGAGAGGGGGCCTGTCAAAGGAAGTGGGCATCACTCTTTCATCCGAGAGGTGACCTGCATGTCGGGCTGATTTTGTTTTCTGTGCATTTCCTCTTTGCCCCTCCCTAGGGGTTCCCTTCCCCTGCCTTTGAAGTCCCAGAGGCTTATCCCTTTCTTTCGCTCAGGATAGTGTATAAGCCACTGTTGCCTGGTTGCCTTTAGAGCCTCTTAGCTTTGCGGAGCTCCCATACATACATACATAGTTAAAATAGTTTTTTCTCCTGTTATTTTCCCTTTTTATTGTGTGGGGAATGGAGGGTCTCCACCAAGAACCTGGAAAGGTAGAGGAACATCGTCTTTCTTTCCCTTTAGTGAACTTAACCCTCTGTTTCTAGAGAAATAGAACAACTGCTTGAAGTTTTAAAATTACAAATTTCCTTCTAGTCCTCAAGGTTCCCCCCAAAAATTGGAGTTTAAATTTAGGAAGGGCACTCTATTAAACTGGCTAAAATGTTATGATACATGTTACAAAAATCTGATTAAAAATTAGATAGAGAAACATAGATTATAAAACCGAGCGGGAAATTTTCTTAGAGGTTGTGAAAGCTGTATTTTGGTGTCCAAAGTTATGTTTTATATTCGGTGTAAGTTCACTTATCTAATGTTCTCATTGGAAGAAACGTAGAAATGGTTTATTTTTTGTCTCTATCAAAAGTATTCTTGAAATGATACATCATTTTTTTTTTCAGCACTAACAAGAATTGAGAAAATTTGCCGTTTCAAAACTCGAAAGTTAGCCTGCCTAGGCACAGAGCCCAATTCTGTCACACATCATTTGTGTGACCTGGGGCAAGCACATAGCTTTTTCTGTGGCTCAGTTTTCTCATCTCTAAAATGGGGATAGTTCTCCTATCTAGAAGGTAGCAGGTTGAGAGAATAATGCTGATGGCTTTGATATGGGGGAGGGGGTGCGTGTGTGTGTGTGTGTGTGCGCACGCGCGCGTGTGTGAGAAGAGTGAGGTGGGAGGAGAAAGGGAGATGAGAGCCAAAGGTTTTACCCCCGGGCACTCTAACATTTGTATGTCAGAGAAAGAAGAGTAACTCGTAAAGGAAGTTGAAAGGGATCCACGTACAGGGCAGGCGGAAACCAGGAAGGAGGATGCGGTGTTGGGAAACCAAGATCTTTTCTCATGACTGAATTAAGTGCTGCTGTCAAGTATATGAAGTAAGATTTACAGCGACCGTTGGATTTAGCCGTTTAGAAGTGATGGATGAGTTTGAAAAGAGCAGTGGTGGTGAGTGGCGTGGGCAAGATCCTGATGGGAATTGTTTCAGGAGAGAATGGAAGGAGAGAACTCGGAGCAGCAAGTAGACATTAAAAAGCAAAATCAAACCAAAACCAAAAACAACCCCCCCAAACCTTTTGCATTAAAACTGAAAAACAATAATGTCTTTGAAATAATAGGTGACATTTATTGAGCATTTATTGTGTGACAGACACTGTTTTTGGCACTTTAGTGTCTCTGTTTAATGAGGAACATAGACAGTCCTTGCTTTGCATGGTTAACGGAAGACCACACAAGCTTAAAACCATGCAGAGCCATCTTGAACATCAGTAGGAAAGATTACAAGTGTTCTGTGAGCTTTAAAATTGCTTGTGAAAACATTGAACATTTTAACCAGCCCTTCCTGTCGGTTATTAATGTACTGGGAAGTGGAAAAAATAGTAAAAATAATATTTGCCTGTAGTACACCGAAACTTGTAACCTTGGAAATGAAAGTGTATCATTTCATCGTGGGGTTTGTTCTGCCAGTCTTCAAAATAAAAGATAACAAAGTGTTTTATTTCGTTGTAAAGCACTTCCAAAGGGTTCGAGTTCGAACAGCGCTTGCCTTCTCATCATAAACTTAGGATACAGGGAAAGCATCTTTTCTGTTTGTTGTACTCCTGTCTACGTTTAGATCGGTTTCCAACACTTGATCCTATCCTCGTTCAGTGTGCAGTAGAGCAGCAGAGAGTTCATCTCATGTGACGTGTGCGCCAGCGTTGTTCCCTCTGGGACAGCTCATTCTTTTTATCCCAACCACTTCCTCATTTGTGTTTCTAAAATTGCCTTCGCTAAGTTGCTCAGGCTCCATACATGCCCCTCTGTGGCATGAGTATGAGTCTGGGTATGTGTGTTCTTCCTGAGTTTTCCATTGCTAATATGCCAGAGGTTTTCATTGTTTTGTTTTGGTTTTGGTTTTGTTTTGCTTTTTAAATGGAGGAGTCAGGGGAGACGGGAGTGTGGTGGGCAGGAGTAACCCACAAGGGGAGAGGCTCCTGCGTGGCCCACATGGTTGAATGACCGACTTCAGCTCAGGCCATGATCTCGCAGTTGTGGGTTCAAGCACCCAATGGGGCTCGCTGCTGTCAGTGCGACGGAGCATGCTTCAGAGACTCTGTCCCCCCCTCCCCCCCTCCTCCTTTGCTCATGCTTTCTCTAAAATACATGAAAATTAAAAAAAAAAAGCAGGGCACCCAAGTGGCTCAGTCAGTTAACTGTCTGACTTTGGCTCAGGTCATGATCTTGGGGTTTGTGAGTTCGAGCTCCACATCAGCCCAGTGCTGACAGCTCAGAGCCTGGAGCCTGCTTCGGATTCTGTGTCTCCCTCTCTCTCTGCTCCTCCCTCCCTCGCACTCTCTCTCTCTCTCTCTCTGTTTCCCTCAAAACTAAATAAACGTTAAAAAAAATTTAAAAAACGAAAAGTAACCTACGAGGGGAAGAGACTGGTTTGAGGGGAAGAGACTGGTTTTTGCAGGCAAGGGAGCGCTCTCCCTCGTAAAGGCCCCGAGGCAATGCCTGCTTCAGCTCGCTGTCACTGCTGCGGAACACTTTCCAGAGTCGAAGTCGCCACCTTTCACGTGGTCACTCTGGCTCGTGATTGGTCCCGTTGGGGAAGTAAGTTTGAAAACAAAATCTCCTGCCAACCCAGAAGACGTCTCCACAAAGGTGGAGGGTAAACGGTTTTATTACTGCATAAGCAGTTCTGAAAACGCGATGTGCATCGCGGACAGTCAGCCGAAGAGAAGACGAAGACAGGATTGTCACCCTTTCCTTTAGCCATGTGGGTGCCACCTATCACCCCCATGTTCTCAAGACCGATGACAGCGACTGCTCAGGCAAGAGGACATGACAGCACCATTTGTCATACCTAGTTCATCCTAGCTTCACTTGGTAATTGGGCTGACCAGCGGTGTTGGCTAATTATCTTTATCCAGAAGGAGAATAAAACTTCTCAAATCTCTCTGACAGGTAGGTAGTTAGCATTTGAGGCCAGATGTCCGTCTGAAAGTCTCCTGGAGGCTGAGATAGAGGTGCTATCTTCCCTGATGTTTACATTTTAAAGAGATGACTGCCAGGTCCTTGGGAAAGACATGCTTGGGTTGTAAAACTGTCAAAAGGCTTATTTAGCTTTGAAAAGACCTACATATACTTTAAAAGGGCAGAGAAAGAATATGTGATGACAACTTTTCCAAAGAAAAGCTCTCTAAGAAAAGTGAAGTGAGGGGAGAGTTCTCTCTCCCTCCCTCCCTCCCTCTGTCCCTCCCTTCCTCTCTCTGTCTCTCTCTGTCTCTCTCTCTCTCTCTCTCTGTCTCTCTCTCTCTCTCTCCCTCCCTCCCTCCCTCCCTCCCTCCCTCCCTCCCTTCCTCCTTTCCTTCCTTTCCTTTCCTTTCCTTTCCTTTCCTTTCCTTTCCTTTCCTTTCCTTTCCTTTCCTTCCTTCCCTTCTCCTTCCCTCCCTCCCTCCCTCCCTCCCTCCCTCCCTCCCTCCCTCCCTTCCTCCCTTCCTTCCTTCCTAAGATTTTATTTTTAAGTAATCTCTACATCCAATGTGGGGCTCAAACTCCTGACCCTGAGATCAAGAGTTGTGGGCCCTACAAGCTGGCCCAGTGAGCCCGCCGGACACCCCCCTCTTTCCCTATGCCAAAGAAAATTAAACCTTTTTGAGATTTGTATCTACCCATATGGTACACACGATCAGAAACTCTTTGAATGTAATCCAAAGCTTATTTCTATTCATTTGATCTCACTGGAGACTGGAGGAGAGCTTATTATCAACCTCCAAATAATTACTTTGATTTCGAAGATTAAACTTTCCTCCTTCAGGCCACTAATTAATTACTCCACTCATTGTTTTCTGAGCCCTTTCTTTTCTTGGTCTGTACACTCCATCAACAAATGAAGACATTTCAGTCATGTTTAGCTAACCATGCGGTGAAGAAAATCTGTGTTAAATTCTCTTCGATTCTGAATGGGGAGGAATATTCTACAGATACTGTGCCCCACTGTCCTGGGCACTAGGGACACATGGTAAACATGGAAGGCGTGGTGTCTTCTGGTCCTGGAGCTTGCCCTCTGACCGGAAATGAGACACTGAATATAGAGTAACTAGTTCCATGCATGCTTCTACTGGAGAAGAACAGGGTGCTTTGGAACAGAATGATGAATAAGATGCCCTCACGTAGCATGGACTGCAAGAGGTCAGAGTGTGGAGGCCCTGTAAACCTTAGTTAGGACTTGGGATTAAACATTAGTTATCTTGGACCTAACCCTAGAGATTTTGATTCTTTGGCTTTGATGTAACCTAAGAGGCAACATTTTCATAAGCTTTGCTATTGGACCCTGGTGCACTTAGTCCCAACGCATCCTTTTGAGATAGTCTGGGCTTTATAGCATTTGAAAAAAAATTTTTTTTAATGTTTATTTTTGAGAGAGAGAGAGAGAGAGAGAGAGAGAGAGATTATCAGTGGAGGAGGGGCAGAGAGAGAGGGAGACAGAGTATCCCAAGCAGGCTCCGCATTGTCAACATATAGTCTGACTTGGGGCTCGAACTCCCTGTGAGATCATGACTTGAGCTGAAATCAAGAGTCAGATGCTTAACAGACTGAGCCACACAGGTGCCCATGAATGATTTGGATTTAAATGGATTGAGGGAGCGAGGGGACAAGAAAGGCTGTAGGGTAGTTAGGTGGCTTCTGTGGTATTTAAGGACAGAATGATAGTAGTTTGGACCAGTAAGCATATAGAGAGAAGTGGATGGCTTGGAGATGGGAGGTAAAATAGGACTTTGCGATTGCTTCAGTGTGAAAGATGCTGAAGGAGAAGGACGTATCAATGATGTCTCCTAAGTCTTAAATTTGAGTAGTGGGCTGGAGGGTGGTATCATTTCCGGGGATAATAAACATTGGAGGAAGAGCCTGTTGGAGTCGAGGGGTAGGAATGTGGAGTTAATTTATGGACACAGAGGCAGTTACATGGATATGTTTAGTAGGCGGTGAGATACAGTACTTTGAAGCTCAGTAGCTCTGGAGTGGTATCTGCCAGAGACGCGGATTTGAGAGATGGTAGTTGAATGGGAATGCACCACACAAAGAAAGGCTGTGGAGGGAAGAAGGTCTAGAACAAAGCTTGAACAGCATCAGGATGTATTTTGGTGGGAAGAGGGAGAGGAGCCAGCAGTAGGTCTTGAAAGGGAATGACTAAAGAGATGGACAGAAAAGTGGGAGACTGCGCTATCCATGTGGACAAGTGTGTGGAGTGGCCCCTGGTGGTTTCCTGTTTCCTGTCTTTGTCATGGAGTCAAATCAGGTCAACAACATTTCAGTCTCATTTCTATTCACAGGATCTGAATAGAAATAGGTGGGTATTCTTAGTGCCACGTGCAGTGGTTTTATCCCAGGCATCAATCACACTGACACGGAGATCTTAAAACATCCCCTTGTGGGTAAGTGACTTAATAGAGCCGCAGAAATCACCCAGCCTCCCTCCTTCCGTGTGTACGTAGTTAATGTTTTCCATCTCACCTTGGTGTCCAGACTTCTCAGGGACAGGCATACAATGGCTTTTGGACCCCGTGAATGAAAACATTGGTAGGAAAGGGTCCGAAGTGCTGGCCGAGGGTGATGGCAGTGACCGTGGTGTTTGCTCCTACTGGGTCGGTGTCTTGGGTGATAAGTTTGCCTTTCACTGAGAAACGCTTCAGAGTGTTAAACAGAATTCCGGTCTCTTCCACTGAAAGTGAATTCTGTTTTGCCTCTAGAAGTGCCTTCTTTTTTTTCCCCTTTTCCTTTCTTTTTAAAATAAGTCTGCCCAACCCTTAAACTGCTGGACAGGGGTCAGCAAATGTGGCCCGCCGCCTGCTTCTGTACAGCCCACTAGCCAGGAATGGTTTTAACTTGGCAAATGGTTGCATCTTAAGAGATCACATATTCATATAACCTTGGTTTTGCCTCTTGGCCCACAAAGCCCGAGATGTTTACTATTCACTTGGCAATCCCCGCTCCTCGAGTATTATTCCTTAGCTACCTAAGGCTGAAAAGAAATCTGTCCACTTGAATGGGAACATCAGGCTAGTGGTTGTCAAACTTTGGTGTGGGCTAGGGTCCCCTGTAGAGGAGCGCCTGGGTGGCTCTGTTGGTTGAGCGTGTGACTCTTGATTTTGTCCCAGGTCGTGATTTTACGGTTAGAGAGTTCAAGTCCAGCGTCAGGCTGCTCTCTGCTGTCAGCACAGAGCCTGCTTTGGATCCTCTGTCCTTCTCTCTTTTCTGCCCTTCCCTCACTCATGCATGCGCGTTCTCTCTCTCTCTCTCTCCCTCTCTCTCTCTCTCTTTTTGTCTCTCTCTGTCTTTCTCTCTCAAAAATAAACAAACATAAAAAAAAAATAGAAACCCCTGTAGAATTTGTTTCAATATGGATTGCTGTGCCCTAACCCTGATGTCTGGAGTGGACCAGAGAAGTAGAATTTCCTCCTTCCTTCCTTCCTTCCTTCCTTCCTTCCTTCCTTCCTTCCTTCCTTCCTTCCTTCCTTCCTTCCTTCCTTCCTTCCTCCTCCCTCCCTCCCTCCCTCCCTCCCTCCCTTCCTCCCTCCCTCCCTCCCTCCTTTCTTTTTTAATTCATTCTTAAAATTGAGGTTCTATTTAACATATTATATTAGTGTCCGTGGACAATATAATGATTTGATATTTGTATGTACTGTGAATTGATGACGATAAGTCTATTACCCCTCGTCGGCATATGCAGTTATAAATTATTTTCTTATGCCGAGAACTTTTAAGATCTGTCTTAGCAACTCTCAAATGTGCAACACAGTACTGTTAACTGTAGTCGCCATGCTGTACATGATACCCCCAGGACTTATTTATTTTATAACTGGACTTTGTACCTTTTGACGCCCTTCACCTGTTTGCTGACTTGCCGCCATCCGCCTCCGGCACCCGCTAGTTTATTCTCTGTGTTTATGAGCAGGTTTTTTCTTTCTTTTTAAGATTCCACGTGTAAGTGAGATCATATAGTATTCGTATAGAGGTTTTTTGTTTGTGTGGAGAAAAAATAACATCTGTCACTTTAAAATGTTTGACTGTAGTGGCCACATAGCCACCAAATCCATCCCTCTCAGGAAATCGATTCCCTCTTATTCCACCGGCGCCCTGGCTTTCTCCTCTACGGTTGTAGACTCATGACCCTATCCCTTAGGCCAGATGGTTGGTTTAGGGATGGGCACTTGGCCCATAGATTCCTTCCTGGGATAGATACATGGGTGTTAGGGGAGGAGAATCTCTTTTCCCTCTTGTGGTCGCTCAGCTGGAAGACTGTGGGCAGCCACCTTTCATGCCGCGTCGGGAGGGCTTCTTTGAGGAAGGAAGCTGGCTCATGACCAGAAGTTGAGAGATGGAGAGAGATGAGCTCCAGTGACACTATGTGAGTGGCAGGGTCCAGCTGTCATTTTTGAGTCCCTGTATTTACCGATGATACCCTTTCTCACTTAACTTGACTGGAGGTGGACTTTTGTTAATAGCAACTGAAAAAGTCCTAATTAATCCATTTACACAGCAGTCCAAGTATTCACCCTAACGTTCTAGGAGGTATTTTTTAAACATCCTTAATGGGCCCGAAGCCCACTACTCTATCCCTCTGTGCTCGCCATAACGAAATCGAAAAAGGATCATTAAATCGTGGTGTTTTAAATTTAGATCACTTAATAGTATGCTCTTTTTTAGGAAAATTAATGATATTTATTATAACAAGGAAAGAGAATATACAATTTGCTAGGTTCCTTTGAGAAATATCTCTCTAGAAATTACGCTTGCTTGCTGTTTTAATGTTTACTTATCACACAGAGACTCTGTCCATTGAACTTGCCTCAAATGATATTCTAGGGTTAGGATTTGATTCACCAAGGACTATTTATTTCTCTCCCGGAGGATGAGCAAAAGGAGTCAGAATCCTTGTTTTGTTGTGTCCACTCACTTGGTACCACGTGAGTTTCCAGCTTAGTGTGGGGGCGGGGTGAAGGTATCACTCGGTGGTTGGAGGTTGCAACCTGTGATGTAATATTTGAATATTGTTTAGTGTGGTCTTCAGAATGAGTGCACAGAGATCTTTGATTGGTGTCCTGAAATTTCCAACTTATTGGTTAACAGATTTCAGGGTAAGCCCAGCACAGAAAAGGAACTCATCCCAGATTTTGGTAAGGGTTTAAAACACATACTAAGATAGTCACATTTAAACCACTGTTGTCTAAGAAGGGCCGGACCCTAGCTCAGATGAATTAGAACTGCAATGACAGAACTTTTTATTAGAACATGTTATGAGGACACATAGTGTTTTTAATATTTTATTGTCGAAATAGATTGGCATACAACGTTATATTAATTCTGGTATAATGATTCAGCGGTTCTGTACATCGCTCAGTGCTCACCATAATAGGTGTAGTTACCATCTGTCACTGTGCAATGTTATTAAAATATTACTGACTGTATTCCCTACGCTGTCCCCTTCATCTCCCTGACTTATTTATAATGTAATTGGAAATTTGTACCTCTTAATCCCCTTTATCTGTTTGGCTCATGCCTTCACCCACCTCCCCTCTGGCAACCACCACTTTCTTCTCTGTAATTAAGAGCCTGGTTTTTTGTTTGTTTATTTGTTTTGCTTTTTGGATTCCATGTATAAGTGAAATCATGGTATTTTTCTTTCTCTGTGATTTACTTAGAATAATATCCTCTAGATCCATCGGTGTTTGTCATAAATGGTGAGATCTCGTTCTTTTATGTGACTTAGTAGTACTCCTCTGTGTGTGTGTGTGTGTGTGTGTGTGTGTGTGTGTGTGTACCGTATCTTTATCCATTAATCCGTCGATAGATGTTCAGATTGCTTCTCTAGCTTGGCTCTTGTAAATAATGCTGCAGTAAACATAGGGGTGCGTATATCTTTTTGAATTAATGTTTTCATTTTCTTTGGGTAATACCCAGTAGTGGAATTACTGGATCATATGATGCTTCTGTTTTTAATTTAAAAGTTTTTAATGTTTATTTTTGAGAGAGAGAGGAGAGCGTGTGCATGCGAGTGGGGGAGGGGCAGAGAGAGGGAGACATAGAATCCGAAACAGGCTCCTGGTTCTGAGTTGCCAGCACAGAGCCGGATGCGGGGCTCAAACTCACGAACCGTGAGATCATGACCTGAGCTGAAGTCGGATGTTCAACCAACTGAGCCACCCAGCGCCCCTATTTTTAATTTTTTGAGGAATTTCTCTACTGTTTTTTTCAATGGTTGCATTAATTTACCACCAACATTGCATGAAGATTCCCTTTTTTCCATATGAAAAAAAATGATTTAATTTTGTGAGAGAGAGAGTGGACATGTGTGCAGGGGGAAAGGGGCGGAGGGAGCAGGAGGACAGAGGATGTGAAGCTGGCTCGGCACTGGCAGCAGAGAGCCTGACGTGCGGCTTGAACTCATGAACCACTAGATCGTGATCTGAGCCAAAGTTGGATCCTTAACCAACTCAACCACTCTGGGAGCCCCCTTTTTTCCACATTTTTGACAATAGTTAAATTTCTGGTCTTTTTGATACTAGGCATGCTGACAGGTGTAAGGTGATACCTCATTGTGGCTTTGATTTGCATTTTCCTCATGATTAGTGGTGGCGAGCATCTTTTCATATGCCTGTTGGCCATCTGTATATCTTCTTTGGATAAGTGTCTCTTTAGATCCTCTGCCCATTTTTGAATCAAATTGTTTAGGGTTTATTTTCTTGGTATTGAGTTGTATAAGCTCTTTATATATTTTGGATATTAGCTCCTTACCGGTTATATCATTTGCAAATATCATCTCCCATTCAGTAGTGTTGCCTTTTTGATGGTTTCCTTTGCTGTGCAAAGGCTTTCTATTTTGGCATAGTCCCAATAGTTCACTTTTTGCTTTTGTTTTCCTCTCCTGGGGAGGCACATTCAGAAAAATGTCGCTGATGTCAAAGAGATTATTGCCTGTGTTTTTATAGGCGTTTTATGGTTTCAGGCCTCACATTTAGGTCTTTAATTCATTTTGAGTTTTTTGTGTTTGAGGTAACAAGATTGTCCAGTTTATTTTGCATGTAGCTGAGAGGATGAATATTTTTTTTCTTGTGAAAAGAGAAATGAAATTTAAAGAATAATAACTCACAAGTCAAAAAGGTGGATAAGTCCAAGTAAGATCAAGAGCATAGAATGATTATGCTTAAAGAAATTAAAAAACCTAAGGTTGGATTTTTTTTAAGAAAAGATATTATATTTAAGTAATCTCCACACCCAACGCGGATCTTGAACCCACAACCCCGAGACCAGGAGTTGTGTGCTCCTCTGACTGAGCCAGCCAGGCATATCCCCCTAAGGTTGAATTTTAAAATGATGATTCAGGGGTGTCTGGGTGCCTCAGTCAGTTGAGCATCTGACTTCAGCTCAGGTCTAATGTCATGGCTTATGGGTTTGAGCCCCATGTAGGGCTCTGTGCTGACAGCTCAGAGCCTGGAGCCTGCTTCGGATTCTGTGTCTCCCTCTCTCTTTGCCCTCCCCTGCTTGTGCTGTGTCTCTCTCAAAAAGAAATAAACATTAAAAAATTAAAAAAAAATCTTGAGCATAAAATAATGGTTAAACTTTTGTTATATTGACTTTACAGTGGTGTGAAAGCAATCCACATTTGGTAGAAACCATACTTTAAATTTTTAATTTTCATCTTTTCCCCAGCTAGGGGAAAATCGTATGTGGTACGATCCTCTCTCGTGCTGGTGGGCAGTGCCAGTGAGCCACAGCTCCCTGTCACCATGCAGTCAGGAGGGTAAACAATTGATACAAACATTCTACATTCATGCAACCATTCCGTTTTTCACTTCCCTTACAGTAACCAATCAATTGCATGAGATATTCAGCACTTTTTTTTTTTTATAAAATAGGCTTTGTGTTAGATGGTTTTGCCCAAGTGTAGGCAAAGGTAAGAGTTCTGTGTTCTTTCAAGCTGGGCTAGGCTAAGTTATGATGTTCTGTAGGTCAGGTGTATTAAATGGGTTTTTGACTTAAGATATTTTCGTTTTTAATAAATTTTTTAACGTTTATTTATTTTTGAGAGATAGAGCATGAGCAGGGGAGGGACAGAGAGAGAGGCAGACGCAGAATCTGAAGCAGGCTCCAGGCTCTGAGCCACCAGCACAGAGCCTGACGCAGGGCTCTGAACTCACAGACCGTGAGATCATGTCCTGAGCTGAAGTTGGCCGCTTAACCGACTGAGCCACCCAGGCACCCGTACTTAAGATATTTTCAAGTTATGATGGGATTATGGCATATAATCTATCATATTTTGGGAAGTAGTAAATCCCCTGGTGTAGAATCTTCCACGAGGTAAATAAATTTTCCTTTCAAATGGTCTTTGATGGCTTTAAATCCAATCTTTTTGCAAACTTCTGAAATTTATCTATCTTCCAAAGGATAACGAGTGGGGGTGAGGATAATTTACCTCAATTTTTGATTCACTTTTTAATTTTCTGATAAATCCAACACCCCTCAAAAGCAATATTCAGCATCACTGTTTTTGTTAGAGCCCTTCCTATATGCTTTCAGGTATAAGATGATCAGCCACACTTTTCTCCAGCCTTGGCATGTAGTGGAACGGAGCACAGGTATTGAGTTAAGAATATTCATACATAGGTTTCAGCTGAAAAATACATTGAAAAATCTCTCAATTTGTGCTCCTTCCAAGTGGTGGCTGCATGCCTGCCTTTTTCTCACTCGTTTATCAAGTGCCTCCACTGTAGCTATGCAAGGTTCAGGGGACACAGGGATGAAAGCATTATTTCCTCTTCTTAAGTAGCCCACAGCCTAGTGTAATTTCAAATGCGAGAGACAATAGTATAAAGACTCTTCACCATTGCCCGAGGTTAGGAGAGCACCCTTTAGCTCTAAACAAGGCTTTTAACTGACCTAGGACACTCAAGACACTGGCCTTTTCAAAACTGTGTTTTAACAAACTGTATTAAGTGACTAGAGCTGTCTGTGAAATCCAGATGTTACCTAAGTAGTCATAAAAGGGTTCAGAAAATAACTCCCAAGAAATGTCTTTACAAGCAAAAGAATCCACATATCTTGATGACTTGAGTTTTTGAGTATTCTTTAGTTTTAGCTATATTTTGAATATTCCATTTTCTTTCTCCTTTCTTGCTTACCTACATAACAAAATATGTTCCTTTAGTTATCAATCTTTGTTATCAAAGCAGGTGCAAGTACCTTAGCTAATGTATCTACAACTACTAAGGTCTGGTACAACTACCTTCCCCTCATAATGCATACCAAATACTGTCACATTGTCCAGTCTGTCATTCCCATACTTTCCACCATTGTATCTTGAAAGGAACACTAAGACTTCGTCCCACACAACTATTCATGTATGTCATTTATTAAGATTTTTTTTCAGTAAAAGATCTGGTTTTCTTACAAGATCTGACATGTAAAATCCACAAAAGTTTTGTCAGCATTATTCCTTGGGTTCCATACCAACTCATTCGGTCATACCCATTCATTCAGCGGGATTAGTTGTAATCACACGTTGGTAGGTTACAGTGATTAGGTTCCTCTCACTGTTCCGAGTGTTCAGCTACCAACAATTTTACTCTTTTCCACAACTTGCTTTCTTTCATTTATAAAACTTTACTGAACTTACTTTATATTGTTATCTTTTCATTTTTTTCATTTCTCACTATCCTGATCCAGTTTGTGTAGTCCCTCTGTTTCCCGTAGTTATGAAAGCAACAGTAAGGTTTAACATTTCACTGAGTAGATTTGTTGAGATACTTAAAAATTGTTCAAGTAGTAGAAGCTGGCATATCTTGAGCAGACTGCTTCAGTTCAAACCCCAGCTCTACCGCCTGCTGTTGGGTTAATCGGTTAGCCTCTTTCTTTTAACATCTGAAGAGGGAGCTCGATATTAGCACATAGGGAGTATTATTACATGGTGGTAAGGATGAGAGGCTCTGTCATGGGGTTCAGATCTTTGCTTTGTCACTTATTTGCTGTCTAATCTGGGTAAAATTTATTTGACCTTTCTACATTGCTAGCTGCTCTTCTGTGGTCCAAGGATTACGGTATCACCTGCCTCTTTGGATTGTTGTATGGAATATGATATGAATGTGAAACATTTAGCCCTGTGCCTGGCAGACCATAAGTAAATACGTGATTGATATTCTTAGGAAAAACACATAGCTGGGGCAAAATCAATAAACTAAAAGTCAGATAGGCAAAACAACGCAGCTTTCCACTTTTTCTATGACTGACGTCATATTGTTCCTGTTGACTTAATATTGTTCCTGCCGCTGAGGGAACAAAAGTCAAATGTCCCATCATTGGTCAATGTCTCTTCCATTGTAACATGGTATCATTGAGATTATTTCCCCATTTCTTACTTCGTTAAATGGACAGTGTTGGAGAATTCTTCTTCTTGCCCTGTCCCTCTTGATCACCCTCCTTCTCTTTCTCTGGTTTCTCTCTGGGCACGGAGAGATGGCTATATGAGCTCCTGATAGCTGGCGAATTTCTATCCTAAGAAAAAGCTTCCTCTGCTGGTCCTGACTGTTCTGGTTCATGTGAGATTCACGCCACCTCATCTCTGCGCGTCTCTTGCTGTCCTGGTCTGTTTTCCGGTCAAGGGAAAGGCAAGATGGTGGCTCATGGGGAAGTCCTCTATCATGTCCCACTGATGACTGTGCTCTCATTTGAATCTTACTAATGCTGATGGCCTTATGCGACCCAGTATTACTGCTCTCCTCTCCCCTCCCCTATCTCTTGGTGTTGGTTACTTATGTCCTGGATTTCACTCTGTTGTATATTGGCAAAATACCTGCAAGCCATGCTTTTATCAAAGTTCCAAATGGAAAGTGAAATCCAAGTCCCCCCATTGGTATGACCTCAAACTGTCTCAAACTATTTTTATTGTACATTCCTCAAGGTTTGACCATGGGAGTTGTAGAGGCAGAATCGAGGACTTTCCTTGATGGCTTCTCTCCTTCCCCTCTCTCTGCTGCTTTTCCCAGTGGCTAAAGAGCCCTATTCTTTTCCTCTCTATGTGTTGGGAATCCCGTATCTTCTTCCTTGCCTACCCTATGGATTTTGTAAAACTCTGATTAAGTCCCCAGACTTAACTCTCTTGATATATGAAGGGCATTCAATATCCTTTTGAGGGTATTGTCCTCTCAGAAACCAAAACAAACAACCATACAAACCTAGCTTTCAAGTTTGGTGTTTCTGTATGCTAGAATTGTGGTTCGAAGATCAAAACTGAGCAATACTTCTTTTTTCTCCCCAAAATGATGAATACTGTTGATTAGGCAAAAATAACACAACATATGGGAAATGAAATTTGCATCCATTTGCTATTTCAAATATTTATTATTTCGATTTGTTACAGAAAGTGATCATCACAAAGTAGAAAAATAATTATCTGTCATCCCATCTCCAAGAAATAATCACTATTAATAACCTCGTCCAGCTGGATGCTAACTGGATGACATAGAGCAAGTTACTATGTGATCCTCTGTTTCCTCCTCTGCTAAATGGGATTAACTCCTCCTCCCACAGAGGGTTCTTTTGATTCCAGATGACATTTTTATCTAGAGAAAATGGTTATATGTAATTGGTTCTTTTTCTCTCTATTCCTGTTGCAGTACTCTTATTCTATTCTGTATCTTTATAGTACATTTTATTTTTTTATTTATTTTTTAAAGGAATTCTTTCTTTTTAAGGTTTATTTATTTTTTGAGAGAGAGAGAGAACGTAAGTAAGGGAGGGGCGGAGAGGGAGGGAGACACAGAATCTGAAGCAGGCTCCAGGCCCTGAGCTGTCAGCACAGAGCCCGATGCGGGGCTTGAACTCACAGACCAGGAGATCATGACCTGAGCCGAAGTCGGACGCTTAACCGACTGAGCCACCCAGGCGCCCCTATGGTACATTTTAATATTTGACAAATATTCTGCATCTTTTTTTATTATTAACTTATTACCCGTGCTTTAGAATAATTTCTGCCATTTCTAAGTTGTTTATTCTTTCAGAAGAACATTGGAATTATTGTGTTAGCGTCTTAAACATTATGTTGGTATTTTCATTTACATGTTTATGATAGTAAACCTTCTAATAAAGAGGTTTTCTTTTCTGGTCCTTAGTAAACTTGACAGCTTCATATAAGCTGTTTCACCTTTCTTATTAAGATGTTTCCTGGGCATTTTATGTTTCTGGTTGTTGTTTAAAATGGGGTGCTCTTTTTTCTTTTCAATTTCTTAACTGATTACTTGTATAGAGAAAAAAAATGGTAGGTTTTGTATATTTCTAAAGTAGTTACCTCTACTAGTAGTTTTCATTTAATTGACTTGGGTTTTCTGTTTAGAGAAGCATCTTCAGACACTTGTCCCCATTCTCCTAAAAGTTACCAATTAAACAAATTCTTCTGCCCTTTATTGAACTGGCTAGAATTTCCAGAAAAGTGCTAGACAATAAGCACAGTGCTCTCGTTGAATTTAATGTGAACGGGCTCTAGTATTTCATTAGCAACTATATATCGGCTATGTATAGGTAGTTACTCTCTAATAGATTAGGAGGTGGTCTTCTCTTATCCAGAAGCTCTTGTATTTACTGTAATATTGCATTTAAGTATTTTTAATCTTTGAATTTATTAAAATAATTACTTTTCAGTATTCTGAGGTATCGAAGTGGTTAATTAGCTGACTGGTATATTTAACATGCTACTGGATTAGTATGTTCTTTGCCTCAATAGGGAGATTAATCTGATTTCCTTTTTTGTGCTCTGTTTGTTGGACTTGAAATTAAGAGTATTGCCGATTTGGGGAAATGATTGGGGGACATGCCATCTTTTTCTCTTCTCCGGAACAGTTTAAAATGCACGTGAAATACCTTTCCTTGAAGCTCTGCTAGAATTCACTAGTGAAATTGTTTAGATATGGTACAGCATTTGGAGTTATTCCCTGGGCAAAGTTTTTATTCCTTCCATGGTTATTGGTACCCAGATGGACTGCTTTCTCAAGTCATTTCTGGAAGTTTATGTGTTCTTAGAAAATTGTATGTTTCATCTGTATTTTCGAAATTTGTAGCTTAGAGTGGTGCATGAAAATTTCTTATACCGTTATAAAGTACTTCTGTATCTGTGAATAAAGTCTATTTCTCACTTTTAATGATCTGACTGTGTTTTCTATGTAAAACTGCTCTATGCTTTTCCATATCATCGACATTTTCAGAGATATTAACTCTAGGATTTATTTTTATCTGCTTTTTTATTTTCAAATAATGTCTGCTTTTATATTATTAGTTTGTTCCTCCTCAACCTATAGGCTTCTTTTCTTTTGGACATTTTTTTTCGAATTATTTTTATTTTTATGTTTCAAAATAAATGTATTTGCTGTGAGACTTCTTCTGAATATGGTTGGCCTCATACCATAACGATTTTGATTTGCACACTGTGTTGTTTTTATGGATTTGATGCAATTGCATTGCTTTTAGCTTTTGTAAAAATTGAGTATAATTTACAAACAGTAAAATGCACATACCTTAATTGTGCAGTCTGATGGGTTTTTGACAAATGTGTGTAACCAACGAACCCAGCGAAACATGGAACTTTGCCATCCTTTGAGAATTTCCTCATGTTCCCTTCCAGTAAGTCTTGGCTCCCAACCCACCCCCAGAAACCACAATTATGTTTCCTTTTTTTTTTAATGTTTATTTTTATTTTTATTTTAAAAATTTTTTTAAACCATAAGAGACTCATTTTTAACGTTTTTATTTATTTTTGAGAGACATAGAGACAGAGCATGAGCAGGAGAAGGGCAGAGAGAGAGGGAGATACAGAATCCAAAGCAGACTCCAGGCTCCGAGCTGTCAGCACAGAGCCCGACGCGGGGCTCAAACTCACAGACCACGAGATCATGACCTGAGCTGAAGTCGGCTGCTCAACCAACTGAGCCACCCAGGCGCCCCTAATGTTTATTTTTGAGCGAGTGAGAGAAAGAGAGAGCACACGCATGTGAGCAAGAGCAGAGGAGGGGCAGAGAGAGAGGGAGACACAGAATCTGAAGCAGGCTCCAGGCTCCGAGCTGTAGCACAGCGCCCAGCCCGTCAATTTTGTTTTCTATCAACAGAGTCATTTTGTTGATTCTTGAACATCATATAAATGAAATCACACAGTACGTGTTCTCTTTCATCTAACTTCTTTCCCTCAGCATAATGATTTTTATATTAAAAAAAGTTTATTTTTAAATCTTTTTAAATCTTTTTATTTATTTTTGAGAGAGAGAGAGGGAGAGAAACAGAGTGTGAGCAGCGGAGGGCCAGAGAGAGAGGGAGACACAGAATCCGAAGCCGACAGCATAGAGCCCGTTGTGCCATTCAGTTTGGATTTTCTTGGTTGTTTCCTTTACTGCGCACAAGTGTTTTATTTTGATGGACTCCCAGTAGTTTATTTTTGGTTTTGTTTCCCTTGACTCAGGGGACCTCTCTAGGAAAATGTCGCTGAGGCCAAGATCAGAGAAATTATCGCTTATGCTCTTTTCTAGAATTTTTATAATTTCAGGTCTTGTATTTAGGTCTTTAATCTATTCTGAGTTTATTTTTGTGTATGATGAAAAAAAGCAGACCAACTTTATTCTTGCATGTTGCTGTCCGGTTTTCCCAACACCATTTGTTGAAGACACTTTATCTCGTTGCATAGTCTTTCCTCGTTTGTCGAAGATTAATTGATCATATAATTGCGGGTTTATTTGTGGTTTTTCCGTTCTGTTCCATTGACCTAGGTGTCTGGTGTTTTTGTGCCAGTACCGTACTGTTTTGATTATACAGCTTTGTAGTACATCTGGGATTGCGATATCTTCCGTTTTGTTTTGTTTTGTTTTTTCCTCAGGATTGCTTTGGCTCTTTGTGGTCTTTTGTGGTTCCATACAAATTCTAGGATTGTTTGTTCTAGTTCTGTGAAAAATACTGTTGGTGTTTTGGGAAGTACTGCATTAAATGTGTGGATTGCTTTGGGGAGTATAGACATTTTAACAGTATTTGTTCTAATCCAAGAGCATGGAATGTCTTCCCATTTGTGTCGTCTTAAATTCCTTTCATCAGTGTTTTATAGTTTTCAGAGTACAGGTTTTTACCTCTTTGGTTAAGTTTATTTCTAGGTATCTTATCATGTTTGGTGCAATTGTAAATGGGATTGCTTTCTTAATTTCCCTTTCTGCTGCTTCATTATTGGTGTACAGAAATGCAACATATTTCTGTAGATTGATCTTGAAACCTGTGATTTTACTGAATTCATTTTCAGTTCTAATAGTTTTTTGGTGGAGTCTTTCAGGTTTTCTACATAGAGTATCATATCATTTGTAAATAGTGAATGTTTTACTTCTTCCTTACCATTTTGAATGCCTTTTCTTTCTTTCTGTTGTCTGATCGCTGTGGCTAGGACTTCCAGCTCTGCATTGAATAAAATGGTGAGAGGGGAGGTCCTTGTCTTGTTCCTGACCTTAGGGGAAAAGCTCTTATTTTTCCCCATTGAGGATGATATTTGTTCTGGGTTTTCCAAACAAGGCCTTTATTATGTTGAGGTATGTTCCCTCAAAATCTACTTTGTTGCAGATTGTTTTAATCATGAATGGTTGTTGTACCTTGTCAAATGGTTTTTTTCTGTGTCTCTCGAAATGATCATATGCTCCTTAACCTTTCTTTTATTGATGTGATGTATCATGTTGATTGATTTGTGAATATTGAAACACACTTGCATCCCAGGAATAAATCCCACTTGATGGTGGTGAATGATTTTTTAATGTATTGTTGAAATCGGATTGCTAGTATTTTGTTAAAGATTTTTGCATCCATGTACATCAGAGATAATGGCCTATAATTCTATTTTTTTAGCGGTGTCTTTATGTGGTTTTGGTATCAGGGTAATGATAGCCTCATAAAATGAATTTGGAAGATTTTCTTCCTTTTTCTGTTTTTTGGAATGATTTGAGGAGAATTGGTATTAACTCTTCTTTAAATGTTTGGTGTAATTACCCTGTGAAACTATATGGCCCTGGACTTTTGTTTGTTGGAAGATTTTTTTATTATGGATTCAATTTCATTGCTGGTAATTAGTCTGTTTAAATTTTCTATTTCTGGGGTGCCTGGGTGGCTCAGTTGGTTAAGCGTCCAACTTCGGCTCAGGTCATGATCTCACGGTCTGTGAGTTCGAGCCCTGCGTCGGGCTCTGTGCTGGCGGCTCAGAGCCTGGAGCCTGTTTCGGATTCTGTGTCTCCCTCTCTCTCTCTGCCCTTCTCCTGCTCATACTCTGTCTCTATGTCTCTCAAAAATAAATAAACATTAAAAAAAATTAAAAAAAATAACTTTTCTATTTCTTCTTTCTTTAGTTTTAGTAGGTTGTGTGTTTCTAGAAAGTTATTCATTCTATGCTGTCCAACTTGTTGCCATATAATTTTTCATAATATTCTCTTAAAATTGTATTTCTGTGGTATTGGTTGTTATTTGTCCTCTTTAATTTGTGATTTTGTTTGAATCCTCTCTCTGTCCCTCTCTTTTTGATGAGTCTGACTAGAGGTTTATCAGTTTTATTGATCTTTTAAAGAATGAGCTCATGGTTTCATTGATCCATTGTATTGTTTTTTAAATTTCTATACCATTTATTTCTGGTTTAATCTTTATTGTCTCCTTCCTAGTGCTCGTTTTGGGTTTAGTTCTTCTTTTTCTGACTCCTTTAAGTGTGTAGCTAGGTTTATTTGAGATTTTTCTTGCTTCTTGTAGTCTATTATCGCTATAAAATTGCCTCTTTGAAACATGTTTGCTGTATCCTAAACCTTGTACCATTGTTTTCATTTTTATTTGTTTCCCTGTAATATTTTATTCCTTTTCTGATTTTTTGGTTGGCTCCTTCATTGTTTACTAGCCTCTTAATTAACCTCCATGTATTTGTGGTCTTTCCTGATTTTTTCTTGGGGTTGATTTGTAATTTCATAGCATTGTGGTTGGAAAGATGCATGGTATAACTTTGATCTTTTCGAATTTGTTGAGACTTATTTTCTGGCCTAATATGTGACCTGTTTCAGAGAATGTTCCCTGTGCACTTGAAAAGAATATGTATTCTGCTGTTTTAGGATGGAATGTTCTGAATATATCTATCAAATCCATCTGTTCCAATGTGTCATTCAAAGCCACTGTTTCATTGTTGAGTTTCTGTTCTGATTATCTGTCCATTGATGTAAGTGGGTGTTAAAGTCCCTTACTATTATTGTATTACTTTGTGTTATTTCCTTTATGTTTGTCATTAACTCTTTTATGTATTTGGGTGCTCTCATGTTGAATGCATAAATATTTAGAATTGTTATATCTTCTTTTTGGCTTGTTCCCTTTATTATTATATAGTGTCCTTCTCTGTCTCTTGTTACAGTCTTTGTTTCAAAGTCTTTTTTGTCTGCTATAAGTATGGCTACCCCAGGTTTTTTTTTGACATCCATGTGTATAAAAAATGTTTCTTCATCCCCTCACTCACAATCTGCAAGTGTCTTTAGGTCTGAAATGAGTTTCTTATAGGCAGCATATGGATAGGTCTTCTTTTTCCTTTTTTTTTTTTTAAGTTTATTTATTTTGAGAAGGGGAGAGAGAATCCCAAACACACTCCTCGCTGTCAGCATGGAGCCTGATGCAGGGCTTGAACTCACTGTGAGATCATGACATGAGCCAAAATCAAAAGGATTTGGACTCTTAACTGATGGAGCCACCCAGACGCCCCATAGATAGGTCTTTTTTTTTTCATCCACTCTGTCAGTTTATCTTTTGTTTGGAGCATTTAGTTAATTTACATTCAGAATAATTATTGAAAAATATGTATTTATTGGCAGTCTCTTGTTTTGTGGTTACTTTTGTAGGTTTTCTCTGATATTGCTTTCTTTCATGGTTTGCTGACTTTCTTTAGTGATAAACTCAGATTCCTTTCTCTTTATTCTTTGCATATCTATTACTGAGTTTTTATTCATGGTCAGTATTAGGTTTGTGTATAATATCTAATGCATATAGCCATCTAAGCGAAGTTGATGGTCACTTAAATTTGAACCCATTCTTTACTCCTTCCTACCCACTCCTGCCGTGTTTTAGGTATATGGTACCATATTTTACATCCTTTTATTTTGTGAATCTCTTGATTGAGTTTTACAGATACACTTATTTTAATGCTTTTGTGTTCTTTACTTTTCATATTCTCATTTATTGTTTTTCCTTTGCATTTAAAATATCCCCTTTAATACTTCCTATAGGGCTGGTCTAGTGGTCATGAACTTGCTTAGTTTTGTTTATCTGAGAAAGTCTTTATCTCTCTTCCTATTCTGAATGATAGCTTTGCTGGATAGAGTATTCTTGGTTGTAGATTTATGCCTTTCATCACTTTGAATATGTATATACGTCTGTCTGTCTGTCTCTCTCTCTATCTATCTATCTATGTATAGAGAGAACCCTAAGCAGGCTCTGCACTGTCAGCTCAGAGACACATGTGGGGCTCAAATTCATGAACTGTGAGATCATGACCTGAGCAGAAATCAAGAGGTGGCTGGTAACTGACTGAGCCACTCAGGTGCTCCCACTTTGAATATATTACACCACTCCCTTCTTGCCTGCAAAGTTTCTGTTGAAAAATTCACTAATAGTCCTATGGAGATTGCTTTATACATAACTTTTTTTTTCTCTCTTACCGCTCGAAAAAATTTTCCTTTATTACTTCCTTTTTTTCATTTGAGTTATTATGTGTCATGGTGTGGACCTCCTTGGGTTGATTTTTGGGAGATTCCTTGTGCCTTCTGGATCTGGAGATCTGTTTCCCTCTCCATATCTCCATACTAGCTATTATTTCTTCAAATAAAATTTCTACCCCTTTTCTCTCTCTCTCCTGGGATTCCTATAATGCAAATTTTATTATGCTTGATGGAGTCAGTGAGTTCCCTAAGCTTATTCTCATTTCAAATACTTTTTCTTGCTTGTTCAGCTTGATTGCTTTCCATTACTCTGTCTTCAAGGTCATTAATTTATTCCTCTGTTTCCTCTAGCCTGCGGTTTATTTCATCCGCTATATTTTTAATTTCAATTATTGTATTCTTCATCTGATTAGTTCTTTTGTATCTTTGTGTTAAGGGTCTCACTGGTATCTTCCACTCCTTTCTCAAGTCCAGTGAGTATCTTTATGATCATTACTTTAAATTCTCTGTTAGGCATGTTACTTATCTCTGTTTGCTTAGGTCTCTTGCTGTGATTTTTGGTTTGTTCTTTCATTTGGGACATATTTCTCTGTGTCCTCATTGTGCCTAAATCTCTGCCTCTTTCTTTGTGTTAGGAAAGTCAGCCAGCCACTCTCTTGGTCTTGAAAGTAGTGGGCACCTATTAAAAGTGCCACCTTCTTAAAAGGTTCTCTTCCACAGGGGGACACAGCCACTGAGACCAAACTGGCTTGGGCTGCTTGATAAAGCATGTGTGGGTGGGGGTGGGGTGCAGCAAGCTCTGCTCACCTGTCCTCTTCCACAGCGGATGCACAGCCACTGTGGGGACCGGGACCAGCCAGGGCCACTGTGAAATGCTTGTGGGCAGGCGTGTAGTTTTAACATGTGCATCCTCCACAGGTCAGGAGACTCCCATGTTGGCAGGGTTTGCACTGGTATTCCAGGGGTGGGGACCCACAGCACAGGGACTGAGGCAGGCCTGCCACAAGCGGGTGGAGCATTGTGTAAGCAAGTTAGATAGTGGATATCCGTTTCCTAATCCAGATTGGGGGAGTTTTCAGCTATTATTTCTTCAAATAAATTTTCTGCTCTCCTTGCTCTCTCTTCTTCTGGGGCTCCAATAATACAAATGTTACTATGTTTGATGGAGTCACTGAGTTTCCTAAGTCAATTTTCATTTTGCATAATTCTTTTCTCTTTTGTTCAGCTTCATTACTTTTCATTACTGTGTCTTCTAGGTCATTATTGTTTTCCTATTTCTTTCATTTTGCTGTTCATTCTGTCAAGTGTGTTTCTTTATCTCAGCTATGTTATTCCTTATCTCTGTGTTAAGGGTCTCACTCATGTCCTCCACTCTTTTCTCAAGTCCAGTGAGTATCCTTAGGATCCTTGCATTAAATTCTCTGTCACTTAGATGTCTGGCTGTGGCCTTGCCCTTTTCTTTCATTTGGGATTTCTGTGTCTCCTTGTTCAACAAATACTTCCTTCTCTGTGTCTGTTTCTATGTCTTAAGAAAGTTGTCTGTGTCTTCCGCTCTTAAAAGTAATGACTTTGTGAAGAAGAGGTCCTGGGGTGCCCTGCTGTGCAATGTCCCCTTTTCACCAGAACCTGGCACTTCAGGAGATTATTCTATGTGTGTTGCTTATACCCTGCTGCTGTGTGTGAGTCACTGTTCCTTTTGGTGTTCTCATCACCACTGACTCTCTCCTTGTTGTAGGCTGTGCTTGCTCTCTGTGGTGTCGTTAGTGGGATCCCAGCTCTGATGGAGCATGCCTGCCAGGGAAGTTTGGAGTGGGGAGATAGTATTAGCAAAATTTGTGCCCGGCCACTAGTCCTATGCTGAATTCTCTGAAGCACTGCAGCAGCTTCAGACTGTGAGCCAGGAGAGCTGGGGTGAGAGGCTGAGCGTGGCACCTGATGGGAACACATATGCAGTGCAGCACTTGGGCCTGGTGTGGTGGCTGAGTGTGGTGTGTGGTGGCCACAGTACACCTGGTGTTAGGGCACAGCATACCATGGCATTGGGGGTGTGCCGCTGTCTGCAGCATTCAACAGTGCCTAGGGAGACGTGGCTGAGCTAGGTGCAGCAGATGTGCGTGGTGCATGGTGGCAACTGACAGTTGGGCGGGGCACATGTGAGGTTTTAACAAAACTTGCCATGAACCCAGGGCAGAGGCCAGCAAGCTTGGAGTGGGTGAGTCCTCAGGAGAACTTGTAGGCGTGGCCCAGTGACAGCAGGTTAGTTAGCAAGTGTCTGTGCAGCCTTGCTTCCCACAGGTGTCTCTGTGTTTATGATGAGGGATGTGGGAGGAAAATGCCAGCTTCTTCATTTTGGAGAGTTCCCCCAACACACTCCAAAATCAATCTGTCTCCCATTTGCCCCTAGTATGCTCCGTGCTAAGTCAGCTCTTTTAAAGCTTAAGGCTCCAACTCCTACTGGTTTTACAAACTCACAGAATTCATCCCCTCTGGTTTTCAAAGCCAAATGTTCTGGGGGATTAGTGTTTCCCAGGAGTGTAAGCTCCCCGATGCGAGGGCTGTTTCTCTGCCCTCTTCTTGTGTCTAGTACTCTCACTGCTATGGACTGCCTCCCTCCATCTTTCTGATCTTCCTAACTTTTCAGATGCAGTTCCTTCTCTGTATTTAGTTGTAGAGTTTGTTCTGCCAGTCTTTGGATTGCTCACCAGTTTATTGATGGATGATCTAATTGTTCATGTGGGACAGGGTGAACTCAGGGTTCTCTTACTCTGCCATCTTCCCAAGCCCCACCCCCCTTCCCTTAGTAATTTTAAATAATTATATTCTTTAATGATGGAAACTCTCAACTGAGGTCATCGGAAGTCTACTTGCATGATATCTTCCTATTTTTGCTAATGTAAGATGGTTTTCTTGTGTAATTCTTTAATGTGATTTTATGATTGGTGGGATTTATCTGTGAGAATCCTATGTGGTTTGTTATGACTGTAGGAATTCAGAAAGTTTGCATTTGTTTCTGTTAAGTTACCCTAGGGAGTTATCCCCAGCTTGCTTATTTACTTTCTTAGTTATTGGATTGGGGTTTCCTGACTCGAACAGGTAGTATAGATTAGAATTTCTTTATCAAGCCAGGACTGTGCTTACTAACCCTCAGGTGCAGATTTTGTCTTCCTTATAAGACGTTAGGAGAAAATTGAGAAGCTTCTTTGTCATCTTTCATTATCAATAGGTATATTTTTTCCAGCATACCCGTCCTCTGAGAGTAGCCCATTGGAAATTTAGGCTTATGCAGGGATTTCAGGCCCCACACCTTGTATCCTGTTTGAGTTAAAGCCAGGAAGGCTAGTAAGACTGGAAGGAATAACTAAAGAGCAAGACGGTAGAATACGAAGCCAGAGAGGTAATGAGAGGCAAGAACATGTAGGGCCTTGTGAGTCAGGATAAGATCTTTTGCTCATACTCTGAATGAGATGAAAAATCATTGGAGGGGTTCGAGGAAGGATATGGCCTGTAAGAATGTGACCCAATTTATATTTTAAATGGATTTTTCTGGACGCAGTTGAAAAATAGACTATAGGGCCCAAGACTGGAAACAAGGAGACAAAATTGAATGCCATTGCAATAGTACAGGCGAGGGATGGTGACAGTGTACACCTGGTTACAGTGAAGGTGGAGAAAAGCCATCAAAATCTGGATATAGTTTGAAGGTGAAGAAAATAGGATTTGATGATGGAATTAATGTAGAGCATTTGTGAGAGACTTCAAGGTTTTCAGTCCCACGCAACTGGCAAGAAATGCATTGCTGTTGATTGAGATGAGGAAGACAGGATAGAAGAAGTTTGGGGAAGAGAAGAGTTTGGTTGTGGACTCTTAGATCTTAAGCCTGAGATGTATGCTATGCCGTTCAGGTTGAGATGTTGATTGGCAGTTGACTGTATCAGTCTGGAGGAATTCAGAGAAAATTGTCTACATTATACCTGTAAATTTGGGAATTGTCAGGTTATATACGGTATGAAATTCCACGAGACTTTGTAAGATTTTCTATGCATTTAAAAATGGTGTTGCTTGTAAGTCATCTAGAATTTCTAAGTATTTTGCCACAGAAGTGGTTTTGGATTATATTTCTCTACCATACTAGGAGAAATAGAGGTATGTTCTTTTTAAAAATTGTGGTGAAATACACATAACATAAAATTTGCCATTTTAGCTATTAAGTGTCCACTTCAGTTTCGTAAGTATATTCACATTGTCGTGCAACCAATTTTCAGATGTTTTTTATCTTCCAAAACTGAAACTCTGTGTACTTTAAATGATAACTCCTCATTCCCCTTTTCCTCTGGCAGTCACCATTTCACTTTTATTTAGGCGAGTTTGACTACTCTAGATACCTCCTCTCAATGACATCTTGCGGGATTTGTCCTTTTATGATGAGCTTAGTTTACTTAGTGTAATGTCCTGAAGTTTCATCTATGTTACAGAACGTGTCAGAATTTCCTTCCTCTTGAAGGCTGACTGAGGGGCATCTGGGTTAAGCATCCGACTTCGACTCAGGTCATGATCTCACAGCTCTGGAGTTCAAGCCCTGCATCGGGCTCTGTGCTGACAGCTCAGAGGCTGGAGCCTGCTTCAGATTCTGTTTCCATCTCTCTCTGCCCCTCCCCAGCTCATGCTCTGTCTCTCTCTCTCTCTCTCTCAAAAATAAATAAATATAAAAAAAAAAGACCAACTGATATCCTATTGTGTGTATATAGACATTTTGCTTATTCATCTGTCCATAGACTTTGGAATTGCTTTCATCTCTTGGCTGTTTTGAATAATGCTATAACTATGGGTATCCAAATATTTCTCTGAGACCTTGCTGTCCGTTCTTTTGGATT
Source organism: Paguma larvata (assembly GCA_030068075.1). Taxonomy (NCBI): domain Eukaryota; kingdom Metazoa; phylum Chordata; class Mammalia; order Carnivora; family Viverridae; genus Paguma; species Paguma larvata. The sequence goes on from CM057831.1 coordinate 7,245,540, forward strand.
TATACCTAGAAGAAGTATTGTTATATCCTATGGTAATTCTATTTTTATTTTTAGGAACTGCCATACTGTTTTCCATAATGGCTACACCTTTTTTTTTTTTTTAATTTTTTAATGTTTTTATTTACTTTTGACAGAGAGACCAAGTGCAAGCAGGGGAGGGGCAGAGAGAGAGGGAGACACAGAATATGAAGCAGGCTCCAGGCCCTGAGCTGTCAGCACAGAGCCTGACGCGGGGCTCGAACTCACAGACCGTGAGATCATGACCTGAGCCGAAGTCGGATGCTCAACCGACTGAGCCACCCAGGCGCCCCCATAATGGCTACACCTTTTTACATTTTCACCAATAGTACACAAGGGTTCTAATTTCTCTACATCTTTGTGAACACTTGTTATTTTATGTTTTTTTTTAATACATCCATCATAATGAGTATGAGATAGAATCTTTGTGGTTTTGATTTACATTTCTCTAATGATGAATGCTATCGAGCATCCTTTTTATGCCTGTTGATTTCTCTATATCTGCTTTGGAGAAACACCTTTTGGAGTCCTTTGCCTATTTTAAAATCAGGTTATTGGGATTTTCATTATTGTTAAGTTGTAGGAATTCTTTATGGGTTCTGGATATCAGCTCCTTATCGGATGCATGATCTGGAATTATTTTTTCTCATTCCATAGGTTGCCTTTTCAACCCTGTTGATTATGTCTTTGATGCACACAAGTTTTAAAATTAAAAAAAATATTAATTTTGAGAGAGAGCATGAGTGAGGAAGGGGCAGAGAGAGGGAGAGAGAGAGAATCATAAGCAGGCTATACGCTCAGCCTGGAGCCCAATGTGGGACTTGATCTCACGACTGCGAGATCATGACCTGAGTCAAAATCAAGAGTCAGATGCTTAACCAGCTTAGCTGCCCAGGCACCCCAGTTTTAAAATTTGATGTAGCCATTTTATCTCTTTTGCTTTTTGTTGCTTTTGGTGTCATATCCAAGAAATCATCACCAAATTGAATATTACAAGACTTTCCTTGTTCGTCATCTTATCACTGCACCGTGAGTTTGTCCCGTTGACTAGTCCCATCCATGCAGGTAGAGCATCCAAGTGGCTTTTTAGTGCATAATGAACAGATATAAGCAGACATCTCAAGGATGTGAGACATTCGATAAACACATCCTACATGAAAGTCCAGTAATGACACAGATGAAAGGAACAACAAAAAATGCAAAGAATAAAACAAAACAACAACAACAACATAATAATCTGAATATCCTCATAGTATAAGAAAATATTTCATCCAGGAAACAATGGGGTGTGTTAAAGTGTATTCAGAGAACAGTAGGAGCTTTAAAATGAAAAGGAACAATGGTGACTGTAAAAAAAGTCATGCAGGAAAGAGCTATGCAGGGAAGTAAGTGGTGAGGGAGAGTCCCAGGTTTTCTACCCTCTGCAGCAGGTAGAAAGTAATCACTGCTGACTGGAATAGATGGATAAAATGCTCTGGGGAAGGATTCTGCTGGATAAAGATAGAGAAACAGTGTCTGGTGTTAGTGATGTTTGAGAAAAGAAAATCGGAAGAATTTCCAAGGATATGATGGAGGATGTGGTCAAATGAAAGATAACTACATAGTCAACTAAACAAATGAAATTTTAGTGATTGGGGTGGGGGGGTGGAAGGAAGATGTGCTACATAGCTCAACAGATAGCAAATTTAATTAGCAATGTATACACTACTAATTTTAAAAAGCTTTGAATATACAGTTGACCCTTGAACAACACAAGGGTTGGGGTACCAACCATATGCACAGTCAAAAATGTGCATAAAACTTTTGACTCCCCCCAAAACTTAACTACTAATAGCCTACTGTGGACCAGAAGCCTTACTGATAGCAAACATGGTCTATTAACACATTCTTTGTATGTCATATGTATTTATATTGTATTCTTACAATAAAGGAAGGTAGAAATATTTTTAAGAAAATTATAAGGGGAAAATATATTTAGAGTCCTGTGCTCTATAGATACTATAATGTTGTTTGCTTACAAGATGAGTTGTGTGTCAGCACCAATATCAATATTGTCTTCTATGATACAAAACACTGTAGATGTGAAATTTGTTACTAATACTAGACATCAAATATGAAAAGATAATGTGAAAAATGATGAATTTCGTGTATTTATTGTAATGATTTCACGTTAATGATTAATGCACTGATAATGAGAGCAAGCAATGGTAGCTTTATGGTAGCCTAATGTAATTTGATACAGTTGCTTCACAGTAGCCTAGCCTATATGCTAATGAATAAAATGTTATAAAAACTTTACGGCATAGCCACAGTCATAATTCCGGAAACATTGTTACCTTATAAAAAACCACTTACCTGTGATGGCAGGCTGAAACGTATTTTCTCCCATTAAGAGAGGGAGCCATACTATACTGCGATGTAACTCTTTGGAAGCAAAGTTATAAAGCAGCAAGAAAACTAACGTGTTAGTAATGGTTTATTAAGTATCACTGACTTGATGCCTGTTTAAGGATAAGCCATCCATTTCCATGCAAGTCTTGCACGTGACATTCTAACGATGAATACTTAGGCGATGATGACAATGACGACAGAAAAACATCTACAGTTCTTGCTGTACAGTTATTAGATTTCCACACAAAGGGAGTCGTATATATACCAGATAAGTTTATTAACTTATTTACTTTATTAACATGATTATTAAGTAAGAGAGTAAGAGGAAAGAGGTCATAAAGGTTTTCAGCATCATTTTCAAATGTAGTAGGCTGAGGAGGAAGAGGAAGGGTTGGTCTCGCTGTCTCGGAGAGCAGAGGCAGAACACGTGGCGGAGGTGGAAGGAAACCTGGAAATACTTTACAGAAACACATCATAATTTCTGTCTGACCTTTTGCTTTTTAGTTTCTCTAAAAATGTCTCTATCTGTACCCATCCTTTTCCCACCATTTGCTTTAGTTTCAGTGCCCATATCCTAGAAGGGTTCGTGTCACAAAAGAAGTCAAAAGCAGTCTTGAACCATCAGAACCCTTCTTCTAGAATGGCCACTATCAATTTGTTTTCTGGCACTGCTCCTTCTACGTCTCCTTCCTCACCAGCTGGCACTGGTTCAGAAATACTCATCTCCATCAAGTCTTCTTCTGTTCATTTCTCTGGTGTGCTGTTTCTCAGCTCCTGAATTTCTCCAAGATCCATTATTTTGAAACTCTTCACACACACACACACACACACACACACACACACGCTTTTTTTTTTTTTGGCCATATCCACAGTCTCTTTTAGGATTTCCTTGAGTAACTCTATCCTAAATCCTGCAAAGTCATGCACAAAATCTGGACATAGTTTTCTCCAGCAGGAATGTATTATTTTGGGTTTGATGGCCTTCAAGTTTTTTTTTCTATAAACAACAATGGCGCCTTCAAGGGTGTAATCCTTCCAGACTTTCACCATGTTCTCTCCGTCAGGGTTTCTCCCGTCGTGTTGACAATCTTCCGTGGAATAGCTTTATGAGCTTTCAAGGTCTTTATCACTCCCTGATCTAGAGGCGGAATTAGAGATACTGTATTTGCGAGCAGATAGGCCACTTTGATAATTCTGATGTTGACCTCACGTAAAGTTTTGCACGACCGTGAACATTGCCCGGTATCCAAAGAACTTTAAAAGGCAGGCTCTCACGGGCAAGATGCTTCCTGACTTCAGGGACGAAGCATCAGTAGAAACAACCCAGAAGAGTTTTCATTGTCTGGGCCTTCTGTCGTGCAACCGAAAAGACTGACAACTCGTGTTTATCTTTTCCCTTCAAGGTTTAGAGGCTAGCAGCTTTATAGATGAGGGCAATCCCGATCACAAACCCAACTGCATTTGCATCAAATGTTGTACAATTAACTTATCCCTTCTTAAATCCCTGTGCTCACTTACTCATACATGTCCTTTACGGTATCCCTGCCCTCCCCCCCCCCCCTCCCCAGAATGGAGCACTGTCATCTCTCTTCAAAACCTGTTCAGGCTGATATCCTGTCTCCTCAGTGATTTTCTTAATAGTGTCTAGGAACCCATCTGCTGTCTTTTGGTCAGGCGAAGCTGCTTCTGCTCTTAGCTTGATGTTTTTTTTAAACCCCAACTTCTCTCTTAAATTCATCAAACCATCCTTTGCTGGCCTTAAATTCTGCAACTTCGGATCCTTCACCTTCCTTTCACTTTACAATGCTTCATTTTTTTCTCGAATCATTAGAGTTGGTAGGTATGCCTTTCTTATTGCGGTCCTGCACCCCCATAAAAGCCGTGTTTTCAGTACGGGATAAAAAGGTATTTTGCCAAGAGTGCAAGGTTTTCGCTCTGCTGGAGCATTGCTGCAAGCGACATCAGCATCACAAGATTTATTTTATTTTTATTTTTTTATTTTTGAGAGACATAGAGACAGAGAGTGAGCAAGGGAAGGGCAGAGAGAGAGAGGCACAGAATCCGAAGCAGGCTCCAGGCTCTGAGCCGTCAGCACAGAGCCCAACACGGGGCTCGAACTCACAGACCGTGAGATCGTGACCTGAGCTGAAGCCCGCCGCTTAACCGACTGAGCCACCCAGGTGCCCCAGATTTATTTTATTTTATTTTTACAGTGGTCTTTATGCTGGATTCATTTATCCTGAAACGGCGGGCCACCCCAGCTGCAGCTGGGAGTCTCGGTATATATCAGACCGTTCAACTTTCCCTTCTATTGCTGCGACTATCTTTTGCTTCTTGGGAGCACTTCCAGCATCACTAGTGGCACTTTGTAGGAGTCTCGTGGTGTTATTCAAGGTTTATGGTATTGCACGACACACAATAAAAAACATGTGAGAACCTTAAGAGATAACTCTTTGGAGAGACCAGCTGCTCACGCAGAGCTCATTACCATCCTAGGGCATTTTAAATGGATACTCCCAACACTCGAGCCCACGGCAGTAGCAACAGGAGGTGGCTGCAAAATTATCATAACCAGGGCAGTGTATCCAGTTAATTTTACAGTTAGGATTTAATGCCGCGTCTTTGTTTACGGTTCTTTTTAACTATGAATTACACCAGGTATGGTCTGTAACCGTTTATGCGTGTAAGTTTTGATAAATTTGAACTTTTAATAATAGATGATGAAATAGACTAGTATCTACGTCTATTTTATGAACTCATGACCTTGTTCTTAATTTTTTTTCTATATCCTAGGCTTTGTGACTTATCTGTGAGTTTTTTCAAATGGTTGCAAACCTCCAAATAGCGTTGCATATATTTATGGGAAAAAGTCCACATCCTTGAGCTTTGGTTGTTCACCGACTGACCATTGTTCAGTTGGAAGAAAGTCGTGAAGGCAGGTGGGGTTACAAGGGTGTGGTAAGAGGACTGGAGGTTTTATGACAAGTCTGGAGATTGACGGTAAATGGAATAAATGAAAAATGGAAAAATCAAGAAATACCAGTGTTTTGATCCTGCTAATGACCAATTCGGGGTCCTTTCTCCTCTCTCCTTATCTAGAGAACACAGAGCGGGAGCATGCTTAGCAAAAGGGTGTGTTTCCCTGCCTTTCTTGTCCGTAGGGTGGTCATTTTTCTTGATTCTGGCCAGTGGTGTATGATCTGAAGTCACTGGGTAGCAGACGCAGCTAGAATATGCCTTCGCCTTTCTCCTTCCTCTTCTCTGCTGGGACCCAGTTGAGATGACAGGTGCGGAGCATCCATCTTGAGACAGCGAGTTGACAAGCTTGAGAAAGCCACATGCTGAGGAAGCAGAACAGAAGGGTCGAGAATGGGTCTTCGAGGGCATATTGGGTCTCGTGTCAGCCCTGCATCGCCTCCAGGCTTCTTGTACCTGAGAAAAATCCCTCGTTTGTTCAGAAAATTGAGATCTGGGTAGCTGACCAAGCTACAGAAGCACAGTATTTAGGAAGTATGGTGGTAAATAGTGTTTAAAACATTTACAATAATTCAAAGAAGGGCGCCTGGGTGGCTCAGTTGGTTAAGTGTACGACCTCGCCTCAGGTCATGAGCGCACCGTCTCTGAGTTCCAGCCCCGCATCGTGCTCTGTGCTGACAATGTGGAGTCTCCTTCAGATCCTCTGTCTCCCTCTCTCTGCTCCTTCCCAGCTTGTACCCATGCACTCTCTCTCAAAAATAAATAAATATTAAAAAAATTAAAAAAAAAATTCAAAGCAGTTGCATCTGGGATAAGGGAAATTGTAGCGGAAATTGATGGAGTTTGGTATAGTCGATGCTATAGTTAGCTCAGTTGGAGTTTTTTGCACAATGCATATGTATTAATTTAATAAAATGCATGTTAGTAAAACAAAATTATTTCTCTGCAGGGGACATTTTGAGAGCTCTCCATTTTACTTGAAATAAAATCCAAACTCCTGCAAAAGATTCCTCATGGTATGGCTGGCCCTGAGCACCCTTGTGCCTCACCTTCCGTCACTCTCCTCCTGGTTGGCGAACCCCTAGCCACATTGTCTTTTTAAAATTTTGTGATGCCCTTTTGGTAACTTTGCACAGGGTTGGGTTTAAGGAACCCAGCAAGGGACGGTGCAGTACTCTGGGGCCCGTCACCGCAGGGGTCATCCATCTCTAGTCCTCAGAGACCAAAAAAGAAGCTGCATCAGAAGGTCACTTGATAGAACTGTGGCCTTTGGGAAAACAAAGCTGATAACCAGTAGGTACTTGAGAGGGCAAGGCTCACCGTGAATTAAAGTGATTGGGGTAGTCGAAATAGAAAAATAAAGAACCTTCTACTTGCACATTATGTTGGAAGGCTTGCTTATATGAAAGGTTCTCCTTGGCTAAGTCACTGGTGGTCACATGGTTCAGGCCCTCAAAGGGCATGTGATGAGGCCTCATGCTTCTCGGGCGCCAACATCCAGGTGCTGACATGGTTGAACAGTTGCATTTAGGGTCAGGCTACCCTCAGAGAAGACCCTGCAGGTGGCAATGGCAAACTGGCCTGTGAAGATCACTCTGTCGTGGCCTTGGCTCCTTGCCCTCCAGAGAGCCGAGGTTCCTTTGTTGGGGTGGATGGGCAGGAGAGACAGAGACCCAGCCCTCCCAGAATAAAGCGAGGCTGACCAGGTAGGTGCCGTTGTTGGTCTCACCTTTCCCAAAGCGCCTGTCTCCAGGCCTGGGGAGGACGTCCTGGCCCTCTGGGAGATCCCGCCATGTTCCTTCCTGCGTCCCAACTAGTCCCTCACCTCCGGCAGGGAGTTTCACTAGTCCCATGTGTATATGTGTCTCGGGGGTGGAGGATGGCAGGTCTGTGCGTGGCACTGGTCATGGTACCACATGGGTGCGAGGGCTGGGTGGGATCAGCTAGTGTAGTCTCTCCACGATTCCCTTTATTCTTAGCTCAGTCTCCGCGGATGAAGCTGGCTGGATCCGGTAGCCCTTCACGGTGTAAGAACATTGTGAAGGCAATCCTGGGATGCAGAAACGGAGGCATCTTTTATCCACACCGAAACTGAAATGGCCAAGAATGGGATGTAGTGATTGTACCTGGCTGAGCCTGTCTCTACTGACCTTAATGATGGATTCGTATCATTATTCATCTATTACCGCCAAATGTCCAGTCCGGGAATTGCCATTTAGTGCTAACCTTTTGTGGTGCCTGGGTGGCTAAGTCGGTTAACTGTCTGACCCTTGATTTCGGCACAGGTCATGATCTCTTAATCCGTCACGGGATTAAGCCCCATTTTGGGCTCCACGCTGAACCTGGAGTCTGCTTAGGATCCTCTTTCTCTCTCTCTGTCTGCCCTTCCCCTACTCATGCTTGCTCGCTCGCTCTCAAAAATAAACTAATAAACATTTTTTTAAAAAGTGCTAAAGCTTTAGATGAAACAAATGCATCATTTGTTCCATTTTTATTTAAACCACTATTCTATAGGATGCTAAAACTCGTTTAAAAAGAAGGATGCCTGGTTGGCTCAGTAGGTTAAGCCTCTGACGTCAGCTCAGGTCATGATCTCACGGTTTGTGGGTTTGAGCCCTGTGTCATTCTCTGTGCTGACAGCTCAGAGCCTGAAGCCTGCTTCAGATTCTGTGTCTTCCTCTCTCTTTACCCTTCCCCTGCTCATGCTCTCCCTGTCTCAAAAATAAAATAAACATTGAAAAAACTTAAAAACAGTACATGCCTAAGTAATTTTGTTTTGATTAAGAAATGATTATAACTGTATATTGAAAGAAGTGAATATTAAGAAGTGTTTTCCTATATGTAAATCCTAACAGAATAAAAGGAAAAATCAGTAAAAATTAAACATTTTTAACAGTGAAATATGAAGTTATCTTTTTATAAAAATTTACCAAGTTCAGAATAGGTACCACATAAACAGTTCAAAATTCAAAAGTTACAAAAGGGAATGCAGTATGAAAGAAATCTTTTTTTTTTCCTTTTTCAAGTTTTTATTTAAGTTCCCATTAGTTAACATACAGTGTGATATTAGTTTCAGGTGTAGAATTTAGTGCTGCATCACCATACAACACCCAGTGCTCATCGCAAGTGTCCTCCTTAATGCCCGTCACCCATTTCACCATCCCCCTGCCCATCTCCTATCCAGTAACCCTCAGTTTGTTCTCTATAGTTAAGAGTCTGTTTTCTGGTTTGCCTCCTTGCCCCCCCACCGCCCCCATGTTCATCTCTTTTGTTTCTTAAATTCCACATGTGAATGACATCATAGCGTATTAATCATACGTATGATGATACGTATGATGATCCACATGTGAATATCATAGCATATTTAGCAGTTTTGTTCTGACCGACTTATTTCCCTTAGCATAATACTCTCTAGCTCCATCCATGACATTACAAATGGCAAGATTTCATTCTTTTTTTAAGGCTGAGTGCCGTTCCAATGTGTGTGTGTGTGTGTACATATACCAGATTTTCATCCATTCATGAGTTGATGGACATTTGGGCTCTTTTCATGATTTGGCTAATCCTGATAATGCAGCTAATAAATATTGGGGTGCATGTATCCTTGTGAATCAGTATTTTTGTATTCTTTGGGTAAATACCTAGTACTGCAACTGATGGATCGTGCCAAGTTCTATTTTTAACTTGCTGAGGAAACTCCATACTGTTTTTCAAAGTGGCTATACCAATTTGCATTCCCACCAACAGTGCACGAGGGTTCCCTTTCTCCACATCCTTAATGACACCTGTTTCCCCCTGCGTTGTTGATTTTAGCCGTTCTGACAGGTGTGAGGTGATATATCATTGTAGTTTTTATTTGTATCTCCCTGATGATGAGTGATGATGGGCATATTTTCATGTGTCTATTAACCATCTCATGTCTTCTTTGGAAAAATGTCTATTCAAGTCTTCTGTCCATTTTTTAACTGGATTGTTTTTTTTTTGGGTATTGAGTTTTATAAGTTCTTTATATATTTTGGATCCTAACCCTTTATTCAATATGTAATTCGCACTTACCTTCTCCTACTCCCTGCCTTTTAGTTTTGTTGATTATTTAGTGTGCAAAAGCTTTTTATTTTGATGTATCCCAATAGTTTATTTTTGCTTTTGTTTCCTTTTCCTCAGGGTGCATATCTAGTAAGAAGTCGCTATGACTGCTGTCAAAGAGGTTACTGCCTGTGTTCTCCTCTAGGATGTTAATGGTTTCCTGTCTCACGTTTAGGTCTTTAATCCGTTTTGAATTTATTTTTGTGTGTAGTGTATTAAAGTGGTTCAGCTTCATTCTTTTGCATGTGACTGTCCAGTTTTCCCAACACTATTTGTTGACGAGACTGTCTCATTCTCATTGTAGCTTCTTTGCTGCTTTGTCAAAGATTAGTTTGGTCCATTTCTGGGTTTTCTATTCTGTTCAATTGATCTATGTGTCTGTTTTTGTGCCAGGACCATACTGTGTTGATCACTACAACTTTGTAATATAACTTGAAGTCCAGAATTGTGACGCTTCCAGCTTTGCTTTTATTTTTCAAGATTGCTTTGGCTATTTGGGGTCTTTTGTGGTTCCATACAAGTTTTAGGATTGTTTGTTCTAGCTCTGTAAAAATGCCGTTGGTACCTTTGATAGGGATTGCATTAAATGTGTGGCTTGCTTTGGGTAGTGTTGACATTTTTAGAATATTTGTTCTTCCAATCCATGAGCATGGAGTGTCTTTCCATTTCTTTGTGTCATCTTCGATTTTGTTCATCAGTGTTTTATAGTTTTTAGAGTATAGGTCTTTCACTTCTTTGATTATTAAAAATTTGTGTGTGTGTGGCATGCATGCATTTTTGTGTTTGGTTTATCCTCTTTTTAAAAAATTTTAATTCCAGTATAGTTAATACACAGAGTTATTTTAGTTTCAGATGTACAATATAGTGATTCAGTAATTCTATACATTACTCATTGCTCATCGTAATAATTGTCCTTTTAATCTCCTTCACCTATTTCACCCATCTCCCGCCCTCCCCTTTGATAACTACCAGTTTGTTCCAGACAGTTAAGAGTCTGTGTTTCGGTTTGTCTCTTTTTTTCCCTTTGTTCATTTGTTTTTCTTTTTTTAATGTTTATTTATTTATTTTGAGAGAAAGAGAGCTGGAGTGGGAAGAGGGGAAGAGAGAGAGAGGAGAGAGAGAATCCCAAGCAGGCTCTGCACTGTTGGCACGGAGCCCGATAGGCAACTTGACCTCATAACCATGAGATCATGACCCAAGCTGAAATCAAGAGTCAGATGCCTAACTGACTGAGCCACCCAAGCACGTCTCATTTGTTAGGTTTCTTAAATTCCACATACAAGGAGATCATATGGTATTTGTTTTTTTCTGATGGACTCATTTCACTTAGCGTTATACCCTGTAGATTCATCCATGTTGTTATAAATGGCAAGAGTTCATTCTTTTTTATGGCTAATATACCATCGCATGTGTGTGTATATATGCGTGTGTGTTTATGTATACACACATCACATCATACACACACGGTACATCTTTATCCTTTTACCTATCAACAGACACTTCGGTTGCTTTCATTTTTGGCTATCGTAAATGGTGCAATAAACATAGGAGTACATATACCTTTCGAATTACTGTTTTTGTATTCTTCGGGTAAATACCCAGTAGTGGAATTACTGGATCACATGGTAATTCTGTGTTTAAATTTCTGAGGTACCTCCATACTGTTTTCCAGTGTGGCTGCACCAGTTTGCATTCCCGCCAGTAGTGCACGACGGTTCTTTTTTCTCTTCATCTTTATGACACTTGCTATTTTTTGTCTTTTGACTTTAGCTATTCTGACATGTGATACCTCATAGTGGTTTTTGTTTGCATTTTCCTGGTGATAAGAAAATTTGAGCATCTCCTTATATGTTAATTGGCTATCTGTATGTCTTTTTTGGAGAAATGTCTATGTCCTCTCATTTTTTTAAAGTTTATTTATTTATTTTGAGAGAGAGTGTGAGCATGACTGGGAGAGGGGCAGAGAGAAGGAGGGAAAGAATCCCAGGCAGGGTCTGTGCTGATAGCCCATTGATAGTCTCAATGACTGTGAGATCATGACCTGGGCCAAGGTCAAGAGTCAGGTGCTTCACTGACTGAGCCACCCAGATGCCTCAGATGTCTGCTCATTTTTTAATTGGACTATTTGGAGGGTTTTTTGAGGTATTGAGTTGTATAAGCCCTTTATATATTTTGGATATTAATCTCTTATCAGGTTTGTCATTGCAACTATATTCTCCCATTCAGTAGGTTGCCTTTTTGTTTTGTTGATAGTCTTTGCTGTGCAAAGCTTTTTGTTTTGGAGTAGTCCCCATAGTTTATTTTTGTCTTTGTTTCCCTTGCTGAAGAGACGTGTCTAGAAAATGGTTGCCAAGGCTGATATTAAAGAGTTTATTGCCTGTGTTATCTTCTAGATTTTATGGCTTCATGTTTCACATTGAGGTCTTTAGTCCAGTTTGCATTTTTTTGAGTATAAGAAAGTGGTCCAGTTTCCCCACACCAGTTATGGAAGACACTGTCTTTCTCAGTCTTTTTTTTTTTTTTTTTAAGTTTATTAATTATTTTGAGATAGAGAGAGTGCGAGTAGAGGAGGAGCAGAGAGAATGAGAGACAATCCCAAGTAGGCTCTGCACTGCCAGCACAGACTCTTATGTGGGGCTCCAACTCACGAACTGTGAGATCATGACCTGAGCCAAAACCAAGAGTCAGATGCTTAACTGACCAATCCACCCAGGTGCCCCCCGAATAATTTATTTACACTCTTTTACCCTATTTTCTTCCTTTCCACCACTGTATTTTTGTTTATTAAATTATTTGCCCTTGCATTTACCGTTATTTAGTTAAAAATGTATGTTGTTAAAAAACAGGTTATATATATACTATATAGCTAATTATATTACTATATAGTATAGTATATAATTATATATTTAGCTATAGTATATCTCTAACACTATATAGTATATATTGCATAGTATGTATATGTATATGTGTGTGTATATATATAGTGTGTAGTATATATACAGACTATAGTATATAGTCAAATATATTGTATATATACTATGAGATGAAGTGTATTATAGTATAATATAGTATATACTGTATGGATATTATATAGTATGTACTATATTTATTATATATAACAAAATACTATAATAAATATAGTTTATATAGTATATATTATACATATAACTTGTGTATTAAAATATATATTTAAAATATGTATGAGTATATGTAAAATATTTAATATAAGTGCATATATGATATATATTAGTATTTTAATATATATGTATATAATGTCATTTATAATATTTCTATATATTCTCAGTCTAAAATATTTATATTCTGTTTTTCAGGTGTAATCTCCATCGTTTTATTTTGTTTTTGGCGAGTAGTATACTCATGTGGATTCAGTAATTGTCATCGTTTTGTCTGTAAGAGTTCTTACCATTTATCTCTTGTTGAGCTGAAGTTGATCTTACACTGTTTTAAAAGAAGTGCTCACAGAGACTATATCCCCTGAGTTTGTTGCAATAATTAGATTTTTCGAAAAGGTGGAATCTATAAATAACTTGAGATTTGTTTGATATGTGGTATAAGGTGAGAATACAAATTAACTTGTAACCTCCAGGAATGTGTGGTATCTGCTGACATAGTTTTGATTTTACTCCTTTAACCTTTGGGAAGATGAAACCGAGGCGTGAGAAGTAACAAATTAAGAATTAATGTATGCTTTCCTTTGAGGAGACAGACTTCAAACAGAAAAAAAATGTGTTTCATGAATTTGAGGGTTTAGGGGAGAAAATAGTTCAAGTAATTAACCACAGAACCTATGTTGGGAAGAAAAGGAAATTGGGGCTAGCAGGGGTCTTATAAGTTGAAAGGGGATGGAAGAATCCAGGAAAACCATGCTGGGGACATAAAAGGCATTCGGTACATTTTTGTTGAGTGAATTAGTGAGTGAATTCGAGGTTTCTGGGAGGTGTAATAAGAGTGAGAAAATAAGAAATACGAAAGACTAAGAGTCTGTCTGTGGTTTGAAAGTGTGAGGAAGTGTGAGGTGTCATTGGGAGATGGCAAGGTTCAAGGGGTGGCCATCAGAGTGTGCTGTCAAGAGACATGAGCTGTAAAGGTCACTGTTACTTGGAGAGACAGTCACCAAAATGCTCAAGGTTTGAGTTGGTTTGGATGTGAGATCTCAGTTCTTTCAGGGCACCGGAAGGATTTCGGGGGAGAAGATGAAGACAGCCAGCTGCCCAATTACTTATTCATTGAGTACGGGGAGAATCAGTCAACTCTCTGAGGTAGGTCCTATCTTATACTAAGTTTATACACTAGGAAATGAAGCAGGAAGATGGCAAATAATTTGCCTACATCCGTAAAATTAGTAACTGCCAGAGTGCTGATTCAAAAATGGGCAGTGTGGCTCGCAAGCCTGTGATCTAACCGTTGTGCGTCCCTCCGGGGTGTGTGTCTGCGTGTGGGGTTGTGCTGGTGGTGGTGCAGGTGTTGCTACTTTACATGAATAAAACCCTAGGGGTTGAGAGGGAACCCGAGCAGCCTGAAACGCCTAGATTTTGTCACCTCCACCAGAGCTGTCCTGTGGGGCAGCTCAGGGAGCTCTTGAACTCTAGTCTGTCTGTATAGTTTGGGAAGAGCCTTTTCCATTCCATAGTTACCCTCACACAGCTGGGTCACAAGGGGAAGAAACCGACCTTTACAAAAACTCTTAAGCATTTCTAAAACCATGATATCTCTTTAAAATGTATTGAATAATATATCCATTTGTTTAACAAACATTTTAGAATCTGTCTTGTGCTAGGTATATAGTACACGGCATTCAAGGCAATTGAGTACTCCCTACTCAAGAGTAATTTAAAATTTGGTTGGGGACTCAAGTTAAGGCAAAGTAGGTTTCACTCTATCCAGCTCATTTATTTTCATCTCCCAGGCTACCAAGTTTTGGGAGAACTGAGGGAATATTGTCTTTCCTAATTAAAAAAAGCCCACAGTACATCACCGGGCAATTTAATGCTATGTTCTTTGTCTGGCCCAGGGTAGATTGAATACTGAGAGAGGTTATATTGAATAAGTGGAGAAATAAAACCTTTTTTTACTTCTTCAGTCTTTGTGAATCCTTTCCATTGTAAAAGTGATACATACATTTTTACCTACATACATACATACCAGTGATGTTTTAGCAATAATCTTATTTGAAACAAGACAGCAAACAAGAGAGGGACCGCATACTAAACCACATGAAAGATAAGCCCTTTTATCCATGCTGTTCCTCCTGGGATGCTTTTCCTTTAGGTTGCTTTCCACGTACCTCCTTTTTTGCATCCCTGAATCCTACTCATTCTTCTAATCTTCTTTTGGATATCTCTTCCTCTGTATGTGTTTCAATAGCTTAATACTTACTGGTGTCCATTCTAATCAGTCCCTTTGATGAGGACAGAGACGACAGCTGCTTAATGTTGTACCCCCATCTTAAGGTCTATCATATAGTCTTTGTTGAGTAAAAAGAGTGTGCATTGAATGAATGACGCTCAGAACAGAGCCTCGCTCTTCCTACAGTTGCCTCAGTATCTTCTCTGTTGGATTCTTTTAGGTTCTCAATATCATTAGCATAATCAAAAAGGAGGGAAATTAAAAAACAAGCTGTCGGTGAAATCTTTTCAAGACCTGGCTTCCTCATGCTTAGATTGTTTCTCCACTCCCTACATTATAATGTCTGCTCCATGTCACTCCTCCCTTAGCCAGGAAAGAGTAGGTGGAAAGAAGTGTCAACAGTGATTCTAACTGTAAACGCAGAATTTTGACCCATCACCCTTCTTCCTCATGGAGGATTGTGGTGCCTACTCTGTTTCACCTTGTTTCTCTTCCTCTAAGCTTACAGAAGATCATATAATTTGAATTTTAAAAAGGGCTGTGTCCCTTTTCTGTGCACACTACCACTTGTGTTCTGTTTTACAACACATTCTGGAGGTATAGACAGCATCATTTATTTGACGAATACTGATTGGATGCTGTTAAGTGTGTGGTCCTATTTAAAGAAGTAGAGATGAATATAACCATTCCAAGGAGCGTGCTGGGGTTTTTTTGCTCTGTGTCGATGCCTTAGTATGTCAAAATATCTTGACGCATCCAGGGGAGGACTTTGAGTTAAGGGAAAGTGTTTGGGGAAAAAGGAAGCTTATAACTCAATGTTTGCAAATTAACTGTGTCCTAATAACAGGGATGACATGTCTGGTCTTTACAAACCCAGAACTGTCAGCAAGACCCCGAGAACAAAGCCAGAACATCTAAGCATAATGTGACCAGGGTTGCAGACAAGGTGACAGGATTAACTTAACAGTCCTGAAAGCACAGCCCACACATATTTTGTGAGACTTTTATTTCATTTATTTCTTTTAAGTTTATTTATTTTGAGAGAGAGAGAGAGAGCGCGCGCGTGCAGGTGAATGTGCAGAGAGCGAGGAAGAGAGAGAATCCCAGACTCTGCCCTATCAGCCCGAGCCTGACACAGCACTCAATGAACTGAACCGTGAGATTAAGACCTGAGTTGAAATCAAGTCTGACACTTAACCGACTGAGCTACCCAGGCGCCCCTTTGTGAGCCTTCTAAATAACAAGTGTTGATTTCAGTATGCATTTTTCAAATTATATATGTTTTTCTGAAGTTACTTTACACAGAACTTTTTTTTTTCTAGCTTGCTTATTCTGATAAAAAAGCTTAGATGAGGTTAGGATTTTCCCTTAGCTATTTCTCCTTAGAATCTATTCCAGTATGAAAGTACAGTCAAAATGCTATGTTCTTAAGTCTCTGAAGCACAGAGAGAAAGATATTGGTTTATATCACCAACTTGACTTACAGTTAGGCTTATATTTTCATTTTTAGGAACTATTGTTTCTTTAATTTAAAATTTTTAATATGGAAATCATGTGTGTGGTTCCAAAATGGTGTAAAAAGGCCTAAGAAAAGTTTCATTTCTATTCATGTCCCTTCTACTCTGAATTTTACTTGCCTTTATACATAACTTTTCATTAGTCTTTAATTTATATTCCAGTGGGTTTTAAAATATTTTTTTAAAGTTTATTTATTTTGAGTGAGAGAGATTGAGAACATGAACGGGGGGGAGGCAGAGAGGGAGAGAGAGAGAGAGAGAGAGAGAGAGAGAGAGAGAGAATCCCAAGCAGGCTCCGCACTGTCAGCACAGAGCTTGATGCGGGGCTCGAACTCATGAATCATAAGATCATGACCTGAGCGTAATCAAGAGTCAGACGTTTAACTGACTGAGCCACCCAGGGGCCCCTCCAGTGTTTTTTGTTTGTTTGTTTTTTTTGTTTTTGTTTTTTTTCCTAAGTAGTCGCAAGTATAAGCAAATACATTTTTATATATCCTTCCCTTTTTATTACCTGAGAGGTTGCATACTTACTTTTCTCCTCTCATATCCTGGAGACTACAGCTGATGCCCTTTCTAAGACCTTTCAGACTTTCCTAGGTGTCCTCCCCTTCCTTTTTCTGGCTGTATTGTATTTTCAGTCTTTTGCCATTACAAATAGCAATGAATTTGTATGAAATGAATGTGCCAGTGAATCATCTTGTGCGTAGTCATTTCATATTTTTTCTGGTGTTTTCTATATATAGTATCACGTCATGGTAAAGTTTTCCTTTTTCCTTACCAAATCAATTTGGATGTATTTTCTTATTCTTGTCTGATTGCTGTGGCTAAGACTTCCGGTACTATTTTGGATAAAAGTGGTATGAGTAGACACCTTTGTCTTATCCCTGACCTTAGAGAAAAAGCTCCGTTTTTCACCATTAAGGATGATATTAGCTGTGGGTTTTTTAGCATATATGGTTTTTATTATGTTGAGGTATGTTCCCTCTAAACCTACTGTGTTGAGAGTTTTTATCATGAAAGGATATTGAATTTCATCAGATGCTTTATCTGCATCTATTAAGATAATCATAGGGTTTTTACCCTTTTCTTGTTGATGTGATGTATCATGCTTGTTGGTTCGTGCATAAACCCCACTTTGTTGTGGTGAATGAGTTTTTAAAAATGTAGTTTTAAATTCAGTTTGCTAATATTTTATTGAGAATTTTTGTATCTATGTTCATTAGACATATTGGCCTGTAATTCTTTTTTGTAGTATCTGTTATAAGGTCGCGCGATATCTCATAAGGTCTCCCGATCTATCAGTAACTTGTTTAGTTTACATCTGTAACTCCACCCATTTGCTGGACAGATAAGTTAGGTTGCAGAACGCTTCCCCACCCCTTCTACCAAGATCTGGCCTAAGTCACCAACTCACTGTCTTGCAATATCTTAGGTGTCTCACTATGATTGGTCATCTTAGAACAAAGAACTTTACAGTGATAGGTTTGTGCCAAAACTAACGTCTGTATGTAAATTGTAATTGGTTAACTAAATGATGACATGCCCTAATTTGCTGTAATCTAAATAAGCCCACTGCTGCCTTTGTTTGGGGCCATTCTCTGCAATTGCTCCTTAAGATTGGGAGTTCAGGTTTGGCCCAGCCGTAAATAAATCTTGCCTTGTGTCTATTCGGTGTCTGGTGGTCTTTTTTTGACACCAACCTGCAACAGCATCTTTATCTCGTTTTGGTATCAGGGTAATGTTGACCTCATACAATGAATTTGAATGCTTTCCTTCCTCTTTTTTCTTTTTTTCTTTTTGGAATAGTTTGAGAAGAATAGCTGTTAACTCTTCCTTACATGCTTGGTAGAATTCACTCGTGAAGCTGTCTGTTCTTGGAATTTTGTTGTGAGTTTTTTGATAACTGATTCAATTTCATTGCTAGTACTTGGTGTGTTCAAATTGTCTTTCTTCGTGGTTCAGTTTTGGAAGGATATTCTTTTTAGGAATTTATCCATTTTTTTTTTAGGTCATTCAGTTTGTTGGCTTATAATTTTTCATAATCTCTGATAGTCCTTTGTATTTCTGTGATGTTGGTTGTTATTACTGCTCTTTGATTTATGATTTTGAGTCCTCTCTCTCTCTCTCTCCTTTTTTTTTTTTAAGCATGTTTGTTTTTGAGACAGAACTTGAATGGGGGGGGGAGTGCCTCTGGAAGGGCAGAGAGAGAGGGAGACAGAGAGCTTCCCAAGCAGGCTCTGTGCTGAGGGCACAGAGCCTGATGCGGGGCCCAGACCTATGAACTGTGAGATCATGACCTTTTTGGTTACTCAACCGATTGAGCCAACCAGATGCCCTTTTCCTTTTTTTTGATGAGTCTGGCTAAAGGTTTGTTAATTTTATCTTTTCAAAGAACAAGCTCTTGGTTTCATTGATTTGTTCTTTTTTTATTTTTATTTCTATTTCATTTATTTGTGTTCTAAACTTTACTGTTTCCTTCTTTCTCCTGTTCTTGGCTTTGTTTCTTCTCTTTCTAGTTCTTTTAGGTAAGGATAGGTTCTTTATTTGAGACTTTTATTCCTGAGGTAGGCCTGTATTGCTATAATCTTCCCTCTTAGAACAACTTGCTACATCCCCAAAATTTCACACCATTGTCTTTTTATGATCATTTAAATCCATGTGTTTTTTAAAATGTTTTATTTATTTTTGAGAAAGAGAGACAGCAGGGGGGGGGGGACAGGGGAGAGAGAGACACACACACACAGAATCCGAAGCAGGCTCCAGGCTTGGTGTGGTCAGCACAGAGCCTACTGCAGGGCTCGAACTCATGAACTGCAAGATCATGACCTGAGCCGAAGTTGGATGTTTAACTGACTGAGCTACCCAGGTGCTCCTCCTTGTATTTTTAAAATTTCCTCTTTGATTTCTTCATTTACTGTTTTTTTTTTAATTTTATTTTAAAATTTATTTTTTCTTCTACATTTTTATGTAAATTTCACTAGTTACCATACAATGTAATTTTAGTTTCAGACATAGAATTTAGTGAGTAAACACTTACATACAACACCTAGTGCTCGTCACAAATGCCCTCCTTAATCCCCATTACCTTAACCCGTAACTCCTGCCCACCTCTTCTCTGGTAACCATCAGTTTGTTCTCTATAGTTACAAGTCCCTTTCTTGGTTTTCCTATTTTCCCCACCCCTGTGTTTGTTTATTTTGTTTCTTAAATCCCACATATGAGTCAAATCATATGGTACTTGTCTTTCTCTGAATTATTGCACTTAGTGTAATACTTTCTAGCTCCATCCATGTCACTGCAAATACCAGGGTTTCATTCTTTTTGATGGCTGAGTAATATTACATTGTGTGTGTGTGTGTGTGTGTGTATGCATATATATCACAACTCCTTTATTCATCAGTGATGGACATGTGGGCTCTTTCCATAATTTAGTGATTGTCGATAATGCTGCTATACACATCAGGGTACATGTATTCTTTTTAAACAGTACTTTTGTATCTTTGACCCATTGATTGTTTAGTAGCATGTTCTTTAACCTCCATGTATTTGAGTTCTTTCCAGATTTTTCCTTGCAGTTGATTCTAGGTTCATATCATTGCAGTTGAAATTATGCATGATAAGATTTCAACTCTTTTTAAATGTGTTGGGACTTCTTCTGTTGCCAATATGTGATCTTTTCTGGAGAATGTCCATGTGTACTTGAAAAGAATGTGTATTCTCCTGATCTTGTATGGATGGAATGTTCTGAATATATCTGTTGGGTCCATCTAATACAATGTGTAATTCAACGCCGTTGTTTCCTTGTTGATTTTATGTTTGGATGATCTATCCACTGATATAGGTGAGGTGTTAAATTTCCCTACTATTATTGTATTACTACCAGGTTCTTTATGTTCGTTAACAGCTGCTTTATATGTTTAGGCGCTCTCATGTTGAGTCCAAAAATATTTACAATTGTTATATTTTTTTGCTGACTTGTTCTCTTATGATTATGCAGTGTCCTTCTTTGGCTCTTGGTACAGTCTTTGTTCTAAAGTATCTTTTGTCCGACATGAGTTGTGCTACACCAGCTTTTTTTTCACTCCCATTTGCATGATAAATGTTTTACCATCCCTTCACTTTCAATCTACACGTATCTTTAGGTCTGAAATGAGGCCATTGTAGGCAGCACATAAATGGGTCTTATTTTTTATTAAGTCACCTTGTGTCTTTTGATTGGAGCATTTAATCCATTTATATTCACAGTAATTGTTGCTAGGTAATACTCATTGCCATTTTGTTACTTGTTTATGGCTGTTTTTGTACTTTTTCTCTAGACCTTTCTTCTCTTGTGGTTTGATGGCTTTATTTAGTGATATGCTTGGATTTCTTTTTATTTTTTGCAGGTTTTTGTTTTGTGGTTACCATTAGGCTTATATATAATATCTCGTGCATAAAGCCATCTATATTAGGATGATGGTCACTTATGATTGAACCCATTCTAAAAGTGCTCTAAAAGAGAGAATTGTTACTCTCTCCCCACCATATTTTAGGCATATTGGGTCATACTTAATATCCTTTTATTTTGTGAATCCCATGACTGATTTTTACAGATTTACTTGATTGTACTCCTTTTGTGCTTTAACCCCCATCCTGGATTTATAAGTGATTAATCTACTACCTTTTATGTTCGTGTGTACCTGTGAATTTTTTTCCTCACTGCTGCTTATAGTACTTCCTTTCCATTCAAAGAATCCCCTTTAACATTTCTTATAAGGCTGGTTTAGTGGTGATGACAGTACCCTTTTAGCACTTCGACAGTATCTCCACTCCCTTCTGGCCTGCAAAACTCTGCGAAAGAGCAGCTGATAGCCTTAGGGGGCTTCCCTTGTATGTAACTGATTTCTTTTCTCTTGCTGCCTTTACAATTCTTCATCACGACTTTTTGCCATTTTAATTATTATGTGTTGTGTTGTAGACCTCCCTGGGTTGATTTTTTTTGGGTCTCTCTGTGCGGTCTGGGTCTGGATGTCTGTTTCTTTTTCCAGTTTAGGGAAGTTTTGAGCTATTATTACTTCATATACATTTTCTGCTACCTTTTCTCTTTCTTCTTCATCTGGGTTCCCTATATAATGCACCTGTTATTGTGCTTGATGGCTTTGCTGAGTTCCCTTAACTTACTCTCATTTTTAATTATTCTTTTTTCTTTTTCCCATTTAGCTTGATTGCTCTCCATTATTCTTTCAGCTTGCTGACTGATCTGCTTCCTTTAGTCTACCATTTATTACCTCTAGTGTATTCTAAATTTCAGCTGTTGAGTTCTTCATCTCTGGTTGCTTCTCGTTTATATTTTCTATCTCTTTGTCAAAGATCTCACTGAGATCCTCCACTCTTTTCTCAAGTCCAGTGAATACCTTTATGACCATTATTCTCTATCAGGTATATTGCTCATCTCTGTTTTATTTAGCTATTTTGCTGTGATTTTGTTCTGTTCTTTCATTTAACATATATTTGTCTATCTCCTCATTTCTTCTAATTCACTGTTTCTGTTTCTATGTGTTGGGGAAGTCAGCTACATCTCTTGCTCTTGAAAGTAGTGGCCTTAATAAAGGAGAGATCCTACAGTGTCCTGCAGTGCAGTGTCCTCCGTCCACCAGAACCTGGCACTTCAGTCCTGTTTCATATCTTACTGTTGTGGCTGGTGTATGTTTCTCTTTAGTCCAGTTATCTGCACTGGTTCTCTTTGCTTGTTGTGAATAGAGTTTGCTCCCTGTGTTATTAGTGGGCCAGTCTGGGGCTGCCTTGGGCTTGAGTTGAGTCAGACCAGGCATTTGCCAGAGCTGAGGTAGAACCAAAATGCAGAGTGCTGTTCCTGTGTCATCCTCCTGTGAAGCTGTTGTTGGTGGGCGGGCCTGCAGTCAGACCAGAGGTCTACCCCCAGCCCACTACTGGGTCCGTAGCTGGAGAGATGTGTGTGGTTATCTTCCCCCCTTGCTGGAGCAGGAGTCACTTTGGTGTTGTGCTAGCTCCTTTTGGGGCTGCTTGCATGCTGCCATGTTTGTAGCACTGTTTCGGATGGACTCCTGCCAAGGGCACATTGGAGGGGTTGGATCCACAGGAGGAAACAGGGGCAGGCCACAAGGTACCCACAAGGCTTGCCTGTTCTGCTCCAGGCAAGGATCTGCAGCCACCTGAGGAAACTCCCACGGATGCTGGGTTGGAGGGGGTGAGTCCACAGAAGAGTGTGGGGATAGCTTGCTGTTAGCACAGCTTGAAAACCCTCCACCTACCTTAGTGTTGCTGGCAGATGTCTGTGTGTCTAGGTTGGGAAGTGGGAGAGGGAAATGGCATCTGCTAGCTCTTCTGTCTTGGAGAAGTCTTCCAAAGATCTCTACCCCTTCAGCACATACTCTGAGATTAATAGACAGGTTTCCCTCCCGTCTACCCCAGGCATTCTTCAGACTGCTGCTGCTTTATTGTGTCTCAAAAGGACTGTTTGTTGTGCTGTCTCTTTAAGGGCAGGGACTCCATTTCCTGTCACCTTCTGGCTCTCCCAGAGCTGAGTCTGCTGGGTTTTCAAGTTCCAGGTGTTAACCACACAAAGCTAGGCCCTTCTGAGTTTTAAAACTGAATATGGACAGACATTAAAGAGGGCACGTGTTGGGATGAACATTGGGTGTTATATGTAAACCAATTTGAAAATAAACTATTATAAAAAAAAAACTGAATATGGAGGTCATCTTCCCGTTGTAGTCCCCCATGCCTGGGTACCTGGTCTGGGGTCTGTTCTTTTCTCCTCTCCCATTGGTCATTTTGGCTCCTATGTCTCTGCTTTTCCTACCTTCTTTCATGTGGCCTTTTTTATACAATTAGCTGTGAAGAGTCTGTGCTGCCAGCCTTTGGGTCCTTTTCTGGGTTATTGGTACTGATGTGGGTGTTACCTAGGTGTAACATGGGACAAGGTGAGCCTAGGATCTTCCTACCTTGCCATTTTCCCTGGAAGTTTAAGAATGGTTTCTGTATTTTTAAAAAGCTGGGAGAAAATCAAAAGAAGAATAAAACTATATGAAATTTGACTTTCATTGTCATAAAGTTTTATTGGCACATAGCCATACTCAATCATTTACATGTTGTCCATGGCTGTTTTCACCCTACAATGAAAGAGTCGGGCAGTTGTGAGAGAGATGAATGGACTACAAAGTGTAAAACATTTATTCTCTAGCCCTTAAAAGAAAATGTTAGATAATGTGTGTTTTAGGCCATCATGACGATCACATGTTTATTCTCTTTTACCCTAATAAAGTATCAAGTAGGATGCTTTCAGCCACAAGTAACAGAAATTATGACCCAAACCTGCTAAAGGAATATGAACATTTATTCATATTGCCAGGGATGGTATGATCATTCTTCATGTCTGATTTTCTTGGCTTTGCATCCTACGTTGTCTTTGTTCTTAAATGTCCTTCCGCTGCCCAGACAGATTCTTCTGATTGTATTAGTCCCTAAAATGAAATTTGTCTGACAAAACAAAGAGAATTATTTGCAGATATTGGTTTCTAGGGATTTTGTCCATTTATGCTTCAGCAAATGTAGTTTAAGAACATGTTAATCTGATTTCCAATTACATAATCATGTGGGTGGACACTACTAGCACCTCGTGCAGTAGTCATGTCCCAGGCATCAGTGACCTACACTCTGAGATTTTGAAAATGTCCTCACGGTAAGATAGTGAATGTAACCATGGATGTTTCCAAACCTGACTGTGTTTATGTCCATCTGCCTTATGTTTTCGGTCTTAAAGATCACTTTAGTGGCCAGCCTTCTTAAGAAACGTCGTTTATAGCTTTTCGGGCACTGAAGTGTTGGCCAAGTGTAAACACGATGGTTGTGTTTTTGTCACCTGATACCTAGTCAGTTTCCTGAGGGATATAGCCCTCATCTATCACAGACCAGAGCTGAAGAGTGACAAAAGAGTACCTGTGTTTTTGCCCTGAATCTGAATGTGTCTCTCTGCACCCAAGAATAAATGCTTCTCAAAAATTCCAGTAACATGAAGATCAAAAAAGTTTAGTGCTAGCAAAAAAATAAAATTTTAACTGAAAGGCAGTGATTAATACTTTTTAAAAAAGAATATTCTATCATTTAAAACACTCATCCATCTAGATTACTTTTTACCGGAACATCCTGTGCTTTAGGGTAGTTATCTGTTCATATGTGTGAAGCATCCATCAAAATGTAAGATTTTCATTGAAATTTATAAAGAGAAACATTTTAAATTAACAGGCTCAAACCTAGAAAGTGAAATGAAGTTGAAAATAAGAGAACCAAAATGAGAGAATAGAGATCTCATTAACAGTACTTTAATATCAGCCTGAATTTCTAAAATAATATAACATAATTACATACTTTTTTACAAGTTTGGATAAGTATTCGATCCAGTGATGCAAGGTAGAGTCTCCCAGGAGATAAATGAATTTTTCTTTCAAAGAGCCATTTATCTCAATTGTATTTAACTGAATCTGGTTACAAAATGTAATCCACCTTCCTCTGAAGTATAACCACCAGGGACAGGAGTCTTCATTCTGACTTGGTAGTAGTATTGTAATTTTTCACTCTCTAATAACAGAGACACTTGTGGTAAGTGATATTATTGGCATAAGTTAAATATCTAATCTTTCTCTGTCCTTCACTTTTTGATTTCTCTCTCAAACTCCTGTTTCCTAATTGCTTCCTCTTACTATTCTTTCATCACTAGCTTTGTTTTAGCCACTTCTACTCATTTCTTTGAGATTTTGAGTCATCTTGACTCCTTCTTGTTCATTTTCTCCCGAATCTTGTTGTTGGCTAGATTTTGAGGTTTTGCCATCAGTGCAGACTCTTCAATGACTTAGGCTTTTGTCTCTAACCTGAATATTAGTGCTCTGACGGTTGGTGTCCTTGCACCACATTACTTATCTTTGTGGTCTTATTTTTTCTATGAAAAATTTTATAAGAACATTCTTGTTAAAAAATAGCTTAAATATATAATATTTCCACATTTTAAAAAGTTCAAACAGTATGAAAGACATAGCTTGAATAGATATTTTAAAATAGGAATTCACAAAAAGTAACATATGGCAGACAATGCAAACCAATATTCTGAGATTTTTCTAGAAAGTTCCATCAGAGTTATAGGCTCACATGGTCTGCTTTCCAAGGCATTGCAGGTGGCAGTGCACTGAAAGTTTTGCTGTGACATAATGAAAATCATCAGATTTCTTACCTGTCACGTTTCCTTTTCATGCAATCCATGCCCCCCTCCCCCACCAATGAGCTAATGCCTTGTATTTTAGGTTTGTTACATAGCATTTCTATCCTGATATCATGTTCTGTATTAGCTAGAAAGCAAATAATAATGACGTAAACATAGAAATTTATTCCTCACATAACAGTCCTAACTGGAGCAAGCCAGGGACAATATGACATTACATGCTTTCAAGGACACTTTTTATCTTGTTGTGCTACACTTTTTTGTTTTTTTGGAGAAGGTGTGATAATATTTTTAAATTTTTATAGCTTTATTGAGGTATACATGACATACAAATTACTGCGTGCATTTAACGTATACAGTTGAATGAGTTTGAATATATGCATGTACCCATGACACCATCCTCACAGTTGAGGTGCAGTCTTAACTTAGGACTTCAGTCTCATTGTCTAACATGGATCTTTCGTCTCTCAGCATTATATCTAATGTTCAGCCAGTAGGAAGCAGAGGGCAAGTTGTTTTAGTTTTAAAGGCATGACCTAGAAGTTTCCCATGTCACTTCCACTCATAATCCTGGCAAGAGTCTAGTATGGCTACCACCAGCTTCAAGGAAGACAGCCTTTAATTGGGTGATCATGGGCCTAGCTAATGTTATGGTGTTTTATTCCCACAGAGGGGAGGGAGAATGGGTACTGGAAGACCACCCCCAGCCTCCTCTTTATTCTGCATGCTCAGCATTCTCAGAGGCTTGCAGTCTCTGGCTGTCTGTATCCACAGAATATTCACAAGCGTGGTTGTACTGTGTGTGTAACCTACCGACACAGTGGAAAATTGGTGATGGTGGGAGAATTGGAAAATTCCGAAGTAGCTATTCCAGGATTACTTGAAAGAATTGTTAAGTCCTAGTGATCTGACTTGCTAATGAGAGTTTCCATCATCCTATAATTATATTAAAATTTCAGTGTGACGTGT
The DNA here is from genome assembly GCA_030068075.1 of Paguma larvata. Lineage (NCBI taxonomy): Eukaryota > Metazoa > Chordata > Mammalia > Carnivora > Viverridae > Paguma > Paguma larvata. The sequence continues at coordinate 7,272,093 of CM057831.1, forward strand.
TTGGGCTTCTGTGAGGTTTGATAGCATTGCCGCTGGATGACTGAATATTATAACCCTGGAATTTTAATAATCCTAATGTACTGGCATGCTTTGGTGAGAAAGTAGTATTTGAGCTTATTATCGTAAACCATATCTGGTACAGACTATTCATTTTGCCATGTGTCTAAGTGCTTTGAAAGACTATCTCAAATATATGACGCATTTTTTAAAATTAAAAAAATTGTTTTCATTTTATTTATTTTAGAAAAAGTGAGTGCAGGAGAGGGACAGAGAGGGAGAGAGATTCCTAAGCAGGCTCCATGCTCAGTGTAGACGTGATGTGGGGCTGCATCCCACCACACTGGGATCATGACCTGAGCCCAAATCAAGAGTCAGATGCTCACGTGACTGAGCACCTAGGTGCCCCTATAACAAATTTTCTTCTGATTAGTTTTAATGTTTATTTTACTTAATATTGTTATCAATACACTGTTAAGCCTACTCCAGAATTATTAAGATTCCATCAGACTTGTCGCTTAGTTTAAAGACTATGGTAGGGAGACTAATGTTCCCCCGTGTCAAGATATCTTCATTCTGTTTCCTGGGACCTGTGAATATGTTACCTTCCATGGCAAAAGGGAGTTTCCAGATGTGATGAAAGGCATGGATTCTGAGATGAGAGACAATCCTGGATGCTCTAGGTGGGACCAACCTAAGTCTCGTTAGTCCTCAAAAGTGGGGGAGGGAGTCAGGAGAGTGGATCAGAAAGATTTCATTTGGGGACTTGACCTACCGTTGTAGCTTTGGAAAATGGATGAAGGGGGCTATGAGGAACAAGGCACCTCGAGAAGCCGGAAAAGGTAAGGATGCTTACTCTGCCCTGGAGCCTCCAGAAAGGAATGCCGCCTTGCTGTACCTTTACTTGAGCTCAGTGAGACAGATGTTTGACTCCTGAACTACAGAACTGCAAGATGATATGTTTTGATTATTTTAAGCCAGTTTGACACCATTTTATCATCAAATCATCCCATCCAACAACAAAATTTATATAAATAGAAGAAAAAACCCCTTATTTTATATCCCTTATAATATCAAACATTTTTTCTATAGATCATGCACATTTCATTAAATTTGTGACATAGCCTTTCAGAGCACAAAGCGGACTGTATCACTCTCTTTTTTAGTTGATTTTTGTAGCTTTCAAAAGCTATACCGAATGAACCCTCAAATTCTCAGCACAGTACATGAGAACCTCCATGATTTAGTTTCTTCTTTTCTTTCTAGTCTCTTCGTTTGTTAAATTCCCCCAAATACTTTGACTTCATTGGCCTACTGAACAAAGTTCATGGTGATATTGCTTATGAGTAGAGTTGTCAGTTAAAAAAATATAGGATACCAAATTAAACTTGAATTATTCATAACAAAGATTTTTTTTAGTGTATTTTCCATGCAGTATTAACCCTTTATCTCATATAATAGGCATAAAAAATTAAAAATTACTCTTATACCCTAGATTATTTCCTAAACCTGGCAATCCTACTCAAGATCTTGATGAGTTTTATCTTTCCCCTCATTCTTTGTCTACAATATCTCTCAGGGCTAAGTCAAATATCAATTTTAACATAAGCCCTCTAAGTTTTTACTTTCTTTATAGAATTGCTACATTGAATGTCTTTCCGATTGCAACATTGCTAAACATTTATTTTTCTTCATTTGCCCATAACGCCCATATCTATTAGAACCTTAATAAACATTTGCAGAATACGTGAATAAATATTTGGCAATAAATCATTGGTTGAAATAAATCTCAAAATGAATGTTATTGGTAAACTCAGATAAGCTTTATAGAAAGTTACTTTAAAGCCAAGTATAAACATTATTCTTTTATAAGTAACATGGCTTTGCATTAGACACTAAAACACATTTAATAAAATGGAAACTTCATATAAAATTGCTAAGTGCATAAACTAAAGGTTAGGAAGTTATGCCAACAGAGAATTAGGTTAACCAAACCAAAATGTTCCTACTTGGAAGCTGTGGGTAACCATCAAAGACATTTGCACAGTGCCCTGGACAGAGTCACCGCTGTACTACCGTGTTTAAATATGAATGTAGAATACTGATACGTTCCCCTTTTGGATAAACAGCAATGAAATGTGCTAGAAACTGAAATCATTTCCTTGAACTTATTTCTGTCTTTAAAATCCAAAGTGATTGACGTCGCAGACACCTGCTAGGACTTGAGCTCCAGGAAATCCATGATTTCTCGGATTGGTAATGATCACATGCCCCCCCGTGTAAGAATGGTTCCTGGAGGATCCTGCCCACCATCACCCATCACAGGACAGAGCAAACTTACTGTTCAGCTGGGAGAGGTCAGTGGCTTTGGGACGTTTCATCATTTCAGCCGTCACGTTGGACCTTCAAAGATTAAGATCATAAATTAGCCTCTGTCCGCACAATACAGGTAATGGAAGTCTTTGCTTGTAAGAAATTTTCTACAACTGAAAACTGTTATTGTTTTTAGGAATTTTGTATACATTGGACATCATATATGGATCAGCATCTTGGAAAACTCTCTACCTTTCTGAGAGCACCTCAAGTCCAGGGCCACTCAGCTCATCTGCCACGTGCAACCAGTGTGTCCTGGAATTTTGTGAATCAAAATATTTCTCTAATATGCAAGGTCTCTTCTCTCATTTCCACATCATATTTTCAAGCTCATGTAATATTTTTCTTGGATTACTGTGAGCCTCTAATTAACCAAGCTGTCTGTTTCCCTCACCTAAATTTTTCAACACAGCCGCCAGAACACCCTTCTAGTTGCAAATGCAACTGTACACATGAGTCTTTAAAATCCCAGTCACTTCCTTAAGGAGTTCAGGCTCTTTAGCATGGAATGCAGACCTTTAGCCACAGGATTGCTGCTGCTTTCTTTATACATGTTTCTGGCTGTGCTTACCTTCCATTTTTCCTAGAAATTTGCCTTCTGACGATGTAAACCTTATCAAGGAAGGTAATGCATTTTTCTGATCCACTATTATATCCCTAAATCTATCAAAGTGGCTCGAAGAAAGTGGTGTTTGGTCTGATGCATGAATAAATGTACGTTGTCTTTCTATCCTCCAGCTGATGAAACACTATCTGACCCTTTTTGCTTCAAAGCTCTTTCCTCCCTTTGACTCACTCTTTGTTTCAAACCTGTGCATGTAAGTGGTAGGAAGCAGAAAGGGGATACAGGGGGAATGGGATCCAGGTGCTAGGTACAACAGATATAAGTGGCACTTAATTTTCTGCTGTGGATGACTCTTCAGGCTCAATTCAGAAAAAGAAGATCACGTTGTCATCATTACTGTGACTTTAGGCATCCAGATGGTTAGTGGGTAGGCAAAGATTTGGTGAGGTGCCCCATCCGAGATTCCAGGGAAAGACCAGAAACCCAACCGAACTTTTATTTCTTTCAGAAGGGAGTCAAGAGACTACAGATCGACACCTGGAAAGCTAGGTAAGACCTGAAATGTCTGCTGTTTTTCCGTGTTTGCTAGCCACACTTTACTTCCTCTCAGCATAATTTTTGAAAGCATAAGGGAAGAACACTGCAAACTTGACTATGAAAACTGCTAAGAAAGGTGTTGTTGAGAAGCTAATATTGCAGTCTGTCATCAAGCTTAGGAAAAGCGAATGCCCAGGAAGGGAAAGAGGAAATGGACTGAGCCCTCAAAACGTACAGCAAGTTAGTAAAGGAGCAAAAGAGTCTGGAACTGACCGGGTTCTTAGGGTTTGGATCACATATTTAAGGATTTGTGGTGGTACCTAGTTACCCTTTGCAAAGTGGCTTATGAAGAGATCCCGATAGTTCATTCAAAGTAATGAAGTGTTCCACCTTAATGGAGAAGCAGGAGGCCTTCAGGAAGTGAGCATCTGTTGGTGAGTACTGGAAGAAAGACATAGCATTTATGCATCTATGATTGGCAGGAGAAACATGCTGTCAACCCAGTTTGTGGAGGACTATTTAACTGGGGGCCTTTAAGAGTCACTGCATCGCTACTTGGGGAGCGTGGACTCCTTCAACCTGAGCAGTATATGCTGAGGAATATCTGACCTTGAGATCAGATGGAGGCGACCCGTAGACTTGGCTTTTTGGAAAGATTGCTTAGGATGCAGTGTAGACAGTGGATTAGAGAGGCTAGGGTTGGTGGGAGGGAAGCTGGGACAAGTCATCTAGATGAGAGGAGGATGATCTGAACTCTGCAGCACTAGGCATGGAAAGAAGTGGATAAATGCAAAAGATCTTTAAGAGGTAGAATTTACACAATTTGATATAGGGGATGAATGTACATGGATGTTCTACACTTGATCAAAGAGTCCTTATTTTGGCATAACATTTTATTTCATTTTTATTTTTTTAATAGTTTATTTTCAAATTGGTTTACATATAACACCCAGTATTCATCCCAATACGTGCCCTCTTTAATGCCCGTCACCCCCTCCCTCACCCCCCTCACTCTCAGTTCTTAGTCTTTGAGAGTCTCTTATGTTTTATCTCCCTCCCTCTCAGTGTCTTTTTTTCCTTTCCCCTCTTCCCCTCCCCATGGTTTTTGCTAAATCTCTCAAAATCCACCTATGCATGGAAACATATGGTATCTGTCTTTTTCTGACTGACTTATTTCGCTTAACATAATACCCTCCATTTCCTTCCATGTTGCTACATATGGCCAGATTTCATTTTTTCTCATTGGCATAACATTTTAAACACATATCAGAATACCTTTGCACTGAACATAGTTTGTAAGACCTAGGTCTATAGTAAGGGACGTGTGTTTTCATGGGAAAGTAAAGGAACATATAATACAGAGTTCCATTTTGGGCAGGCCTCTGTTATTGAACATTTCGGTGAGAATGCCAACCTTGGGAGTGGAAATCGTAAAAAGAGGTCTCATAAACACTCCACATTTAGAGTAGGAGAGAGATCTGAAAGGGTTGTGTTCAATGTTAATTGAATGTAGCTCTGCCCATGGAATTTCCCAGGGTATCTAAAAGTATATTAATGTATAAAAAAGGCTTTATTCCTTGACAGAAAGATAAGGTGTTTCTCAATTCCTGGTGGTCATGGGAGTCTGAGCCTCACAGGGTGTGTGCTGAGGTCTCACGTAGTAGAAGGCCTCTTGGTCTTGAGTATACAAGTACACATACAGCCCAGCAGATGAGTTTAGGGTCAGGGCAAATTTAGTGAAGACATGAGTAGTGCTGTTAACAAAATAACTCTGTCATAGCCTTGGTTCCTTGCCCTCCAGAAGACTCCTTCATTGGGGCGGGTGATCAGGACAGACGGAGACTTGGCCTTCCCAGAATAGAGTGAAGCTGACAAGGTAGGTGCTGTTTTTGAAGTCTGCCGCCTTTCCTTTAGTGCCTGCTTTTAAAACTGTGAAGGACATCTCGGAGTCCTCAGGAAATCACCACCAGTTTCCTTCCTGCATCAGAAGAGGTCCCTCACCTCCAGTAGAATGTCTAACTGACCCCCACCTTCAGTATGTGTCTTGAGAGTGGAGGACGGTGGCTATGCTGTGTGCAGCACTAGGGGGAGTGTTGATGCGGGTGAAAGGTCTGGATGGGATCAGCTGGTCTGGTTTCTCTCGGATTCCCTTTATTCTTTGCTCAGGCTTGGTTGGTGACTTTATCGGGGTCAGTGATAGTTTAGCGTATGAGGACCTCACGGAGGTGTTCCAGTGATAGAAGGAGATTGGTAAGTTTAGACCGAACCAAAGTTGACATTACCAGGGATGTGACATAATGAAATGAACCTCTCCAAGTCATTGTACTTATGAATTGTAATGTTTATTTACCTATTGTCATCAATATTATTTAAACTCTGATAATTTTGAAACACATGTAATCTTAATTAAAATTTTATTTTATTTTTAAACATTTATTTTTATTTTTGAGAGACATAGAGACAGAGTATGAGCAGGGGAAGGGCAGAGAGAGAGGGAGACACAGAATCTGAAGCAGGCTCCAGGCTCTGAGCCGTTACCACAGAGCCCAACGTGGGGCTCGAACCCACAGGCAGTGAGATCATGACCTGAGCCGATGTCGGCTGCTTAACCAACTGATCCACCCAGCAAGATATACTTACTTTCAGGTATATAACATGCTGATTTGCTATTTGCATACATCATGAAATGTTCACCACAGTCAGTGGATCCATGTGTCCGAATACAAAGTTATTACACTATTATTGACTGCATTCCCTATGCTGTGCTTTTCATCCCTAGGACTTACTTAGAACTGGAAGATTGTACTTCTTAATCCGCTTTATGTGTGATGCTAGTTCCTATGCAGCTCTCTCCTCAGGTAACCAATAGTTCTCTATGAGTCGATTTATTTTTTTCTTCGTTGATTTATTGTTTAGATTTCACATATAAATGAAATCATACGGTATTTGTCTTTCTGTGTTTCCCTTAATCCTCTAGTTCTATCCATGTTGATGCAAATGGCAAGATTCCGTTTTTTTTTTTTTTTAATGGCTGAGTAATCTTCTATTTGTACATCCTACCTTCTTTATCCATTCTTCAATTGATGGACACTTACGTTGCTACCATATCTTGGCTCATGTAAATAATGCTTCAGTAAACATAAGGGGTTTCATTTTCTATGGGTAAGTACCCAGAAGTGGAATTGCTGGATGGTATTTGTATTTTTTTAAATTTATTTATTTTGTGAGAGTGAGGATGAGGGGGGGACAGAGGATGCGGGGCCGGAATCCATGAATCACGAGATCCTGACCAGAGCCGACTGAGACGTTCAACTGACTGAACCACCCAGGTGCCCCAAGGTATTTCTATTTTTATAGTGCACTGGGAGTTCCTTTTTCTCCACATATTTGCTTATACTTGTTATTTCTTGTCTTGGTGCTGACAGGTGTGAGGTGATATATTTCATTGTGCTATTTCTTGTCTTGGTGCTGACAGGTGTGAGGTGATATATTTCATTGTGCTTTTGATTTGCATTTCCCTGGTGATGAGTGATGTTGAGCATCTTTTCATGTGTCCGATGGCCATGTATGTGACTTATTTGAAAAATGACTATTCAGGTCCTCTGCCCATTTTTTAATTAGGTGTTATTTTTGGTGTGCCTTTTTCTTTCAAAGAAGTCTCTGTCATATGTCTTATATGGCCATTTGAGTGGTGATACACTCTAACTTTTGTTCATCTGGACACTTCTTTATGTCTCCTTCATTTCTGAATGATAACCTTGATGATTAGAGTATACTTGGTTGTAGGTTTTTTTACTTGCAGTACTTCAACTTTCTGGCCTGCAAAGCTTCAGATCAAGAATGAGCATAGAGCTTTAAGTGGGTTTTCTTCTAAGTAAGTAATTGCTTTTCTCTTGCTCCTTTAAAACTGCTCTTTAATTTTTATGTCATAATTAGCATCCGTTCTGATGTGGGCCTTTTTGAGTTCATGGTGGAACTCTCTGGAGGTCCAGGAGCTTCGTGTCTGTTTCATTTCCCAATGTAGGCAAGTTTTCAATGATTGTTTCCTTAAGGTTTCTGTTTGCAACTCAAATAATATGAATTATATTATCCTTGATGTTGTCTTTGAGGTTTCTTCTAGATCACTGATCTGTCCTGCATCCTATAATCTGTTGATTCCCTCTACAATAGTTTTCACTTCAGTTATTGAAAACGTTATCAGCTCGGGTTGAAAACATAATCTGGTGGTCATCGTCATGACTATGGCTTTGAACTCTTTATCAGGTAGTCCCCTTATCTGCATATTGTCAATTCTTTTCTGAAGTTGTGTTGTTCTTCCATTTGGAACATACTCATCTCTTTCCTCATTTTGTCTGACTTTGTTTCTCTCTATGTATTAGGTGAGCTACGTCTCCTGGTCTTAAAGATACGGGCCCTATGTAGAAGACATCTTGGAGTTTCCTTTAGTGCAGTCCTTACTGTCTAGTAGAACCAGGTGCTCCAGTGGTGTCCCCGATGTGCGCATGGTAAGCAGGGCTGCGTCCTTCCCTCACTAGGACAAGACTTTCTTTGGAGCGGTGCTGGTTTGGCACACACACTTTGACCACAAGGCGTGGTAGGGCAATAGTCGCTTTGCAGGAATACCTGCAATGGTAAGTCCACAAGACAGTTGCAGAGTGACGAACTGGCACCCATCTGTGTCAGGCCAGGCTGAAGGGGTGCAAGACAAGGGGTACCTGGAGAAAGTTCCTGCCCCTCTGGCACCTGTTCTACATGTATAGTGTGGACACTTTTCAAACTGCTGCCTCGGTGGTCTCATTGTACTTAGGCCCTTTAAGAGAATATTCCTCTTTCCTACAGCCCTCCACTCCACAAGTGAAAGCCCTGCTTCCTTTCAAAGCCTGATGTTACGGGGCTCATCTGTCCAGTGCAGATCCCTAGGACTGAGGGTGCCCGAGGAAGGACTGAAAACCTTTTCTTCAGGGAAGACCTGGGATAATCTCTCCTGCTTGTCAGTCACTGCAGGTTTTGTCAGGACAGCATTTCTGCCCATCCTACCTTTCTAGATGGAGCTTTTTCTTTGTATCTTTAACTGTGGGAAAGCTGTTCTGCCAGTCTTCAGGTTGGTACTGTACGCACTTGCAGCCTTGCTGTGTCTGCGGGAGGAATTGAGCTCGGATTCTTCCCCTCTCTTCTTGAGCAGCAAAAGACTATTAGACACAGGTAGAAAGTAGATTGAGGTAGAACTAACAGAAGTTAGTTATGCAAGGATATGAGATGTATAAGTAAAGGAAGAGTAAATGCACCTGAATCAATTAATTATTCATAAGTATTCTCTGAGGTGTATATTTTAGATTCAGTATATCTACCCACAACTGTTGAAGCCTTCTATAAAATACTGAGGTTAAAAGATAAATGTCTATTGGTCTAGCAGAGTAAGAGGACCCTGAGCTCACTTCCTCCCAGGGACACACTATAGCAACAGCTTCAAATAATGGAACTTGCTCTGGAAATGACCTGTGACTGCCAGAATAGATGTCCACAACTAAAGATATAAAGACAAGGTTGCATTGAAAAGAACAGGAGGGGAAAGGAGGTAGTCAGGAACCCAACTCCCCATGTGGTGACCCACTTGCAGTCGAAAGATCACAGGTGTGGAGTTACTCACCGAGGAGCAAGGGGATCAAGCCCCACAGCCCTGGAAAACTTTCTCTAAAAAGACGAGTCCTCAAAGTCTGGCTTTGAAAATCATCAGGACTTCACTCTGGGAGATCCCGAGGGGGCTGTAGGAAATGAAGGACAAGCACACTCTATCACTTGCACAGAGCAGCGGTTTGAAACATGTCTATGTGAGGGAGATTCACTGCCTAATTTTAGGGCATGTGCTAGAGGGCAGACATCTGTAGGAACTTGCGTTCGGTGTCCCAGCGGGTGCCTTCCTTCAGCCTAGCCCTGCAGGAGCCAGTTCAGGCACTTTCCGTCTACCTTGGCCAGATGCCCCTTCAAAATAACTGCTGCCCTAGTGGCGGGAGGAGGAAGCCAGCTCTCCCTAACAGCATATCTACGGCTGTGGCCAGGTCTCTCAGCCAGCTATGCTGGGAGCTAAACCCACCTGCTGGCAAGCAGATTCTAACTATTGGAGGGTAGCTGTCAGCTGGCTACCTAGGAGGCCAGTACAGCCCATCAGCATGCCCTCCCCCAGTAGTCATGGCTGAGTTATAACAGGAGAGCCCATGCAGGAGTCACCCTGGTGATAAGAAACTACTGAGCCTCCCAGGATATTTTCTACGTAAGCCTGCTACCTTCAAGACCAGAATTATAGCTGACCTACCTAATACAGAGAGGCAGACAAATTCAAGAGACAGAGGAAATTTCTTCAAATAAACCATCAAGGTAAAACCTCAGAAAAAGGCGGCAATCTACGTGAAAAAGAATTCAAAATAATGGTCCAAAAGATGCTCACAGGACTCGAGTGAGAAATTTAGTTAAGAGATAGAAATTAAAAACCCAACCAGAGCTGTAGAATAGAATAACTGAAATGAGAGAGACAGTAGAAGGAATCAGCAGGAAATGGAAAGCACCGAAGCTGAACAACAAAAAGAAAACAGGAATAGGTTAAGGGATCTCTGGGACAGCTTCAAGTCTAGTAACATTCACATTATAGAGCTCGCTGGAGGAGAGAGGCACAGAAAATTTATCTGAAAAAAAGTAGAAAACCTCCTTAAACTAGGCAGTGAAAACAGATAATAAGGGCCCATACTTTCATTAAAATGTGAAAAAAAGGATAAAGGAAGATCTTAAAAAGAGCAAGAAAAAAACCTAGTTACTTACAGAGAGCCCCCAGAATGGTGTCCGCTGATTCTTCAGAAATGTTGCAGACAGACCAGACTGGAATGACTTGGGTATATTACACGTGATAAAACACCTATGATCAAAAACACTCTAACCAACAAAATTATCATGCAGAATTGAAGGAGAGTTTATCACCACTAAACTGACCTTACAAGAAATATTAACTAGACTTTTTAAAGGGGAAAATAAAGGGCCATGAGTACAGTAAGAAAATTACGACAAAAAAATTTCACTGGCAAAAGGAAACCTAATGAAGATAGGTCAGTAATATGAATGTTGAAAGCACGAATACTAAAAATCACTTATGTCCACAATAACTAGTTAAAAGCTATAGAAAATAAGATGTGATAGATATGACTTTGAGAGACATAGAAAAATATACTGCCTTTAGCAGCTAGGGATAAACGGGCCTTGACTTACAAACGCAGATACATTAGGGTCATAGCAGACTTATCCACAGAAACTTATCCACAGAAACTTGGCAAGCCAGAAAGGAATGGCAGGAACTCTTCAATGTGATGAACAGGAAGGACATGCAGCCAAGAGTCCTTTACGCGGCCAGCCGTTCATTCAAAATGGATGGAGAGATAAAGGTCTTCCCAAACAAACAAAAACTGAAGGAATACATCACAAATAAACCAATCTTACAAGAGATCCTGAGGGGGACTCTATGAAGGAAAAGTTGCAAGGAACACAGAGCACCAGAGACATCCTTACAAACATGAAACCTACAGACAACACCTTGACTCTAAACCCACATTTTTCAATATTAACACTGAATGTAAACGGACTAAACACTCCAATTAAAAGACACAGGGTAACGGAATGGATTAGAAAACAAGACCCATCTATCTGCTGTCTTCAAGAGACCCATTTTAAACCTGAGGACACCTTCAGACTGAGAGGGGATGGAGAACTATCTACCATGCTACGGGAAGTCAGAAGAAAGCTGGAGTAGGCACACTTATATGGGACAAACTGGACTTTAAAGTAAAAGATGTAATAAGAGATGAAGAAGGGCATTATATAATAATCACAGGGACTATCCAGCAGGAAGAGCTAACAATTATAAATATCTACTCGCCGAATTCTGGGGCACCCTAATTTGTCAAGCAACTAATTACAAATGTAAGCAATCTTATTGGTAAAAATGTGCTAGTTGCAGGAGACCTTAATACCCCACTCACAGCGCTGGATAGATCCACTAAACAGAGAATCAGCATGGACACAATGGACCTGAACGACATGTTGGAACAGATGGGCCTGACAGATATCTTCAGGGCCCTTCATCCGGAAACAAAGGAATTTATATTCTTCTCAAATGCGCATGGTACATTTTCCAAGATAGACCACATTTTGGGGCACAAGGAAGTGCTGATAAGTATAAAAATCATACCATGCACAATTTCAGACCACAATGCTTTGAAACTTGAAATCAACCACAGGAAAAAGTCTGGGAAGCCCCCACAAACATGTAGGCTAAAGAACAACCTACTGAAAGACGAATGGGTCAACCAAGCAATCAGAGAAGAAATTAAAAAATACATGGAAACAAATGAAAATGAAAATACGACAATCCAAACGCTTTGGGATGCGGCAAAGGTAGTCCTGAGAGGGAAATATATTGCAATCCAGGCCCATCTCAAGAAACAAGAAAAATCATTAACACAAATTCTAACAGCACGCCTAAAGGAACTAGAAGCAGAAGAGCTAAGACAGCCCAAACCTAGCAGAAAGAGAGAAATAACAAAGATCAGGGCACAAATTAATCATATGGAAACAGAAAAAGTAGCTAGAACAGATCAATGAAACCAAGAGCTGGTTCTTTGAAAAAAAAAAAAAAAACAAAAACAAAAAAAACCCAAAAAACAAAATAGACAAACCTCTAGCCAGGCTACTCAAAAAGAAAAGAGAGAGAAACCAAATCAATAAAATCACAAATGAAAATGGAGTGATTACAACCAATCCCTCAGAAATACAAGCAATCATCAGAGAATATTATGAAAAACCATATGCTGTCAAATTGAACAACCTGGAAGAAATAGACAAATTCCGAAACAGCCACACGCTACCAAAACTCAAATGGGAAGAAATAGAAAACTTGAACAGACCCATAACTAGTGAAGAAATTGAATCAGTTATCAAAAATCTCCCAGCAAATAAAAGTCCAGGGCCAGATGGCTTCCCTGCGGAATTTTACCAGACATTTAAAACCGAGTTAATACCTATCCTCCTCAAGCTGTTCAAGAAATTGAGAGGGAAAGGAAAACTCCTGGACTCATTCTATGAAGCCAGCATCACTTTGATTCCCAAACCAGATAGAGACCCAGCAAAAAAAGAGAACTACAGGGTGATATCCTTGATGAACATGGATGCAAAAATTCTTAATGAGATATTAGCAAATAGAATCCAACAGCATATAAAAAGAATTATCCACCACGATCAAGTAGGATTCATCCCTGGGTTGCAGGGATGGTTCAACATTCGTAAATCAATCAACATGATACATCACATTAACAAAAGAAAAGGTAAGAGACATATGATCCTGTAGAGTGATGCAGAAAAAACATTTGACAAAATACAGCATCGCTTCTTAATAAAAACTCTCGAGAAAGTCGGGATAGAAGGAACATACTTAGGCATCATAAAAGCCATTCATGAAAAGCCCACAGCTCATATCATCCTCAATGGGGAAAAACTGAGAGCCTTCCCTCTGAGATCAGGAACATGACAGGGATGTCCACTCTCACCACTGCTATTTAACATAGTGTTGGAGGTCCTAACATCAGCAATCAGACAAGAAAGCAAAATAAAAGGCATCAGGATAGGGAAGGATGAAGTCAAACTTTCACTTTTTGCAGGCGATAGTGATACTCTACATGGAAAACCCAACAGAATCCACCGAAAGCCTACTAGAACTGATTCATGAATTTGGCAAAGTTGCAGGATACAAAACCAACGTACAGAAATCGGTTGCATTCCTTTATACCAACAATGAAGCAAGAGAAATAAAGAAGCGAATCCCATTCACAATTGCACCAAAAACCATCAAATACCTAGGAATAAACCTAACCAAGTATGTAAAAGACCTTTATGCGGAAAGCTATAAAAAACTTATGAAGGAAATTGAGGAAGACACAAAGAAATGAAAAACATCTCATGCTCATGGATCGGAAGAATAAATATCGTTAAAATGGCAATACTACCCAAAGCAATCTACACATTCAATGCAATCCCAATCAAAATTGCACCAGCATTCTTCCCAAAGCTAGAGCAAACAATCCTAAAATTTGTATGGAACCACAAAGACCCCGAATAGCCAAAGTAATACTGAAGAATAAAACCAAAGGGGAGGCATCACAATCCCAGATTTTAGCCTCTACTACAAAGCGGTAGTCATCAAGACAGCATGGTATTGGCACAAGAACAGACACACAGACCAATGGAATAGCATAGAGAACCCAGAAATGGACCCACAAGCATATGGCCAACTAATCTTTGACAAAGCAGGAAAGAGTATCCAATGGAAAAAAGACAGCCTCTTTAACAAATGGTGCTGGGAGAACTGGACAGCAACATGCAGAAGAATGAAACTAGACCACTTCCTTACACCACTCACAAAAAAAACTCTAAATGGATGAAGGATCTGAATGTGAGACAGGAAACCATCAAAATCCTAGAGGAGAAAGCAGGAAAAAACCTCTTTGACCTGAGCCGCAGCAATTTCTATGCGACACATCTCCAAAGGCGAGGGAATTGAAAGCAAAAATGAACTATTGGGACCTCATCAAGATAAAAAGCTTCTGCACGGCAAAGGAAACAACCAACAAAACTAATAGACAACCGATGGAATGGGAAAGGATAATTGCAAATGACATATCGGATAAAGGACTAGTATCTAAAATCTATAAAGAACTTGCCAAACTCCGCACCCGAAAAACAAATAATCCAGTAAAGAAGTGGGGGGAAGATATGAATAGACATTTCTCCAAAGAGGACATCCAGACGGCCAACAGACACATGAAACGATGCTCAAAGTCACTCATCATCAGGGAAACACAAATCAAAACCACACTGAGATACCACCTCACACCAGTTAGAGTGGCTAAAATGAATAAATCAGGAAACTATAGATGCTGGCGAGGATGTGGAGAAGTAGGCACCCTCCTACACTGTTGGTGGGAATGCAAACTGGTGCAGCCGCTCTGGAAAACGGTGTTTTTTTGAGGAAAAAAAAATGAAAATAGAGCTACCCTGTGATCCAGCAATAGCACTGCTAGGAATCTACCCAAGAGACACAGGAGTGCTGATACATAGGGGCACGTGTACCCCAATGTTCATAGCAGCACTTTCGACAATAGCCAAATCATGGAAAGAGACCAAGTGCCCATCAACTGACGAATGGATAAAGAAGATGTGGCACATATATACAATGGAATACTACGTGGCAATGAGAAAAAATGAAATCTGGCCATGTGTAGCAACATGGAATGAAATGGAGGGTATTATGTTAAGTGAAATAAGTCAGTCAGAAAAAGAAAGATACCATATGTTTCCACGCATAGGTGGATTTTGAGAGACTAAGGAAAAAAAGACACAGAGAAGGAGGGAGATGAAACATAAGAGACTCTCAAAGACTAAGAACAAACTGAGGGTGAGGGGGGTGAGAGAAGGGGGAGAGGGGGTGACAGGCATTAAAGAGGGCAAGTGTTGGGATGAACACTGGGTGTTATATGTAAACCAATTTGAAAATAAACTATTAAAAAAAGATGAAAAAAAAGAAAAATATAGTGCTTTTAAAATGTGTTCAAACTTAAGTGTCCATCCACATAAAATAGATTGCTATATACTTAGGGGCTATATATGAACTATATTATAACCAAACATAAAAGCCTATAATAGATATAGATAAAATAGAGAAAGGAATCCATAATAGTAGGTAAAGTCTTCAAATCATAAGAGAAGGAAGAGAAGAACTATGACCAGAATATAATTAACAAACAGGCAGTAAGTTCATACCTATCAATAATTACTTTAATGTGAATGGACTAAATCCTGCAATCCAAAGACAAAGGGAGACTATAGAGATTAAAACAAACAAACAAAGACCCATCTATATGCTGCTTACAAGAGGCTCATTTCAGTCTTAAAGACACAGACTGAAAGTGAAGGAAGAGAAAAATATATGCCAGGCAAATGGAAACAACTAAAAGTCAGGGTGGCAATATTAATATCAGACAAAATAAACTTTAAAGCAAAGACTGTAATGAGGTAGAAGAAAATTACATAATGATAAAGGGATCAGTCCAAAAGTTTAAACAGCTGTGAATATTTATGCACCAAACATAGCATCACCTAAATATATAAAGTGATATTTCAGCCATAAAAGGAGAAATTGACTGGAATACAGTGAGAGTTGGGTACTATAACATCCCAGCATCAATGGCTAGATCATCCATCAAGACAGTAAGTCAATAAAAGAACAATGGCTTTGATGACACATTAGAGTTACATACAGAACATTCCATCCCAAAACAGGAGAGTGCACTTTCCTTTCAAATACATAGGGAACATTCTCTAGGACAGATCACATGTTAGGCTGCAAAGTAATTCTCAGTAAATTCAAGCATAAAATCAGCTATCTTTCCAGACGACAATATGACGACATTAGAAATCCATCATAAGCAAAATACTGGAATAACTAAAACCTTGGAGGCCAAACAACATGCTACTAAATAGCCAATAGGGAAAGAAAGAAAGAGGAAAAAAAATACTAGGAGACAAATGAAAATATTTTAGTCATTGACCAGTTTCTGGAGGGAATTTTATAGCAAGATAGGCCTGCTGCAAGAAACAAAAATCTCAAAGGAACTAGAAAAAGAACAGAAGAAGAAAGAGGAAAGATCAATGAAACTAAGGGCTGGTTCTTTGAAAAGATAAACAATATTGATAAGTCATTGGCCAGATTCATCAGGAAAAAAAGAAGATGTAAATAAATAAAATCAGAAATTAAAGAGGAGAAATAATAGCCAACACCACAGAAATACAAAGGATAAAAGACTACTATGAAAATCTACATGCCAAGAAACTGGAATAAATGGAAAAAATTCTAGAAAAATAAAATCTTCCAAGTCTCAATCAGGAAGAAATAGACGATCAGAACAGACTCGTAACAGAACTCAATCAGTAATTTAAAAATCTCCCAAAAAACCAAAAGGCCAAGACCAAATGGCTTCACAGGCTAATTCTAACAAATATTTTAAGAAGGGTTAATACTTAATCTTTACAAAATATTCCAAAAACTAAAAGAGGAAGGAAGTTTCTAAATTTATTCTGTGATGCCAACATTACTCTGATACCACAGCCAAAGATGCTATAAAAAAATCCCCCAAACTACCTAATATGCCTAATAAACCCAGATGCCAAAATTCTCAACCAGTAATTGAGTTCAGTAATACATTAAAAGCATCATTCACCATGAACAATTTGGATTTACTCCAGAGATGCAAGGATGAGTTCATATCCACAATGAATCCATGTGATATACCACATTAACACAAACATTAAAAATTATACGATCATCTCCATAGATGCAGAAAAAGCATCTGACAAAATTCAACTGTGTTCACAATAAAAACTCTTCAACAAAGTGGATCTAGAGGGAACATAACTCCACATAGTAAAGGTCATATGTGACCCCCACATCTAACCTCACAATCAGTGGGAAAAACGTGAAAGCTTTTCCTCTAAGATCTGGAACGAGACACACATGTCCACTTTCACTATTTAGATTTGAAAGAATATTGGAAGTCCTAGCATCAACAATCAGAAAAGAGAAAGAAATAAAAGGCATCTAAATTGGTAAGGCACAAGTAGAACCCTAACTAATTCCAAATGACATATAACTATAGAGAGGAAATAGTAAGACCCTGTAGGGAAACAAACCCAAACAGAATAAATGAATTCATTAAAGTTGCAGAATAGAAAATTACATTTCTGTACACTAATAACTAGCTGAAAAAATTTAAGAACACACATAAAGCAAACCCAAAAAATGGCTCCCTTGCACCCCAGCAACAATCAGTAAAATCTGCGTGGTTAGTACAAAGCAGTAGGGCAAACCAAAAGGGACAAAAAACAAAAAAACCCAAGGAGATGTTATAAAAAATAAAGATTAAACGAACACGAGATTCCACCTGTGACAAAAATCAATGAAGAAATAGAGATGCAAATAAATAAAACCCCAAATAAGAATCTTTTAATGCACTTCTGGAAAGTTTTAAAACCTTAATTTGCACAAAAGGGAATAGAAAAATTGGATGAGAATAACCATTCAATACACATAAATGATCACAGTAACAATGTATTGTGATCATGATAAACTTACCATTTTCCTCACTTCTAGAAGTCACAGGCTGAGACTGTTATCAGTGGGTGCAGCTATCCCTAGGGTTACATAATGAGAAAAAATTGTCCAATTAATTTTATGAGACGGAAATATGTTTTATACTAAGACCTCACAAGCACAATATAAAAAAATAGGCCGATTTCCCTTCTGAATATGAACATGGCTTTAAGAGTCTCTTTTTTATAACAATCAACATAGATACAGATGTAGCCTGAGTATGTATGTGTGTTTATTCATCATGGTCAATTATGTATTAATTTAGGATTAAAAAATGGCCCCAGAGAGAAAAATCTTGCAGTATAATTTATTCTTAGTGGTTTAAAGACAAGCATTTCACGGTTTTCCAGTGTTCTCAAATTTATCTCATTAAGAGTACAGTTGCCAAAATAGCATTTGTTATATTTCAATATTTATTTAGCATAAAAAGTTAAATATTTTTTATTTTTTTAATGTTTATTTTCAAAGAGAGACGGAGTGCAAGTGTCGTAGGGGAGGGGCAGAGAGAGAGGGAGACACAGAATCAGAAATAGGGCTCCAAGCTCTGAGCTGTCAGCACCGAGACTGATATGGGGCTAACTGTGAGATCATGACCTGAGCCAAAGTTGGCCACTTAACTGATGGAGCCACCCAGGCGCCTTTAAATACCTTCTTCTGAGGTCAGAGAAAGACAAAAAGTTAGCCACTTTAGAGATCCTGAATAAAACAAAAAATCAGAGGTATGAGAAATAAGGGAAAACGCAAACTGTCCGTATTTTCACAGATGTTGTGATTGCCCACCAAGAAGACCAAACATAGCAAATTATGAGCATTAAAAGAGTCAGTAAGGAACTGGATACAAAATAAACGTGCTGGGGCGCCTGGGTGGCTCAGTCGGTTGAGCGTCCGACTTCAGCTCAGGTCATGATCTCGCGGTCTGTGAGTTCGAGCCCCGCGTCGGGCTCTGTGCTGACGGCTCAGAGCCTGGAGCCTGCTTCAGATTCTGTGTCTCCCTCTCTCTCTGCCCCTCCCCCACTCATGCTCTGTCTCTGTCTCAAAAATAAAAAAATAAATAAAAAAAAATAAACTTGCCAAAATCAATAGCACTTATCTATACCAGCAATAATCAACAGACAATACAATAGAAGGCAAGTTCTGACCTTGATGGAGGCATTTTGAAAACCCTTTTAAGGACATTTTTAAAAGACCTGAGTGAAAAGCTGTAACACTTTGAAAAGTAGGATGGCATATTATAAAATTGTTAATTTTCCCTTAAATAACTTTAAAATCCTGTGTATTTCTCTTAATGTATTTAGTTTCCGGCTGTTGAAGGCTTTCTACTTGTAGTTTTTGGTTTTTTTTTAATGTTTATTTTTGAGAAACAGAGAGAGCCCTAGTGGGGGAGACAGAATCTGAAGCAGCTGTCAGCACAAAACCCGATGCAGGGCTCAAACCTATGAGCCGTGAGATCATGACCTCAGCCAAAGTCGGATGCTTAATCGACTGAGCCACGCAAGTGCCCCTTTCTACTTAGAGTTTTTAATTGATTTCTAGTCTCATTTCGCTGTATCAGAAAGCCTACTCTGAACAATTCTCACCTTTAGGAATTGAGACTTGCATGATGCAAAGCCTCTGGTCTCATTTCATAAATGATTTCTGTGCACCCCTAAGAATGTGCACTTCACAGCTGCGTTTCAAATGGGTCACATTTGTTTATGTGTTGAGACTTCCTTTGTATTTTCTGGTATGACTTAGGTTCATGTCTATTAATATGGCTGTAGATTTGTCTCCATTTTTATCTATTTTTGCTTTATATATTTTGAAGATCTAGTATCAGTAGCTGCAGATATAGAATTAGTATAACTTTCTGGTGGATTATCTGAGTATGTTATCTCCCTGATATTATCTTTTCCTGGTTGATTATCATTAAGAATGGCTGTTTGGGGGGCGCCTAGGTGGTTCAGTTGGTTGAGCGTCTACCTCTTGATTTCAGCTCAGGTCATGATCTCATGGTTCCTGGGAATGAGTCCCACTTTGGGCTCTATGCTGACAGTTGGGATTCTCTCTCTCTGCTCATACCCTACTCGCATGCACACGTGCTCTCTCTCTCTCTCTCTCAAAATATACGTGGCATACAGTATAATATTGGGTTCAAGTGTTGAGCATAGTGGTCCAACGCTTTTACGCGGCACCCAGTGCTCATCACAACACGTGCACTCCTTGATCCCCTTCACCTGTTTCGCCCCTCTCCCACCCCCCTCCCATCTGGTAACTATCTGTTCTCCATAGTTAAGAGTCTGTTGCTTGGTTTGCCTCTCTTTTTGGTTAGTGTTTGATTTATTCTGGAGGTAAAGGAGAAATGGTAAATACTCACCTCTTTTACTTTCAAACATTATGTGTCTTTATATGTATGTAGATTTTATTGTTTTAATGCAGTGAAACCAATCTTGGTTTTTAGTATATATATTTTTACATGACCCACCTGTTTTACTTGCCTCTTTTATTGCCTACTTTTGGATTTATCAAATAGGTTTTAAATTAAAAAAATATTGGGGCTCCAGGGTGGTTCAGTCAGTTAAGCATCCGACTTCGGTTCAGGTCATGATCTCCCAGTTCATGGGTTCGAGCCCCGTGTCAGGGCCCTGTGCAGACAGCTCAGAGCCTGGAGCCTGCTTCAGATTCTGTCTCCCTCTCTCTCTGCTCCTCCTCCTGCTCATGCTCTGTCTCTTAAAAATTAAATAAACATTAAAAAAAAATTAAAAAAATATTTATTTTTGAGAGAGAGTGAGAGCACACGAGTGGGGGAGAGGAGAGGGACAGAGGATCCTAAGTGGGCTCTGTGCTGACAGCTGCGAGCCCTGTGTGGGGCTCAAACTCATGAACCGTGAGATCATGATGTCCGCCAAAGTCGGATGGTTAATGAACCGAGTCCCCCATGCGCCCGATTTATCAAATATTTTTAATTATTCCATTTACTCCTCTATTTAACTAAGGGTTTTTACATTATCTTAGTATCTTTTATTATCTTAAAAATTACACCTTGCCTCCTCGATTATTACTTTATTCCTCAGTAATGATAGAAACTTAGAATTCTTTAACACTACTTACCCTTTTTATATTTTGTTATTCTTGTGTAGTAGTTTAATTCTGTGTATATTTTAAAATCAACAGGGTATGATTTTGTGTTTTAAAACAATCATTCACTTCTATTTACCAACGTTTTTTCCATTTTGAGTTAATTTTTGTTTATGGTGTGAAGGAATGTTTGAGGATCATTTTTTTGCAGATGGATATACATGTGTTTTAGCCATTTATTACAAAGATAATTCGCCACTGAATTTCTTTGGCACTTCAATTGAAAATAAATTGACTCTGTATATTAATGTCTGTTTCTGAACTATTTATTCTGTTCCACTGATTTATATATCTGCCTTTGTGCCAATACCATACTGTCTTAATTACTGTGGCTTTATAATAAGTCTTTAAAAAAGAAAAGTTTGTTTGAGAGGGAGTGAATGAGCAGGGAGGAGCAGAGAGAGAATCCCAAGCAGGCTCTGCACTATGAGTCAAGAACTATGGGATCATGACCTGAGCCCAAATCAAGAGTCAGACGCTTAACTGACTGAGCTACCCAGGCACCACTATAATAAGTCTTGAGATCAGAAAGAATAAATCTTCCAACTGTGTCCATCTTAAAAAAAATTCTATGTATTTCTAATTAAGTTAGAGTGCATTTTACTTAGGAGAATAGATAAGTTACACTTTGTATGTTCACACAGTAGAATACATGCAGCTCTCAGAGGTCATGAATTAGACTTACATGTAGCAATGCGATTAGATGTCAAAGAATAATTGTGAATGAAAACATTAAAGCATTTATGTAAAGTGAAATAAATACACTAATACAATACTGTACGCCTTTCAAGGTCACATACATGCCTAAATGTATGTACTGAATAAAAACTGGAATGCTAAGAGGAGTAATAGTATGTAATGGGTGACCATGGGAAAAAGGGAATGACAGTAAGGAGAATGAATGAAAAAAAAAGTAAAACAAAAGAATCTTCACTGATGGCCAAGTAGCCTGTGACAAATGGACTCTCCTTGAGATAACAATATCACCTCTCAACAAAATACTAAAAACAAGTACATGAAGACTGAAGAGTGAACAGGGGCAGGCAAATTTTGAAAGATGAAACTTGGAAGAAGGAGCCACGAAAAGGCAAGTTTCCTGTTTCTGAAGCTTTAACCTGAAAACAGTTTCTGGAGAAGCATGGAGTAATGAAATGCAGTAGAAACCTACTATTTTTAAAATGGCTTCAACAATTTGAGAGCAGACTCTGCAGCAAGCACAGTCACTGAAAGAGGGTGATATCCCAGACCAGTAAGAACCAGAGAAGGGCATGCCTCAAATTGTGAGTATGAATGCTACTCAAATCTCTACTGATCCCCGAAGCATGCCTTTGGGGTAGACACAAAACGGTTTATACCTAAAGCCGAAAAAATTCAACGGAGATTTGAGGTACTTCCAACCACAGGTGAAACAGAATTTGCCAGTCCAAAAATATCAACACAATCTGAGGAGTAGAACAGAATCTAGGTCTCCATAAAGTAACTGTCACCGTGTCCAGGATACAATTCAAAATTACTCAGCACTGAAGGAACCAGAAATAATGTAACCATTCTCAAAAGACAATTAATGGAAGCCAACCCTTAGACAATCTAGATGTTGGAATGATCAGACAAGGACTTTGAGACAGCTATTACAACTATGCTCAATGAGGTAAAAACAACAACAACAACGTTGTAATGAATGGAAAAATAAAGAATCTCAGCAAAGAGAAATATTAAAGAACCAAACAGAATCACAACAGAACAAAACAGTATCTGAAATAAAAATATACTCCTTAATCCACTTTACTAAATTGCTTCCCTACATCTTAGTGTTTCTCTATTAGATCAAGGTTATGCATATCAGTTGTATTCAGATCTTATAAAACAAACAGACCTAAAATTAATAAGTGTATATAAGTCTCTGAAAGATATAATTTCCCACTATGGCTGTGGCTAGATCAATTTTAGCTTATAATTCTGACGGTGTTTGCTTTTGTATATTGAGTTTTTTTGCTAGGATCATCTAAATGTGTGATTATTACATATTTTTTGTAGATTGTTTCTTATAAATAAGCATAAAATGAGATGTTACATGTCTTGTCTTTGCTTTTTAACATCAATAATTTATGCCAGAAGTCAATGGTGTAAAATGTTTAAGAAACTCAAAGGAAGAAATAAAAGCCAGAAATTTTATAGTAAGACAATGTGACTTTCAATTTAAAAAGCACAAATTCTTATAACACATTAAAATTCAGAAACTATTTCCCCTGAGGTCTTTGCTAAGGAATTTCTTAAACAGCACACAACCAAAGTGACTGCAGAGTTTGATATAACAATTTGAGTTGGCAAAAAAATATATATTTACTTACAGAAATCTAAATAATGATTACATGGTATAGTATATGGTATATAATGTAATTCTGATAATGTAATTACAGTAAAACTATAAAAAAAGTTGGGAGAATGGGAAGAGATGGAAAAAGTAGATTTAATTGAAATAAAAGGATATTACTTCAAGTCCGATAAGGAGGAGTCAAGGTTGGGACAAATGATGTTACTAGCTAACTTCTATATTGTTGATGGTAAGGGTCCAATAGACATTAACCAAGTGACAAAAAAAGAGGGTTATACACAAGGATTAGAATAAAAGTAACCAGTATAACAAAACTATAAACATCACTAAGTAACACAAAAATATTCAAAAATAAAAGATCAAATATATATATATATATATAATTATACCATAAAACAATGCTGAAATTGGCACTGAACATATCAGTTACATCAATAAATATAAATTGATTTATCCTAACTAAAAACAATTTTCAGATTCAGAAGGGATTAATATCCAAAATATATGAAGAACTTCTACAACTCAACATCAAAAACAATCTGATTCAAGAATAGGCACAAGACCTGAATAGACATTTTTCTAAGAAGACCTACATATGGCCTATTAGACCCATGAAAAGATGATATCACTGTCACAGAAATGTAAATTAAAACCACAATGAGGTATTACCTTACACCTGTCAGAATGGCTAAAGTAAAAACAAAAAACAAAAAACACAAGAAATAACTATAGAAAAAAGCATGTTCATGCATATTGGTGGGAATGTAAATAGTACAGCTACTGTGCAAAGTAGTATGGGGGTTTCTCAAAACATTAAAAATAGAAATACCATATGATCCAATAATTCCACTGAGTATTTACCCAAAGAAAATTAAAGCATTAATTCAACAAGATATATGCCCCCCATGTTTGACAGCATTATTTACAATAGCCAAGATATAGAAGCAACCCAAGTGTCAATAGATAAAAGAATGGATAAAGAAGATGTCACAGGGGCGCCTGGGTGGCTCAGTTGGGTAAGCGGCCGACTTCGGCTCAGGTCATGATCTCACGGTCTCTGAGTTCGAGCCCCGCGCCAGGTTCTGTGCTGATGGCTCGGAGCCTGGAGCCTGCTTCGGATTCTGTGTCTGCCTCTCTCTCTGCCCTTCTCCTGCTCATGCTCTGTCTTTCTGTCTCTCAAAAATAAATAAATGTTAAAAAAATTTTTAAAAAACATTAAAAAAAAAGATGTCACACATATACACACACGCACATACACTGGAATATTATGCAGCCATAAAACAGGATAAGATTTTGCCATTTGCAACAACATGGGTGGACCTAGGGTATTATGCTAAGTGAAATAAGTAAGACTCAGACAAATAATATGGTTTCACTTATATGTAATACCTAAAAAAAAAAAACCAAAACCAATAAACAAAAAGCAGAATCAGATGTATAAATACGGAGAACTACCAGGGAAGGGGGTAAAGGAATGAGCAAGTGGGTCAAGGGGAGTGGAGGATACAGGCTTTCAGTTATGGAATGAATAAGAGGTGTATCGTCAATGCTATTGTAATAGGACTGTATGGTGACAGATGCTAGCTACACTTGTGGCGAGCACAGCATAATGTAAAGAAATGTAGAATCACTGTTGTACACCTGAAACTAATGTAATATTGTGTGTCAACTAAAATTAAAAAAAACACCCTATTATCAGATTGTTTAACAAAGTAAAATCCAATACTATGGTCCATATAAGACAAACTTAAGGATTTAGAAAGAGTTAAAAAAAAGAGTGATACTTAATAATGAGAGATTGAACATTTTCTTCCAAGACAGAAAACAGGAAAGAATGCGCTCTTTTGGGTCCAAGAGTGCAATTAAAAAAAAAAGAGAGAGAATACACAAATTGGAAAGGAAGAAATAAAACTGTTTACAAATGACACGGTTATTCTATGTTAGAAAAAAAAAAAACCACCACCAAAGAATCTACATAAATATTGGAACAAGTGAATACAGCATGGTGAGAGAATATAAAAGTCAAGATATATAATCAGGGTGCCCTGGTGGCTCAGTCAGTTAAGTGTCTGACTTCAGCCCAGATCATGACCTTGTGAGTTCGAGCCCCGCATCGGGCTCTATGCTAACAGCTCAGAGCCTGGAGCCTGCTTTTGATTCTGTGTCTCTCTCTCTCACTACCCCTCCCCATGCTCATGCTCTGTCTCTTTCCCTCAAAAATAAACAAACGTTAAAACAATTTGTTTTTAAAAGATAGAAAATTTGTTTTCCTATATACTAGTATTAACGATTAGAATTTGAAGTAAAAAATACCATTTACAATAGCACCAAAAAATATGAAGTATTTGGGTATAAAGCTAAAAAATATATACAGCATCTGTATGTAGAACTACAATACAGATGGAAGAAATAAAAAAGTTCTAAATATTCCATTGTATAGGGGGACTTTGAGAGAGTTAAGAGAAAACTAGGGGAGGGGAGGAGGGGAAGAGGGGAAAGAAAAAAGGCACAGAGAGGGAGAACAAAACATAAGAGACTCTTAAATACTAAGAACAAACCAAGGGTTGAGGAGGGTATGGGAGGGGGTAGAGGGGGTGACGGGCACGGGTTGGGATGAGCACTGCGTGTTGTATGGAATCCAATTTGACAATAAAATAATTTTAAAAAAAGTTCTATAGATATTCCAAGGTCATGGGTTGAAAGTCTCAATATTGTTACATCTATTCTTTCCAACTTGATCTATTGATTCAGTGTAAACTTAATCAAATCTCGGAAAGTTGCTTTGTAAATAATGACAAACTGATTCTAAGATGTGTACAGAAAGGCAAAGGGGTTAGTAGAGCCAGCCTAGTTTAAAAAAAAAAAAAAAGTTGAAAGATTCCCATTACCCTATTTCAAGTCCTACTGTTACAAAGCTACCATTATCAAACAATGTGGTATTGGTTAAGAATGGACACACTGTAGGGAACGGAATTGAGAGCCCAAAATTAAGCTTATATAGGAATTCTGGGGAAGATTGTATAAGAAGAATCCGAAACTCACTTTGCTCCATGGATACAACTAGATAACACTCACATCAGTGTAAATAACCCCCCAAATGACCCAAAGACTGGCAGAACAAACTCCACTACTAACTGTAGAGAAGAGGCCACAGTGGAGAGAGTAGGAGGAGTGGAGACATGGTGGGGAGCTAAACCAACAGTGGGAATGAACTGGGACACAGGGAAAAGAAACACTGGGAAGCCCTTAGGGGGAAGAAGAATCCCACAGCATTTGGCTTTGAAAACTAGAGGGGCTGAATTTTGTGAGTTTTTATAACCAGCAGGACTTAAAGCCTGAAACTTAAAAGTCAGTGGGCTTTTCTCTAGGAGAGCCAGGAGGGCCATAGAAAGCTAAGTCCCCATGCTTGCAGAGATAGCAGGACAAACAGTCTGGGGAGATACAGAATAAAGAAGCATTTTGAACAATGTCTGGGGTACATGGGAGGGAGAGTTATTTACTAATGTCAGAGCATGTCCTGGAGGGGTAGCGTTCTCTGAGGGACTTGACTAGGAAAAAAGATCTGGCAGTTGCCATCTCCCTCCCCTGCCCCTCGGCATAAACACATGGCCATCTTCGGGAATCATAATGGCATGGACATTCACCACTTAACCTGTTTACATTTTGCCATGCCCCCTCAAGCCAGGACTGCCTCAGTCCTGAGGCTGTGGGTCCCCTTCCCCAGAAGATTGGTGGTGGGTGCAAACCTTGCCAACACTCTGTCTTCTGACTTTGTGAGGCCTTGGTCTGGTGTTGGTGGCCAGTTAACTGTGGAGGATACAGACACTGATACAGAGAATCAGACAAAATGAAGAGACAGAGGACTATGTCTCAAATGAAAGAACAGGAAAAAAAATTACAACAAGAGACCTAAGCAAAATGAAGAAAGGTAATATGCCTGATAGAGAATTTAATAATCATAAAGATACTCAAGAAAGGAGTGGAAGGGCATCAGTGAAATTCTTAACAAAGAGATTAAAAAAGAACCAGATTGAACACAGTAATTGAAATTAAAAATACACTAGATGGAATAAACAGCAGACTAGAAGCAGTAGAAGAACAAATCACTAACCTGGAGGATAGAGTAATGGAAACTAATCAAGCTGAGCAGGCGAGGATCGAAGTATGCAAAATGAGAGCAGACTTATGGAACACAGTGACTATGTCAAACATAATAACATTTGCAAAATAGGGATCTCATAAGAAGAAGAGAGAGAAAAAGGGGCAAAAAATATATATGAAGAAATAATAGCTGAAAACTTCTCAAATGCGGAGAAGGAATTGGAAATGGAAATTCAAAAGCAGGAGGTAGAGAGATCACCCTACAAAATCAACCCTAGGAGGTCCATACAAAGGCACAGAGTAATTAAAATGGCAAAAAGTAAAGAATTTTAAAAGCAGCAAGAGAGAAGAAAACAGTTACATACAAGGGGACCCCATAAACCTATCAGCAGATTTTTGAATAGAAACTTTGCAGGCCAGAAGGGAGTGGAATATAGTCAAAGTGCTGAAAGGAAAAAATGTGCAGCCAAAAATGCTCTATCCAAAAAGACTATCATTCAGATTAGAAAGATAGAGTCTCTCTATAGGAGCCCATGACCAATAAACTAGACCTATAAAAAATGTTAAAGGGGATGATGTGAGTGGAAAGAGAAAAACATAAGTAAGAATAAGAAAAATAGGAAGCACGAAAGCAGTAAAAATAAGAATATCTGTAAACCTCAACCAAGGGACTCACAATACAAAAGCATGTAAAGTATGACACTATAGACCTATAGTGGGGAGGAATAAAGAATGAGTTCAAACTTAAGTGACCATCTACTTAATATAGACTGGTATATACCAAAGACATTATATATAAATGTAGTGGTAACCACAAATCAAAACCAGTAACAGATATGCAAAAAATACAGAGAAAGGAATCCAAATACATCCCCCTAAAGAAAGCCAATTTATGGTGAGAAAGAAATCAAGGGAAGAAAGGAACAGAGAAGAACTACAAAAATAATGACAAAACAAATAACAAAATGGCAATAAATATATACCTATTAATCTTTACTTTGAATGTAAATGGACTAATGATCCAATCAAAATATGTAAAGTGATGGCATGGATAAAAAAAAAACAACAGCCTTCTACATGTGGCCTACAAGAGATTCGTTTCAGACCTAAAGACACATTGAAATTGAAAATAAGGGGATGGAGAAACAGCGATCATACAAATAAGTCTGAAAAGAAAGTTGGGGTAGCAATATATATATCAGACAAAATACAGTTTAAAACGAAGACTTTGAGACAAAGAAGGACTCTATATAATCATTAAGGAGATCATACAAGAAGAGGACATAACAAGTGTAAATGTACATCCAACATGGAAGCACCCAAATACATCAAACGGTTAAAAACAAACATAAAGGAACTCACTGATAATAATACAATAACAGTAGGGAACTTTAACACTCCACTTACATCAATGGATAGATCATCTAAACAGAATATCAACAAAGAAACAGTGGCTTTGAATGACATACTGGACCAGAAGGATTTAATAGATATATTCAGAAGATCCATCCTAAAATAGCAGAATACACATTTTCAAGTACTCATGGACATTCCTCAGAAAAGATCATATATTAGGCCACAAGACACATCTTAACAGATTCCAAAATATCAAAGTTATACCATGGATCTTTTCTGACAACACAATGAAACTAGAAATCATCCATAAGAAAAAGTCTGGAAAGAGCACAAACACATGGAGGTGGTTAAGTAATATGCTACTAAGCAATGAATGGTCAACCAAGAAATAAATTGATAGCAATACAGGCCTACATGAAGAAGCAAGAAAAATCTCAAATAACTTAACCTTATACCTAAAGGAGCTAGAAGATGATCAAACAAAACCCAGAAGAAAAGGAATGAAATAATAAAAGATTAGAACAGAAATAAATGATATAGAAACAGAAAAACAAAAAGAACAAATAAATAACCAAACTTGTTCTTTGAAAGGATAAGCAAAACTCATAAACCTCTAGCCAGACTCTTCAACAAATCAGAGACAGGACTCAAAGTCATAAAGAGGAGAATCAGCCACTAACACCACAGAAATACAAAGGATTTTAAGAGGATATTATGAAAATTATATGCCAACTAGTGGGACAACTTTGAAGAAAATAAATTCCTAGAAATATACAACCTACCCTAACTGAAGTAGGAGAAAATACAAAATTTGAACAGACTGGTTACCAGCAATGAAACTGAATCAATAATAATAATAATAATAATAATAATAATAATAATAATAACCCTCCCAACAAACAACGGTCTAAGACCAGATGACTTCACAGGTGAATTCTACCAAACATTTAAAGAAGAATTAATAGCTATTCTTCTTAAACTTTTCCAAAAAATAGAAGAGGAAGGAAAACTTCCAAATTCATTCTATGAGGTCAGCATTACCCAGATACCAAAACCAGATAAAGACACCACTAAGAGAGAGGAATACAGGCCAATATCTCTGAAGAACATAAATGCAAAAATCCTCAACAAAACCTTAGCAAACTGAATCTAGCAATACATTGAAAAAATCATTTACCATGATCAAGTGTTTTATTCCTAGGAGGCACGGATGGTTCAGTATTCACAAAGAAATTAATATGGTACGTCACATCGATAAGAGAAAAAGTGATATGATCATTTCTATAGATGCAGAAAAAGCATTTGACAAAGTACAACATCCAAGATAAAAAAAAAAACCCTCAACAAAGTAAGTTTAGAGGGCACATATCTCAACATAATAAAGATCTTATATGATAGACCCTCAGCTATCATCATACTCAACAGGGAAACTAAAAGCATTTCCTCTAAGGTCAGGAACAAGAGAATGGTGTTCACTCTTACCACTTTTATTCAATACAGTACAATACAGTACAGTACAATAGAAGTCCTAGCCACAGAAATCAAACAAAAAATAAATAAAACGAATCCAAATTGGTTAGGAAGAAGTAAAACTTTCACTGTTTGCAGATGACATGATACTATATATAGAAACCCCAAATCTACTAGAACTCAGGTCTCAGGATACAAAATCAATATATAGACATCTGTTGCATTTCTGTACACTAATAATGAAGCAGCAGAAAGAGAAATTGAGAAAAGAATTCCATGTACAATTGCACCAAAAATAAAATACCTAGAAATAAACATAAAGAGATGAAAGACCTGTACTCTGAAAACTATAAAAGCCCGATAAAAGAAATTGAGGATGACACAAAGCAATGGCAAGACATTTCATACTCATGGACGGGAAGAGCAAATATTAAAATATCTATACCAGCCCAAGCAATCTACAGATTTAATGCGATCCCTCTCAAAATATCAACAGCATTTTTCAGAGAATTAGAACAAATAATCCTGAATTTTAAAGGTTTTTTTGTTTTGTTTTTGTTTTTTTGCGAGACAGGGAGATAGAGGGACAGAGCCTGCACAAGTGCGGGAGAGGCAGAGGAAGGAGGAGACAGAGAATCTTAAGCAGGCTGTATGCCCAACACGGAGCCCAACGCAGGGCTCGATATCATAGTTATGAGATCATGACCTGAGCTGAAAGCAAGAGTCAGATGCTTAAGCCACCCAGGCACCACTGAAGTTTTTTATTTAAATTCTATTTAGTTAACATACAGTCTAGTATTAGTTTCATCAATCTTAAAATTTGTATGAAACCACAATAGACCGCGAAGAGCCAAAGAAATTTTGATAAAGAAAAAACTGGAGATAATAGAATTCCAGACTTAAAGTTATATTACCAAGCTCTAGAAATCAAAATGGTATAGTACTGGTACAGAAAAAGACCCATAGATCAATGGAACAGAATAGAAATGCAAGAAATAAACCTAAACTATATAGTCAATCTTCAGCAAAGGAGACAAGAATATAAAATGGGAAAAGACAATCTTTCTAGCAAATAGTGTTGGGAAAACTGTATAGCTACATGCAAAGGAATGAAACTCAACCTCTTTCTTATGCCATACACAAAGCTTAACTCAAAATGCATTAAAGACCTAAATGTGAGACCTGAAACCATAAAATTCCTAGAAGCGCACAGGCAGAAATTTCTCTGACATTGGCTGTCACATCTTTCGAGATATGAATACTGAGGCAAGGGAACCAAAAGCAAAAGTAAACTATTGGGACTTCATGAAAATAAAAGGCTTCTGTACAGCAAAGGAACACCAACAAAACTAAAAGACAACCTACTGAGTGAGAGAAGATATTTGCAAATGACATAACCACTAAAAGGTTAGCGTATCCAAAATATATTAAAAAACATAAGAGACTCTCAAAGACTAAGAACAAACTGAGGGTGAGGGAGATGGGGGGGGGAGAGGGGGTGATGGGCATTAAAAAAGGGCACATGTTGGGATGAACACTGGGTGTTTTATGTAAACCAATTTGAAAATAAACTATTTTAAATTAAAAAAAAAAAAACTTAACACCAAAAAAACAATCCAATTACAAAATGGGCAGAATAGATGAACAGATATTTCTCCAAAGAATTCATCCAGACGGCCAACAGACACATGAAATGATGCTCAACACCACTTATCATCAGGGAAATGCAAATCAAAACCACAATGAAATATCACCTTACACCAATCAGAATGACTAAAATCAACAACTCGAGAGAGAACAAATGTTAGCAAGGATATGGTGAAGAAGGAACCTTCGTGCACCGTTGATGGTAATGCCAACTGGGTCAGTTGCTGTGGGAGACAGAATGGAGGCTCCTCAAAAAATTAAAAATAGAACTACCCTATGATTTAGCAATCACATTACTGGGTATTTACCCAAAGAACATGAAAACACTAATTCAAAGGGATATATGCTTCCCTGTGTTTACTGCAGCATTATTTACAATAGCCGCATTATGGAGGTAGCCCGAGTGTCCATCCATAGATGAATGGATAAAGAAGTGGTGTATGTGTACACACACAGACACACAGAAATGGAAAATTATTCAGTTGTGAAAAAGAATGAAATGTTGCCATTTGCGACAACATGCATGGATCTAAAGAGTGTAACAGTAAGTGAAGTAAATCAGAGAAAGACGAATACCATATGATTTCACTCATATGTAGAATTTAAGAAACAAAACAAACTAACAAAGGAAAAAAAAAAAGATAAACCCCAAAATAGACTCTTAACTATAGACAAGAGAGGGTTACCAGAGGTGGGGAGGGGGGTGTTGGGATAGGTAAAATAGGTAAATGGGATTAAGAATATACTTATCTTGGGGCACCTGGCTGGCTCAGTTGTTTAAGCATCTGACTTCAGGCTCAGGTCATGATCTCACAGTTTGTGAGTTCAAACCCCATGTGGGGCTCTGTGCTGACAGCTCAGAGACTGGAGCCTGCCTCGAATTCTGTGTCTCCCTCTCTCTCTACCACACCCCGACTTGTTCTCTTCCCAAAAATAAACAACAGTGAAAAAGAGTATACTTATCCTGGTGAAAATTGCGTAATATATGAAATTGTTTAATTGATATATGGTACACCTGAAAGTAATATAATTGTATGCTAACTACGCTTGAGTTTAAAAAATATAAATTTATGCAAATATCAACTTATACAAATACCATCAATGAATATTTGACAAAGGCAACGTAATGGGAAAATGACAGGCTTTTGAACAAGTAGTGCTGAAACAATTAGATGTCCACCAGCAAATAATGAGCCTAGATATGACCTCCTAATTTGCATATTTATCAACTGATTTGAAAACTTATCCACATGAATACCTCCACATTAATGTTTATTGCAGCTTTATTCGTGATTGCCAAAAACTGAAAGCAACCAAGAATTCCTTCAATAGGTGAAGGGATAAAAAATTGTAGTGCAGTCATACAGTGGAAAATTATTCAGCAATTAAAAAGAGGGATCAGTTCATGTAAGAACGTGGATGAAACTTAAATATTGCTAAGTGAAAAAAGGCTATACACTGTATGGTTGCATTAATAAGACATTCTGAAAAAAATACTATAAAATGGAAAAGTATCAGTTATTTACAAGGGTTAGAGGAGGGGTTAAACAGATGAAGCACAGGAATTTTTTGCTGTTTGTTTTTGGAAAGTTTTAAGACTTTTTAAGGAGAAATTTTAGGTTCATAGCATATTTGAAAGGAAGGTACAGATACTTCCCTTATGCTCCCTGCCCCCACACATGCACAGCCTTCCTCATTATAAACTTCCTTCTTGGTCAGAGGGGTCCATTTGTTAGAATGGGTTGACCTACATTCATACAACATAATCACACTGTCTATAGTTTATATCACAGTTCAGTCTTAGTGTTATTTGCTTTATGGATATGGGCAAATGTCTGATGACACATATCCATCATTGCAATATCACGCAGAATAGTTTTACTGCCCTAAAAATTCCAAGCATGGGCTATTTTTTAGGGCAGTAAGATGCATTACTCTGTATGATAGTGTAGTGGTAGATACATGGCAGTATGCAAAAGCCCATACGACCTTATAGCACAAACAACAAATCTTAATGTATGCAATATTAAAAAAAAATCAATCAGGAGACTGAGGGACCCAAGGATGGAATGCAGAGTGTGACAAACTCTGACTATATTACAAATGTATGATGTAACTTCACTGAAGGGGACGGGGCTGGGGGTGACCTTATTATATGTACGTATATGTATACGTATATATGTGTGTATATATGTATGTATTATTGGTTAGTATCATATGTATTTCTGAGCTCTGTCTTCTGAGAGGGACTAGAAGCAAAGACATTCCAATAGTAACAAACATACTCAGTGCCTACATCTTGATCTTTAATACCATCGTCCAATAAGAGACACCAGGGCTCCTTGAGTAAACGGCCAATTCTAGGACAGGGCAAGGAATATACAAGATGAACCTGAAGCATATTATGGTGCAAGAAAATAAGTAAGTACTAAAAAGAGCTCCCGGTGGTCAAAGATCTAACAATTAAAACAACAAAATAACATGGTGTTGGATTATAACCCCAGGTATGAAATAAATGATCAAAAAAATCTACCGGCTAGGTCTGGCTACTGGCTAACTGAATGAACGCAAAGCGAAGAAAACACAAATGTACACAATTAGAAGTCTTAGGAGGAAAACCTCTTAAGAGAAAAAACTTAAAAGTCACAAGAGACTTTTTCACACTTGTAAGCAAATATATGTAAGACTCTAGATAAAATGGATATATAAAAAAATACAACTACCAAACTGATTTGAGTGGAGAAAGAGTCTAAAATAGAAAAAATAGAGGTAACAGTGAAGGAGCATTCCCACAGAACAGCACAAAACTAAGCCTGGAAGAATTCTACCAACCTTTAAACATCAGTCAATCCTAATATTACTTAAACACTTTCAGCATGCTGGAACAGCAAACAAACACTCCCAATTCATTTTATGAAGTAAGGATAATGTATTTTCCTCAAATTGATAAAACGTGTATCAAAGAAAACTATAGATTCATAAATATTTATGTAGAAATCTTAAATAAAATATTACCCAACAAAATCTAAATGAGTATTAGAAAAAATATCATAACTTAGAGAGTTTCATTCCAGGAATACAAATTTGGACCAGTTATAGCAAATCCTTTCATATCATCTATCATATTCATACAGCTAATGAGAAAAATTATGCAATTAATCTCCATAAATGCATAGTAGGACTCTGACAAAATTAGCACTGATTCACATTAGAAACACTCAACAAAAAGAAATTGATGGCTTTTATTTGCATATAAGGAATATACTTTAGCTCAAAAGCTAGCACCTTACTTATGGGAAAGTATTAGGAGCTTTGCCACCAAAACCAGGAATAAGAGAATTTCCGCTGTTCCACTACTTTTTAACCCTAGGTTGCAGATACAGCTAATGCATTTATGTAATAGAGAGCAACTAGAAATATTAGAATAAGAAGAGTTAAAGCAACTTCTTTTAGTTTTAGATGCAGTGGTTACTTATCATAAAAACTCCAAAATATCAGTGGAAACATTAGTATAAACAGTAAAAGAATTTAGTAAAAGAGCAGTTCATGAAATTAATGTATAAAAACGAACAACTCTTGAAGTCACACACACACCCCGACCCGCGCAGGAGGTATTTATAGCAGCTTGATTCATTATTTCCAGAACTTAGAACCAACCAAAATGTCCTGTGGTTGGTCAATGGATAAAAAAATGGTGGTACACCCAGACAATGGAATATTATTCAGCACTAAAAAGAAATGAGCTATCAAGCCATGAAAAGTCTTGGGGAGGGCGCGTAAATGCACACTACTAAATGAAAGAAGTCATTCTGAAAATGCTACACACTCTGCGATTCCATTTATATGACATTCTGAAAAAGGCAGAGCTATAGAGACAAAATGAGTAGGCAGAGCCCAGGAGAATTTTGGAGGGTAGTGAAAATATTCTGTATGATATTATAATGATGGATAGGTCTAATTACACATTTGTCCAAATCTGTAGAACTTACAACATCAAAAGGGAACCCTAAGGTAAGCTATGGATTCTGGGTGATTAGGATGTCTCAGTACAGGTTTATATTTGGTGACTAGTGTACCATTCTCGTGAGTGATGATGATAATGCAGAAGGGTGTGCCTGAATGGGTGCAGGGGGTATGTGGGAAATCTCTGTTCCTGCCTCTCAATTTTCCTGTGAACCTAAAACTGCTATAAAAAATAAAGCCTTTAAAAACAACGCAAAAAACTCCGTAGCCTTTATATACAGACAAAAAACAGAGAGAAGACAAAGTGAACAGGATAAGATGGCCTGATATAGGATAATGAAATAACAGTAAAGTACAAAGGTACAAATTTAACATAAATGTCCAAGACTTCTTTCGAGAAAACTCACAGACTACTACTAAAGGAAACAAAATTGGACTTGAGCTAATGGGAATGAAACCTTGTTTTTGTTTTTTTTTTTTTTAATTTTTTTAATGTTTATTTCTTTCTGAGAGAGACAGAGAGTGAGCGAGCTAGGGAGGACAGAGAGAGAGGGAAACACAGAATCCGAAGCAGGCTCCAGGCTCTGAGCTGTCAGCACAGAGCCCGACGCGGGGCTTGAACTCACAAACCGCGAGATCATGACCTGAGCTGAAGTCGTACGCCCAACCGACTGAGCCATCCAGGCGCCTCTGAAACCTTGTTTTTTGACAGAAACATTTAACATTATAAAGATGTTATTTTATATATATGGTTAATTTGTACATTTAATGAAATTGCAATAAAAGAGGAATCTAATTTTTTTTTCTTGAGCTAGATAGATCGTTAGAGAATTCATTTAAAAGAAAAATAAGAATAGCAGAAAATATATGGGAGATAAAAAAAGGTGTAGATATGGGGATGGTGAGACCGACTAGATCTTAAAACTTGTCCATCAAATCTCTATAATTAAAATAGGGTTGTATTGTCTCATGAATAAAAAGACAATGGAACAGAATAGAAAATCAGAAATAGACATAATATATACACATTTAGTATGCTAGTGAGGCAGCGCTCAAAATCAGTGGAGGTGTAAGACAGAATTTTTAATATGGAGATTTGCATAACAGCCTTATGGAAAAAGGTGAGGTGAGACCAAGGTCTAACTCATACCATTCAACAGGATAAATTCCAAGTGGATCATATATTTAAATACAGTGAATGAAATGATGCAAGTATAAAAAAATAAGAAAACAGGTAAATTCCTGTATAACCTTAGAGTAGGAAAAACTTTTCTATGACTCAATATCCAGAAACGATAAAGGAAACTGGATTACTCTAAAAATCATTTCTGCACGGGAAAAGAAATCATAGATGAAAAGAAAAACAAATTTTTATGTAAGAGTAGTACGTACCCCCGGGTTTAGTGACAAGGAAGTCATCGGTCTTATCAAGGGCTATGTAGAACCCTGAGTAGCATGGACTGAGGATGGACAGGAAGAAAGGAAATGGGCACAGCAAAGAAGGGGAGAAGAAAGAGCAGAGTTGGAGAAGAAAAGGAGGGCAGGACGGGCTGTCTGGGGCTGACTTGAGACATGTCACACAGAAGGGATCTTCACGTCAAACCAGAGAAAACTCTTCCTACCTTTGTGGAGTTTTGGGAAATTATCAAAATTATCCAGGCAACTACTAAAAAGAGACACCAACATCAGCAGCATTTTCCAAAACATTCTATTTGAAGACATGATGAGTGCCTTAGAAGAGGTCACATAAGAGAAGAAATCATGTAAGAAGTGAATCTCCGTGCTCACTCATTGTTCTCTTCTTAATGTGTGATTCACCTGAGACTTTGTTCCTCCTTTGTGAACCACTTTCTCTTATTTTCTTAACCACAACACATACCCTCGACTATTTGGCCCACCTATTGGCTACTCATCAAAGTTTTAACTGAGGATCATTGCTTCCTCCTTTCATTATTCTGAAATGGTATCTGAAATCAGGTGCCCCTCTAACACTCTATTTTCTTGTTGCACTCTATTTTCTCAGTTCTAGCACTTATCACAATGACAACAAGCAGCAGAAAAAATTAATTCATCAGCTTCTCTTTGGGGGAAGACAGGATAGCTGATGGGCATATCAGAATATGCTTATGGTACAAAACATTATATATAAAATGTCCCTGAAGAGAGCTGGTCATGTTAGCAGAGTGGGGAGGTGGAGCTGGTAGCTTTAGTTGTGCTGAGCACTGAGTATGAGTTTTGGAAGCAGGAACTCCTTCAGGATTGAATTGCTCTGCACAATACGGAAGCGATGACCTGACAAAACTAGGTACTGTAGAAGGGAAAGACAAGAAAAGGGGAAGAGGAGGTACAGAGGAGAAAGGAGCAAGGGAGAGAAAGGGAGAGAGAGAAGCTCTATCTGTATGTTTATGGCAGTGTGGTCATGAGAACAGAAATCAGATTACGTGCATTTTAAATAGCTTGCATTGGGATACAAGATGTGAAGCCCCTCCTACCTGTCCCTTTTCATATTCTCAGTGAAATCCAGACTGTGTGAAAAGCTTCCGTGTGAATGGATTCCTTGGGTGGAACTCAGAGAGGTTCTATGTTTGAATCTGGTTGGTGCAGATCAAGAACAAGGACTGTGCATGCAAAACCGAAGACAGATAACAAAGGGTCAGCCTGTATCTGGTTCATCTTTGGGCAGCCCAAGACGAAATTTTGTTGTTGTTGTTGATTTTATTTTTATGTTTTTTGTTTTTGTTTTTAAAAAATTTTTAATATTTTATTTACTTTTTAGAGTGAGAGAGACAGAGCATGAGTGGGGGAGGGTCAGAGAGAGAGGGAGACACAGAATGTGAAGCAGGCTCCAGGCTCTGAGCTGTCAGCACAGAGCCTGACGTGGGGCCCGAACTCACAAACTGTGAGATCATGACCTGAGCCGAAGTCAGACGTTTAACCCACTGAGCCACCCAGGCGCCCCTTATTTTTATGTTTTAAAAAATTTATTATTTAGTTTGAGAGAGTGAGTGAGCAGGGAAAGGGCAACTAGAGGGAGACAGAGAATCCCAAGCAGGGTCTGCACTGTCAGCACAGAGCCCAACTCGGGGCTCGATCCCATGAAGTGTGAGATCATGACCTGAGCTGAAATCAAGAGTTGGAAGCTTAGCCGACTTAGCCACCCAGGCGCCTCCCGCCTGAGATGAAACTGGTTTAATTCAAGTGCAGCACACAGTTGCAACTCATACTAAATTACTACTGTAGGACTGAACTATGGCTTCTTCCAAGCTACTCAAGTATGGTTAGAGGGAACGTGTACAGGTATTGAATTCTGGGTCTAGATTGATGTGGGAACAAAAATAATCAATGCAAGAGAGAGGACAAGGGAACAGTTGGAACTGTCACACATTACTGCAGTAGTCTACTTTCTAATCACCAAACCTGTCAATTACTAAAGAATTGGAATAATGTCACTCATTATTGTATGCCTAGTGCCTAGCGCAGTGTTAGACAAACACATTCATGTAATGAATCGTTTTAAAAACAAATCCTGCTTTTCAGACCAACTTCAACTTTTATTCACTGAAGTTGGATTTTCTCACAATGTACAGGTAGTGTATTTAAAGAGGACAAAAAATGAGAGTCAAGGGCTACTTGGAGTCCCCTCCCCCACCACCACTCCAGAAATTGACCTAGGTCTGCTCACTTTTAAGTGAATTCAGCAATGTGTGAATTGCAGTCAGATTTCTTTTTTTTTCTAATCAAGAAATTAGTGGGTATGGATGTTTCAGCCATCTTAAAAAAAAAGTACAATTACATTTGCACTTATGAATCTTACACTCTCAACATCCTTTTCATAGATCTTCAAGCTTATTCTGTTTATT
Source organism: Paguma larvata (assembly GCA_030068075.1). Taxonomy (NCBI): domain Eukaryota; kingdom Metazoa; phylum Chordata; class Mammalia; order Carnivora; family Viverridae; genus Paguma; species Paguma larvata. The sequence goes on from CM057831.1 coordinate 7,311,644, forward strand.
ATTTTATATTATTTGTTTTTTTTAAATACTTTTAAATATTCAGTACCCAGTGAAGGGCACAGGTACCATGGAATGTACTGAGGTAAAGAGAGTCAACAAAATAAACATTTAGAGAGGATTCGTATTCAGTAGCAGAAATAACAAATTCTTGTTGGTCTCTGAATAAACTTTACTCCTCCATGCTCCTGAATCTTTGCCTGAAATTCTCATCACTTATTCCCTCTTTTACGTAAAGATTATTTCAGCTGATTATTTTGAGAAACTGCAGACGCAGGAGAAGTTAGCAGGACTGTATGAGAAAGAGGGCCATTACCAGAGGTGACTTTTTCATCTGTGAGATTTATTTGCATGGAAGGCAAACTTTACCACGCATTTCCTTTTCTCACCTTCCTGAGTTCCCTTCCCCACTTTGAAGCTCCAGACCCTTCTCTCTTTCCTTAGCTCAGGATGGGATATAAACCTCAGTGGTCTGGCTGCCATTTGAGTCTCCTATCTTTGTGAACTTCAGGACCTATGTAATTAATTTTTTATGTTAATTTGTGTTTTCATCATAGAGGGACCTCAGCCAAGAACTTAGAAGGTAGAGGGAAAATTATGTTTCCTCTTCTAAAGTGTGGAGACCATGAAAGGATCTCCTGAGATTCCATACTTGGTGTGGAGCCAGTATATGGGACCCTGGAAGACGGGCAGGAGTCAGCAAGGGTAAGAATTCCTACCTAAGTTAGCACTTCTGGGTCTCTAGCTGTAGTGCTCAGTCAAGAAAAGGATGGTAAAAGTTGTGTTTTATCCCTCTTTCCAAATTCAGATTCACAGGAGAAAAAATTTGTGCGAATTTATTCTTTCATACTGAGAGTCTGGTTAAAATTTGGTTTGGGGCACTCAATGGCTATTGATTCTTTCTCTCCCAAGTATAGCCGTTATTTTCCTGTTCGCTTTGCTGTATGTTCTGAAAACTTGTGTTGGCTTTCTGCCTGCCTGGGGCATGCTGGTTGCTGGTTTTGTAGGTGTAGGCAACTTAACTGTCAGGTTGGGGGTCCTGAAAACGTGGGTAGACAGAAATGCGGGTTGCACATCAATAACAGTTAAGGTCTTAATAACTGTTGCCAGCTCTTAGGGGAACTCTTTCTTTTGGCTACCTTTGGGAATGGCTTTGGATCTTGGGAAGGCTGTATCTCTTGTAACCTTTTTGGGGATGCCTCTTAAGTCCGTGGTTAAGCCATAAAAAGCTGAGTCATCTGAGGTATGTCTTTGGTTTAAAAGAAAAAGGGGGGGAAAGCACCTGCAATACTGCAGAAGTATTTCTGTCTGTCCTAGTTGAATCTTAATAAGATGTTTGAAAAGATTTTTTTATGGAGCTGTAGAGTCAGAAATTGGCCAAATAAGAGGCTAATATTCAGAGTATGATAGGAACAATTTTAAAAGGCCTTGTCTTCTAAGCTAAAACAAAACTACATATTCGCAGGAGAAAAAAATTCTGAAAGTTTTATAGAAGGATTTATCAAAACATTCTAAAAACACATACCTCTAAAATCAAGAACATAGGAATCTCTTAATTTCTTATCTGGAAATCTTCTCCCTGATATAAAGGAGAGGAAAAAAAAATCTATTTGAATGGGGTGGTCAGCCCTCTGGTATCATCCAAGCTGCAATCCAATTCTTTGAGGATTAAAAATAACTTTTCTTAACTTACAAACGGAGTCTTTATATAACCAGGAGTGCAGGCTCTAGAAGCAATTCAAAGTTCTTCTAGGCTTACCAACCCCAAACTTCCCTAATCAATCTCAAAATGTTGTAAATATGTTCAAAGATCAGGACACTGGAAACAGAACTTTCCAACACTTAAGAAAGACAACTTTAAATAGTAATTATCATAGATTTCTGATAGTAGAAAAATATACCCCAAGTACTCTAGGATAAAACATATTCTTTCTCTATCCTTCAAGATCTAAGTCTCACCATGTCTTTCAAATGTAAACATTCCAAGAGATAACTAAAACACTGCCCGCAATTGCTTGAGACTAAGGGGGAAAAAAAAGGAAAAAGCAGCTCTATAACAAATAAACCTCTATGAAAGTTCCTTTGCCCCAAATCCAGTTCACAGCCTCCATAAGATTACTTGTCAAGGGTGAATACAAATCTTAAAAGTCTTTTCCATAACTGTGTGGAAGTTCATCAAAAAAATGAAAATAGAACTACCCTATGACCCAGCAATAGCACTGTTAGGAATCTACCCAAGAGATACAGGAGTACTGATGCATAGGGGCACGTGTACCCCAATGTTCCCAGCAGCACTTTCGACAATAGCCAAATCATGCAAAGAGACTAAGTGTCCATCAAATGATGAATGGATAAGGAAGATGTGGTACATATATATAATGGAATACTACGCAGCAATGAGAAAGAGTGGAATCTGGCCATGTGTGGCAACATGGATGGAACTGTAGGGTATCATGCTGAGTGAAATAAGTTAGGCAGAGAAAGATGCCATATGTTTCCACGCATAGGTAGGCTTTGTGAGACCTAACAGAAAACTAGGGAGGAGGGGAAGAGGGGAAGGAAAAAAAAGCCACAGAGAAATAGGAAGACATAACATAAGAGACTCTCAAAGACTCAGAACAAACTGAGGGGAGATAGGTGTGTGGGAGGTGGGGAGGGGGGAAAGTGGGTGATGGGAAAGTGGGTGATGGGCACAGAGGAGGGCACTTGTTGGGATGAGCACTGCATGTTGTATGGAAATCAATTTGACAATAAATTATTAAAATAAAATAAATTATTTCATTAAAAAAAGTCTTCTCCATAAACATAAGTAAAAAAGCTTTAACATCTGAGCAGGTAGGCGTGTTCCACCTGTTAGAAACACCATGTGGATTCAACTGTTGTTTTTAAAGTAGTGAGTTTTGTATTATTGTACCTGACTCATGGGTAATTTTTTTTTTCCTTTAAGAGAGGGCGTAAGTAAGTGGGGGGGGGAGGTAGAGAAAGAGAGAGAGAGAGAAAGGTTCTAACCCAGAGCTCACCTTTTATGCGAAGTGGGGCTTGTGCTCATCTGAAGCAGGGCTCGAACTCATAAACGGAGATCATAACCTGAGTCTAAGTCAGATGCTTAACGACTGAGCTACCCAGATCCCCCTCACAGTTAACACTTTGGAATGAAAGCTATAAGGTCTCTGTATCTGTCTATATGTTTATATATGTCTGTGGATATGTGTTATGCATACATGGTATTTTTCTAACCTTGGATGGTATAGCCAAAATTAATTTGTGAAAGAGCTCTAACTGGCAGCAAGAAAAGTAAGTACTTATATAAATTAAGTATTCCTAAAACTCCCAGAAATAAGACATTAACCCCAAATGCTTTTCAAGTTCACGTAAGTTGGGATAGACTTCAGTAAAAAAACAAGTTTAAATTAGTTGGTTTAATTAAAACAGGCATGACTTCAGAGTTATCAGCATTAAATATAATGCAGATATACAACTTTTTATTCTAACTCGGTTTACTAATCAAATAAACTCATGTTATCTCTGCTACAAAATTTGTCAGCAAGAAAAATTTATGGTTTATGGCTTTATGTAATGTCTCATAAAATTTTCATGAGTAACCTAAACATAATTGTAAAGAGCAAGTGAATTAAATAAAAGTAAAATGAAAATTTATACATAAACTTTTCAACAATACGATATATCTACTTCAATATTTCCCCAATTGTCTTTCATCACTTAACACCGTTAGAGTTTTGCTAAGTTAAATGATAAGAATTCACCGGAAATCTAGATCATTTCTAAGGAACAAAAAATACAGCCACATTACTTATTGAACATAAGTGTACCACTTTGGGCTTCCAATTACAGAGGAACTAAAGATATTTGGATCTGTTAGTAGACATGTCATGAGCCACACTAAAAAATTATACCATGAGGAAGCATATGCTTCTGGAAATTGTAAACTGTATTCGTAAATTTGGCAATCTATAGAATGCTGATGTAACGGTTCATAATTCATTAGTTTTCTCTTAAAGTATACTGAAGCATTCTAATTAATATATGTAATGAACACTAAAATTAATAAGGAACAACTCTGTAGGTGGGGAACGTAGGATGTGTTTTTAGCTGTGTTTTTTTTTTTTTAAATTCTTATTTATTTTGAGGGGCAGAGAGAAAGCGGGAGAAAAGGATCCCAAGCAGGCTCTGCACCGTCGGCACAGAGCCCCATGCGGGGCTCGATCTCACCAACCGTGAGAGGTATGGAGGTATGGAGATGTGTTTTTGTAAGAGGGAAAAAAATGTTCTAACGTTGAATAATTGGTTGTTTCAGAATGAGGAAAAGGAGAATAAATGATAATAAATGGATGTAGTAAGTTGGAAAGAGGCATTCTTGTGTAGTCAACTGGGTATAATTGAATAATTTTATTATAAGGTTTTTAATCCTAAGATTTAATATAAATAGTGTACTTCTGTAAAACTAAAAGTTATCTTACATCTGCTAAAAGGGCAAAGCTTTCTTGAACTATTGGTCTGTTCTTGATAAGACATTGTGAAAGGTCTTCTGGACCTTTTAAGTAATCTATCAAGAAAGCAAAAAATTTGTGTCTTCCCACAACTTCCTACACTTCATGTTGCCTTTATCGCGTCTTTTATTACTTAAAAAACAAACAAAAAACCCCAAAGTAAGTCTACTCGATATTAAAAGACCTAAGTTTTGCACACACCTATGTCACCTTCAATATCTGCTTTCCAATTTTATGTTACTTTGGTTAAATACAGTTAAGTATTGTTTCATGGTGATCTGTGGTCCTATTTAGTCAAGTGTCCAAAACCTTTTGATATTTTGACAGACTTCTCAAACTAAAATTCATTTTATCCTTTTGGCTTCTGAACAAATTTTGGGATTTTCAGCAGGATCCCTTAATCTCAAAATATTCATTATTTCTCTTTATAAAAAATAAAAAGAAAGTTTTTATACTAACTAGGTTTATTTGATATGTTAAATTACATAGGAAGCATCTTCAAAGAAGAAGTGATACTCAACAATTTTAGGTTAGATTTGTATGGAATATTGATATCAGCATGCCAGAAATTATAGAAAATTCCTAGAAATCTGATAGGTCTTGCTATAATGTTATCAGATATAATTCTACTTATTTTCTTAAAATATATGTGACAAAATAACCAAATTCCCTCATCAATTGCATTAATATAAACTCTCATCAGATCTTTAACCGTGGCCATTTTAAAAAATTAAAGTATAGACTACATACAATGTTATGATTAATTTCCGGTATAAAACATGGTGACTTGACAATTATATTCATTATGCTATGCTCACCTCAATAAGTGTACTTATCATCTGTCACCATTTTTGTTACACTATTATTGGCTATATTCCCTGTGCTGTACTTTTTATCCCTATGACTTATTTTATAACATGAAATTTGTACTTCTTAATCCCCTTTACCTATTTTGCTCATCCCCCAAACCCCTTCCTACTGGTAACCACGTTTTTTTCTCTGTATTTATAATTCTGTTTCTGGTTTGTTCATTGATTCATTTCTTTTGTTTTTAGATTTCCACAGTTAAGTGATAACATAGGATATTTATCTTTCTCTGTGTGACTCATTTCATGTAGCATAATACCCTGTAGGTGCATCCAAGTTTTTGGCAACGGCAAGACCTTATACTTTTTTCTAATGTTCCTGTGTGTGTGTGTGTGTGTGTGTGTGTGTGTGTGCGCGCACGAGTGTACGTTTGTGTGTATTAGATTCTCCATAAGTGAAAACACATGGTATTTGTCTTTCTTTGGCTTATTTTGCTTAGTCCATCCATGTTGTCTCAAATGGCAAGATCGCATTCTTTTTGATGGCTGAGTTAATATTCCTATGTGTGTGTATGTATGTATATATATCACATCACATGTTTATTAATGGATACTTGAGATGCTTCCATATCTTGGCTATTGGAAATAATGCTGCAAAATATAGGGCCGCATATATCTTTTAAAATTAGTGTTTTTGTTTTCTTTAGGTAAATACCCAGCAATGCATTATCAGATAGGGTATTTCTTTTTTATTTTTGAAGAACTCCTGTTTTTTGTAGTGGATGTACAAACTTATAGTCCAACCAAAAATACATGAAGTATCTTTTTTCTCCACATCCTCGCCAACACTTACTGTCTTTTTGATACTAGGCATTCGGAGAGGTGTGATGTAGTATCTCATCATGGTTTTAATTTGCATTTCCCTGATGATGAGTTATGGTGAGCATCTTTGCATCTGTCTGCTGGTCATCTGTAGGTCTTTGGGAAAGTGTCTATTCAATGCCTCTGCCCATTTAAAAAATCATATATATTAGGTAGTATGAGTTCTTTATTTTGGAAATTACCCCTTTGTTGGGTTTATTATTTGCCATTATCTTCTCCTGTTCAGGAGATTTGCCTCTTATTTTTGTTGGTGGTTTCCTTCATTGTACCAAAGCTTTTTATTTTGGTTTACTCTCAGTAAGTTTTTGTTTCCTTTGCTTGAGGAGACATACCGAGAAAAAGATTTCTAATGCTGATGTCCAAGAGATTCCTGCCTATGTTACCATTAAAGAATTTTACAATTTCAGGTCTCACATTTACCTCTTAAATCCTTTTTCTATTTATTTTTGTGTATGGTGTAAAAAAGTGGTCTAGTTTCAATTTTTTCCATGCAGATATTCAGTTTTCCCAACACCAGTTTTTAAAAGACTGTTGGTGGGAATGCAAACTGGTGCAGCCACTCTGGAGAACGGTGTGAAGGTTCCTCAAAACAATGCAAATAGAACTACCCCATGACCCAGCAATAGCACTGCTGGGAATCTACCCAAGAGACATAGGAGTGCTGATGCATAGGGGCACGTGTACCCCAATGTTCACAGCAACACTTTTGACAATAGCCAAATCATGGAAAAAGACTAAGTGTCCATCAACTGACGAATGGATAAAGAAGATGTGGTATATATGTACAATGGAATACTATGCAGCAATGAGAAAGAATGAAATCTGGCCATGTGTGGCAACATGGATGGAACTGGAGGGTATTATGTTAAGTGAAATAAGTCAGTCAGAGAAAGACAGATACCATATGTTTTCACACATAGGTGGATTTTGAGAGACTTAGGAGAAAACCATGGGGGAGGGGAAGAGGGGGGAAAAAGCCACAGAGATGGAGGAAGACAAAACAGAAGACACTCTCAAATATTAAGAACAAACTGAGGGTTGAGGGGGTTATCAGAGGGGGGAGAGTGGGTGACGGGCACTGAGGACGGCACGTGTTGGGATGAGCACTGGGTGTTGTATGGAAACCAATTTGACAATAAACTGTTTTTTTAAAAAAAGCAAAAGCAAAAACAAAAAAGACTTTCATTTCTCTATTGCATATTTTACCACGTTTATTATGGATTAGTTGGCAATACAAGCATAGGTTTATTTCTGGACTATTCTGTTCCATTGATATATGTGTCTGTATTTATGCCAGTACCATATCATTTTGAATACAATAACTTTGAAGTATATCTTGAAATCTGGGATTGTGGTACCTTCAGGTCTTTTATTTCTCATGACTGCTTTAGCAATTCAGGTACTTTTGTGGCTCCAAACAAATCTTAGGATTATTTGTGCTAGTTCTGTATTTTATTCTTTTTTTTGTAAATAAATTGGATTATCTTACTTTATTTTTGCTACTTCATTACTGCATAGATATGCCACAGATTTTCATATATTAATTTTTGGTCATGCAAATTTACTGAATTCATTTATTATAATAGGTTTTTTTTGGTGGATTCTTAAGGGTTTTCTCTATATAGTATTATGTCATCTCTAAATAGTGACAGTTTGACTTATTCCTTATCAGTTTGGATGTTTTTATCTCTTTTTCTTAACTGATTGTTGTGGTTAGGACTTCCAGTGCTATGTTGTGTCAATAGTGGACATCCTTGTCTTGTTTCTGATCTTAGAGGAAAAGATGTTAGTTTGTCACCATTGAGTATGATGTCACCTGTGGTGGTTCATATATATATTCTCTCTAAAACTATTTTGGTGAGAGTTTTAATCATAATTAAATGTATTTTGTTACATGATTTCATCCCGCATTTCATTCATGTCATATACCACATTGTCTGATTTTTGGATATTGAACCATCCTTGCATCCCTGGAATAAAACCTCACTTGATTATGGTCAATGGTTCTTTTAATGTATTATTGAATTCAGTTTGGTAATATTTTGTCGAGTATTTTTGTATCTACATTCACTAGGGATATTAGCCTGTAGTTCTTTTTTTTGTAGTGTCTTTGTCTGGTTTTCATAGCATGGTAATGGTAGCCTCATAAAATGAATTTGAAACTGTTCTTTCCTCTATTTTTTTTTGAAATGTGAAAAAAATAACTCTTCTTTAAATGTTTGGTAGAATTTACCTGTGCATCCATTTGGTCCTGTTTTTGTTTGTTAGGAGTTTTTTTTATTACTGATTCAATTTTGTTACTAGTAATTGGTCTGTTCAGATGTTCTATTTCTTCCCTATTCAGTTTTGGAAGATTGTATGTTTTTAAAAATTTATCCAGCACTTCTAGGTTGTCCAATATGTTAGCACATAATTTTTCATAATCTCCTGTAATCCTTTGTATTTCTATGATGTCAGTTGTCTCTTTTCCTTTTTCATTATATTTGAGTCCTCTTTGTTTTTATTGGTGAATCTGGATAAATGTTTATCAATTTTATTTCTCTTTTCAAAGTTCTTGGTTTCATCTTTTCTATTTTTTTTAGTCTCAATTTCACTCATTTCTGCTTTGATATTTATTAATTTCTTCCATTTGATAACTTTGGGTTTGTTATTTTTCTAGTTCCCTTGAGTGTAAAGTTTCGTTCAGTTTCTTGAAATAGGCCTGTATCACTATAAACTCCCTACTTAGAAATGCTTTTCCTGCATCTCAAAGATTTTGGACTGTTGTGTTTTCATTTGTCTTCATGTATTTTTCCTCTTTGACTTCATTGACTCATTGATTGTTTAATTAGCATGTTGTTTAGCCTCCATGCGTTTGTGGTTTTTTTTTCCAGTTTTATTCTTGTAATTGATTTCTAGTTTCATACATTGTGTTCAGAAAAGATATTTGATATCATTTCAATCATCTTTGATTTATCAAGATCTATTTTGTCACCTAACACACGATCTGTCTTGGAGACAGATGAAATATCTTTTTCCATCCCTTCATTTTTGGTCTGTAAGTATCTTTAAGTCTGAAGTGAGTTCCTTAGACATCATATTGATGGACTTCATTTTAATCCATTTGGCCACTCTGTCTTTTGATGAGAGCATTTAGACCATTTAAAGTCATTAATGACAGGTATGTACTTACTGCCATTTTGTTATTTTATGGTTGCTTTTGCAGTTTTTCTCTGTTTCTTTCTTTTTGTTTTGCTCTGTTTCTTTGTGTTAGATGACTTAGCGTTATGCTTGGATTCATTCCTCTTTACTATTATCATTTTTGTGTATCTATTGTAAGGTTTGGTTTGTGGTTACTTGAGGTTTATATATAACATCTTACATATATACCAGTCCATTTTAAGCTGATGGTCAGTTAAATTAGAATATATTGCAAAAGAACTACATTTTAACTTCCCTTCCATGTTTTATTTGTATGTTGTCATATTTTATATCTTCTTATTGAGTCCTCTTATCTGATTTTTCAATATAATTAATTTTACTTTTGTCTCTTAACCTTCATACTAGCCACACAAGTGATTGATCTAGTATCTTTACTGTATGTTTGCTTTTACTCATGCAATTTTTAAAAATAATTTTCTTACTCGTAATTATTTTTTTCCCCTTAAAAAAGCTCCTTAACGTTTAAGTCTGATTTAGTAGTGATGAACTCCTTTAACTTTTGTTTGGGAAAATCTTTCTCCCTCCTTCAATTCTGTATGATATTCTTTCTGGGCAGAGTATTGCTGGTTATAGGTTTTTCCCTTTCAGCACTTTGACGTCATGCCAATGCCTCCTGGCTTACAAAGCTTCTGCTGAAAAATCAGCTGATAGTCTTGTGGGATTTTAGCCATGTCCATTTTTTTTTCCTTTAGGCATTAAAGATAGTTATTGTTTTACTCTGATATTTTTTCTGGGAGACTCATGGAAAGGACTCTAACAAGTACAGGGTTCTGATAACTTTCCAATCATACTACTGAACTGGGATAGGATAAGGACTTACAGAACTCTAATGCTGAAACTGATGGTTTTACACAACTGCTTACAAAAGTTCAAGATCAACATGAATTAATTACATGCAACTGAATATACTGATGAGGATAATTTAATTATTTATGACTTTTTCTTTGAAACATTTGCTGGTTTGTAATGCTTTGCTTTTCCAGATATAAGCAAACCTTTTTCTTTTTTTTCCCTTAAGCTTTCTATGACTTAGAGTAATTTGGTAAATTATACCTTGGAGAACAAATGTGAAACAGTTGCTTTTTCTGTTTCCCCCAGAATTCAGAAACTCTTTGAGAGTGTTCTCATTTTTGTGGCAATATAGTTATTTGTGTAAGTTCAATGAAAATATGTTTTTCTGGTAGCAGGACACACTTGGAAACATTCGTCATATTACCAAGACTTTGACTGAAATGTCATCTTTGAGAATGATGTTCACAGAATCATTTATGACCAGTTAAGGAACTATGATTGACTTTATGGAGGCAATAAATTCCCTTTGGAAAACTGACCTGTTTGCTTGCTTACTTAGTTCCTTAAATCCTTACCAGACGAGTAAGGAAGGTCCCTTCCTGTAGCCTCAAGTACCACAGGATATTTTGGGCACCTTGAAAAGAATCTGTAGGTATTATAGGCAAAGTCTAATGGCGAGTCCTTGACCTGGATTCCTAGCCTTAAGAGGCTTTTAAAAGTCCGATCTGGGATTCCTTATAAAAAGTTCCAGAAAGGCAAACTTTAAAAGAGCTTATATGGTTCATCACTATTGCTGTACTTTCCTAAATAATCAAGCCAAGTGTAATGAGACTAGAATGATTTTGCAAACAAATTAGTTTTATATGGTCTCTGATAGAAATAGGGGTGACTACAGAAAGAAAAAAATATGTTTCAACGGGAAACTCTAGTGCACCTTTGTGGATATTAGATTCTAGACCTATTCATTGTTTTTAAGATTTAGTTATCTATCCCATAAGATGGCCTGGATCCTGAATTCTTCTGGCTTCCTCAGATATCTGGTGACATCTCTCCAAACCAGTATTTCCAATTTTTCCCCACCCATATGACTTGAAGTCACTATGAACAAAGGCTGTTTTTTCCCTGCAAACTGAAGCAGGACGACTTTATATAAACTTCAGAGAAATCACCACAGCAGCTCGCGTATGGGGAATTTTTGTGCTTTTGCTGTGTGAGACACTCAGAAAGATCACCAGAGACATTCAAACTGCAAACCAGGAAAATCTATCCAATTGCCACTGCCTCCCCTCATCCCATCTGAAGAGGCTTTGAGCCCAACATCTAGAAATCTTACTCACTGGCTTCCCTCAGTACTCAGAGTAGATTTATAGTCTGCTCCAACCATTAAGCATTGTTCTTCTTTTGTCCTCATAGAAATGCCTCTTTTTAAATACTAACTGCTGGCACCATATAGGCCTAACTTAGGGACCTCACTTGCATCACCATTTTCTAATGAGATGAAACCCTTTAACTGAACTGTCCTATTCTCAGGATTGAAATGACCCGTTCTCAGGAGTGAGACGCTGATTCAATGAGCTAGGGAGCAGTCTGCCAACTCATCTTCTGCACTGTGAAAATTCTTGAAAGTTGCAAACATAGGAATAAAGAGAATCAGAATACGCCACTCCAAAATAGGCTTTTTTGGGGGGACAGGGCATAATTCCCATACCCCCTATTCCTTTCCTTCGCCTAGGAGTAGAAATCCGCATTCTGCAGGTGGTGTTGGCGTAGTCAAAACTTACTCAATGCAAAGATAATGAAGAGCAACTTTGACCAGAGAGTCCAAGGATTTTGTTGGGCACCTGTTGCTTTAGCAGCAGGTTCTGCAGTATCTTTAAGAATAAAAATGGAAAGAGGTGCCTGGGTGGCTCAGTCGGTTAAGCTGCCGACTTTGGCTCAGGTCATGATCTCACGGTCTGTGAGTTCGAGCCCTACATCTGTGCTGAGCTGTCAGCACAGAGCCTGGAGCCTGCTTCGGATTCTGTGTCTCCATCTCTCTCTGCCTTCTCCTGCTCACGCTCTGTCTCTATGTCTCAAAAATAAATAAATGTAAAAAAAAAAAAAAAGAATAAAAATGGAAAAGTTCTTGATCATAGCCTCATTTGTACTTACTCCTAGCGAGAGGCATATATATCTGTCAAAGCAAGCACATTTTGAATTACAAATGCCTCCTGGTAATTCCTGTCTGAATCTGTGGCTTGGGACTACAAACGTGACAGCCGCGGGGGCCAGTAAAACTTTATGGGATGTAGACTCCGTAGTTGGTTTTATTCTGGTCATCCTTGCCTTATGTCCCTTTGTACAGAGCCTTGTTGCAAGTTTCCCTGTGCTTGGGGTTGTTAACCAGTGACAGGGAAATGGATCTCAAGGTTTAGGGAACCTAACGTGGTGCAGAGAGGGCTGAGTTTGTTCCAGAGAAACTCTCGGTTACTGAAAATCAAGGAGATCTTGATGACAGGCGGAACTCCAGGATCGACAGCATTGTGGCAAATCCAACAGTTATTGGGAGATTAACTTACCCACCCCCTTGCAATGGCCTGAGATGTGTTCAATGACATTATCTTTCCGGAGGAAGGCCAAACGTGGACAGAAGAATCACGATGATCTTCATGGTGTTAGAATTTGGAAAAGGGTGGTTAGAGAGTGAAGGAGGAATGGAAAAACATTTTTTTTGATCTCACATCATTGGAGGAGGCAGTCTATTTCAGTACCAGTTACTTCTCTTCCTGGTCTATGGGATTTTTGAGGTCTCCGGCATTTACACAGGACCAGATATGAGGCAGAATATTCTTCAGTTGTGAAATATGCACCCAAAGCTTAACACGATGTCATTTAGCAGCACTGTCGGTGGTCAAGAATACCTGGGAGTGTCTTTTCCATGAATCTTACTTTTGCAAAAGCATCAGAATAAAGCAAAAACTGCTTATAAATGACGAACTTCAAAATGTCTATGGTGAAAGGCCTGATAAGAGCTCATGATAATGGAGGTGACCAAGAAATGTGGTTATTTCTGTGACACACAACACTTTAGGGTAATCACAATAATTATGAGTGACAACACTGTACTAGGGCATGTTAGATTTTTAGGAATTTTTTAGAACTATTATGTTAATAACATGCATCCAAATAAGTCACACCTAAAGAGCTTATCACCACTTGTTTGACAATGCTTCTCATGTAACTTCACATACCAAATAAACCCGAATAGTTTAAGGTCTCTTTTATAAGGTGAAATACAAATCTTTGGAGATTGTCCAGGGATTCTCTGGGAAATGCCCAAGTTACTCCGAGGTCAAAAAGACTGCATTCAGAATTTAGTTTGGGAGAGCTGTCAAAATGTGAGAACATTTGACTAATAGGTTTGAAGACTACTATAAAATAATACTTAATTATCTATTTAATTCATGTGAAAATAGATTTTTTTTAATTTTTTAGCGTTTATTTATTCTTAAGAGACATAGAGACAGTGTGAGCAGGAGAAGGTCAGAGAGAGAGGGAGACACAGAATCTGAAGCAGGCTCCAGGCTCTGATGAGCCATCAGCACAGAGCCTGAAGTGGGGCTTGAACTCACAGACCGTGAGATCATGACCTGAGCTGAAGTCGGCCGCTTAACCAACTGAGCCACCCAGGCGCCCCTGAAAATAGATTTTAAGGCTGGTACAGAAGGTTACATAGTTGTGAACAAAAGTTAGCTCTTTAAAGACTGTAAAGACTGAGTTTTCTTAAGTAATCAAAGACCTGATGAAAACAACAAGAAGCACAGTGCATTATTTTGGGAAGACCAAAAATCATTGCTTTCCACGTAGATTACCCAAAAGGCTAAAAAAAAAAAAAACCCACACAACTTTTCACATATCTTATTTAGAGTAGGCCAACAGGCCAAGAAAACTCTGTGCTCTTAACAGAGAATAAAACAAACTCTAATTTTGCACTAGCATATTTTGATCTAAAACTCATTTACAAGAACTTTAAGTCCATTCTAATCTTAGCCAGCTTAACCACACCTAACACTCCTTTCCCAGGATTCTTTTTCCACAAAACTTAACTTTTTTAGATCCATTCATATTTTGTCTTATGTCTTTTTCCTTTTTATAATTCTGGGACAATCGATAATTTTTGCCTTACCTATTTTTCATACACGGTTGTTTCCTTTGACCCATATTATCTTTTTAAAATATTTTATTTATTTTAGAGAGACAAAGAGGATCCAAAGCAGGTGTTACAGTGTCAGCACAGAGCCCCATGCAGGCCTTGAACCCGAAAACCGTGAGACATTGACCTGAGCTGAAGTCAGACGCTTAACCGACACCCAGGCACCCCACACCCTTATTATTCCTAAGGAGTTTGAGTTACATATATTAGCATTCTTAACCCTTAGGATTCTTAATTCCTAGTTAAAACTAAAAGTAAGTAAATGTGGCTATTACACAGCATTCTGTGGACGGATAAATTTATAAATATATTTTATAATTTCTAGAAATGAATTCTTCCTCATACTACATTTTTTAATGTGGCACAAAAATGTTTACTGACAGACCCAAATCTCTTTTGTTCTTCTGTAAAAGGAAGCCAAAGTGGGTAAACCTATGCTCAGTGATGTTTCAGTATCTTGTATTTGGAAATGATCTACATGTTTAATGACGATCTATCATTTAACTTACCTACTTAAAATTTTCAAGTTACTGAAAAGATTCAGAAACTATTTTTAGGTACCCATAGCCTAAAACATAATTTTTGTTGAAAAGTTCACATAAAATTTTATCTTACTTACATCTATTTACTTATTCTTAACAATTATGTTTACATTACTGTAAGATTCATGAGATATTAAACAGCTAAACTTTTTTTCTTGCTGATAAATTCTCTAACAGAGATATCATGAGGTCATTTCATCTTCAGTAAACCTAAGTAGAAGTTGTCTGTCTGCATTATAGTTAATGCTGATAACTCTAAAGACACACCTATTTTAATTAAACCAACAAACTTTAACTAGCCTTTATTTATTGAAGATTATCCCAGATCACATGAACTTGAAAAACATTTGGGTAGTTTCTATGTTCCTGAAAGCATATTTAATTTAAGCCAGTCAAATAGAATTCTTCACAAATTAATTTTGGCAATACCATCCAGAGGTAAGGAAAAAAAAAGTCTCATGTCTTTAAAGAACATACATACATCTGTGTATTTAGCAGACATACCTAAACACAGAGATAAAACTTAGATCTTATAGCTTTTGTTTTAAAATTTTAGCCATGAGAGAGGTATGATCATGGAAAGTTCACTAGTTTATTAAAAAAAAAAAAGTTGGATCTAAATTATCTTTCTGGCAGATGGAGTAAGTTCAGGTTAATTGCTCAGATGGCTTAAACTTTTCACTATTTGTGGTGAAGATTTTTAAGATTTTTTATTTGCTTAGGTTCCAAATAGACTTTCCTTTCCTTTTTTTCCTTGTGATAAAAATTACTTCTCTGAAGTCTGCATTTCAAAGATCGGCCCTCATTTCTGAGAGAAAGCAGGGTAGAATATTTATATCTCAAAGGCACTCAAAAAAGAATGAAAGTTCCTCCAAGAAGGACTTTTGTTTCCTCAGACCAGAACTTTTACGATATCTACAAGCCTTTTGAGATAAATAGGGGAGGTTTCGGGACTGGTAAAAAGGATAGGTAGCCTTTTTTTTTGTTCTTGTAAAGAATCAATTTGTAAGACAAGTTGTACAAGTTGTCCTCAGTTTTTAGGACAGTTATTTTTAATTCCTCAAAGAACTGGGTTGCAACCGGAATGATAAGATGGAAAGCAAAAAGTTCCTATGTTCTAGATTTAGGGCTGTTTGTCTGGGGAATGTTTTCTTAAGTCTTCCCACAAAGGTTTCAGAATATTTTTCTTTACCTCTGGGGTCACAGTTTTATCTTAGCTGAGGGGAGAAGGCCTTTCAAAAAGTTCCTCTCAGCCCCTATTCAGCTGCCAGTTTGATCAACTTTTTACCACAAAGCTACTTAAGAGAAATCCTTTTGAATACCTTGCTAGGTTTCAGCCATGACAACAGGACATATTCCTGGCAGAGTCAACAACTTCATAGACAGAAGAAGTGTCCCCAAAGAGGGTGCAAAATATACTGCTCTCCCAAGACGAAAAGATAACCAAAAGAAAGACCGTCACTTCCCCTGAGAGCTGCAACAGTTGGTAGGAACCTACCAGCAAATGGAATACAACCGCCATGTCTGTTCGGTGATATCTCGCTGGAAGTGGGATGTGACCCTCATTTCTATCCATCCACAACTGTGGACCCCGCAACCTGATGGTTGTCAAGCCAAATTCTCAGGACACAAAATGAGACAAACAAGAAGGCACTAGCTGTCTTTGAAAGAGAAAATAATATGCAACCAATGGGTACCAAAAACCAAATTCTTAAGTCCCAACTCAAGATCTAATTCTTACAGATGTTTTTTTTATCGGCACATCTGAATTTGGAAGAGAGATAATGTGAAATTTTACCTCTGTCTCTCAACCAGGCTCTCTCAGTAGAGATGTGGCAAAGCCGACTTTGATAAGAATTCCCCTTTGCAGGCTTCTGCCAGTTTTCGCAGGATCCCATATGCAGGACCTGGAGTGAGTAACGGTGTCCCAGCAAGTCTCACTCTGATCATCAGAAACTTAGAAGAGGAAAAATAATTTTCCTTCTACCTTTTATGGTAAGTGCTTCCCTGAGACCCCCTTTTTCCTAGTGTACCTTCTAAATGTTTATCTAGGTTAAATGTTCTTCACGGTGGCTACTTTCATTTGAGATTATCTTTGAGCAGGTTAACTTGCTTGTTCAGTCTTAACATTTTATTCACCTAAGACCTCACATTAGACCCAGTCCAGCCCCAGACCCAGTCTAGGTTCTAAGTCAGAGCCAGTCCAGCTCTGGCCAGTTTCTGTCACCAGTCTGGGGAAAGAAATGCTCAAATAAAGTCTGAGAGTTCATAAAAAAACTGCAGAACTAGGGTGAGAAAGGGACTTGCCTACGACCACTAGAGGCAGCAAGAAAGCAGTGAGTTCCAGGGGCTGAGTGGGTACCTTTGCTTCGTTGCTCCTGAGGGCTCTCAGCGGTCTCATTCAGTTCCTTCTTCTGACACCAGAATTGTTAAAGGTAAACTGGGGCATATTAAAATATTTGAGAATTTATTTGAGCAAAAAATTAATTTGAATCTGGCGGTACCCAATGTAGCAGATAGAAAAGGGCTCCAAGGAGCTGTATAAAATGAAAACCTTTTATAGGCAGAAAGGAGTGGGAAGAAGCAAGTTACTATAGTGCGCAAACAAGAAGATTGGTTTTTGCAAAGTTACTTTTCTTTCAGGATGGCAAGGGTCTATCAGGCAGATTATGGAAATAGTGCTCATCAGGCAATTACTAATTGCTTAAGATTCCATTTCTGGGAGAGCTGAAACTTTAAGTCTTGCTTTGGTGGCTTAGCATAAAGGACTCCATTTTGGGCCCGTTGTCATTTTTGTTTTGTTTGTTTTTGTTTTTTTAAAAAGAACCTTGTTGCTAGATAATTTCGTTGATTCCAAAATCAATGTCTCTCCCAGATTCTACTCTTAAACTTGAGCTCTGCGTATGTGAATTAAGTATCTCTTCAATTTGTAGTCTTTTTTCCATCACTGCTATTGCTACCTGATATAGCTATTGCTGAGGTATTTCTTAGGAATTCTAACAGGGTTTTTTGTTTTGTTTTGTTTTTGGTAGCTTTTTTGAGATACAACTTGTATACGGTATGTTCATTCTAAGTGAACAGTTTTATGAGCATTAACACATGTATACACTTGTGTAGAATCAATATATGAAGTATTACCATTACCCCAAAAAGTTCCTTTGTGGCATTTCCCAGTCAATTCTGGCCCCTCCTCACTCCCACCTACTGTGCTTTGCTATTTTTATAGTGTTTTTCTTTCTGTATACATCCACAACAAAGCAGATCAGAAGTGGCCATACTGGGCAGCTCTGACTTGTTCCCATTGTTAATTTCATATTTCCCCATGTTTGAGTAAATGTATAATGTTTGGTGTAGGATATTTGCTGATTTTAGTGCTTTCATGAGATTAAGGAAGCTCTCTTCTCAGAAGAAGTAAAACTGTCACTATCTGCAGATGACAAGATACTATACAGAGAAAACCCTAAAAACTCCACAAAAAACGATAAGAACCAATAAATGAACTCAGTAAAGTTTCACAATATAAAATTATATATGGAAATCTGTTGAAGTAGCAGAAAAAGAAATTGAAGCCATTTCATTTACAGTTGCATCAAAAAGAATAAAATGCCTAGGAATGAATTTACTCAACGAGGTTAAAGACCTGTATGAAACTGATGAAAGAAATTGAAGATGACATACCATGCTCATAGATTGGAAAACTTAATATTAAAATGTACGTACTACCTAAAACATTTTACAGATTCAATGCAGTTCCTATCAAAGCACCCATAGTACTCTTCACAGAACTAGAACAAATAATGGTGGAATTTTTATGGAACCACAGAAGACACTGAGTAGCCAAAACAATCTTGAGAGAGAACAACAAAGCTTGAGGTATCATGATCCCAGATTCAATCAACACTATAATGGTATAGTCACCAAAAGAGTATGGTACTGACACAAAAATAGATACACAGATCAATGGAACAGAAGGCCCAGAAACAAACCCACTCTTACATGGTCAGTTTATCTATGACAAAGGAGGTGAGAATTTACAATGAGAAAAAGACATCTCTTCGATAACTGGAGAGCTACAAGCAAAAGAATGACACTGGGCCACTTTCTTATAGCATATGTAAAATAAAGTCCAAATGGATTAACAACACACCCGGACCCATAAAACAGAAAACATAGGCATTAATCTCTTGGACATTGGCCTTAGCAACATTTTTCTAGAGATGTCTTCCAAGCAAGGGAAACAAAAGCAAAACTAAACAAAATACAAAACTTTTTCACATTGAAGGAAACCATCGACACAAAAAAATGTCAGCCTACTGGATGTAAGAAGACATTTGCAAATGATAGCTCTAATAAGGAGTTAATATACAAAACATATAAAAATCTCTTAAAACACCAACCCTCGTCCAATAATCTTATAAAAAATGAGCAGAGGACATGAATAGACATTTTCTCCAAAGAAGACATACAGATGCTCAACAGACACATGAAAAAATACTCGACATCACTAATCATGAGGAAGATGCATACCCAAACCACAATGAGATATCACCTTACAGCTGTCAGAACTGCTAGTATCGACAAGAAATAACGAGTGTTGGAGAGCGGGTGGAGAAAAGAGAAACATCATGCACTGTTGGCGGGAATGTAAACTGGTGCGGCCACTCTACAGAAACAGTGTGGAGGTTCCTCAAAAATTAGAAATTAAAATATCACATGATCCAGTAATTCTGTTACTGGGTAGCAGAACTTCATGAAAATAAAAACACTATTTCAAAATGATATATGTGCCTCTACGTTTACTGTAGCATTATTTCCAATAGCCAAAATATGGAAGCAACTACAGCATCCACTGATAGATGAATGGATAAAGATGATGTGATACAGATATACACAATGGAATATTATTTGACTATAAAAAAGAACGAGATCTTACCAATCATGACAACTTGGATAAACCTAGGGTATTATACTAAATGACATAAGTCAAAGGCAAAAACCATGTAATTGCACTTCTATGTGGAATCTAAAAAGAACACAACATATGAACAAAGAAAAGAAACAGAATTATAAGTATAGAGGAGAAACTGGTGGTTGCCAGAAGGGAGGAATGTGGAGAGGGGGGGCGATGGGTGAAATAGATGAATGGGTCTAAGACCAAACTTCCAGTTATAAAATGAACAAGTCACAAAGGTGCAGAGTACATCAGAAGGACTATTAATAATGTGGTGATAACTTTGTACGGTGACAAATGATTAACTATACTTATTGTGGGGAGCACTGTGTAATGTATGTGATTGTTGAAGCGTGACATTGTACATGTGAAATTAATGGAACATCGTAGGTCACGTGTACTTCAACAGAAAAGGAAGCTATCTTCTGGAAAACAGTTTGCTAAGTGTTTAATGGAAGTTGAATTAGTGGAAGTTGAGTTACTGTCCAAGGCTTCCTTTCTGATTACTGAGGTGGTTATAGGATTTCTCTCCTTTATTTTTAAATGTTTTCTAAAGCTAAGCCACCCTCCCTTGCTGGCTTAAACTGAATTGGGCCATAATATGTATTGCATTTTATAAGTCTGTTGTACTCTTGGTGAGTGTACAAACAAGTATAATTTTTTTAATTAAATTTTATTTAGTTAACATACAGTGCAGTATGGTAGGTGTTTTTCCTGAAATTGTGTATACCTATGTCCCAAGTCTACATAATCCAATTTGGGTATATCAGAGGACGTTTCAGTCATGCCCATAGAAAAATCACTTTCAAAATTCGGTTTCAGTTTCCTGTAGACCTATGTGTCTGGTTGTGTAGGGAATTAGATGGACTTGAACTTGTATTACTACGAAATGGTTAAGAAACATGCAGTGACTGTGTAATACGGGACACTACGTAAGAGTTAGAGGCAACTTACTATGTTCTCTTACAACATGGAGGGTTGCTCAACACACTGCTAAGTGGAGAAAGAAATGTATTTATCACCAAGTTATTTATGTAAATTAAAACATACATACCAAATACAATAGAAGCATGCTCACATATTCAAAGACACAAATCAAAAAATCTTCCTGCTGTTCTGACTTTAGGACACATCCTACTTGGGCTGGCTTACCTTGCACCAACCCAAGCTTGACAGGCAGTCCGTCCCCAGCTTAGGACCCATGTTTGCAGAAATCTTTCCAGAATAATTTGATACCACATTTATCTCTCCCACATTCCAAATTCCTGTGGCATATTTGTACATTTTCCACCAAATGTCTTATATGAAACAAGGCAAAAAAAAAAAAATCAGCTGGAAGCAGGTGTTTTTGACATACTTATTTCTGTAACTAGATACTAGGTTGAGTCACTCCCCATGGAGCACTGGGTACTTTGGGTCATTGGTTATTAGAAAAATACGTTCTTTTCATGCCATGTCAGGAAAACTAGCCTGTCCTTGTCATGAAGAAAGGCTCTTGTAATCATTTTTGTTTACCACATTTTTCTCCAGACTTTCCCTTTTCTTTCCTTTCTCTTACTTGAAAAAAGATTTTGGCATAGACATACTTCCTTTTGCTTTGCTTTTTCCTCTCCCCTACTGACCACAGGCTAGGTTAGAGGTAGTGAAGTCTCCATGGTTTTGTTGACTCACCTGTTTTAATGACTTCTTCATCCGGGAAGGTAGAAAGCTACCTGAGTTCTTCACTGTCTCTTGTGGCTGTACAAAACTTATTTTTTTCTTGTCCCTGAAGAGATTTATTTTCATCATCTGTAGTCACTGTCACTTGGTTTATGATTAAGCCAGGGCATAAATCTGAAGAGACAATAAAGAATATGCAGTTAGGTGGTGATATAATTCCACAGGTTCTGCTGACTGGGTGTGTCCCAGAAGTTCTTTGAGATTCCTCGATCTATCTCCATATGTTACCAGAAACCCTTAGGAATAGAAATTTCTTAGTTTTGGGGTGCCTGGGTGTCTCAGTCAGTTAAGCGGGCCGACTTCGGCTCAGGTCATGATCTCATGGTCTGTGAGTTCGAGTCCCGCGTCGGGCTCTGTGCTGATAGCTCAGAGCCTGGAGCCTGCTTCCGATTCTGTGTCTCCTTCTCTCTCTGCCCTTCCCCTGCTCACACTCTGTCTTCTATGTCTCTCAAAAATAAATAAATGTTAAAAAAATGTTAAAAAAAAAAAAGAAATGTCTTTGTTTTAAGACATCTAAGTCTTTGTGGTCCCATGGCTCTCCTTTTGAAAGAGGCCTAAAAATCTGCATAAATGTCATGGCAATTCAAACTGCCTAGAAAATTTCAAATATTTACTTACTCTCAATTTCTGCATCGATCTTGGTGAGGACCAGTAGAAGCATTCCATGGGCTAGCGCATGGACTGTATGTTTATGTCTGTGGACCATAATTTGAGAATCACCGCTATAAAGGAAAGGCTATGTGAGAAAAGAGGTAGTAGAAATACACTCCAAGACAGGAGATCACAGTAGAAAATTCTTTGTCAGGGAGCATGAGAAGACAAGGCAGGGTTTATCTAAGCATTCTCATATCCCTATATTCCCTTTACCCATTTTAGGCCTTTGACATAGAGAAAATACAGCAATATTTACTCTATTGATAAATTCAGTTATGTGTGTGATAACAAAGAACTAAATCATTGTACTATACAATGTACAAACATTAATTCACTCATTATTCGTCCTACATTAACTTGATACCTCTAATGTTTTAGGTGCTAGAGATTCAGATATGAATAATAAAACATTATCCTTGATCTTAAGAATATCAAAATCTAGTTATTCCAAGGCTGTAAGCTTTTATGGCATTAACGAACTTATTCCTAGGACAGCCCATCCTACCCAGAGATTTATTGGCCTCTCAGGCACTGTATTCCTGGGTCTAGACATTCCCTGAGGACAACATACCCTTCCGGTGATTCAACTTTCAGGTGCCAGATACAGAATGGAGATGTACTCTGGTTCTTGATCCAGGACTATGATCTAAGCGGAAGATGTGGTCAGAGAATAGAAAAATTAGTCATTATATTCTCCCAAGAGTTCTTTGTTTTAGGTTAAAACAGATATTACAGCATCCCCTTTGTATATACTTAAGTATTTTCCCATTCCTTGACCTTCAACATTTTGGTGTCACTATGTTTTAGATGTATCTTTTGAAAAGCTTAAAAAGGGATTTTATTTTAATTCTACTTTATTAACCCACTGACATTGAACAGTAAGGAGAATTTGGTCCACTTAAAGTTATTGGGATTTTGGATACATTTGAATTTATTTCTACCATTTTTTTTTTTACTCTATATTACCATCCCCCTTTCTTTCCTGTCCTCTCACTGGAATGATTACTTAAAAAATAGACTTTAAGAGCATTTTTATATTCAAAAAACTGAGTGGAAAATACAGAGATTTCCCATATCCTTCATCCACCTCCTCCCCCCTTCACTGTCTCTCCTACTATCAACATTATGCAGTAGACTGGTACATTTGTTACAACTGGTGAACACATAATAATTGACACATAGTTATTACCCAAAGTCCATAGTTTATGTTCACTTTGGGTATTACATTCTATAGGTTTTAACAAATATATAATGACATGTATTCATGATTACACTATCACACTGTCTTAAAAATATCCTGTGCTTTACCTATGCATTCCTTCCTCTGTAACTCCTAGTAACCACTGATTTTTTTTTTACTGTCTCCATAGTTATGCCTCTTCCAGAATGTCATATAGTTGGAATCCTATAATATGTAGTTTTTTCAGATTGGCTTCTTTTACTTAACAATATACATTTAAGTTCCCTCCCACCCCCACTCCATGGCTTGTCATGGTTTGATAGCTCATTTCTTTGTAACTCTAAATAAAATTCTCTTGTCTAGATGCACTGCAGTTTATCCATTCACCTACTAAAGAATGTCTTGTTTTACTTTTTTCCAATTTTGGGTAATTACGAATAAAACTACTACAAACATCTGCATGCAGGTTTTTGTGCGGACATATGTTTTCACATCATTTGGGGAACTACCAAGGAGTATAACTGCTGAAGCGTATGTTAAGAAGATGTTTTGTAAGAAACTACTGAACTATTTCCCAAAGTTGCTGTACCATTTTGCATTCTGACCAGGAATGAATGAGAGTTCCTGTTGCTCCACACTCTCCCCAGCATTTGATGTGGCCGATGTTTTGGGTTTTGGCCATTTTAATAGAGTGTTATGACATCTCATTCTTGTAATTTTCAATTTCCTAACAACATCTGAGCATGAGGGATGAGCATCTTTTCATATGCTTATTTGCCATCTATATTTTTAATGAGACAAATGTTTAAGTCTTTTGCCCATTTTTAAAATTATTCTTGAATTTTAGAATTGGTATATTTTGGAAAACAGTCTTTTATCATATATGTCTTTTGCAAATATTTTCTGCTATTCTATTGCTTGTCATCTTATATTTTGATGATTACATTTTCTGCTTCCTATCTTTAGAGTTTGAAAAGTTTTATTATATATATTATATATATAACATATATATACATAATATATATATATCCGGGTAGTGAATTAAAATTTAATATGCATATTTAACAAAACTTAAAATCAATCTGTATCTTTTGCTCCTCTTATGCAGAGAAATACTTGACCCTGGGAGGAGTTAAGATGGCAGAGAAGTAGGGGGACTGTGGGCTTTCCTCATCCCTCAAATATAGCTGTATGGAGGGCAGATCACTTGAACACCCAGGAAATCATTTGCAGAGTGGCAGAGGGCTCGATCTCCAGAGTTAGAGGGAGACAACTTGGCAGTTGCAAGGCGGGTGGAACTGAATTGGGGGAGAGAAAAATTGTGGGGCTGTGGAGGTGAAGGAACCCTTTCTGTGGAGAGAGACAAAAGGAAGAGAAAGAGAGAGGAGTTGAGTGGCACCGAGTTTGCACAAGAGGAAAACCTCTCTGGACCACAGACTGGGGAGTGAGAAGTAGTGAGTGTCCCATTTGTTTTTTTCAAATCATGTTTGGAGCTCAAACTCTGAGGTTTTGGAAGTGTGTGGCTTTCTTTGGAGTGGAACTGGGGCTTGTGCTTCTAGGGAGGAGGGAGCTGCCTTGGAGGTCAAAGCGTAGTGCAGAGATAATCCGAGGTGCACTGGGAGAAAACATTTCCCTTCTTGGAGAACTTTTGGAAGAGGGTTACTTGCCTCCTCAAGGACAAAAAAGTCTGCAGATGCCAGCCAAAGACCTGTCATCAGCAGGGTGGAAAGGCTGCACTCTGGAAAAGCCTGGAGTGGGGGGCAGTTTCCACACAACGCCAGGTCCTTTAAGACTTCGGGTTTTGAATCCCAGTTATGCACCAAAGGGAAACAATGCAGGAGAGTTGTGGAGCAAGGCCAGCTGACTGCCCTCACTCTTCTGTGAGGGCTGCCTGACAGTGGGGCGGGGTCAGATCCCCAGTTAGGGAATGAGAGATTGGGGTGGAGCCATTTCCCCCCACCAACACCAACACAGTGGAGCTTCAGAAAGCAACAGGGCAGCCCGCAGTGGAGACAGGACCCACTTACACCAAACCCCAACCCCTGTGCCTGGCAACTGCTTATTTACTGGGGCAAGACTGACTCTGAGTCAGTGCAGTGGGCCTCTCCTCCCCAAGACCAGCAGAGCCAGCACGCGCCATGCACTGAGTGCACTGAAATTCAAGTGTGCCAGTTCTTTTTTCTTTTTTCTTCTTTCCTTTGGAACCAGGATCATAGTTTCTTGTTTGATTTTTCATTTCCTTTCTCTTTTTTTGGATCAGGCTTTTTAATTCGTTTTACTTCTTTATTTTCTCCTTTTTTTTCTTTTTTCTTTTTCTTTGGAATCAGCCTTATAGTTTTTTTATTCTATGTCTTTTTTTTTTTGGTCCCCTTTTCTCTTTTTGGGGGATCAGGCTCTTTTCCTCCCCCTTTTCTGGCTTACTTCGACAACAAAGTATACCTAGTTTCAAAGGTCCAAACACCCTACCAGTGCAAGCAAGGAGGAGCTCTGCAGAGGACTGGCCAGTGGCAAAGAGCAGCCAAAATGCAACAGCAGAGTGCACATAGCATGCCACAGAAACACTTCCTGGAAGTTCCAGACCCTGTACAGTGTATGACCCCTTTTAACACAGCAGTGCTCTCAGGCATAGGAAACATAATAAGCTTTTAAAACACACAAAAGACAGAAACTTAGCCAGAATAACAAGATGGAGAAATTCTCCCCAAATGAAAGGTCAAGAAGAAATCACAGCCTGGGACTTTTTCAAAATAGATATAAGCACTGTATCTGAAAAATTTTTAGAAAAACAGTCATAAGATTACTAGCTGGGCTTGAAAAACAGCATAGAAGACATCAGAAAAACCCTTGCTACAGAGATCAAAGACCTAAGAACTAGTCAGGATGAAATGAAAAATGCTATAACTGAGATGCAAAACAAATTGGATACAGTGACAAAGAAAATTAAAGAAGCAGAGGAGAGATTGGGTGAAGTAGAAGATAAAATTATGAAATTTTAGTAAATTATTTAAGAGATCATGAGGGGAGACTTAGAGAACTAAGTGATTCCATGAAATGAAACAATATCCATATCACAGGAATCCCAGAAGAAGAAAAGAAGGAAAAAGGGGAAGAAGGTTTATTTGAACAAATTATAGCTGAGAACTTCCTTAATGTGGGAAAAGAAACAGGCATTCAAGTCAAAGAGGCACAGAGAACTTCCCTCCAAATCAACAAAAAAAGATCAACAACATGACATATCATAGTGAAACTTGCAAAATACAAAGATAAAGAGAATTTTGAAAGCAGTTAGGCACAAAAGGTCCTTACTCTACAAGGGTAGATACATAAGGTTAGTAGCAAACTGGTCCATTGAGACTTGGCGACGGAAGGGAATAGAAGGAAAAATTCAATGTGCTGAATAAGACAAACATGCAGCCAAGAATTCTTTATTCAGCAAGGCTGTCATTCAGAAGGACAAGTAAAGAGTAAAGGAGAGATCAAGAATTTCTTAGACAGACAAAACTAAAAGAGCTCATGATCATAAACCAGCCCTGCAAGAAATTTTAAGTGGGACTCTCTGAGTGGAGGGAAAAAAAGACCAAAGCAGCAAAAACTATAAAGGACCAAAAAACATCACCAGAAACACCAAGTCTACAGTGCACATGATGGGAAATTCCTGTCTTTCGATAATTACTCTGAATGTAAATGGACTATTAAATGCTCCAATCCAAGGACTAAAAACACACACACACACACACACACACACACACACACACCAAGATCCATCTCTATGCTGCCTACAAGAGACTCATTTTATATCTAAAGACACCTGCAGATTGAAAGTGAGGGGATGAAGAAACATCTATCATGCTAATGGACCTCAAAACAAAGCCAGAATAGCCATACTTACATCAGACAAACTGAATTTTAAAACAAAGATGGTAGCAAGAGATGAAGAAGGGCATTATATCATAATTAAGAAGATCTGCCAACGGATGCCCCCAACTTGAAAGATCCAAATATGTAAATAAAGACAATCATAAAGAAACTTATTGATAACAATACCATAATAATAGGAGGCTTTAATAACCCATTTAAAGCAACGGACTGATTGGCTAAGCAGAAAATCAACAATGAACAATAGCTTTTAATGACCTAATGGACCAGATGGATTTAACAGATATATTCACAACATTTCATCCTAAAGCAGCAGAATGCATATTCTTCTCAAGTGCACATGGAACATTCTCCAGAATAGATCACATACTGGGTCACAAAGCCCTCAAAAGACACAAAAAGATGGAGCTCATAGCATGCATATTTTGAGATCATAACTCTATGAAACTTGAAATCAACCACAAGAAAAAATTTGGAAAGCCCTCAAATACATGGTGGTTAAAGAAATCCTACTAAAGAATGAATGGGTTAACCAGGAAATTAACGAAGAAATTTAAAAAATACATGGAAGCAAATGAAAATGAAAAATTGACAGTCAAAACCTTTTCGGATGCAGCAAAGGCGGTCCTAAGAGGCAAGTGTACTGCAATTCATGCCTATCTCAAGAAGCAAGAAAGGTCCCAAGTAAACAAACTAACCTTACACCTAAAGGAACTAGAAAGAGAGGAGCAAATAAAGCCTAAAGCCTAGAGCCAGCAAAAAAGGGAGATAATAAGGATTAGAGCAAATAAATGATATAGACACAAACAAACAAAAAAACCCAGTAGAACAGATCAATGAAACTAAATGCCGGTGTTTTGAAAGAATAAACAAAATTGATAACCCCCTAACCAGACTTATCAAAAAGAAAAGGGAGAAGACCCAAGTAGATAAAATTATGATGAAAGAGGAGAGATCGGCACTAACATCACAGAAATACAAACAATTATAAGAGAATACAATGAAAAATCTTGAAGAAATAGACAAATTCCTAAAAACACATAAACTACCAAAACTGAAACAGGAACAAATAGAAAATTTTGAATAGACCTAAACCAGCAAAGAAATTAAATCAGCAATCAAAAGATCTCCCAACAAACAAAAGGCCTGGGGCAGATAGCTTCCCAGGGGAATTCTACTAGACATTTAAAGAAGAGTTTATACCTATCCTTCCAAAACCATTATAAAAAATAGAAATGGAAAGAAAACTTCCAGACTCATTCTATGAAGCCAGCATTGCATTGATTCCAAAACCAGACAGAGACCCCACTAAAAAGGAGAATTGCAAGCCAATATCCCTCATGAACCATTCTCAACAGGATATTAACAAATCAAATTTAACAGTACATTAAAATAATTACTCACCATGATCAAGTGGGATTTATTCCTGGGCTGCAGGGCTGGTTCAATAGTCACAATTCAATCAACATGATACATCACCACATACAGTTAATTAGAACCATATGATTCTGTCAAGATGCAGAAAAAGCATTTGACAAAATATAGCAGGTTTCTTGATAAAAAACCCTCAAGAAAGTAGGGATAGATGGAACATACCTCAACATTATAAAGCCCATATACAAAAGATGCATAGCTATTATCATCCTCAATGGGAAAAAAAAAATGAGAGCTTTCTCCCAAAGGTCAGTAACATGACAGATATGTCCACTCTCACCATTGTTGTTCACTAGCTGGAAGTCCTAGACGACATTCAGGACTTCAGACGACAGCATTCAGACGACAAAAATAAGTAAACAGCATCCAAATTGTCAAGGAAAAAGTCAATCTTTCACTTGTCACAGATGACTTGATACTCTACATAGAAAATCCAGAAGACTCTACCAAAAAACTGCTAGAACTGACACATGAATCCCTCAGAGTCACAGGATATAAAATCAATGTACAGAAGTCGCGTGCATTCCTATACACCGATCATGAAACAGCAGAAAGAGAACGCAAGGAATTGATCCCATTTACAACTGCACCAAAAAACAGAACCAAACCAAACCAAACCAAACCAAAAAAAACCTGTAAGATACCTAGGAATAAACCTAACCAAAGAGGTAAAAAATCTATATACTGCAAACTACAGAACGTTCACAAAAGAAATTAAAGAAGACACAAAGAAATGAAAAAAACATTTCATGCTCATAGGTTGGAAAAACAAATATTGTTTACATGTCGATATTACCCAAAGCAATATACACAATGCAATCCCTATCAAAATGACACTGGCATTTTTCACAGAGCTAGAACAAACAATCCCAAAATTTGTATGGAACCAGAAAAGACCTGAATATCCAAAGTAATGTTAAAAAAGAAAAACAAAGCGGGAGGGACTTCTGGACTTCAAGCTATATTATAAAGCTGTAATCATCAAGAGAGTAGGATACTAGCACAAAACCAGATGCAAAGATCAATGAGATGGAATAGAGAACCAGAAATGGATCCACAAATATATGGCCAACTAATCTTCGACCAGTTCGAAAGAGTATCCAATGGAAAAAAGTCTCTTCAGCAAATGGTGGTGGGAAAACTGAACAGTGATGTGCAGAAGAATGAACCTGAGCCATTTGCTTACACCATACAAAAAATAAATTCAAATGGATGAAAGACACAAATGTGAGACAGGAAACCGTAAGAATCCTAGAGGAGAAAACAGGCAGCAACCCCTTGGACCTCAGTTGCAGCAACTTCTTTCTAGACATGTCTGTGGAGGCAAGGGAAATAAAGCAAAAACGTACTACTGTGACATCAAGATAAAAATCTGCACAGTGAAGGAAACAATCAACAAAACTTAAAGGCAAGGAGTTATTTGCCTTTAAAAGGAGAAGATATTTGGAAATGACATTTGGCTAGTATCCAAGTGATACTAACTTATCAAACTCAACACCCAAAATACAAATAATCCAGTGAAGAAACGGGCAGAAGACATCAATAGACACTTTTCCAAAGAAGACATCCAGATGGCCAACAGACACATGAAAAGATGTTCAACATCACTCATCATTGGGGAAATACAAATCAAAACCACAATGAGATACCATCACACACTTGCAGAACGGCAAAAATGAACAACTCAGGAAACAAAGATGTTGGCAAGGATGAAAAGAAAGAGGATCTCTTTTGCACTGCTGGTGGGAATGCAAACTGGCGCAGCCACTCTGGAAAACAGTATGGAGACCCCTCCAAAAGTTAAAAATAGAACTACCCTATGACCTAGAAATTGCACTACTAGGTATTTATCCAAAAGGATACAGAAGTGCTGATTTGAAGGGGCACATAAACCCAAATTTTTATCACGGCACTGTCAACAATAGCCAAATTATGGAAAGAGCCCAAATGTTCATCAACTGACGAATGGATAAAGAAGATATGGTGTGTATATACAATGGAATATTACTTGGCAATCAAAAAGAATGAAATCTTGCTATTTGCAACTACGTGGATGGAACTAGAGTGTATTAAGTCAGTCAGAGAAAGAAAGGTATCATATGATTTCACTCATCTATGGAATTTAAGAAACACAACAGATGAACGTAGGAGAAGGGAAGGAAAAATAAGATAAAAACAGAGATGAAGGCAAACCATAAGAGACTCTTAAATACAGAAAATTAAAGGTTGCTGGAGGGGTATTGGGTGAGGGATGGGCTAAATAGATGATGGGCATTTTAGCCCATAAGGCTGCTGTTAGGGTTAAGCTAATACATGACGACATTTAGAACAGTGCCTTGCACTTAAAGTTCAGGTTCATAGGAAGTCGCAAAGATGGTACAGAGATCCTCTCTGCCATTCATCCAGTTTTCCCCAATAGTTATGATTTACATAGTATATGATCAAAACCAGGACTCCAATGCTGGTACAATGCATGCATGTGGATAGTTCTCAGTAATTTTCTCTCATATATAAATTTGTGTTACTACCTCTACGACCAAGATATAGAACTATTCCATCACCACAAAGATCTACCCTTTTGTAGTCACACCTGTCCTTCTCTCGTACCATTCCTAACTTCTGGTAATTACAAACCTATTCTGTCTCTATAATTTTGTCATTTCAAAGATGTTATGTAAACGGAATTATACATGGTGTCTTGAGATTGGCTTTTTCACTTAGCATATAGCATCGCAATCCATCCACACTGCTGCACATACCAATGGTTTGCTCCTTCATATTGCCGATAGCATTCTGTTGTATGGATGTACCACAGTTTGCATGACCATTCACCTACTGAGGAACATTTATTTCCAAGTTTGGGGTATAGCAAATAATGCTGCTATGAACAATCGTGAGTAGGTTTTTAGGTCAACATAAATTTTCCTTTCTCTGGGATAAATGGCCAGGAGGGCAATTCCTGGGATGCATGTTAAATGCATGCTTAATTTTGTATTTTAACCTGAACTGTCTTTTAATTAGGAATTTAACTCTTTTATATGTAATATGATCGCTGATATATTCAGACTTATTACTATCATCTTATTTTGGAAACCCTATTTTCCAAGTCTTTCTTGGTTTCTTTCTTGGTTTTCTTGGTTTCTTTATTCATTTCCTTTAAAAAAATTTATGTATTTCATTTGTTACATTTTTCCCTCTTCTGGCTTAAAATTAGATATTTCTTTATGAGCTGTTCTTAATTTAAAAAAAACCAACAGGGTTAAATTTATACTTTAAAAGATGCACCTAGAATACTACGTAAAATATTTTCTATTGGAATATTGTTATCACTCAAACCAGAATTAGTTTGCTAGAACTTCCATAACAAAATGCTACATACTGAGTAGTGTAAGCAACAGAAAGTTATTTTCTCACCGTTCTGGAGGCTGTAAATCCAAGAACTCCCGAGGCCTCTCTCCTTGGCTTGCAGATTGTCACCCTCTCACTGTGTTTTCACATGGTCTTTCTTCTGTACATGTGCCTCGCTGGTGTCTCTTCCTTTTCTTTCAAGGACAACACAGCTATTGGATGAGGGCCCTACCCAAAGGGCCTCATTTTAACTTAATAACCTCTTGAAAGATCTTATTTCCAAATATGGTTATATTCTGAAGTCCTGGGGCTTGGGACTTCAACATGAATTCATGAATTCAACATGAATTGGTGGGGGGACATGATTCGGTAGAGCACACATGTTAATATCATCTGGAATCTCACGTTATTTATAGGTTTACATCCTGGCTCTACCACCTACTAGCTCTGTGACAAATGGCAAGTTAATCAACTTTTCTGTACCTCAGCGTTATCAGTTTACAGGTATATAGCTAACAGGACTGTTAGGAAGATTAATGAATAATGTTTATACAATACTTACAACAGTGTTTTGTACTTAGTTTAAGCTCAGCAGTTATTGTCCACTACTACCATCGCCACCTGTACTCATATTTATGCTTACGTTTTACATATAATAGTTCTCAATTAAGCAATATTGTTGTTACTGGTTTCTTTAACCAATATTACTTCTAAAATCTACTCCTATCTACTAAATTGATTTCTCTTCTTGTAATTTTTTAGTGCTTTCAGAAAGGGCCAAAATTACCCTGAATAGGTTTTTGCTTTGCATCCACAAATAGTTAAGACTATCTAGTATAGGATTGTCGGATGAAAAGTATTTGTCTCATACCTTTGAAGATGCTGCCCTATTTTCTTCTTGCATCTCATGCGGCTAGTGAAATATCAGATATCAAAGTTAATATCCTTCTGGAACTTTTTAAAATTTTCTCTTCATCCTTGGTTTTATGAAATTTATGCAAATCTTTTATCTTTCTTGGTAGCTTTAATGGCTCATGACCCTTTAAATCTGAGAACAGGTATCGACTAACTTTCCTTTCACAATTTTGATCTCATTTCCCTTGTATTCTATATTCTGTAGGAATTACTGAGTTAATATTGCACCTTACCAGTGTATGGTTTTCATTTTAATTTTCAGTGTGGGCTTTGAGTTTTTTTTATTTCATCTATCATATATTTAGTTTAGCAAACATCTAGCTAACTCTCAGTATGGCTGCAGCATCTTCTCATGTCACTCCAGAAATGAAGTACACTTTCAGTTTCTATATAACATACTGCTTCCCTAATGTGCAAATTTCTTCTTATTGTTGTGCTTGATTTCTTTTCTTTCAAGTATTCACCTTTTTCAAATGACTGGTAAGCTTTGGTTATATATTCATCTTTGAATCTGAAATCTATTACTAGCTTTGCTGTATAGACATACCTTCTTTTACTGTGCTGTGCAGATACTGCATTTTTGTTTTGTTTTGTTTTACAGATTGAAGGTTTGTGGCAACTCTGCATTGAATAATCTCTTGGTGCCATTTTTTTCAACAGCGTTTGCACACATTGTGTCTGTCACATTTTGGTAATTCTTGAAATATTTCAAACTTTTAAGTCATATTTGTTATGGTGATCTGTGATCAGGATACATTGAAAAATTAGCAATAAATTATTATTTTTAAATGTTTATTTTTGAGACATAAAGAGAGTAGAGGAGGGGCAGAGACAGAGGGGGACAGAGGGTCTGAAACAGGCTCTCTGCTGCGGGACTTAAACTCAAGAACCGTGAGATCATGACCTGAGCCTAACTCAGGTACATAACCGACTGAGCCAGGTGCCCCAGCGATAAATTATTTTTAAACTAAGCCTCACACATTATTTTTTAAATATAATGCTATTGCACACTTAATAGATTACAATCTTCTGAGGGCTCTTCTCCTGAGCCTAGTTTATGAAACTTTTGTGGCAATCCAGGCCTGAATTCACTTTGGATTGTAGTTTCCTTGTTTAATCTCATCTCTCTTGCTTTTAGTCTTTGGATTTTCTCACACTCTGTTTTGTTGAAGGAAATTCTTCTTCTTTTCTGGCATGGTAATAAAGTTTTATAAATCTCCTTCCAGACATTTCTGTGGGTTTATTTTAGACGGAAGGCTACAGCATGTGCCAAGTCCACCATTTTGAATACATTCCATTTTTCTTTTATCGTCAGCTTCCTACTTTCTACTGTTAATGTCTTATCTATTTATACCGTGATTCACTTGTTTATCTTTCATCACTAGATCCTGTTTATGTAATATCTGATAAACAAAAGTTTCTCATAGACTGGCTTGAGAATCTTGGACAAGTTCTTAACTTTCTACTCCTTTGTAGGCAGAATTCAGTGATATTAAGAGTACAACTTCTTAGAATTTTTAGTAGTTCCTTTAACCTGTTTCTTTCACTGTTTCTTGAGAAATAGGTGAAATAAAACCATTCGGTCTCCATACAAACTCCACCTTATCTTAGGAAGATTCATAGCAAAAGATAGAAATATCATTTCAACTACTTTCCATCAGAGTATCCAGAAAATTCTCTTTGGTATCCATCACAGATCCTTGGCCTGTTTAATTCTGCTAATTTCCTAGAGTTGGTAAAGACGTTTATGACTCCATCTGTGGTCTTTTATTATTACTCTCCAGAGGCAAGATGATCTTAAAAGAACACATTATCCAGGACTCTTCCAGTTGTCGTTTCCAACTCAGGCTAGTAGTTTCCATGACAGCTAAAGGAAAAAGAAAAGGGAACTTCATGAGTCATCGAGGGGTTCAGATAAGGTAAGCAAACTCTCTAAGCCTCTAGGCTGTCCTGTCCTCTGTTCTTGGATCCTTTCTCAGACGGATTCATTTCACACTGTAGTCCCAAGAAGCTTAAGCCACACATGGGCTTCAGTGTTCAACTTTCACAATGAACGGGGCCCACATCCTTCTAGAATTTATGTGTCACAGCAAAACACAGAAATAAGAACTCTGGTAGACTCTATTAGGACCAATTCCTTATGCAGTGGTAGAGTGCTCTGGTGGATGAGTAGGACCTGAGAAGAGGGAGAACCCCATGTGTGACAGTTCCACCGGTATGACACAAAGTGGAGTAAGTTCAGTTCTCTCGGAAAACAGGGGCTCTGTTACCAGAAGGAGAAGTATGGGTCAGGACAGAAACAATAGATGTTCGGTACAAAAGGCAATACAGATGAAGGCAGTGAAGAGAGGGAGTTCTATTTCCTGCCAGCAAATCTTTGTTTAGGGAAGCTTTATCTGAGAATTTGCTTTATCCCCATATGAGTCATCTGAGTTATTTATTCACTCATTCGTTCATTTAGTCCCAAACATGTATTGTATGCCCTCAGTTGAAAACTTGGAAATAATTGGGAATCCAACTATGGTCTCTGAGCTCTGAAGGTCAGGCATTGTTTATAAATGATAAACGTATATTCCTTGCCTTCATTAAATATATAATTTAGTTTCAGTGTTATCTATGTTATCAGACACATACAGGATTATTTCTAACATATAATCTCACAACCATATGGAAGTAGTGCTGTGAGTGCCCAGGAGACAGAGTGGTTGGAAACACCTATATAGATCTGGGACTTTAGGGATGACAGTTCTCTTTAGAGAATGCTATGAAGGGGTTTCTTTCCATTAAAAAGGAAAAGCTTGGACAATGGGTTAAGGCAGGAACATATAGTTAATATGATCCTTTCCAAGTTCTGGAAGTGGGAAACCCATCAAAGAGACACTTTTAGAGGCTAATTTAGGGTGAGATATAGAAGTTCAGGCTGTGCTGGCAGATCCCTGGTTTCAATTCTAAGTCATTTCTATACAAGCTTATCTCTTTAGTTAGATTACATATACTTTCTGGCAGAGACGAAATCTTATTCTTCCTTGTTTTTCTAAGCGTGCCAGGCCCCTTCCAGGAGCTTGGATCAATATCATTGCTCATGTTCCAAAAGAGCAAATCCTTCCTGGCAACACAAAGGTACAACTATTGACATATGTCCATATTCTCCTTTCTCTTTTACAGCTTCAGTCACCAATAGGTAGTAATGAAAAAATACAGCCTTTGTCCCTACATTTTTCATTTCAGAGTCATGACATGACAATATTTTGTGATACACTTCTCATGGGCTTTTGCAGACTTGATGGAGCTGGGAGTCTTTCTGTAATATCTGGATACATTCTCTTGAAAGAGAACATGTCTTCGCTACATGCCATTCTATACACAAATAGCTCTGTAATTATTAGCTATTAGCTAATAAGTGACTATTAAGTCACTGTGGCATCCAGCTTCCTCCCTGGCAAGTGTAAAAGGAGTCTTTATTCGACACATACAGATTGAACCAATAGAGTCTTGGTGTTTTCTAGATGCTGTGGACAAAATATCTAGTGAGCAATGCAAGGTCCTTATAGTTAGGGAGCGTAGAATCTAGCATTGAGTAAAATAGGTAAAAATCACAGATAAACCTAACTTAATGAGATCATCTTAGATAGCTATACATAGTCACATAAAAAGAGAAGATAAAGAAGTTAACTAATAGAGAAAGATGGAGGGACCTACATCTAGTTTGTGTGGTCAGGAAAAATTATCTCTTAGGAGACACTTGCCCCGAGGCTGGATTTAGAATCCACTGAAAGATTTTATCTAAGGGAGTGAAATAATACAATTTACAGTTTCAAAAAATCAATCTGGCTGCTGTGTAGAGAATGCCTTGAAGAGGTTTCAAGATTATGAGGAGAAAGACCAGCTGTTGCCCGACAGGTGGTATACCCTGAACCAGAATGATAGCAATGCAAGTAGAGAAGAGACAGATTATCTACATATAACAAAATATGGCAGGACTTTGAGAGGAGAGAAAGGCATGAATAAAGAATAGCTTCTGACTATTGTATGGGTCCTGCTAACATTTTCTGAATTGGAAAAGACGAGGATCAATGTTTTTGGAATGTAAGTCAAGAATTCTCCTTTGATCATGGTGAGTTTGAGATGCCTCCTACCTAGATAAGAGAATGGAGAGTTAAGTAGGCAGTTGTTATGCAATTCGTAAACACAATCAAGAGATCAGAGTTGGAGACAAATTTTTAGAAGTCATTGAAATTTCAGGCAGTATTTAAACCAAAGAGTGGATATTACCCAGAATGAAAGTATAGATGGAGCAAAGCAGTCAACAGGACGGAACCCTAGGGTATTCCAAATTTAGGGGCCAAGTAGGAGAGGTGGCATGGTCTAAGGAGAGGGGAAAAAAGTCTCGAGGCAGGCAGGCAGGAAGCAAACACAGAAAGTCATGTCACACAAAGGAAAGTGAGGATCTTAATAAAGAAGGTGTATTCAACTTGAATGCTACCAAGAGGTTCCACAGTATGCACACAGACAAGTGGCCATTATATTTGACAACACGAAGGTGACCTTAACAGGAGTAGTGTAGAACATATGCCAACATGGAATGTGTTGTAACAGAGAATACGAAGTAGTGAAGACAGTGAATAAACAATCACATTTTGAAGAAGGTTTTGTTCAAAGGGTCTTGAGAAGATATGCGACGCTAACTGAAGGGAAATGTCATTTCAGGGATGAATATACACATACATATACATATGTGCAGATATATTATATATATATATATATATATATGTTTTAAAATTTTTGTCCCCTTTTTTAAAGATGTAAAGTATTATTAGAGCATGGTCTTCTTTCCTAAAGAAAAAAAAGCAACAAGCTAATGACTAAAACAGTTATCAATTTATTTTCTCTGAAGTCCAAACTTCCCCTTCAATATACACTCTGCAATAACGCACAGAATTCTCTCAAGCAGGTCTCCTGTACAGTGAGCACATTGTTTAACTTCCTCAGTAGAGGGCACCAGCAGGACATTACAGGAGGAAGGCACTATCTTGCCATTTCGGTGGCTATGCGGTGGGTCGGTGTTGTGGGCATGGGGCCATCTGGTGGAGCTCTTCCCCAGTCTTGTTCCCAGAACCTGTCCATCATTTGATGCCCTTGCAGCCTTGTTCTGGACTATTGGTAGTCTACCCTGGCCTTTGCTACATAGAAGATGACACAAAACTTCCTCTCTATGAAGGCCTCCTGCTTGTCTGGGCACCAATTCCTTCTGCAGGCCTCCTGCAGAGTTCGCCTGTGTCCCAGGTCCCCGCCTGCTCTGCATGCCCATGCCTCTGCTTCCCAGTCATCTGCATCCTGCCCACAGTCACCTGTACCCAGTGTTTTCTGCTTGCCTAGCAACAGCACATGAGCTGTGGTCTGGGAAAACCAACAATTTGTTACTTTCACCAACAAGGTCTGATCCTCAGTCATGCAAAGCTCCCTTCCAAGTTGCTCATTCCTTGGATTCCTGCCCTCTACCCTAAAGGTACCATACTATTTCCTTATATGTTACAGTCATGCCTTTACCAGAGTATAATAATTCTCTATAGGGGACTTCCTCTGTTTAGTTCGCTGTATCGTTTCTACCTTTTAAATGGATCCAGACTGATACAACGACAAGAGAGCTTCTAACTACAGGAATTCAGCACTAAGTGGTACTTAGAATACACCAGTTCTTGAAACATTCTCCTTGGAAAGGTCCTCATATATGTAATTAAAAAACACTCACCTTCTCAGTTTCCTCTCAGTGTATTCTTGAACACCCTTGCTTCTTGATAATGGTTTCGCTTGGAAATATTCACCTCTTGGTTTCTTTGAGGAGTGGTTATCCATCTGTAAGAATCCATTCTATTCAAAAGGCTGGGTGCCATTTTTACCTTTTCCTTCTGTTGGAAGCCCAACTTACATTTGCTGTGTACATACTTGGCAATCATCTCAGACAGGACTGACCACATCGAATGTCAAGGAGGCACGGCCACAATTACTTCTATGTTTATGATGATTCGGTTTTTGGAAGAACCAAAAGTGCAAACTTCTGAGAGCTGTTATGAATGTATTGTCCTA
The DNA here is from genome assembly GCA_030068075.1 of Paguma larvata. NCBI lineage: Eukaryota > Metazoa > Chordata > Mammalia > Carnivora > Viverridae > Paguma > Paguma larvata. Next base: position 7,350,725 of record CM057831.1, read on the forward strand.
TCTGAGCCTACACTTTCTCTTAGGATTTATACATTACAAACGTATTTCTCTTTGTTTTCTTAAAAAAAATCTCTAAGCCACATTCTAATTTTTAGTCTCTCTTTTAAAATTACAGCGCTCTGTGTGTTCTTTTTCAAAATCTACCCTTTAACGAGGCCTCCAAAGCCCCTTATCCATTCTCACCTCATTTGAAGAGTGGTCATGGAAAATCACTTTATTAATAGAAAACAACACAGGCTGTTCCAGGTTTCCATGGTTTCACAACTCTTCTTCATTCTGACCTCAGCAACTCCAACAGTCTATGATGATGCCCGAGTTAAAGTAACCAGTCCGTCCCTCTCTTGCATTCTCTCTTCTTGCCCTATTGCTCCTTCTGGTTTTCCTCCCTCTACTACCTTTCAATTATAATCAGGATAAAATTTGATCTCCTTGCCAGCGGCTACAAAGGCCATACATGATCCGGCTCCTGCCTTCCTCTGTAACTTCTCCCTCCATATTTCCTGCGTTGACAATACTCCAAGGTGTGATGATCTCCTGATCTTTAAATAAACCAAGCTCCATTATGTCTCACGGGTTTTGCAATTGTCATTTTTTTTCTGTCCCTACTTTCTCTCAGGGATGCCTCATTTCCACCATTTTGATCTTACTTGAAGTGCTTTCCCCTCTGAGATGCCTCCTCTGTACTTTTCTAACTGTACTTTTCCCCTCCATCACCATCATGCCATCATTGTCCATTACATGATATACTTTGTTTATACTACTTTAGCAGGTTGGAATGATTTTATATCTTTCTTCTTTATTATAATGTAAATTCTTTGATGGCAAAGAATTCATTTGCCTTTGTGACCACTCTATCCCTAAAGACTAGAACAGCTCCTGGCACATGATGGATAATGTTTTTGATCATCTGAATGTATACTGGGCACTGAACTGTGAACCCATGTTCATGGGCAAATAAGTAGAAAATTTATTATCCTTTACCCAGAGGAAACTGGACAAATAGACTTATGGATAAATAGATTTATGATGTTTCTATTATAATCCTTCTTTCCAAGAAGCAGCAGGAATAGGTCAGAGGGCCAGTAGTATCTGGGGTATAGTTTGGAGTGAAAAACGAAGAATATGATTCCAGATTGTTTTATGATAATGATATTTCCCCTTTCAACTGAAATTCTACCAATCATTCTTTTTTTGTTTAAGTTTTGGGAAGGTTTGTTAAAATGCACGTGAGAGAGATTAGAATGTTAAACCTACATGTGAAGGTTACAGAAACCAATATTCTGATCATCGGTTTTCAAACAGTTTTAAGTAGTGGAACTGTTTCGAATCAAAAGCCCTCCCTGAAGCCCAGCACACACAGCGGTTAAAATGGCTGATACGCTGGCTGAAATGGCATAGCAGAACTTGTAGCCTGCCCACCAGGCACCTCTTCTAAGTCCTATTCCCCCAAGCAGTACCTGAAGTACTACCTATAGCACCCAGATACATACAGAGCAAGATTTGAAAATCACAAATCTTAGACTGACTCCTTTATCTGGTAAATAGGCCCAGAGAGCTGAAGTGATTTATCCCAAGTTGTAAAATTACTGTCAACAAAAGGACGGAAGCTCGCCTTCTTGAATGCTAGGGCACTGTGCTTTCACCTGTTATTCTATATTCCTGGAGGATAACTTCTATCAAATCAGGTTAGCTCCCAGCAGGGAGAGTTCTTAAAGGGAGAGAAAAGTCAAAGGTTTTTCGTATCCAGGCGGCCTCGCTTGGAATTTTGCTGCTCTTCTAGAACTGAGGACATGGAGAATTATCTCGCAAGACTTCTCTTGCCAGTTGGAAATCATCTTGAGTTTGTCTTTCATGGTAGAAACAAGAAAATGGGACTGCTTTCTCCAGATATTTGTTTTATGACTTTATTGCTCTGAATTTCCATGAATCAGAAATTTTAACCATTAGGAGTATCGACTTCCCATTTGTAAAGAGCGGCAGACTCTGATCAAGTATAGGTCCTTTTCACGGCCATTAAAATTTTTTTTTCTTAAGTGGAAGCCCAATTAGAAATAATTGATTTGGTTGAATTGGTGTTTTATGGGTTAACCACAGTGCAGATTATCTCATGCTGATTGGGAGTGAAGAGTCAAACACAATATCTGGCATGACAGCAAACACTTGATAAATGTTTTTAATTAAGTGGATAAATTTCAGAGGGGTTATCTAGCAAATATAGTTTAACAATATATTAATTTGATTTCAGACTACAGATTGAGGTGGGTGGACACTATTGGTGCCATATGCAAATGTTATATCCCAGGCGTCAATGACGCCCACACTGAGATCTTGAAAAATGAAAAATGTCCTTAATGGCAAGATACTGGATATAACCATGAAAGTCACTAAATGTTTCCACATCGTTGTGCATCTCCCTGATGTTTTCCACCTTGATGATAACCACAATGTCTGGGCTTCTCAGAAGACGACGCTGAATGCTTTGTGGACATTGAGGGCTCTTCGGATAAAAACATCAATGGGGAAGGGTCTGAAACGCTGGCCCAGAGAAATAACAATCATAGTGCTTTTTCCTCCTCCAGTTCTGTCAATGACTCAGGCAATGTACTCAATTTCTTTCACTGCATAGGTCAATGATCCAATCAAATGATAACCATGTTTTTGCCACTGGATGATGATATTCTTATCCAAGTCCACAGCAAGTTGCTGTTGAAAATTTCCAGACTCATGCTAGTCCACTGACTTCAGTGCTGATGACAAATAGGCAATCCCACAATGAAAGAAGTGTAAATTATAAAGATCATAAAGACAGAAGAAAAGGTTTGGTGTTTATAATCAGATAAGTTAATCATGACTGATTTATTATTGGTTCAAATGAAAGAATAGTTTTGAAAAATATTTGAATCAGAAGTGTTATGCACATGAGAAATTATATATGCTCCCTTGTACAACCATGCAGAAGCCAATTGACTGGGGATGGGAAGCATTGAAGTAGCTTCACTGGAGCATGAAGTAGTTAAATTTTTAGGTATTATTTTTGTACTTTTTGTGAGCTGTAGATTAAGCTTATTTGAGAATAGAGAAAGTACTAATTACATTTCAGCAAACAAATAAACCTAATACTCTGTTTCCTTAAGACTGGAATTATATCCTATGCTTCTGCATTTCCTTTACCTATGCTTAGAATGGTACTGAGCATGTCATCTTTAATAATGGTTTTATTTGTGAAGGGCTTCATAGTTCACAAAGAATTTATTTGGATTAATATATTCATTCACCTCAAAGTGTGCCCACCCCCCCCACACACATACACGCACACACACACACACACACATACAGACAATTTAATTGCCATGTTATAGAAAACCAAGCGATGAAATGACCTGTTCAAGATTTTACAGCTAGTAAGTGACAGGATCTGCACTTGAACTTGAAGTTCCTCCCAAATATTGTGAAAACAGTCTACCCAATCTTAGAACCTATGAAAATATAATATGGATAGAATAAAATGAATTCCTTCAATTTTTCATCCTATAAGTTAGACCTTTATCAGACTATCGGGCCAGCTACTTTGTAGTTAGAACTTCTGAGGAAAATATGTATAAGAGGATTATTAATGCTTTGTAACAAGGGCCATATTTGAAGTAAAGGGCTACATTTAAAGTTTTAACCCAGGGGGTTTGAAAATGAAGACAGTGGAGCGTTAGTTGAAGGAAAATGGCAGTATCATTGTCTTCATCCTGCTGCTAATTTATTTCAATTTCCTTTCCCAAAGCATGCTAGAAGATTTAACAAAATGTGCAACAGAAATTTTGCCACAATTTAAAAGATTAGACAAAGAGGGAGGTCACTCAGTAATTCAGTACTTTCGATAACCTAAGAGGTCCACTGTTACCGAAAGTGATGCTAGAGATTACCACCAGACCCTTAATTTTTTTTTAAAGATTACCACCAAACTAAGGTCTGGAGGAATTCAGAGGTCACAATTTAAAACTCTCCCCTCCTTCTGGGAATTCCACATACTGCTTGGAGCCAAGGCCCTACTGATTTTCTCTTTATGTTGGGAGGATAAGTGCCGGGGTCCTTGTTCCGGCAAATCTAGGGGTCCACGAAGGATGGACGGTCAGGTGAAAGGAAGTCAGAGAGCCACGAGAGAGATGTAGTCTGATGACCAAGCAGGCAGCCCTGGCAATTCTGGCATCTCCTCAATTCTGTGTCTTCTGGCATCTTTTTCCTGCTGATCTATGTCTTTATTTAAAAGGTAGTTTGATCTCCATTTTTACCAGCAAGGTGGCAAACCTCCTTAATCCTGTATGTTGGTTTTAAGATAAATTTAGGGTAGGGGGAGAGAGCAGGGTGTTTCCTTAAGGTCTTATAAATCCATCAGGGATCAGGCTCCAGGTCCTTCCCCTTTACCTAAATGCCATTAAACAAAAGAACATTACATTCCTTGGGGCCAAGGAGAGTAGCTCAAGAAATCCAAGCCAGCCATTTTGGCTAGCGGAAGCTTTGCTTTAACCACTTTTCTGCACAGGGAAGGGTATCAACCTGTGAGCCCAAAACGGCTCCCAATGGATAGGCTTACCTTCTAAGTCTGAGATCACAAGAGTGACATCATGTCAGAAAGGCCATAATGGAGCCAACATAAGGTGCACTGTCCCCAGTGATGACAGCCAGGTCCCAGGACACAATGGGCAGACAGGAACAGTTTTACAGGTAAGAGTGCTAAGATCTACTAGTGAATTCTGAACTATTTTTGGTGCATCCTTGGTTTGGTAAATAGAGAACCAGACTAAGATTCTAGCCACTGGATTCTAGCCCCAACCTGGATGGTGGATAACTGCACTGAAGTTTTCTAGGCACTCTCTATGTGTCTGTGTGCCTTGCAATGTGTTGAATATTTTATAACTATTATCTCATTTAGTATTTATAACTACCAGGTAATATCATGTGTAGTTGATTGATGAAGAAAATGATACACAGACAGTAACAAACCAAAGGTCATGGCTCCTCAGTGGCACAGTTTATATATGTTAATACTTAAAAGCATGGGCTTTTTTGGTCTATTTCTAACTGATACAAAGTCATCACTGTGATCCTGGCATCTCTCTTTCCATGTAATGGTACAGTGATGATAGCTTATACTGATCAGGACTTCGCTGTGTAACAAACAATTCTAAATGCATTGTATATATTATAACTCATCTTGCCAGGTGGGTACTATTTTCACCTGCATTTTACAGAGGAAGAAACTGAGGGGGACAATAATTACATAAATTGCCCAAGATTATCCAGGTAGGACATGGAGAAGCCAGATTTTGCTTCCAGGGCAACTGAATCTAAAATCCGCCCTCTTAAGTAAGCATCACGTCAACTGTACAAAAATACACAGGATGATATCTTACATTATTTTCACCTCTGTTAACAATTTTCTGAGCATGCTGCATACAAGCTGAGGCATGCATTCTGCAGGGATAGGAATATAATAAACCTTTCTATACTTGCTCCCTTCCAGTCAGATAAATGTATTCTTTTAAAGGAAACCCGAAGATATCTTGAAAGGTCTGGGTGTGTTGTGATTAAGAAATACGAAGAAGAGGCATTTCTTATTTCTCCCTTGAAATAAAAAGTAATTTCTTTCAGAGATATGAATAGTAGCTTAGACCGTGGCATACTGTTTTTGAAATATTCCATCCACTGGCGGATTCTGGAATCTCCCATTATATACACGAATTTTCCTCTTTGGCATTCTTTCATTTTGATTGGAGCCAAACTACAGGAGATGGGATTCCATGTGTCTTTCCAGACATGTCCACCAGTGATTGTATATGCCATTCCAAACTCATATTTCTTTTTCATTCGAACTGTTTTTTCTGCCAAAGAATCAGCAAGATAGGATCTTCTAAAACATCACATTACTCATCAGTATTTATCAAGAACCTATTACCTTTTCTAAGTAGCCTCTTAATAGGTCATGAGGGAGGCTAAAAAGCCTATTGAAACATCACCCTTTAAATGTAATAGGTACTTTTTAGTAAAATTTCTTTTTTCTGATATTAATTTTCTAAGTGATGCCCATTCTTCATTATAGAGAACACATTTTCTCCCCCTTCTCCTCTCCCCAAGAAAAAGAACACGCTGGATAAAATTTAAGTATACGTTTGCCTTTCTATGAAGTTATCAATTCTTGCTTTGTAATAAGAACTCAATTATTTTATCATTTTATCCCTCTTTACCCCCAAGTTTGCCACAGTCTGTCGTAGTGTCTTACATGCCATCATCAAACTAAATTCTATGAACAGAGGGTCCAGGATGGCAGCATAGGAAGACCCTGAGCTCACCTTCTCCCACGGACACAGCAAATCTACAATTACATGTACAGCAATTCCTCCTGAAAAACAGGGCTGATTGAACAGCTTCTGCATGACAAATGACAGAGGGAGTACATGGAGAAGGGCAAAAAAGATGGAGGCATGGTAACAATGGGAGCCCTATTCCCAATGCAGCAACCTGCAATAGGGAGGGAAATCATGGAGGGGCCCACATAGAGACTTGCCTTCAAGGACACAGCAAAAATCAGCTATTTAAGAGGCAACTAGTCTATAAGTGAAGAAAATCCATTTACTACTCCTAGATCATCTGCTAAATAGGCAAGGAGCTACTGAAACTCTTTCTGGGGCTGGAGATGCTAATAAGTGCCACTTTTTTGCATTCTCCTTCCACCTTAATGGCACTGATGGGTGAAGAGTCCAAGTGCTCTAGCCAGCTTACCTAGGGCTGCCCCAAGCAAGTCCTGGGCCCCTAGTTCACAACAGCTCCACCTGCCCCTAGAGGAACCACCCCACCCTCCAACCCCCAATTTGTGCCTTCCCCAGCTCCAGCTGTCCTGCCAAGAGGCCCCAGAGTGGCATACCACAGGATTTCTCGAGGCCATACTTGACCCAGCCATCCTGCCAAGGTGGCCTAGACTGCCCTGGAATGATATGCACCAGGAACCTCCTGGCATGCACCCATTCCAGACTCAGTCATCTTGCAAGGTGCTGTGTGTGACAGGATCCCCTGGCCCAGGCCCACTCCAGGTCCAAATGTCTCGCCAGGGTGGCCCCAGCACAGGACACCCTGAAACCTCATGACCCCATGCCTGCTCCAGTCCCAGTCATCCTACCAGAGCCACCAGGCGCACAGTTTACATGGGGTATGCTCCCACACAAAGCCGTACTAGTAAGACTGAGAGACATAATTATTCTGCCTAATTTATAGAAAAAAAAAAATAGAGTCAAAAAAAAAAAAAAAGCAAGAGGAACAGAGAGTTATGTTCGAAATGAAAAAACAAAATACCCTCCCCCAAATCCTAAAAAAACAGAGATAAGTAATGATTATATTGATGGTCACCAAAATGGAAGAATAGAGAACTTAAAGAGTTAGAAAATGTAAAAAAGAACCAGAGCTGAAGAATACAAACTGAAATGGAAAATAAACTAGAGTAAATCAACAGTAGAGTAGATACAACAGAAGAATGGGACAGCAATCTGGAAGACAGAATAGTGAAAATCACCCAAAGTGAATGACACAAACAGTAAAATAAATTTAAAAAATAAAAAATATAAGGATAGTTTAAGGTAGCCCTGAGATAACATTAAGCATACTATCATTTACATTATAGGGATTCCAGAAGAGAGAGAAGGAAATGGGCAGAAAAACTCATTTGAATAAATAATGGCTGAAAACTTCCCAACCTGGAGAAGGAAATAGACATCCAGGTCTAGGAAGCACAGAGAGTCCCAAACATGTTGAATCCAAAGAGATCTATACCAAGACATGGTGTGCCAATTAAAATGGCCAAAGTCAAAAATAAAAAGAGGATCTTAAATCAGGAAAAGAAAAATAATCACATACATTGGAAACCCCATAAAGATATCAGTTGATTTTTAGGAGAAACTTAGTAGGCCAGAAGAGAGTGGAAGGATATATTTCGAGTGCTGAAAGGAAAAACTTAAAATGAGGAATGCTCTACCTAGCAAAGTTATCATTCAGAATTGAAGGAAATATGGAGTTTCTTGGATTAGCAAAAACTAAAGGAGTTAATCACCACTAGACTGGACTTACAAGAAATGATAAAGGGTTTTCTTTAAAGAGAAAACAATAGGCCGTGTGTGTGTGTGTGTGTGTGTGTGTATGAAAAAATTTCATTGGTAAAGGCAAATGAGCAGTAAGGGTAGTAAATCGGCCACTTAAAGAACTAGTATGAAAATTAAATACGAAAACAGGTTAGGCTACTATAACTACAATAGGCAGATAAGGCATACAAAAGATAAAAAGATGTAAAATAAGACATAAAAAAATAGATGGAGGGAGAAAAATTGTAGTGTTTTAGAAAGCATTTGAACTTAAAAGTATATCAACTTAAAAGTATATATATACTTTTATATATGGTTTATGGATATCATATATGTTAATATATGAACCTTATGATATCCACAAACCAAAAACCTACAATAGATGCACAAAAGAGAAAGGAACTCAAATATAACTGTAAAGAAAACACACCAAAAGGGAACAAGAGAAGAAGAAAGGAATGGAAGAAACACAAAAAGAACCAGAAAGCAATAAACAAAATAGCAGTAAGTACATACCTACCAATAATTACTTTAAATTTAAATGGATTGAGTGCTTCAGTGGAAAAAAAAATACACAGATTATCAATGTTATAAATGAAAAATAAAATTTCACCAAAGATTCTGCAGACATTAGAAAAGTACCAAGATTACAATAAAACTGTATGCCAGAAAATTTCAAAACTTAGAAGAAATGGATAGATTCTTTGAAAAATAAAACTTACCAAGTCAACAAATGATGAAATAGAAAATCTGCATAGTCATATTCATAACAAATTTTAAAACAACACTTCTAAGAAAAAAAAGGCATAGGGTGACAAAATGGATAAAAAATAAGACCATTTTTAAGCTACCTACACACAACTCACTTCAGATCTAAAGACACACAGGCTGAAAGTGAAGGAAAATAAGATATTCCATGCAAATGAAAATAAAAGATAGTATACAATACTCTGATCAGACAAAACAGACTTTAAAACAGAGACTGTAACAAAAGACAAAGAAAGTATCACATGATTATAAAGGAGTAAACCCAACTAAGGGATATAGTGTTTGTACTATTCATGCAACCCAACACTTAAGCCCCTAAATACATAAAGCAAATATTAACAGACATGGGGGAGATTGATAGTAATAGAATAATAGTAGGAGACTTATATACTCCACACTTCCATCAATGGGGAGAACATCCAGACAGAAAACCAATAAGGAAACACTGGCCTTGAATGACACATTAGATCAGATAGCCTTAATAGATATTCATATAACATTTCATTCAAAAACTTCAGAACACTCTTGTTTCAAAAGTGCACATGGGGGGCGCCTGGGTGGCTCAATCGGTTAAGCAGCTGGCTTCGGCTCAGGTCATGATCTCCTGGCTTGTGAGTTCGAGCCCCGCATCAGGCTCTGTGGAGCCTGCTTCAGTTCTATGTCTCCCTCTCTCTCTGCCCCTTCCCTGCTCAAGCTCTGTCTCTCTCTCTCAAAAATAAATATTAAAAATAAAAGTGCACATGGAACATACTTCAGGAGGGGTCACATGTTAGGTCATAAGACAAGTCTCATTAAATTCAAGAAGACTGACATCAAAACAACCATCTTTTCCAATCACAATGGTATGAAACTAGGAATTGATTACAGAAGACCAGGAAAAAACATGAATGCATGGAGACTGAACACATTCATTAAGCAAGTTACTAAACAACCACTGGATTAAAAAGAAATCAAAAAGGAAATAAAAATACCATGAGACAAATGAAAATGGAAATGCACTCTCCTAAATCTGTGGGATACAGCACAAACAATTCTAAGAGGGAAGTGCATAGTAATATAGCAAGTAAGCAAGCAAGAAAAATCCCAATTTAACAATCCAGCTTTATACCTGAAGAAACTAGAGAAAAAAAAAACAAAGCCTAAAGTTAGAAGAAAAGATGTAATAAAGATCAGAATGGAAATAAATGAAACAGAGACTGAAAAAAAAAAACAATTAATGGATTAAACTTGGTTCTTTGAAAAGATAACCAACAAACCTCTAGCCATATTTGTCAATAAAAACAAGAGGACACGAAATCCAGAAATGAAAGAGGAGAACTTACAAATGATACTACAGATATAAAGTATCATAAGAGATGCTATGAACAGACATATGCCAAAAATTTGGAAGACCTCGAAGAAATGAACAGTTTTCTAACTCTGAATCATAAAGAAATAGAAAATCAGAATAGACCATTACAAGGAATGAAACTGAGCCAGTAATTCAAAAACTTACAAAAACAAAAGGTCCAGGACAAGACAACTTCACAGGTGAATTCTAATAAACATCTAGAGAAAAGTTAATACCTAGTTTTCCCAAATTATTACAAGAAAATGTGAAGAAACGAATGCTTCCAAACTATTTCACGAGGCCAGCACTATCCTGACTCCAAAACTAGGCACAGACACTGCACACACAAAATTCCAGGCCACTATTCATTATGAAACTTAGATGAAAAAACCTTAACAGAATATTAACAAACCAAATTCAACAACACATTAAAAAGATCACATACCACAACTGACTAGATTTATTCCAGGAATTCAAGGAAATTTCAGTATCTGCAAATTAATCAATGTGACACACCATGTTAGCAAACTAGGATAAAAATCATATGATCACCTTAATAGATGCATTATGACCAAATTCAATATACATTTATGATATGAACTCTTAACCAAGTGAATAGAGAAGGAACAGATCTCAACATAAGAAAGGCAATGTATGACAAATCCAATGTATGACAAAAGCTAACATCATACTTAAAAGCTTTCAGCTTTTCTCCAAGATCAGGAACAAGACAAGGATGTCCACGCTCATCACTTTTATTCAACATAGTATTGGAAGCCTTTGTACAGTAACCAAACAAGAAATAAAAGTCATCCAAAATGGTAAGGAAGAAGTAAACTATTACTATTTGCAGATAACATGATACTATACATAGAACCATCAAGCCTTCACAAAAAACAGATGAAATTAACATCAGTGAAGTTACAAAATACAAAATCAATATTCAGAAATCTGTTCTTTCTATACACTAATAACAAAGTAGCAGAAAGAGAAATTAAGAAAACAATTCCATTTACACTTGCTTCAAAAAGAATAAAATACTTAAGAATAAATTTAACAAAGGAGGTTTAAAACCTGTTTGGCTGGCGGGAGCTTTGCTTCCCACCTTTTCCACACCGAGGGGTTTCAACCTGCGAGCCCAAAACAGCTCCCAACAGGGCCCTTTTAAAGTAACTTGATTTTTCCAGCATCCTTATTACAATTCTTATTACATTCCTTATTCTTGTCTTAACTAGCTTTTCTAGTACCACTGAAGCTTAAAAAGATTTTAAAACTTAGATTTAAAAACTTCAGTGTTTTTCTATTGTTACATCTTAATTTCTGTCTTTGTGCAAGAACTTCAAGTTGTATTTTAAAAGCAAATCGCTTAGTGGTGCCTGGATGGCTCAGCTGGTTACGCAGATGACTTTGGCTCAGATCATCATCTTATGGTTCATTAGTTTGAGCCATGCACTGGGCTCTCTGCTGTCAACACAGAGCCCACTTTGGATCCTCTGCCCCTGTCTCTCTCTGCCCTTCTCCCACTCCTGCGCTGTTCTTTCTTGAAAATAAATAAGCATCAAAAAAAAAAAAAAAAGATTGCTTAAATGCTGACTTTCTAAAGTTTTCCATATTTCGAATTACTCTCCCCTAGAAACACCTCCTACCCTAGATTCCCAGTTGATACACAGACATTAGAAGTTTTGAGGGGTGCCTGGGTGGCTCAGTCGGTTAAGTGGCCAACTTCGGCTCAGGTCATGATCTCACAGTCTGTGAGTTTGAGCCCCATATCGGGCTCTGTGCTGATGGCTCATCAGAGCCTGGAGCCTGCTTCAGATTCTGTGTCTCCCTTCTCTCTCTGCCCTTCCCCTGCTTACGCTCTGTCTCTATGTCTCTCAAAAATAAATAAATGTTGAAAAAAAAAAAGTTTTGATACCCAAGAAGAAAAAAAGTTATCTCTTCCCCCACCTGCATAGTTTTGAAAATGTTTTCATACCTTTGAAGATTGTGTTCAATATACATAGGAATAGTAGTACCGTAAGCTGAGTGCTGAGACTTTGTTCTGAAGCCACCAGTATACAACTGGGGTGCATCTCCTCTGGGCCAAAAGGAAACACAGGCATAAGTTGCCTGCATGACTTCAACTTGGACCACAGTCTTCTGCTTATTTCAGTTAAGGTACCAGCCGTGCCAGCTCCACCTTAGGGGGCATCTGGGTCACAAGCTGTGGTTTTCAGTTCAAGTAGAATGGGTGAGGAAAAATGAAATTCTTGGTACAGATAATTTTAATGTCTTTAGACTTTATTAGTCTATAGTACATATACCGTAAACACCTGACAAGCAAAAGAGTGGAGGAAACCGAACCTTTCAGTGATTGAGAGTAGTCATTCCTGAAAAGCTGAAACTGACTTGTTTCCATCTGAGCCTTGTCATCATGACCCAGTTGCCAGGATTCAAGTGCATATTATCTTGTACATTGTAGGTAAAATAAAATTTGAATTGAACTGACGGAACCTCAAATACAAGATAGGCAAGACAATGATATTAACTCTCAGAACCAAAGAGTAATAGCTTATAGACATGAGTTTGAATCCATCTGGGATTCGGATTCTTGAATTTATAGAAATGGGGCCAGAAAGAGCAGGTACCGAGGACAATCATACTAGTGCCCATAGAAAGCAGTAGTTGATTACACTGTGGATCCCTCCACAGTCTCATTTGTGCTGTCCCACACAGGAAGTTCTGTTTGTCTATGTAAGAATCAAGATCTGTTTCACAAGCACATAATAATCCTTCCAACATCCTTGATCATGCTCTACTGAACTGGCCTTAATAATACTTCTTTATGTCTTTATATGGAGACAGTTGGAGAAGCTGTTTTCACTTTACGTGTATGACTGGGTCCGGGATTGCTCGATTCTGCCCTAGGGAGCCTTTAAGAGATAAATATTTACAGTTCTGGTTTGGTTGCTCCTCAGGAGACTAATGTTAACAACCCATCCGAGCTTACCGCCCACCCTGACACAAGAGATTTATGGATTTTAATTTGCTCTAGTTATATAGATGTTGGTATTTAATGTCAACTTGACATCTCTTCATGAAGCAAGAATAACAGATATGCTTGACTTAACTGAGAGCACAGAAGAGAATTTAAATGGTTGTCCATATTATCTAGTCTGCTTTGAAACAGAGCTGCGATCAGGATTCCTGTCACTCTGACCTCTGATTTAGAGCACTTGCCACTGCTCGGCATTACTCCAAGACAAAAGGTATAACCAAGTTCACGGAGATCCTGTGGTTCATATATTATCCATTATGCTTAAAAGACTCCCACCCACTTTAACCACTCAAAAGCCTGATGTGAGCAAGACAAATGATCCTCCTTAATTGTGTTCTCCTTGCAGTTAGCATGTAGCTTGGCCATTATCTTTGATTGCGTCGCTTCCTTTCCCTATGTTTATGGATCTAAATGAGGGATATAAACAAGAGAGCTCAGTCCGCGGAACATGGGACTGTGTGTTTACACAAGAAAATACAAGAGATCATTTTTGGGGGTATGAGTAGGGTAAGAGTAGTGCTGGCCAAGATCTAAAAGAGCCCAAGCAAAATGGGCAGATTTCCAGCATTAGCCAAGTGAAGAGCAGATGTCCAGGGAACTGTCACTGGATCCTGAGCCACAAGTCAGGGAAATGGCTGCTGTGGCCCCAGGAATCAAACAAGAAGTGCCTCATTGCCAAGGTGGCTGTACTGATAGTAGAGGTCTCATGTCTGTGGGATCTGAGGATCCCTGGAAGGATGAGTGAAGACGCAAACCCAAAATGACTCAGAATTCCTTTTACCTTCACGGGAAACATGTTGTTTCATACTGCTAGTAAATAAAAATATAATGATTTGTGTTTGCAATACACGTAGCCAGTTTCATGTAACTTTGACACTTTCTCACATTTTTGAATCCTGCCGGAGAATTTTAGGGGTAAGATAAAATACTCCCAGATCCCTCGCATGCTCCAGTGTCTTATGGAGTTCATATCTTCTTTTGAAAACTGTTTATGTTTTCTACCCATTTCTTCACTGGATTATTTGTTTTGTTTTGTTTTGTTTTGGGGTGTCGAGTGTGATAAGTTCTTTATAGATTTTGAATATATCTGTCATTTGCGATTATCTTCTCCCATTCTGTCAGTTGTCTTTTAGTTTTGTTGATTGTTTCCTTTGCTGTACAGAAGCTTTTTATCTTGATGAGGTCCCAATAGTTCGTTTTTGCTTTTATTTCCCTTGCCTCCACAGACATGTCTATAAAGAAGTTTCTGCGGCCGAGGTCGAAGAGGTTGTTGCCTGTTTCTTCTCCAGGATTTTGGTAGTTTCCTCTCATATTTAGGTCTTTCATCCATTTTAAATTTATTTTTTAAGAAAGTGGTCCATTTTCATTCTTCTGCATGTTGCTGTCCAGTTTTCCCAGCGCCATTTGTTGAAGAGACTGCCTTTTCTCCATTGGATACTCTATCCCGTTTTGTTGAAGATTAGTGGCCAAACATTTAAAAAATCAATGAGCCTTAAATCTGGAAGCTTTAAAAACTAGTGGGACTTAACTTTGGGAGAGCAAGAGGCTGACAGAAGTGGAGTCCCCACCCTTCAAGAGCCAGCATGGGAAAAAGCTTTGCCTGAGACACCACATGGAAGCAGCAGTTGAAAAGTGTTTGGGGTATACACGAAGGAGATTTACTGACTAATTTTAGGACATGTGCAAGAGGAGCAGGAATCTGTAGGTGACTTGTCCAGGAACAAAAGGGCTGCCAGGTACTTTTTTCTTGCCTTCTCCCAGCCTAGATAGCTACATGCTTATAGGCAATGCTAGCACTCTCCATCTACTTTGCTATTACCATGTGGCCTGCCCTGGGATTCCCAAATGGACCTTCTTGCCCAACTCCCTCACCTTAACAGGTACCCATCCAAAGGGGCTGCTACCATGCCACACCCAGCAGGCAGCCATATCTGAGACCAGCACCCCTCAAAAATGACTCCTGCCCTGGGAAGGGATGGCAGTAACTCCACAAGCCTGCACACCTGCAGTTCCTGTAGCCTTGCCTCTGAGCTGGCTGTGCAGGGAGCCATCTCTGCCTTTCAGCACACACAGAGCCAGGCTAGGGTTGGCTGTGCCCACCAGCAAGCCCATGGCAGCTACAGCTAGGTATCTCAGCAGCACTGGGAACAAACTGTGCCTTGTACACCCACAGCAGGTGAAGTGGGTCACTGCAGCCAGCTGGGCTGAGTGTCAGCCTTACTCACTAGAATGCCCATAGCAACTGAGGGTAAGCCACAAAAGGAGAGGGCACGCAGACCAAAAGTAACACCTGGGTCTAGTTACAAAGGGAGATTGGCTACAGGGCAACACAGGACCTCTTCTACCAAAGCTATTACTTTCAAGACCAGGAAACACAGCTGATCTATCTAATGCATAGAAACAAACAGAGATCTAGACAAAATGAGGATACAAAGGAATGCACCCCAAATCAAAGCACAGGACAAAAATCACAGAAAAGGGGCTAAGTGAAAAAGAAATAAGTGATATGCCTGATAAAGAGTTCCAAGTAGTGGTCATAGAGATACTCACTGGACATGACAATATAGTGATGGCTCGAGTAAGAATTTCAATAAAGAAATAGGGGGAAAGCAGTTAAAGTTGAAGAATATAATAACTGAAATGAAAAATGGAGGAAATCAACAGAAAATGAGAGGATGCAGAAGAACAGATCGGTAATCTGGAAAACAGTATAATGGAAAGCAATCAAGCTGGACAGCAAAAAGAAAAAAAATAATAAAGGAGAGTAGGTTAAGGGAGCTTTGTGATACCATCAAATGTACTAACATTCACATTATAGGAAACCCTACAGAGGATTATAGGAAGGAAAAGAGAGAGAACAGAAAATTCATGTGAAGAGATAAGAGCTGAAAACTTCCTTAATCTGGGGAAGGAAACAGACATCCAGGTCCAAAACACACGAAACCTCAAGAAGATGAAACCAGGGAGACCCACATCAAGACACATAATAAATTAAAATGGCAAAAACTAGTGAGAAAGATAATGTTAAAAGCAGCAAGAGAAAAGCAAACAGTTGCACACAAGGGAAACCCTAATAGCCAATTGGCTTATTTTTCATAAGAAACTCTACAGGCCAGAAAAAAGTGGCCTGATATATTCTAAGTATTCAGAGGGAAAAACAAACAACCCTGCAACCAAGAACACCTGGCAAAGTTATCATTCAGGATTGCAGAAGACATAGTTTCCCAGACAAACATAACTTAAAAGATTTCATCACCACTAAGCATGTCTTACAAGAAATGTTAAAGGGAATACTTTCAGCGGAAGGAAAAGGCCACACTGAGAAGGAAATTATGAAAGGAAAAAAATTTCATAGGTAAAATCAAGTATGTAGTAAAGATAGGTTAATCACTAATAAAGTCAGTATAAAGGTTAAAACAAATAAGTAGTAAAATCCATTATATCTACAAAAATTAGTCAAAGGATACACAAAAGTATGTAAAATATGACATAATATACATAAAACATGGAGGTGGGAGTAAAAATTCAGTGCTTTCAGAAGGTATTTGAACTTATTTTTTGTTTTAATTTTTTTAATGTTTATTTTTGAGTGACAGAGAGAGACAGAGGATGAGCAGGGGAGACGCAGAGAGAGAGAGGGAGACATATAAACTAAAGCAGGCTCCAGACGGGGGGCTCGACCCATGAACCATGAGACTGTGACCTAAGCCAATGTCAGATGCTCAACTGACTGAGCCACTCAGGTGCCCCAGAAAGTATTTGAACTTAAATGATCATCAATTTAATATAGACTGCCAAACACATAGGATGTTAATATGGTCCCCAGTAACCACAAAACAAAATCTGTAATACACACACACACACACACACACACACACACACACACAATAATAAAGAGAAGGAATTCAAGCACTAACACTGAAGAAAACCATCAAACCACTGGGAAAGAGAGCTAGAGAGTAAGAGTGAAACAGAGAACAACAACAAAAACTACCAGGAAACAATGAACTAAATGGCAACAAGTACATACCTAAAGATAATTACTTTAAATGTGAATAAACTCAGTGCTTCAATCCAAAGACATATGCTGACTGAATGGATGAAAAAAAGATCCATCTATATACTGCTATAAGAGACTCACCTCAGACCTAAAGATAAATACAAACTGAAAGAGAAGGGATGGAAAAAAAATACTTTACGCAAATTAAGGCAGAAAAAAAAGGCAGGGTAGCAATACTTATAGCAGGCAATATAGACCTTAAAATGAAGACTGTAACAAGAAATAAATAAGGGCCTTACATAATGAAATAATAAAGGGATCACTCCAAGAAGAGGATATAACACTTGTACATATCTATGTACCCAACACTTGAGCACCTAAATACATAAAGCAAATGTTAATAGACATAAAGGAAGAAATTGACAATAATACAAAAATAGTAGAGCACTTTAACACCCTAATTACATCAATGGATAGATAATGCAAACAGATAATCAGAAAACAATGGCTTTGAATGGCACATTAGAACAGACAGACTTAACAGATATATATGCACATTTCCATCCCCAAATAGCAGAATACACATTCTTTGCAAATGTACATAGAACGTTCTCCAGTAGAGATCCCATTTGAGGTCAGAAAACCTGTCTCTCTTAAGTACTGACGGTTGATGGGGAGTGTGGCAGAGGGGAGAGTGGGTGATGGGCATTGAGGAGGGCACTTGTTTGGATGAGCACTGGGTGTGGTGTTTGACAATAAACAAACAAACAATTTATAAAAAAAAATCTGTCTCAATAAATTTAGGAAGATTAAAATTACATCCAATACTTTTTATGCCAACAATATGAAACTAGAAATCAATTACAAGAAAAATTGGAACAGATAAGGAGGCAAACACATGTTAATAATCATCTAGTGGGTCAAAAAACAAACAAACAAAAAAAAAAAACAAAGAGGAAATTTAAAAAATTAAGGCAAATGAAAATGAAAACAGTTTCAAATCTTTGAAATGCAACAAAAAGCAGTTCTAACAGGGAAACTGATAGCAATACAGGGCTACTTTCAGAAAAATCTTAAGTAAACAAACAAATATCACATCTCAGGAACTAGAAAAAGCAGAGCAAATAAAACCCAAAGACAGGGGCGCCTGGGTGGCTCAGTCGGTTGAGCGTCCGACTTCGGCTCAGGTCATGATCTCGCGGTCTGTGAGTTCGAGCCCCGCGTCGGGCTCTGTGCTGACAGCTCGGAGCCTGGAGCCTGCTTCACATTCTGTGTTTCTTCCCTCTCTCTCTGCCCCTCCCCCACTCATGCTCTGTCTCTCTCTGTCTCATAAATAAACATTAAAAAATTAAAAAAAACCCCAAAGATAATAGAAAGAAGAAAATGATAAAGATTAAAGAAGAAATAAATGAAATGGGGACAAAAATAGAAAATACCAATGAAACCATTTTTTCTTTGAAAAGATAAACAAAATTGATAAATATTTAGCCAGACTCATCAAGGAAAAAAAGATGCAGGACTTAAAATAAAAAATGGAAGAAGAGAAATAACCAATACCACATAACTATACAGGATTATAAGAATATTATAAAAATATATTATATACCAACAAATTGGAAACCCAGAGATATGGTTAAGTTCCTAGAAACATAATCTTCCCAGACTGATTCAAGAAGAAATAGAGAATCTGAACTAATAGATTTTTAGTAACAAAATAGAACCGGTAATCAAAAAACTCCCGAGAAACAAAAGTCCAGGGCCAGATTTTTACAGATAAATTCTATAAAAGCATTTAATACCTATTCTTCTCAAATTGTTCAAAAATATAGATGAAGAAGGAAAACTTCCAAATTTCATCTGTAAGACCAGCATTATTATGGTGATCCTATAACCAAAAATCCTATCAAAAAAAGAAAACTATAGGCTAGTATTCCTGATGAACAAAGATGCAAAAATCATAAAAATAAAAAGTATTAGCACATCAAATTGAACAGTACATTATAAGGATTATTTACCAGGATCAAGTGCGATTTATTTCAGAGATACAAGGATGGTTCAATGTTTGCAAATCAGTGTGATACATGACATTAAAAAGACAAAGGATAAACCATATAACCATCTCTATATGCAGAAAAGTACTTAACAAAATTCAATATCCATTCACGATAAAAGCCCTCAACAGAGTGCATTTGGAGGGAACTTATGTCAACATAATAAAGGCCAAATATGAAAAACCAACAACTAACATTCAAATGGTGAAAAACTGAAAGATTTTCTTCAAAGATGAGGACCAAGACAAGGATGTTCACTCTTGCCACTTTCATTCAACATAGTATTGGAAGTGGTAGCTTCAGCAATCGGACAAGAAATAAAAGGTATATAAATTGGTGATGAAGAAATAGAACTGTCACTATTTACAGATGATATAATACAGAGAAAATCCTAAAGACTGCACCAAAAATGATTAAAAAAATATTTTTTGGCATTTATTTATTTTTGAGAGAGAGAGAGGCAGAGCATGAGCAAGGGAAGGGCAGAGAGAGAGAGAGACACAGAATCTGAAGCAGGCTCCAGGCTCTGAGCTGTCAGCACAGAGCCTAATGCACGGCCCAAACCCATGAGCGAGATCATGACCTGAGCCGAAGTCGGACGCTCAACCGACTGAGCCACCCAGGCGCCCCTAAAAATGATTTAAATTAATAAATAAATTCAGTAACATTACAGGCTACAAAATTAATGTATAGAAATATTTTACATTTCTATACACTAATAACAAAGTAGGAGAAAGAGAAATTAAGAAGATAATCCCATTGACAATGGCAACAAAAAGAATAAAATACTTAGGAATAAATTTAACCAAGATTTTACTCTGAGAACTAGAAAACATTGATGAAAAAAATGGAAGATGATACTAGTAGAAAAATATTCCAGGCTCATGGACTGGAAGAACTAATATTATTAAAACATCCATGCTACTAAAAGCAATCTACTGATTCAATGCAATCCTTATCAAAATACCAGTAGTATTTTTCTAAACACGAAAGCAAAAAATCCTAGAATTTATATGGAACCAAAAGACCCTACATAGCCAAAGCAATCTTGACAAGAGGAATAAAGCTGCAAGTATCACAATCCCAGATTTCTTGATATATTCCAAAACTATAGTAATCAAAACAGTATGGTATTGGCACAACAGACACATAGATCAGTAGAACAGGATAGAGAGCCCAGTAACAAACCCATACTTATATGGCTATTAATCTATGACACGGAGGCAAGAATATGCAACAGGGAAATAACTATCTCTTCAACAAATGTAGCTGGATGGACAGCTACATGCCAAAGAATGAAACTGGATCACTTTCTTACACTATAGAAAAATGAACTCAAAGTGGATTAAAGACTTAAGTGCAAGGCATGGAGCCATAAAACTCTTAAAAGGAAATATGGGCAGTTACCTCTTGGACATTCGCCTTAGCCATGTATTTACCTGGGGATATATCTCCCCAGGCTGGAAAACAAAAACCTAAATAAACTATTGGTACTACGCCAAAATAAAAAGCTTTTGCATAGCAAAGGAAACAATTAACAAAATTAAAAGGTAACCTACTGGATTGGAGGAGTTTTTTGCAAATGATACATAAGGGATTAATATCCAAAATATATAAAGACCTTATATAGCTCAACACCAAAAAAATTTAAAAAAACATAAAAACATAAAAAAAAATGGGCAGAGGACCTAAGACTTATTTCCAAGGAAGACATACATATGGCTAATAGAAATATGGTAAAATGCTGAACTGTGGGAAATGAAATAGTTATGTCCTGGTTAAGATGATTATAGGAAACGTATTACAATGCTTTCTGGCCCTCCTGAAAATAGCTGACAGGTATCTAATTAATACACATTTAGGGGTTGGGTCCTGCCTGTGCTCAATTCCTTAAATCTGTTATCTATGGAATGTCTTGTCTTGTTCCCCACCCTGCTTTTGTCCACACAGACTGGTGCTACCACTTCCATCATTTCATGTTGCCATCGATACATGGTATAGTTCCAGGCCCATCATCTTGTTTGGTATGTTTTTCATTTATAAATGCTACACTGTTTGTGTTTTTTAACAGGTCTTTGAGAAATATCTTATTTTCTGGGGGCTAAATCTACTTTTGTTGCTCTAAATTTTCAAAATTAGCCACCCAATTTCCTTCTTGTTCACATGTTGTTAAGAATCAGTGTTCCTAGAGTAAGGTGGCAAGACGGAATACTAACAAGATGCTGGTTCCTTCATTTGATCCAACACTGGGTATACCACAGAAGTCAGAAGATGGTATATTTTAGATATTAGTAAAAACTCTATGAAATCCCTAGGAAGTCCAAGTTAATTGATTTCTGATGTACCTGATGGTGGTTAGGGTTTAGGAGGAGGAAGCCAAGCCAGGACAGGAGAGAGAGGCTAAGGGAAGTCGCTCTGAGCTGCTCTAAAGCTCCCGTAAACAAAAAAAAAAAAAGGCATACATTATAGGGAGAAAGCTGGTAACCATGAATGGGGAAAAGACTGAGGCAAGCATTCTGAGTCCTTTCAATTTCCTAACGATGCCCTGGTTAAAACATTGGTTGCTACCTTGTCACTGTAGAAAAGCAGCATTTTTCAGTACCTAACAGGAGGCAGTATAGGAGCATCAGGCACCACTGGAGAAACCTGAGGGTACAGAGGAGAAACCTACACATGCAAATGAATGAGTTAATCCTAGACTTTAACTCCTCCCCTACCGCTACCCATGGGGATGCTATTGTCATTTTATTAGGAACAGTACTTTACTGTATGGGACTTCTCCACGCATATAGCGTGTTTAGTGTTCCCAACCCCTTGCCCTAAATGCTTTAGCAACGTGGTGTCCTTATAGCAACTCCCAACTTTCCTTCACAGGTTTCCAAATACCATTTTTGTTTGAGAATTTTTGCTGTGGTTTAGAGGATTAGAGCCCAAGAGGACAAGAGCTCTTGGGAAAAGTTGTGCTTGGGTGAAGGTACAGAAAAGTCACGAGATCACTGTCACATTATGTGTGTGTGACAGACTGGAGATTGTGAAGGAAAGATGAACACTGGGTGTTTTATGTAAACCAATTTGAAAATAAACTATTTTAAATTAAAAAAAAAAAATAGGCTCTTTAGCCCTAAAGAACCCTTTTAAGAATCTCTGTAAACTCACCACACCAAGGGCACAAGCTACAGCTTAGAATTTGGCCTATTCTCCTAGGGAGATATTACTGTTGACAGTAACAGATAATCTCCAAGAAATGCGACATCACAGGGAAAATAATGAGACATCTGAAGGAACAACCATTATGTAAGGAAGGGAAAAAGTAATAGGCCAGATAGAATAAGAACTAGGGTTATCATATCATTAGAGAAAGTGGAGATACTGATTATCTGACTATAAAGTGGAAAAAGCAGTCATAAAAAAAGAACCAGTTGAAGGTTCTCAGTCTGAAATAAATAATACCTGAAAATAATAGTTTAGTGCAAGAGCAGAATGCATACAAAAGTCCAATTAATTAACTGAAAGACCAGGTTAGGTACTCTCCCAGAAATCATCAAATAATAAAGACTTGAAAGAAAATGAGAGACAAGTTAAAAGATACAAAAAAAAGAAATAAACATGCCAATATCCGTAAGAATCCCAGAAAGGTAAAACCCAAGTAAAAAAAGATGCTATATTACTTTCAAATACATATGGAAATCAAAAATAGACCACATACTGGGTCACAAGGAAAACCTCAGCAACTTTCATTATTTAAACGTAACTCACAATGAAATCCCAAAATTTCAACAGCAAATAAAAATGAAATTATTTTTATTGAAAGGTGTAGCATGTCATCAGCTTACACTGGGGGAAATATGTAACTATTAAATAGTAATAAGAATTAAGACTAAATTAAATTAAACTAAATTAAGACTAAATGAGCCAATGTCAGAAAAGAAAAGAAATAAGAGCATAAACCTGAAGAAGTAGGGAAGCTCTAAGTGAAAGAGCAGACATTAATAAGAGATAAAACAAAGAGACAATAATCAACAGCTAATAAAAAGCGAATACTTAGAACAAAACTAAAAAGTGAGCAACTTTCCAATAAATTTGATCAATAGAAAGGGAAAATATACAGGTCATTTGTAGAATAAAAAAAGTATTACTACAGCTATTACAAAGATTTGAAATTATGAGTATAAGTATATTTTCAAAGCTTGACACAAGAACTATTTTCAAACTATATGACAATAAAATTGATGGGAGAAGATCTAAACTCAAAAAAGGTAATTATTCTGTGCACAGTGCCTTCCTTCGAAAGACTACAGGATGGGAGTGGGGAGAGAGTAACTTCAACAGTAGAGAAATCTGACAAACAGGACCTCAGCCAAGCTATCAAGGTCAACATCAATAGTGACAAATCATAGGCACCCTTGATATATGGTGATAACAATGAGACTTCACCATTGTAGTCTTCTCCTAAACTCTTAACTTCAATCTAACCATGAGAAAAATTCCAGATAAATCCCAATTGATGAACATTTTATGTAAAATAACTGATCAGTATTCCTCAGAACTAAGCCATCAAAAACAAGTAAAATCTGAAAAACTATTAAAGCCAAAGAGTTTAAAAAGACATATCAGCTAAATGTAACATGGGATCTTGAACACAGGAAAAAGACAATAGATAAAAACTAAAGAAATCTGAATAAACACAGTTTTAGTTAATGACAGCATATCCATATTGGCTAATTACAACAATATACCATAGAATATGTGTTATAATAGTAATATATACCACATATATTTATATAATATAAATGTTAGATGATAATATGTTAATAATAGAAAAGTACCAAGTATTTGGGAACTTTGTCCTGTCTCCCCCACTTTTCTGTAAGTCTAAAACTGTTTTAAAAATTAAGATTAAAATTTTTAAAATGTAATTATTAAAGAACATGAATTCATAATTAAAAAATCCCTCCCCAACCTGTATCACAAGGCACAAGTTTTACCTGATTTTTACCCTATTTTACCAGTTATGGAAACTATTCAGAAAAAGGAAAAAGGGTGAAAATTCCTCAAACCAATTTGTGAGGAAAGCAAAGAAAGGAAAAATTAATTTCACCAACGGGCAGAGCTGAATAATCTTAAATAGATTACTATCCAAGGGAATTCTGTTCATATATGGGAGAAGAAAACCATCATTACTTGCTTTTGTCCCAGGAAGACAAGGATGGATATCCATCGTATATTACCAGGCGAGACCCACCCAGAACCCCACGGTTCATATGCAGATGATTTTAAGCTGAAGACATTTGAGATTCAGTAGATGCAGATGGAAGCCTTCTTGGAGCATCCCTTATCTGACCTAAAGCAGCAACTTCTGGGAAATGAGGCTACCACGAATGCCCCTATGGGGAGTTTCATGGCCAAGAAAAAGACAAGCGGCACCTGCCTAAACCAACGTTACCACCAACTTTCTTATATCCTTTGTTCTCCTAAAAAAACAAATTGTTTTTTTTCTAAAGAAACGTACTTGTTCTTGCCAAAGAGTCGTCTCTCCCTCCTCCCTCTTCTCTAATCAGTTAGATGGATAAGCCTCTAACTTTAAACATTTGGTAACATTTGATAAGACTGCTCCTTTTTTGTTGGTTCCCACACACACATATATAAACCTTTTCTTCATGTTCCTCTGTCTTTTGTGAGTGTAATTCATAGGACTCTGGTTACTAAGTATGAGACAATAGAGGAACAGTTTTCCTTCCGTGGCAATCACATTCACATTTAGGTGAAGGAAATGTGAGCATTTCAGTTGATGTTTAAAAAGCATCAATAAAATGCAGCACTCATTTGTAATTAAAAAATAAAACAATATAAAAACCACCTCTCAGAAAACTAGAAGTCAAAACTTGACTGGTATAATAAAGAATATGTACTAAAGCCCTACATTCAATACATTCCACTTACCTGTAAAATTTTCGAAAGATTTATACTAGTTAGCAATAAATTAAAATTGTTGGTCATCGCAACTTGTACTCAACATTTCCCTGGAGTTGGAGCAAAGGTAGGAAGACCTAAAAAGCAAAAAAAAAAAAAAAAAAAAAAAAAAAAAGAGACAGGAAATGAGTAAATTTCCTATTTCATTAAAACATAAAAGTCTACATAGATAATCCGCAAATTATTAGGGGTAGTAAGAAAGGTTGATTCAATTATATGACACAAGATTATAAGTGAGTTGAATATTGTCTCCGAAAAATTCACATTCACCTGGAACCTCCTATGGTGACCTTATTTGGAAATAAGGTCTTTGCAAATATAATTCATTAAGGATGTCAAGATGAGATCATTCTCAATTTAGGGAAGGCCTCAAATTCAATGAGTGAGGTCTTCAAAAAAGAAAAGACAGAGAGGAGGAGATCCTGTGAAGATTGAAGTAGAGACTGAAGTTCTGTTACCACAAGCCAAGGAATGCCTGGGGTCACCAGAAGCTGAGAGAGGCAAGGAGGAGTCTTCCCTAAAGTCTGCAGAGGGAGCGTGGCCCTTCTGACACCTAGATTTCATGCTCCTAGCTTCCAAAACTATGAGAGAATAAATTTAGGTTATTTTAGCCATACAGTTTTTGATCCTTTGTTATGGAAGCCCTAGGAAATTAATCCACATGTAAAATCACTTGTATTTCTAAGCAGAATAATGATCAACGGAAAATATATCAGTAACACATCTATTTGCACTAACATATAAAATTAACACAAGATATAAAAGATTCTTATGGACAACATTATAAAATGTTAAAGGACACAAAGGAAGGCATGAATAAATGGAATAGGGAGTAATGTTTATTAACAGGGGGAATATAAACAGTGGTGTTTACCAGCACACTTCCTACCCCTCTACCACTGTGTGGACAGTTTCTTCTTTTATATTATAGTTGTACTTTTATTTTTATTATTTTTTTAAAACTTGGAGTGGGCCTCCAGAGCAACCACTCCAAACCCCATTTTCTGTGCTAAGGCACAAAGGGTGTCACTTCACTGGGGAACTGCCCCATATATGGCACGCTTCACGAATATGTGTGTCATCCTTACGCAGGGGCCATGCTAATCTTCTCTGTGTCATTCCAATTTTAGTCTGTGTGCTGCCAAAGCAAGCACTATAGCAGCACCTTTAAATTCTTGTTTTTAAAGTTTGTTTGTTTTTGTTTATTTATTTATTTAGAGAGGTGGGAAGAGGCAGAGAGAAAAGTAGAGAATCTCAAACAGGTTCTGCACTCTCAGTTCTGAACCCAGTGTGGGGCTCAAATCCACAAACCATGAGATCATGATGTGAGCTGAAATCAAGACTTGGATACTTAACCGAATGAGTCACCCAGCGCCCCTATAGCTGAACCTTTAAACCATTTTATTTCTGTGCTGCAGGGCAGAGGAATCTGCCCTTGGTCCCTCAGTACTATCCTTCTTCATCGCATCTTACAGCATCAGGGAGTGGGGTTCCATTGTTGTCATGTCTCCATCTCTCCTGATGTTCTGTGTGTGGTCCTTGTACCCTGAACTCCAGTTCTTCTTCAGGAAGACTTATCTGTAAGTGTTAAGAATAAGTGTGTTCATGGAGGAGGTAAGTTCAGGATCTTCCCACATTGTCATCTTGGACACTCTCTATTAAAATTTTAATTTCAATGCAATTGAAGATAATCTAAAAATGTAATACACAAACTATATGTCCAATCAATATTAAAGAATTTTTTCCCAAAGCTCATAAAAAATGCTTTCCAAGGGTGCCTGGGTAGCTCAGTCAGTTAAGTGTCTGACTCTTGATTTCAGATTAGGTCATGATATCGTGGTTCGTGATTCTGAGCCCTGTGTCAGGCTCTGCTCTGACAGTGTGGATCCTGTTTGGGGTTCTCTGTCTCCCTCTTTCTCTGCTCCTATCCCACTCACACTCTCTCTCAAAAGTAAACAGACACTTAAACAAAAGAATGTTTTCCAAAGCAAAGAAATAGACAGTCGAACAGAGAAACAGGAAAAAGACATGAATAATCAATTCATATAAGTGGGTGACGGGCACAGTGCAGGGCACGTGCTGGGATGAGCACTGGGTGTTATATGGAAACCAATTTGACAATAAATTATTAAAAAGAAGATGATACTTGAATGGTTAGTAAATATATGTGAAAAGATGCTTAGCATTATTAGTTACCAAGTAAGTTGAAAATTGAAATCACAGTGACGGACATGTCACACTGATCATATACATCAAATTTAGAATTATAAAAATTATAATTTGGGGGCAAGTATTTGACCTAAAGGAGAGTTTACACACTGCTGGTGTTAATTTAGGAGAACAATTTGGGAACTCTTAGTAAAATTTAATTTGTGCATAATTTTTTACCCAGCATTTATATTTACTGGTTAATATTTCAGAGCAAAACCTCTCAATTTGCTAGGTTAAATGATATCAGATGAGATGCAAATAATGACAGCTTGTATCTTTTCAAGCTCTGATATTTTTAAATTCCTCTCACCTTTATGTTCTGGCCTGGGATTTTAGTGGTCATCCTTATTTCCATATCTTAAAAGAACTATTTCTAAATTTTCCCTCTTCAGTCAAATGCTGTAGAATTCTGGCAGATAGTTTTTGCAGAGATAAATGCTCTTTTCTATTTCTAGTATTTTGGGAGTTCTTATCATAAAAAACTATTATAAATGAATATAAATAACCTTATCAAATGCTTGTGTGCATCTATGAAAATAAGTGTTAATTTTTCTTAAATCCCTTATTGGGATTTCAGTGAATTACACTGATAGATTTTTTAATTTTTAAAAGATCCTGAGAGAAATCACTTTGGTCACAAGGTCATGATTACTTCACCTTATAAGGGGAATTTTTCTTTTTTTTTTTTGTTTTTGAAAAATCTGAAGTATAAAAGTGACCTCTCATTAAGTGATAAAGTTACAGTTAATTTCAAGAGGAAGATACTTTCAATATTTTTAACATCAAAATGACACCCACTTTTACTATAATGATACCAAATACCATTAAAATAGACACAATTACTTCAATAGTTAAAATTCATTTCGGGAATATAACCTGCCAAGGTATTTTTCTCTATATTAATTATATAATAGTTCTTATCTACTTTCATCAAGGAACTTTCTTTTTAAATGATTACACACACATTAACCCTTAGGAATATGCTAACAAAAGAGGCGTTATACATGATTCTCAACATTTGTGTAACTGAGAATTTAAGGGGAGAAAAGAAAATCCAAGAATTAAAAAAGAGAGCAAAAGAACTTGGTGGAAACAAGGCAAATGATATCACGCTTACTGCAAGGGTTGGCAAATGAGGGGCATCGGTTCTGAGACTATGAGTATGTGCACATGAACCCTCAAAGGAGAGGCACCAATAGAAGGCTCATCTCATGGAGCCCACCTGCTGGCAAGATGTCCTACATTGAAAATAGCCCTTGTAAAACCAACATTATGCCACATAAGTAGGGGTTTCATTTAATACCCCCCATCAAGTTGGATTCTTTTAACCTGAATGGTTATTTATCACTGTGAGAGGTATTTTATTTCCATTATACACTGATCGATTTGGCTAACTAATGTTTTACTTAGGACTGCCATAGGTATATGTTCCTAAGTTCAACGAGCTACTAATTTTCTTTTATTGTATGGTCTTTATCAACTTTCGTAGACGGTTATCGTAGGATAAATGGCAGGTATTCCCTTTGTTTTCTGAAATAACTTGTATAAGATAGATCATCTCTTCTGGAAAAGTTTGGTAACTGTCACTTGCAAAACTATCTAAATCTAGTGCTTGCTTAGAGGAGAAGAAAGTCTATAAATACCTTGTTTATTTTCTTAATGCTTACTGCTCTTTTTAAGCTTTCTATTTCTCCTTATGCTAATTTTGGAACTTTATATTTTTCCAGAAATGTATCATTTTCTTTAGCTTTCAGATTTGTTGGTTAATAGGTTTATAACATTATAAACACTATATACATATTTATGTATATTTACTTATTCTCATTCTGTATTTAGTTCATTAAGACTGTCAATCAAATTTTAAGAGACTTATGTTTCTTAGTCTTTTCAAAAAAACCTTATTTTGGTTTTGTTAATACTCCCTATGGCATAGTAAAAAATATATTTGGTTTCTGTCCCTGGTTCCTGATACAAAGTTCCTGAAACTTCAAATTTCTTTAGTGATGTAAGTGCTTTTCTAAAAACAATTTTCCTTAACGTTTATTCATTTTTGAGAGACAGATAGAGAAAGAGGGTGAGCTGGGGAAAGGCAGAGAGAGGGAAATACAGGATCTGAAGTAGGCTCTGAGCTGTCAGCACAGAGCCCAATGGGGGGCTCGAAATCACGAACCATGACATCATGACCTGAGCTGAAGTCAGACGCTTAACTGACTGAATCACCCAGGGCCCTAAGTGTTTTTATTCATAATGAGCCCCTTTAGACCACAACTGAGCTCATGATAACAAGAGACTCAGGGTGAGGCCCATAGACAGTCTCAGGATGAGGACTAGTTGCCACAAAACCTAAACACATGATTAAAGAGTGGGAGCTTACGGTCCCTTTGGGGAGGGAAAAGGGCTGAAGATTGAGTTACAAAAACTCTTGAACAATATTTAGAGCTTCTGGGCAGGTGAACACATCAGTGTGCTGAGAGAGTGGTACACCCAGAGAGGGCATACTTTGCTCTGTGCATTTCTACCATTTGCCTATTCCTTGGTTGTATACTTCATAATAGGTAATAGTAACTAAAGTGCTTTCCTGAGTTGTGTGAGTCATTCTAGAGAATAACCAAATGAGTAGGGTGTTGTAGGGACCCCCAAATGTGCACTGGTTGGTCAGAAGTACAGGTGGCCCTCGAGATTTGTAACTAGTGTGTGACGTGGGAGCTGTCTTGGACTAAACCCTTAAACCTGTGGGGTCTGCCCTAACTCTGGACGATTAGTGATAGAATTGAATTGTTAGACACCTTGTTAGTATCGGAGGATAGATTGGTATGTGGGTAAATGACATATTTGGTGTCAGAATAAAACCATACACTCCGTATTGCTTTTTGGTTCTCTATTTTTTTCTGACTTGCTTGTTGGGACTGTCTCTTGTGGTTTCTTAAATTCAAGAGTTATGTAATTAAAACTTCCTTCTTTTAAATGTATTCAAGGTAAACTTCCTTCTAATTTTGTTTAAATGTAGGTTATAAATTCTGACATGTATCAATTTTCTTGTCATCTAAACTATATTAACATCGTACTGAATAGAGTAAGACAGAATGCATTCAAAGACCAGGATGAAGTCTAGGATGTCTGTCCTTACTCATCTTACTAACAGTACACTTGAGATTAAGGAGCAAGACTGAGAGAGATTCCGAGACATTTAAGGCCTGATGAAGCTGTGGAAAGGGTAGGAGAGCTGAGTCACATTACTTGGAGGCAGTCCAAGTCTTCATCAAGTTCATCGCAGCAGCTTGCTGAAGGGAGGGAGATGCAGAGACAGGGGAGGACTGAGAGAAATCCGTCTGAAGCACTTCAGGATGCATTCATCTCGTGTTCAGCAGTGGTCTCCAAAGGTTAGAGACAAGTCCCCTGGGTATAGAGGATTCTATTAAGGTGCAATAGTCTGAGAGGAAGACTGGAGAGCAAATAGAAATCCCCAGAGACCCAAAGAAGCTAGCATCATGAATTGGAAATTAGATGGCTGGTCTCAAAAGCATGAAGGGATCTATTGAATTTTGTGCATGATCAGATCCAAGCTGTACTGGAGAGAAATCTCTGATCCTATCCTCAACATTTCTAAAGCAAGTGATGAACAGACTGAAGCTTAAAGTGTAATAAAGCCTTGGGTGCCTGGGTGGCTCAGTTGGTTAAGCATCCGACTCTTGGTTTCGGCTCATCTGAGTTCGAGCTCCAAGTTGGGTTTGTGCTGACAGTGTGGGGCCTGCTTAGGATTCTCTGGCTCTCTCTCTCCCCTTCTCCTGCCTGTACAGTCATTCTCTCTCTCAAAAATAAACATTTAGAAAAAGGTGTAACAAAGCCCAGATATGAGTCAACTATAGATTAAATTGACTCAATCCTGCATTCTGGTAATTTGACAGAAGGAGCATGCCCTTTTTAGAGAGGGGGTAAATAGTATTTATCTCAACATCTACTATTTATTTATACAAAATGTCTGGTACAGAAACAAAAATTACAAGTCACAGTAAGGCAGACTCAAAGAAGGTCTGTTTGTTGGAATCATTAGATAGGCATTTTAACATAACCGTGGCAAATATGGTAAAGAATCTAGGGGAAAAATTGGACAATGTGAACAGATGTGGGAATTTCAGCAGAGAGAGAGAAATTATTACAGAACCAATTATTTTGATGGAACTTATGATGGAAATGTTAAAAATGAAGAAATAATGCACGCATAAAAATTTAATTGGAATTATAGCAGACTGGACTTAGAAGAAAAGAACAAGCTTGAAGACAAGCCAATAGCAATTATACAAAATAAAAAACCAAAATAAGAAGAGCAAAATAACCCAGGAGAATACCTAAGATCTGTGGGGCAATATCAACTAGCCTAGTAAACAAGTAATTAGAGGCCTAAAAAAAGAAAAGATATATTGAGGCAGTAAATCTATCTCAAGAGATAGTGACTGAAAATTTTCTAAAACTGATAAAGGACTCCAACTCACAGAAATAAGCAGCTCAATGAATCCCTGGGACAACAAAACAAAGACTTCTATAACCAGGCAAATCATAGTCAAACTGTTGAGAAGTGAAGATGTGAAGTCTTATAATAGCCCAAGAAGAAAACACACTACATACAAGGTGTATTAGTCAGGTTTTCCTGAGAAACACAATTTATAGATATATGTATATATTATATATTGTGGGGTTTGTAGAAAAAATAGAAATAAAACTATATGATAATAGAGCACAAAGGGTAACAGGAGTAAATAGAATGATACTGCTGAAAGTTCCTACATTAATCATGAAGAAGTATATTTCTAGAAAATAGACTGTGATAAGTTAAAGATTCACTTTAGGGGCACCTGGGTGGCTTAATCTGGTGAGCATCTGACCTCAGCTTGGGTCCTGATCTCACAGTTCATGAGTTCAAACCTCAAGTCGGGCTCTGGGCTGATGGCTCAGAGCCTGGAGCCTGCCTCTGATTCTGTGTCTCCCTCTCTCTCTCTGTCCCTCCCCTACTCGTCCTCTGTCTCTCTCAAAATTAATCATTAAAAAAACCCGATTTACTTTATAAACTATAGAGCAGGAGTGGATAATTTCTTTTGTTATAAAGCATCAGATGGGAGATATTTAAGGCTCTACAGGGCAGAGTGTCTCTATTGCAAGTATCCAACTGCTCTGGTGTTGTAGTGCAATGTGGAAACAACCACAGATCATACGTAAACAATAAAACTTTACTTACAAAAACAAACTGTGGGTCATTTTTGGCCTACAGACCATAGTTATTACAGTTGAGCAATCACTGATAATAAAAGAGAGAGGTATAGCCTAAAAATTCAATGAACCATGCAAAGACTTGCAAATGAATATTCCTAGCAGCATTATTCATAAAAACTTCAAACTGGAGACAACCTAAATGTCTGTTACCTGGAGAATGTGATATAGAAAAATTGTGGTGTATCTCTATGATGAAATAGTATTCAGCAATAAAAAGGAATGAACTACGTACACATGCTAGGACCTGGTTGAACCTCAAAACTGCTATGCTCAGTGAAAGAAGGCAGACACCGGAGATCACCGTATTACATTATTCCACTTGGAATATGAAAAATTTGAAATGTCCAGAAAAGGCAAAGCTATAGAGACAGAAAGTATATCAGTGGTCGCTGGGGTGGGGATGCAGATGAGAGGAGAATGGAGATTAACAGCAAATGGGCATAAGGGATTATCCTGGAGTGATGAAATTGTTTTAAAATTGATTTCTAGTCATTGCTGCACACAGCCATGAAACAAAATAGGTTGCAATGGAGGAAATCTGAGGGCAGGAAGGCAACTAGGAGGAAAAAATTAAAGGATTCCAAAAGAGGGACAAATCCATTTGTCTGACTGCATACTCCACAGTCTTTTGCCTTCGGGATAAGGTTTACCAACCATTTTCCATATTTTAACATACTTCTAAGAGTGATGGCACTTCCCTCAGTTATAGCAATTCATGATGGCAGGGTTTCTACTGGTGGTGGGTGCATGTGACCAGTTTAAAAGAGGCTTTAACCGTACACTTGTGATGGGTAGATTATGATATGTGAAATATGTCTCAATAAAGCAATATTTTCAATGTCAGCAAAAACTCTCTGCTTCTACAGTGTAACAAGCTGCAAAAACACACTGCTAACACTCAGAAAAAAAGCCAGATAATAAACAAAAGTGTAACTTCTTGAGTAGACATCTCAAGTAGCAAGACATTCAAATGATCTGAAAAACAAACAATCCAATTAAAAACTGGGCAGATGACCTGAAGAGAAGACATATAGTTGGCCAAGAGACCCAAGAAAAGATGCTCAACATCACTAATCATCAGGGGGAGGCATATCACAACTACACTGAGGTATCACCTTACACCTGTCAGAAAGGCTAGAATAAAAAAAGACAAGAAATAACAAGTGTTGGAGAGGATGTGGAGAAATAGGAACCCTCAGTACCGTTGGTAAGAATAAAAACTGATATAGCCACTGCGGAGAATAGTATGAAGATTCTTCAAAACATTAAGAACAGAAACACCATATGATCTAGTAATCGCACTTCTCGTTATTTATCCAAAGAAAATAAAACCACTGGGGCGCCTGGGTGGCTCAGTTGGTTGAGCATCCAACTCTTGATTTCGGCTCAGGTCATGATCTCACAGTCGTGAGATCAAGCCCCACATTGGCTCTGTGCTGGGCATGGAGCCTGCTTAAGATTCTCTCCCTCACCTGCCTTCTGCCCCTCCCCCACTTTTGCTTTCTCTCTCTCTCTCTCACCCTCTCCAAAAGAAAAAAAAAAAAGGAACAAGAAAAGAAAACCACCAATTCAAAAAGATAAATGGACCCCTATGATTACTGCATTGTCATTTACAATAGCCAAGCTGTGGAAGAAACCCATGTCCACAGATAGATGAATGGATAAGGAAGGTGTGATATAAATGCATGTATAATGGAATAGTAACCAGTTTTTAAAAAGGATAAGATCTTGCCATTAAAGACCATACAGTTGGACCTAGAAGGCATTATGCTAAGCAAGTAAGTCAGACTCGGAAAGACAAATACCATATGGTTTTACTCGTGTGGAATCTAAAAAACCAAATGAGTAAACCAACAATAAGTGGAATCAGATGTAGAACTACAGAGAACTGACAGTTTCCAGAGGGAAGGGGGACTCAGTGAATGGGAAGAATAGAGAAGGGAGTGAGAGATAGTGGCTTCCAGTTATGGAAGGAGTAAGTCATGGGAACAGAAGACACAGCATAGGGATTATAGTCAATGATACTGTAATAGTTATATGGTGAGCATAGCGTAATGTATGGAGAAGTTGAATCACTATGTTGTACACCTGAAATGAATGTAGCATCGTGTGTCAGTTATACTCAAATTTTTAAAAGTCTAAAAAACAAAACCAATACAAAGAGGGAGAAGCCACTTCAAGAAGAGATGAGATATATAATCTTTGATGGAGCACAGAAAAAAGAGAAGGGAGTGATAGAGAAAGGAGAAAAGAAACTTGTTACAGGCTAGCTGTGGGCCCGTATGCTAATTTGAAATAGCCGGACATATCACAAATGAGCAGGCTACAGTCACCCACAAGCTCATTCTCACGGCTCTTCACAGGTGCTCACGAGGAAGACTGGGGTGCGAGCAGGAGACTGAGACAGTACCACTGTTTGGGAGCAGGCCTGAAGGAAGTTACTAGCAGCTGCTGAAGGAGAAGTATAAAGCCTTGCAGACTTCTCTCCAACCCTCAAGCAAAAGCTTTAAAATGCTTGAGGAGAGGCAAAAAACTCTGCAGCTCCCAGGGCCCAGACAAAACTTCACAGCTGAGAAGGAAGGTTAGAAATACAACATCTACCTTGGGAGATGGACAGGTGGCTTCCTTGTTCCCAGGACACAAGCAAAGATCCACCGCTGCAAAGAGAGGAGGTAAAGGAATAAGCCCTCTACTCCTAGGGACGGAGCAGGGAGCCACATTGGACCCAGGGTCTACACTGATAGCAAGTGGAGTTCTGCTACCACTGTGAGCAGGGCAGGAAACTCCCACCCAAGACCAACCATGGATCAAAGGCAGAGAGTGACTGCCTCGAGAAGGAGGAACAGGAACGCAGAGAGTCTCTCCCCAAGACTCAGACACACAGGAGTTACCTAAGACTGGCGCTGGACCAGGAAAAGAGAGAATTTCTCCTGCCTCCATTCCAGGCTTGATACCCAGGAACAAAGGCACAACATCAGCCTGTAACTGGTAGGGGGACATCACCATGACAATGGCCTTAGAGATGGCTGACAGCACAGGAGGTGGTAGGAATCCTGAGGGAAGACCCTCCTAACTCTCAGCCCCACCTTAAGCATAGGACAACAAAGAATTTGAAGCTGGCCGTGCACTCAAAGTGATGACAACACCACCAAGAAAATGTTATTCATGAGGGTGTTGCTAGGATACCAACAGCACTCCATCTTTCTGTATCCAGCGTAGAGTGGAACTTGAAGCTGGATTGGACATCAAAAGGACTGGTTATTCAACTGAAACATCTATTTGCTTTTCCCAACACATACACCAATATTTCCAGCTGTCCCTTTGTTTACTATCTATAGTGTTTTACACTCTGGGGCACCGGACCCTAGTAAGATTCAAGAAGGGAGAGGGATAATCAGGGAGAGAAGGGTCATGTTCAAAAGGGACTCTGAAACCTCATTTTAGTAGGCAGATCCATTTTATAAAAGACTATTTACGGCAGTTGAGTATGTGGAGTGACAAGCTATTTTGTAAAGCTTTTTATTCCTTTTCACCCTTTGGAAAGGCTTGCAGTCACGAGGGTTTCTTGTACCCAAGCTTGAGCTATCTATGTGATTTACCTGTAGGATTAAAAGTATTTTTTCAAGAGTCAGACTGCCACACTTGTAGGCTGTGGGACCTTGGACAGGTGCATTAAGTTTCTAGTGTCTCAATTTTCTGTATTGTAACATGAGGGTTGTGACAGAATTTATCGTATAGGGTTGTCGTAAGCATTAAATGAGATGGCCTGTTTAAAGTGCTTAAGACCGTGAGTGCGCTCAGCGTATGTTAGCTATTATGATAATTCTCATCATGAGGTAATAAAGTCCTTGAATCATTCCTGAAGTCAGAATGAAAGAAGACGACAGAAGTCAAGGACACTGTAGAGACAGAATTGACTTGTGGACTCAATGAATACCAAGGACAAGAAAGAGGCCCGGTTGGAAAATGGCTCTGCATTTTGGGACCCTGAGGGCTGGCAAAATGGTGGTGTCAGTGGTACACTGGAAAGCATGCATCTGGTCTGTAAAAGGTTTGGCTCCAGCCCAATCCATTTGGGATTGCAAGCTTAGTCTCTACTTTTTCAGTTGAAGCCAGAAATCCAGATAATTATGTGAAACCTCCTGAATTTTTTATTTTCTTAAAAATCTGGAGGAAATAAAACATGACTGTGAGAAGCAAATGTGCAACCTCTGTGTAGGACCTTAGAGGCTCACTGCGGTGGAACTCGTCATTACATGTCCCCGAGTGCCTTCCGCATTTTTAAGGGTTCTCATTAAATACTGGTTGAATAAATGGATTTTTGATAACAGTGTTTTCTATAAAGCATATATCCCAATACTTACTGTTTTTTTAATTTCACATTTATAAAAGTATTTGGAGAAAGGGATTTTAAAACATGATGTTGTTTGATATTTAACACTTTAATATTAGAGTTACAAAGGAAAGAAACATTATAAACGTATTATGTAGGCTGAACCCCAGGCAAAATTGTTCAAGGAAGTGGTAATCTTTTCAGTCAGTATATGCTACTTTCATTTTTTCTGTAAGAGCAACGATCTTGTTATACAGATAATAAACCATGTAATTTTCCTCTTGATTTCTCTTCTGATGTCACACTTTTTTTCCTGACCTAGAAGACAGCTTTAAAAATGTTTTACCCTTTGCTGCTCATGCTCCATATTGTATTCTTTTTTCTTGTTAGGACTGCCTTTACCGTGGCTTCCTTCTCCACCTACCTATGCAAAGCTTTTCTAACCTCCTGTAGGGTCTACATTTGTAAGCTCACAATGTAGGGACTCACTGGGGCGACTGGGTGGCTCAGTCAGTTAAGTGTTTGACATTGGCTCAGGTCATGACCTCTTGGTTCGTGGGTTCAAGCCCCACGCAGGCTCTGTGCTGAAAGACACTTCAGATTCTGTGTCTCCCTTTCTCTCTCTGCTTCTCCCTAACTCACACTCTGTCTCTGTCTCCGTCTCTCTCTCAAAAATAAATAAACATTTAAAAAATTAGAGAGGAACTCACCACAAAGTCTGAGTTCCAGTTAGCCAGGAGACAAAAACATTACCTGGAAAGAGGGCATGCAAGGTGGAGAAAGAAGTATGTATGAAGCATAAAGGTAGCAAAATCAAGTTATGCTTGGGAATGGTAGTGGTGTAGGGTGATTAAGGAAGAGGTGAAAAGGCAGGAGATGAATCTGGAAAGTTGGT
Organism: Paguma larvata; assembly: GCA_030068075.1. Lineage (NCBI taxonomy): Eukaryota > Metazoa > Chordata > Mammalia > Carnivora > Viverridae > Paguma > Paguma larvata. The sequence continues at coordinate 7,388,699 of CM057831.1, forward strand.
TTTCAGGATACAATCCACACTCCTTCAGGACTTCTTCCCTAAGCATTTCCAGACTGAAATGCCTCCCTCCATAGAGATGAAGATACATCCAAAGCTCCTCATGAGCTTTGAACGAAAGAGATCTAGGTTTAAATACATGCTCTGTAACATATGAGCTACCTCACCTTAGGAAAGTTATTTAAAATCTTTGGGTCCCGGTTTTCTCATCTGCAAAATGGGAATCAGTATGTTTACCTCAAAGAGAGGTTTTGAGAACTTAATTATATGAAAAGTGGGGGTTTTTTTGTTGCTGTTTTTTGAGCAAGAGAGCAAAAGAGAGAGGGTGCATGTACATGCATGAGTGGGCAGGGGAGGGGCAGAGGGAGAGAGAGAATCTCAAGCAGGCTCCATGCCCAACACAGAGGCTGACGTGGAGCTCAGTCTCACCAATGGTGAGATCATGACTTGAGCCACAATCAAGAGCCAGTCGCTTAACCAACTGAGCCACCCAGGCACCACTTAATATAGTTAATACAGTACTTGGCATCTAAAAAGTTCTCAGTAAAGGATAACTAGTTGTAATAATAGTTGTGTTCCAAAATACAAAATTACTACATTCCTCCTCAAGTGCATGTTTTGGTAGATGTTGTGATTTCCACCTGGAGTTCTCTAACTTTCCTCCTTCTACCTCTGACTGCCTTTTTATTTTAAATGTTAATTCCAGTATAGTTAACATGCAGTGTTATATTTACCTCTGATTGCTTTGGATGGTTCCCTGCTTCAGCAGAGAGGTTGTTTAATCCAGGGTTCCCCTTGGGGGATCCATAGATAGGAATCAAAGGAGAATGCAAACTTAGATGGATAAAACATTGCACCTTTACTTTCATTAATGTCTCACTAAAACTCACTATTAAACAAAAACGTGAATCGACGATAAAACGCCATAGCATTTGCAATATCTAACGTTCAGATTATTAGAAATCACAAATGTTTCGTATCATGTCACAATTGTTTGTGACAGATTTCATGAAGTAGCATTTACTCTCATTAGTACTTTGAAATTACAGTAGTTATGAGACCTAACAGTAGATATTTTTATTTCAGGAGAAAATAGGAAGGGCATATATTTCTATGTCATATTTTAAAATACTTTGAAAACTATAATTCTATAGAATTGGGTTTCTTTGTAATCCTATATGTTTTAATTCAGACATTTGATAACATTTAATAATAAAAAAGGTTCATAGATCATGAAAGGGTTTTATGGCACATACAAAAAAGAAAGAAAGATTAAGAACCCCTGTGTTAGCACTTACTATAGTATACTATCCACTCTTAGATAAATATACTGTTTTCAGTTAAAACTTAGCCTTCAGGTTCAAGCTTACATTCTGAGCTAACCTTCTCTTGGTCTCACTTAATGAGAAATATACTGTTTTCAGTTAAAACTTAGCCTTCAGGTTCAAGTTTACATTCTGAGCTAACCTTCTCTTGGTCTCACCTTCCTCCACCATAAAGGAAGACAGCAAGCAATTACTTAGTTTTAGTTATAGACAATTAGTGTTCAGTGAACTCACGGGGCATGGGGTTCCTTTAAATTAGTGTTTTCTTCTCTCATTCAAGGATCTGGTCTTCCTCAAACAGTTTTATACCCTTTAATATAAACCTCAGAGGACTTCTAACTTGAGCTGAGGATGTAGTTAGCCATCAGGAACTTCATCACTCCCACAGGAACAAGAAAAATCCAGATGATCTACAAATGATATCTGTGGCTTAACTTACCAGAAACTGGGGTCACAGGCCAAACATCTAACTTAACATCTAAAGAAAGATAGTACTTCTCAGAATAGAAGGGAAGAAGGGACACAAACATTGACTTTTGAGCAAACAATGAGGAAGAAGAAATATAGTTATTTTTTTCAAAACTGACTGATAAAAGCTGAGAGTGGGTTAGTGTGAGAGTCCAGAACTTCTAGGAGTGAAGGCATCGGGAACATTTGTACTTACCAGTAGTGATTCTCCTTGGGTCTCCACCAATCACCCATGAGAAAGACTGGGGTCAGTGCAAGAGATTGGATAAAGCCTCATCCGTGGGACAGGCCTAGAGGAGAGAGAAGTTTCTTGATGGGAAAGAGACAAAGTCTCCCCTGCATCCTCCTCCTCTGAGAGCTAAGGCCTTATGCCACTGGGGAAGGACCGTGAACCTTAGCCTTTCAAGAGCACATATGAAGACTGTCCGTAGCTGGGGATGGTAGGAGAAAGAAAACTGTGTGTTCCTGGGGGTGGGGGCGGGGGCAGGAAAGTGACCTGGACCCAGAACATTAGAGATTTCCCAATGAGGTGGGGGGAGGAGGCAGCATCACCAAGAAAGCCCTCCCCACCCCCCATCCAATCTAGGGATACAAAGCCTGCCTTAACATTGAGGTTGAGCCAGAACACCAGAGAATCTCACTCCTTCCCCTCAGCTGGGTACACAGCCCCAAATCTCACTTTAGATTGTTACCGTGTGCATGGGATAAACTCATGGGAGCTGGACTATCAATTCATCATGGAAAGCTCTCTTAGTGTATTTGTGTTTTTCTTATAGTTATAGCCTTTGTGTGAGCTGAATTCTTGTCCACTCATGAGGGACCCAATTACCAAAGGACAAACAAGCACCGTCCCCCATTCACGATATGCGTATCTATATGAAGACATACCTAAGACCCATCCATACATGTTTCACATACCCATTCCATAGTGTAGATGCTGAGTTTTTGTTTGTAACACAAGTGCCTGAATTAAGCTTTGCTAAAACACCTACTTCAAAGGTGGTCGTCTCTAATAGACACACTGCCAGCCACACAACCAGATAATTCCCACTGAGCCTTCTTTGTTTTAGAGATCTTGCTTGATTTCAATAACTATTTGGGCCACTTGCTGTTTTCTCTTCCCACACTTTAAATTCCCATTCTTACATTTTAAATTCACCAATAAAGAGTGAGCCTATGAAACCCTAGCCCCTGCCCTCACCCTCAATACAAGCAGAACCCTAGATCCTATCTCTCTCTCCCCACTCATGATCTCACTGTGTGGTTGAGGTGTGCTGTATCATGTCCAGATTCTATAAATAATAAACCTTTATTTTTTCAGGGCTTCCTGATGGTTGCTGCTGAAGGGGGTCTTACAATCATAAGAACCACAAGGGCCAGTTGAACCCCAATATTGGTTATTGATAGGCTGATACTGGCATGAAACGATTGGGACTAACTAAGGGGAATACCCTATACTTTTAACTTACTTGACTAGCTACCTAACTCAGGTGGGTACTACCATCTGGAAAAACAGCACCGCTTGTTGGGGATGAGTTGCATACTACCTCTGTATTACCTGCTATATCCAACCCAAAGGTCACAGCTGCCATAATAATTCCACATCTCCCCTGAGCAGGAAGATCAAGGCCACACAGTCTAATGAAACTATCATATCACTAATTATAAAGGTCTTAGTTAACTGTTAACGTGTATAAGGGTCCTCCACGCCTCAAGGCCAAGGATAGATAAGGAGGATGGCTTGCAAGGCTGTTGTGAGTGACCCAAGGAGAGGCTCTAGGCTAAGGGCATAAAGAAAACATTCCTATAGGTGAGGAGGACTTGAGATCTCTACCTGTGGCCATTGAGTCAGTGGGTCATGCTTGGACTAGGTGTCCTAGCCCAGAAGAGTGAAACAGCCTCACGACCAGAAACCGATGGTGGCACCAGGGGGAAAATAAAACAGAGGCTTATGGTCTCTGTCACCATTTCACTCACTACTATTCTCTTCATCTCCTGACCCCATTGGATATTATGAGTCCAATCCCTGGCGTGATATTGCTAAAAAATTAATGGACAAATACAAATGCCCTGAACATCTGGCCCCAGTGTCTCCTAAAAACCCTGAAGAAGTACGCCAACTTTCTGATAAATGCAAAACCCCATGAATACTGCTCAGGGGTATATACCAATATGCCAAGACTCTAATATTTACACTATAGAGCCCTGGGCTCTTCAAAACACCGTGCATACCGTACTAGTGGAGGTAGAATCCTGGAGAGATCTCTTGGGACATGCTGAAAGGAAAGCAGCCATCTCTAAGGAAATTCCACAGTGACATTATGCAAACATTTCTGGTAACAACATGTAAGATTAAGGTAACAGGATGAAGACAAGAAGTAGAAACTGAGATTAAAAAAACTCTACCTTAACTGAAATTTAAACCTTTCTTCAAGATTTTGTGCAGCACCAAGGAGAGAGTTAATTGGCTATCGTGGATTTTCTCCTTCCGAACAGAAATTTTTACTCACAGCTGACAAAATGTATTGCCCTGATAGTATCTCTAAAGACCCTACAAGCTACAACCTTAAAGGTCCATCTGGGCTTGATGCTTATTTCCTCCAAGATACCACAGAATTCCAAGACTCTGGCTTTCCCCTGACTGGAACAGAATGAGCGGCATACCTCACGAGGCATTTCTCTTCAAGGAAAAGCCGCCAGGGTTAGGGAGGCACCCGCTGAGGGAAAGGGAAGGTGAAGCCCTCCAGAGCCAGTGAAACTCAAACCGGAGTCCCCCCACTCCTCACTTGAATATTTATTACCTGGGTCCATGCCCACCCTCCCATCACAGTCATCACGACTAAGGCTTGCAGTGAATAGGAAACATTAATTCGAAGCCCACCTCCTGCTGCGCAAAATTGGCACGGTCCAATGGGTTTTATCATTTCCCCAAATAGTGACCCAAATGACTCCTCTTTGTTTCCCACCCAGAAGATGCCCCATTTGACCCTGAGTCCAGAGAATTACTCTTTACAAGGCACTCCCCATAATTATAGGATGGCACTATTACATTTTAACTGGGGCTGCCAAAACAACCCAAAAGGTACTCAACCTCCTAGGATAAAATTTACATTTTCTTTCTCTGTCCCTTGAAGATGTAAATCTTACTATGTCTTTGAAATGTAAATACCCCAGGAGATAACTAAAACTCTGCTTACAATCGCTTGAGAATGAAGGGGAAACAATGAGTATGAAGGTGGAAATAAAACCAAAAACCCAAAAGAGAAAGAGGCCTTTTAAAATACAAACTGCTAAAAAAGCTCTTTTGCCCAAAATCCAGTCCACAAGGCCTTTTTAAGATTACAAGGACAAATACAAATTTTTTAAGCCTCCACAGTTAGTAAAAAAAAATTTTAGCCACTAGAATGGGTAATCTTTACTTTTTGCTGCCAGAGACCATTTGAATTCAGTTGTTATTTATAAACTAGTGAGTTTTATATTGTATCGATTCATGGCTTAAATTTTAGAATGAAAGCTATAAGGTTTCTGTTTGAGTCTGTCTGTGTCTATACATGTATGCTGCAGATGTGTGCAATTTTTCTACCTCTAGATGGAATTGCCAAACTTAATTTGTAAAAGAGCTCTATTTAATTGGTTTAAAAATAAGCACATATGAATTAAGTGTTCTTTAAAATCAGAAATACAGAAACTAACCCAAATATTTTTTAATTTTTTTTTTTTTTTGAGAGGGAGCGAGCATGAGCAGGGCAGGGGGCACAGTGAGAGAAGGAGAGAGAGAATCTCAAGTAGGCTCCACACTCAGTGCAGGGCTGGAAGCAAGGCTTGGTCTCATGACCATGAGATCATGACCTGAGTTGAAATCAAGAGTTGGAGGCTTGCAGACTAAACCACCCAGGGCCTCTGGATAAATGTAATTAATTTAAGTATTCCAGAAGTTACACGAAATTCCTAAAAATCTGATGTGTAATGTTATTAGTCATAATTCCACTTGTCATCTTAAATTGTATGTCACAGAACTATATTTTTTGTCACTTGCATTATAATGAACTTTCTTCAGATCTTTAACCAGTGACTGTTTTGTATCTTTTGTTGTTTATAAACAGCTATTGTTTTACTCTGCTGCTTTTGCCAAAGTGCTTCACCTTCAAGAAAATTCACGGAAGGGTCTCTAACAAGTACATGTTTCTAATAACTTGTAGATCATACCACTGAACTGAGTAAAGATTCAGAACTCTAAGGAAAAAGTAGGTTCATCAAACTAACAAAAGATCAATAACTAATTACAAAGGACTGAGTGAACAGATGAGGAAGATTATAACTCCTCATGATGTTTATTGGAAACACTGTTGGTTTTTTTCATCTTTTGTTTTCCAGATTTAAGGAAACTTTCTCTTAAGCTGTGACTTCCAGCAATTTGGTAAAGTATATCTTTGTGAACAAAGATGAAACAATTATTTTTCCTCCCTGCTTATTAAATACCTGATACAAACACGTGCACCATAAGGACCTAACTTGAGTTAGGTCACCACCTCCTGAAATGAGATACAACCCTTTAAGTGAATTGACCTCTTCTCAAGACTGAGAGGTTAATTCAATGAGATATGGAGCAATCTACCAACACAGATAGATTCAAGCCTACTTATACCAGATGACTCAAAATGTTAAAATATGTCACAGTGTTTTTCAAATCTTTGGATGATTTCTAGGGCCCCTCAGATTACTGACTTGGTTTCATCATGCGACACTTCAAGCTTTGGACAAGCAGCTGAATGTTACACCAAAGATGAAGACAGGTTAACAGAGAGATCAGGGTAAGAGACAAAGAGAACCACGACAGAACTGTGGTCATCTCAGGGTGATTGCATGAGTGCCCAAGGTTACACTTCCCGAGGAGTAGCATCCGAGTCTGTATACCCCAGGAGAAACAGACTTTACTAAAGTGTCCATCCAAGTCGCTAAACAAATAAACAAGCAAACAACAACATCAAGATTTAAAGGAATAGATTAGTACACAGAGTTACTGCACTATATTATCTGAAAAGTCCAATTTCAAAGAAAAAAAATATGAGCCATGCAAAGTAACAGGGAAGTATGATCAGAGAAAGAAGCAAGCAACAGAAACTGCCTAAGAGAGAGTCAAGGGGTCAGATGTAGTAGACAAAACTTACAAAACAACAACAATAAATATGTCCAAAGAATTAAGGGAGATTTTGTTTAAAGAGATAAAGAAAAGTATTCTGACAAAATCTCATCAAAGAGAGATCATCAATTCAGATAAATTATTTTAAAAAAAACCAGAAGATAATTCTAGAGTTGAAAAGGACAATAACTGAAAGGTTCATTAGTGGGGCTCAAGAGATTTGAGTGGGCATATCAGCTTATTTGAAGATAAGTTGATAGAGATTATATATTTTGGAGAACAGAAAAATAAGCACACCAACATACACATAATGAAAGAACATAGCAGAGGAAAGGGAGGAAAAAATAGAAAAAAAATTATTTGAAAAAATATAATGGCTGAAAGTTTCTCAAATTTGATTAAAAACACTAATCTATACATCCAGGAAGCTCGACCAACTCCAAATAGGATAGTATAAAGAGATCGACATCTAGACATGTAATCGTAAAAAATGATAAAAGACAAACTCAAAATCTGGAAAAAAGAAAATGCCTAGTTATGTGCAAAATATCACACAAGATGAACTGTTGATTTCTCATCAGAAAAAAATGGGGCAAGAAGGGAGTAGAATGACATATTTAAATGACGTATTTTAAAAAAGGAAAAAGAAAAACAATAATAAAACTCGCCAGCTGGAATCTTTTATCCAGCAAAACTGTATTTCACAACTGAAGGTTAAGAAATAAAAGACATTCCCAGGGAAACAAAAATGGACAGAATCCATTGCTAACAGACCTGCCTTACAAGAAATAGTAACACAAATTCATCAGGTTGAAAGTAAGTGACTCAGTAATTTGAATTGGTGCATGCGCACGGGTACGCAGACACACACACACACACACACTAACTATAGAACATAACTACCACAAATCACCAGAATCCACTATATATGGTAATTGCAAGAACAACCATTAAAAATTTTTAAATAGTAAAAATATCACTAAAGAAATTCAGAGTGCACTAGAAAACATTCATTTAATGCAAAAGAAAGCAATAAAGAAGGAACAAAGGAACAAAAGAATAGGACAGGAAAAGATGGCAGAATAGGAAGATCCTAAGCTGAACTCATTCCATGGATACACCTAGGTTCATACATCTGGGTGAAGAACCCATAAATGACTTAAATACTGGCAGAGGAGACTCTCCACAGCTATTTATGGAAAACCCACATAGAGAAACTGTAGGAAGGGCAGAGACCCATTTGGGAACCAAATTAGCCTGCAGACTAACCACAAAAGAGAGAGACACTGAAAGTATGGAAAAGCGAAAGGAACAGACTCCAAAACAGTCACTCCAGGCACAAGGGACCCAAGACAAATCCCCATAATATTTGGCTTTGAAAAGCAGAAGAGTTAACTTTGTAAGTTTTTATAATTAGTGGGGCTTAACACTAGGAATTTTATAAATCAGTGGCTTTTGCTCTGGGAGAGCTGGAAGAAGGTAGGAAACTGAGGCCCAAATCTTAAAAAGACAGTATGACAAACAAATACACTGAGATACAGCATAGAAGCATCAGTTTGGAAAATGCCTGGGTTATACAGAAAGGGGCTTTATTTACTAATGTCAGAATGTGTACAGGAAGGGCAGGAATCTGTAGATTTGTCAAAAAAACAAAAGAGCTGGCTAGTGTGATTTCTCTTTCCCACCTAAGGGAACCAGTGCAAATTCCCTCCATCTGGCTTAAAATAGTTCACCCTACCCTCACATTCTCTTGTGGATCTACCCTATCCAACCTGCCCCATTTAGCAGGTGTTCCTCACAAGTGGCTCCAGTTCTCTTCCAACAAGCAGACCAGTGAGTCCACTGCTAACGCACCCTGACCCCACATTCCTGTGGATTCACCCCATCCAACCTGCTGCACTTGGTAGGCATCATTCCAAAGTGATGCCATAAGCATGGCATTGTGCAAGCAAACCTGACAGTTGCCACCACCACTCCAAAGCGACCCCTGACATGAGAGAGGGGATGATAACCACACACACAAGTTTAAACACAGCCACAGCAGTGGGTCAGGGGCAGATATCTGGTCTGACTACAAGCCCTAGCCATCAACAAATACCTCAAATGGGGTAGCACAAAGAGAAAACCTGGTTTGGGGTCACAGCAACCTCAACAGAAAGAATGCAGGCAGACACTGAGTCTGATTGCAGGCCCCGCCCACTAACAAACATCTCAGGGGATAATGCAGTTTTGTGCAAATGCACTTCTGGCAAACATCAGGTCCGACCAAACTTAAGCCCAAAGCAGCCCTATACCGGCTCCTTAATAGCACGGGACCAAAATGATCCCGCAACAAGCAAAGAAAGTCATTGCAGACAGCTAGATTGAAGGAAAAAGAAGCTCAGCCACAATAGTAGGGCACACAGAACACACATAGGAGACACCTCTAAGGCAACAGATTCTGGTGAACAGGGGGCACTGTACTGTAGGGAAAGCAGAGGACCTTGTCTCCATAAGGCCACTACTTTAAGACCAGGAGATATAGCAGACTTTCCTAACACACAGAAAGAGACACAGTTAGATACAATGAAGGGACAGAGGAATATGTCCCAAATGAATGAACAGGACAAAAATCACAGCAAGACAGCCAAACAGAATGAAGATAAGTAATATAATTGACAGATAATTTAAAATAATGGTCATAAAGATACTCACTGGATGTGAGAGAAGAGAGGAATCTCAGGGTGCCTGGATGGCTCAGTCAGTTATGTACCTAACTCTTGATTTTAGCTCATGGTGATCAAGACCCACATCAGGCTCTGTGCTGACAGCATGAAGCCTGCTTGGGATTCTCTCTCTCCCTCTCTCTGCCCCTTCCCTCCTGTCTTTCAAGATAAATAAATAAATAAATAAACATTTTTTCAAAATAAAAGATTGGATTCTCACTAAGGTCTTCAAAAAAAAAGAAAATATCAAAAAGAACCAATCATATATGAGTTCAAAAACTGAAATTAAAAATACACTGGAGGTAATAAATAGTAGAATAGAGGCAGCAGAAGAATTTATCAGTGAGCTGGAAGATAGAATAATGGGAGCAACTAAGCTGAACAACAGCAACAAAACAATAAAATAGGAGAATGAGTTAAGGGAACTCAGTGACACCAATGAGCATATTAACATTTGCATTATTGGGAACCCAAAAAGAAAAGAGAGAGAAAAGGGGAAAAATATTTATATGAAAAAGTAATAGCTAAAAACTCCCTAACTCTAGGGAAGGAAACAGACATTCAGATCCAGAAGCCACAGAGATCCCCCAACAAAATCAACCCAATGAGGTCCATGCCCAGACATAATAATTAAAATGGTGGAAAGGAATGATAAAGAGAATTTTAAAAGCGACAAGAGAAAACAGTTATATATATAAGGAAAACTCCATAAGGCTATTAGCTGATTTCTCAGCAGAAACTTGTAGGCCAGATGGGAGTGGCATGGTATCTTCAAAGTGCTGAAAGGAAAAACCCTGCAACCATGAATACTCTATCCGGCAAAGCTATCATTTAGAATAGAAGGAGAGATAAAGAAGTTCCGAAACAAAAGTTAAAGAAATTCATCACCACTAAACCAGTCTTACAAAAAATGTTAAATGGGGTTCTTTGAATGAAAAGGAAAGACAAGGCACACCTGGTCACTCAGTAGGTTGAGCATCCAACTCTTGATTTCAGCTCAGGCCACGATCTCATGGTTCGTGAGTTCGAAAGCCTCTGTGTTGAAAGTGTGGACCCTGCTTGGGATTCTCTGTCGTTCTCTCTCTCTGCCCCTACCCTGCTCATGTGCACATGCTCTCTTGCTGTCTCTCAAAAATAAACAAACATTCAAGGAAAAAAAAAGGAAAGATGAGAAGCACGAATAAGAAAAATAAGGAAAAAAATTCACAGGCACGTATAAACATAAGAAAAATAGTACATAATAAAATTAGTAGATTCATCACTTACAAAACCAGTATGGAAGTTAAAGCATAAAAGTAGTAAAATCAAGTATATCTATAAAAAATTAATCATGGGTTCATGAAATGAAAGGATGTAAATTATGATACCAAATACCTAAAAGGTAGGGGGAGGGGAGAAGCAGGGTTTACTGCTTTTAGAATATATTTGAATGTAAGTGACCATAATCTTAGTATAGACTACTGTATGCAAAAGAAATTACATATAAACCTAATGGTAACCACAAATCAAAAACTTGTAATAGATAAAAAATGAGAAAGTAATCCAAGATATTACTAAAGAAAGCCATCAAACCACAAGAATATGAGAAGAAAGGAACAGAGAAGAACTACAAATACAACCATAAATCAAGTAACAAAATGTGTCATATACATACCTACCCAATACTTTGATGCAAATGAACTAAATGCTCCAATCAAAAGATACAGAATGAATGAAGGGATAAAAAAGTAAGACCTATCTATATGCTGCTTACAAGAGACTAATTTCAGACCTCAAGACACATGTAAAATGAAAGTAAAGGGATGGAAAAATATTTACTGTGCAAAGAGAAGTGAAAGGGAAGCTGGGGTAGTAATAGTTCTGTTGTATAAAATAGACTTTAAAACAAAGACTGTAACAAGTGACAAAGAAGGACACCACATAATCATAAAGGGAATAATCCAACAAGAAGATTGTAAATATTTACACACTCAACATGGAAGCACTCAAATACATAAAGCAGTTATTAACAAATATGCAGAAAGAAATCAGTAGTAATATAATAGAATTACAATAATAGTCAGCGGCTTTAAAACCCCACTTACAGCAATGGATAGATCATCCAAACAGAAAATGTACAGAAAACAGTTGCTTTGAATGACACATTGGACCAGATGAATATAGCAGAAATATTCACCGTATTCCATTCAAAACCAGCAGAATGCACATTCTTTCAAGTGGACATGAAAAATTCTTTAGAATAGATTACATTAGGCCACAAGTCAACCTATAAATCAACCATAAGAAAAAATCTGGAAACAATAAAAATAAGATGCTACTAAACAATGAATGTGCCAACCAAGACATCAAAGAAGAATAGAAAAAATACATGGAGACAGGTGAAAATTAAAATAAAACGGTCCAAAATCTTTGAGATGCAGCAAAAGCAGTTCTAAGAGGGATTATAGCAATACAGGCCTACTTCAAGAAGAAAAATTCCAAACCACCTAACCTATTCCTAAAGAAGCTACAAGAAGTAGAACAAAGAAAACCCAAGACCAGTAGAAGGAAGGAACAATGAGGATTAGAGCAGAAATAAGTGAAATAGAAACTAAAAAAATAGAACAGATCAGTGAAACCAGGATCTGGTTCTTTGAAAAGATCAACCAAATTGATAAGCCTTTATCCGGACTCATTAAAAAAAGAGAGAGAGAGAGAGAGATCTTAAATAAACAAAACCTGAAATTAAAGAAGAGTAATAACAACCAACACTAAAGAAATACAAAGAATTATAAGAGAATATTATGAAAAATTATATGCCAACAAACTGGACAATCCAGAAGAAATGGATAAATTCCTAGAAACATACAACCTCTCCCAAACTAATCCACAGAGAAATTGAAAATTTGAACAGATAATCAGCAATGAAATTGAAACAGTAATCAAAAAACTCTCAACATGGGGCACCTGGGTGGCTCAGTTGGTTAAGTGGCTGACTTCGGCTCATGTTATGATCTCATGGTCTCTGAGTTCTAGTCCCGGGTGTGGGGTTTTGTGCTGATGGCTCTGAGCCTGAAGCCTGCTTCGGATTCTGTGTCTCCCTCTCTCTCTGACCCTCCCCTGCTCACGCTCTGTCTCTCTCTCTCTCAAAAATTAATAAACATTAAAAAAAAAAAAAACTCCCAACAAACTAGAGTCCAGGGCCAGATGGCTTCACAGGTGAATTCTACCAAACATTTAAAGAGTTAACACCTATTCTTCTCCAATTATTTACAAAAAGAGAAGAGGAAAGAAAGCTTCCAAATACATTCTATGAGACCAACATTACCCTGATACCAAAACCAGATAAAGACATTACAAAAAAAGAAAACTACAGGAAAATAGCTTTGATGAATATAGATGCAAAAATTTTGAACAAAGTATTAGCAAACACAATCCATCAATACATTAAAATCATTCACCACAATCAAGTAAGATATATTCCTGGATGTAAGGGTGGTTCAATACTCACAAATTAATCAACGTGATTCACCTCATCAACAAGAAAAAGGATAAAAACTGTATGATTGAGTTCTGGTTCAAGATGGGGATGTAGGAAGACTCTGAATTTATCTCCTCCACAGAATACACCAAATTCCTCTTGAAGAACAACTGAGGACTGACTGGACAGCTACTGAACTACCAGAAAGAGAATGGCAAGAGAGATGGAGACACAGTAACAAAGGAAACCCCTATCCTCAACTCCGTGAAGAATGGCACTGGGGAGGAAGAGTGAGGAAGAACTGGGAACAGATCCCTCTGTCCTTGGGCACAGAAAAAAAAAAAGCCACAGTTTAAAAGGGCAACTAGCATATAAAAAAAGAAAACATTAGAACTCTGACAAGCTGTGGAGGACCTATGAGAAAGCTCTCCAGGTCAGAGGCACTGAAAAATGACGTGGTTTACTTTCCCACCCCACTTTAAAACCCTGGACCAGAGCAGGGTCTGGATAACATGGTGGGAGATCCAGTCATCTTGGTGGGCTTGCAACTTCGTGAGCCCAGGGTCCACAGACCCGTACAAGCCCTAGATGCACTGGGATGCAGAAAAGAAGCCATGGTTTAGAAGAGCCAGGAACTGAAGGCTTTCCCCACCTCAAGGACAGAGACCCAGAGTTTGGCCACTGTAAGAGGTAGGTTTACAGCCATAAATCATCAGAGAGGGCGTGTGACCTCAGCAAGCCCAGGGTCCACAGGCTCGCACCAGCTCTAGCTGTGCTGGGACAGAGAAACACTCATAGTTTAGAAGGGCCAAGGCACTGCAGGAAAGCTCTCCCCGCCTCCACCTTGAAGGCCTAGACCAGAGCAGAGTCTGGCTTCATAAACAGTAGGTTTGATCACCATAGTTGGAGGGTTCTAATTCCATAAGTGGGTGGGTCCAGTTGTCACAGGGTGTTTGTGACCTCAGCAAGCTCAGGGTCCTGAAGACCACACCAGTCTCAGTCACGCTGGGACACAGAAGAAAGGCCACACCACTCTCAGTCATGCTGGGACACAGAAGAAAGTCTAAGGTGAGTAGACAAAAGGAAATAATAAAGATCAGAGCAGAGATAAGTGACATAGTGACTGTAAAAACAATAGACAAAAAAATCAATGAAAACAAGACATGATTCCTTGAAAAAATAACGAATTTGAAAAATCCTTAGACTCGTCAAGAAAAAAAAAGAATCCAAATAAAATCAGAAAGGAGGGAGAAGTAACAACTGATACCACAGAAATACAAGAGTCCTATGAAAAATCATATGCCAACGAACTGGACAACCTAGGAGAAATGGATAAATTCCTAGAAACATCCAATCTTCAAAAATTGAACCTTGAAGAAATAAAATATCTGAATAGACTGATGGACAAGTAATGAAATTATTCATCAAAAGAAAACCCCAAAGTAAAAGTTCAGGACCCGACAGATTCACAAATGAGTTCTAGCAGACATTTAAAGCAGAGTTAATACCTATTCTCCTCAAACTATTCTAAAAATTTGTAGAGGAAGGAAATCTTCTAAATAGGTTCTATGGAGCCAGCATTACCCTAATACAAAGTCAGACAAAGACACCAAAAAAAGAGAACTACAGGCCAATATCCCTGATGAATATAGATGCAAACATCCTCAACAAAATATTAGCAAACTGTATACAACAATACATTAAAAAGATCATTCACCATGATCAGGTGGGATTTATTCCTGGGATGCTAGGATGATTCAACACTTGCAAATCAATCAACATCATACACCACATCAACAAAATGAAGGACAAAAATCATACGATCATCTCCACAGATGCAGAAAATGCATTTGACAAGATTCAATACCCTTTCATGATAAAAACGCTTAACAAAATGGAGATAAATACTTCATCCTATGCAGTGAAAAACAGATCTTTCTAACATCAGAAACAATACGTCAGTTGTCTTCACTTTTATTCAACCTAGTCCTAATAATCCTAGGCAAAGCAATCAGAGAAGAAAAAGAAATAAGAGACATCCATATTGGTAAAGAAGTTGTTAAATGGTCACTATTCACAAATGACACGTTGCTATAAATAGAAAATCCTAACGATTCCACCAAAACCTACCAGAAGCAATAAATGAATTCAGGAAAGTGGCAGGAAATAAATCCAGAAATTGGTAGTGTTTTTATGTGCTACAAGAAAGTGGCAAGAAACACAAATTTTAAAAACACTATTTACAATTGCATCAAAAAGAATAAAATATCTAAGAATAAACTTAACCAAAGAGGTGAAAGAGTTGTACTCTGAAAACTATTAGACACTGATGAAAGAATTTGAATATGACACAAATGGAGAGATAGTCCTTCCTCATGAACTGGAAGAATATTATCAGATTTCCATATTCCCCAAAGCAATCTACAAATTCAATGCAATCTCTGTCGAGATATCCATAGCATTTATGGCAAAACCAGAACAAATAATACTAAAATTTGTATGGAATGACAGAAGACCCTGAATAGCCAAAGCAAACTTGAGAAAGAACAAAGCTGGAAGTAGCACAATCCCAGATTTCTAGATATATTACAGAGCTGTAGTAATCAAAACAGTATGGTACTAGCACAAAAATAGACACAGAAATTAACAGAACAGGATAGAGATCCCAGAAATAAACCTACATATACATATAGTCAATCAATCTATGATAAAGGAGAAATGAATATCCAATGGGGGAAAAGACAGTCTTTTCAATAAATGGTGCTAGGCAAAGTACAACTAGATGGAAAAGAATGAAAATGGACTTTCCAACACCATACACGAAAATAAACTCAGAATGGATTAAAGTGAGAACTGAAACCATAAAAATTCTATAAGAGAAAACAGGCAGTCATTTCTCTGACATCAGCCATGGCAACTTATTTCTGGATGAGGCTCCCAAGGCAAGGGAAACAAAAGTGAAAATAAAATATTGGGACCACACTGAAATAATTTTTTTTCATGGCAAAGGAAACCATCACCAAAATGAAAAGGCAACTTACCGAATGAAGACATACAGATTGCCAAGTGACACATGAAAAGATGCTCAAAATCACTAATCATCAGGGAAACACAAATGAAAGTCACAATAAGATATCACCTCCTACCTGTTAGAATGGAAAAAATAAAGAACATAAGAAAAAACAAGTGTTGGCAAGAACGTAGAGAAAAGGAACACGTGTATATTGTTGGTGAGAATGCAAACTGATATAGTCCCTGTGGAAAACAATATGGAGGTTTCTCATAAAAATAAATACCATATGATCCAATAATTCCACTATTACGTATTTACTCAGGGAAAAGGAAAACACTAACTCAAAAAGATATATTAACCCCTAAGTTTATTGTGGCATTATTTAGAATAGCTAAGACAGAGAAGCAATATGTCTGTTAACAGACAAATGGATAAGGATATTTTGGTATATATACACAACAGAATATTGCATAGCTATAAATAAATAAAGGAGGAGACTGTGTCATTTGAGGCAACATGGATGGACCAACAGGGTTTCATGGTAAGTAAAGTAAGTCAGACTGAGAAAGATAAATACCATACGATTTCACTCATAAATGGAATCTAAAAAAAAGTAACAATCAGAACTATAAATACAGAGAATTGGTGGTTGCCAATGGGAGACAGGGGTGGGAGCTGGGCAAAATGGTTAAAGGAGAGAGGGAGATACAAGCCTCCAGCTACAGAATGAGTAAGGCAGAGCAATAAAATGGCAGAGCATAAGGAATATAACCGACGATATTGTAGTAGCAATGTAGTGGGGGAGATGGTAGCTACACTTGTGGTGAACGTAACATAATGGACAAACTTGTCAAATCATTAAGCTGTACACCTGAAACTAATGTAACATCGAGACAACTATACTCAGAAAAATGTGATCATCTCAATAGATGTAGAAAAAACTTTAGACAAAGCACAACATCCATTCATGATAAAAACTCTGGGCAAAGTAAGTTTAGAGGAAACATACCTCAACCTAATAAAGGCCATGTAAGAAAAGCCCACAGATATCATACTCGATGGTGAAAAGTTGAGAGCTTTTCTACTAATATCAGGAATAAGACAAGGATGTCTAATCTAACCACTTTGGTTTTTGGTTTTGTAATTATTTTTTACTTATTCTTAATTTTTAAATAACATGCTTATTTTTATTCAAAATACCTCAGCAATTTTAACAGTCTTTTTTAAAAAAAATTTTTAACAAGTTTTTGGGGCACCTGGGTGGCTCAGTTGGTTAAGCGTCTGACTTCGCCTCAGGTCATGATCTTGCAGTTTGTGAGTTCGAGCTCTGTGCTGACAGCTCAGAGCCTGGAGCCTCCTTCAGATTCTGTGTCTCCCCCTCTCTCTGCCCCTCCCATCCTCATTCTCTATCTCTCTCTGTCTCTCAATAATAAGTAAAAATATTAAAAAATTTTAAAAATATTTTTAACAATTTTTAAAATTTAAATCCAAGTTAATTAACATATAGTGTAATTATGGTTTCAGGAATAGAATTTAGTGACTCATCACTTACATATAACACCCAGTGATCATCGCAACAAGTGCCCTTCTTAGTGCCTATCACTCATTTGGCCCATTTCCCTGACCCAACACCCTGCCAACAACCCTCAGTTTGTTCTATGTAATTAAAAGTCTCCTTTGGGGTCACCTAGTGGCTCAGTCGGTTAAGCATCTGACTTCAGCTTAGGTCATGATCTCGCATTTCATGCAGTTCAAGTCCTGCATTGGGCTCTGTGCTGACAGCTCAGAGTGTGAGGCCTGCTTCAGATTCTGTGTCTCCCTCTCTCTCCCCTCCCTCGCTTGCACTCTATCTCAAAAATAAACAAAACATTAAAAAAATTTTTTTAAAGAGACTCTTAAGGTTTGTATCCCTCTCTGATTTTATCATAGATTTTTCTTTCCACTTTCATTCAACATAGTACTGGAAGTCCTAGTCAAAGCAATCAGACAACAAAAAGAAATAAAAGGCATTCAAATTAAGGAAGAAATAAAACTTTCACTATTTGCAAAAGACATAATGGTAAACATAGAATATCCTGAGACTCCACCCAAAATGACTAGAAATGACAAATTAATTCAGTAAAGTACCAGGATACAAAATTAATATACAGAAATCTGTTGCATTTCAACACACTAATAATAAAGTAGCAGAAAAGAAATTTAGAAAACAATTTTATTTCCAAATACACCAAAAATAATTAAATATCAAGGAATAAACTTACCCAAGGATCTGAAAGACTCATGTTCTAAAAACTATGAAACATGACGAGAAAAACTGAAGATGACACAAACAAATGGAAAGATAGTCCATTCTCATGGATTGGGAGAATATTGATAAAATGTTACTACTACTCAAAGCAGTTTACAGATTTCATGAAATTCTTATCCAAACACTAATAGCATTTTTCCACAGAACTAAAATAATCCTGAATTATTCTGAATAATTCAAGTGTACGACTTAATGACTTCATAAGTTAATACATTATGCTGTGTTCACAAGTACAGCTACCATGACCCTGAATAACCAAAGCAATCTTGAAAAAGAACAAAACTGGAATTATCACAATCCCAGATTTCTAGATATACTACAAAGCTGTAATAATCAGAGCAGTATGGTATGGGCACAAAAATAGATACATATCAATGGAACAGGACAGAGACTCCAGAAATAAACCCACGATTATATGTCAATTAATAGACGACAACAAGAGGCAAGAACATGTGATGAGAATATGCAATGTATCTTCAATGAATGGTGTTGAGAAAACTGACAGCTACACACAAAAGAATGAAACTGGACCACTTTCTAAAACTGTACACAAAAATAAACTCAACACAGTAAAGACATAAATGTGAGACCTGAAACCATAGAAATTCTAGAAGAGAACACAGACACTAATTTCTTTGACATTGGACTTATCAATATTTTTCTAGAAATGTCTCTTGCCTAACACAAGGGAAACAAAAGCAAAAAAAAAAAAAAAAAAAAGAAAACTGATAGGAGGACTATATCAAAATCAAAAGACTTTGCACAGCAAAGGAAGCAACCAACAAACTAAAAGACAGCCAACTGAATAGGAGAAGGTATCTGCAAATGACACATCTGATAAGGGATAAATTTCCAAGATATATAAAGAACTCATACAACTCGACACCAAAAAAACCAAATAATCCAGTTAAAAAAATGGACAGAAGACATAAACAGACATTATTCCAAATACATAAAAAGGACCAACAGACACATGAAAATATGCTCCAAATCCCTAATACTCAGGGAAATGCAAATCAAAACCACAGTGACATATCACCTCACACCTGTCAGAATGGGTAAATTGAAGAAGACGAAGAACCAGTGCTGGTGAGGATGTAGAGAAAATGGAACTCTCATGCACTGTTGGTAGGAATGCAAACTGGTGCAGCCACTGTGAAAAATAGCATGGAGCTACCTCAAAAAATTAAAAAAAGAAATACTATATGATCCAGTAATTCCACTATTCAGTATTTACCCAAAGAAATCGAAACACTAACTTAAGGAAATAGACACCCATAGGTTTACTGCAGTATTGTTTACAATAGCCAAGATATGGAAGCAATCTAAGGGTCCATTCATGAATGGACCAAAAATAGATGGGATATATATATACAATGGAACATTACTGAGCCTTAAAAAATGAATAAAATTTTACCATTTATGACATCATGGATGGATATAGAAGGTATAATGTTAAATGAAATAAATCAATCAGATAAAGATAAATACCACACGATTTCACTCATATGTGGAATTTAAGAATAAAAAAGGAGGGGGGGTACAAAAAACTCTAGACTCTTAAATACAGCAAACAAACTTATAGTTGCCCAAAAGGAGTTAAGAGGAGAGGCAAAATAGGTGAAGAGGCTTTAGAGTAAACTTATCATGATGAGCATGGAATAACATATAGAATTGTTGAATCACTGTATTGTACACCTGAAAGTGACACAAGACTATATATTAATTATACTGGAATTAGAAAATAAAATGCAAACTCCCAAAATGGGACATATTGAAAATAAAAAGTAAAACAATTATATCAATATCAACATTAAATGTGAATGGATTAATCGACCCAATCAAAAGGCAGAGATTGCCAGATTGGTTAATAAGATTCAACTCTATATTGTCAACAGGAGACAAACAACATTTAATAATGCAGAGAGATTGAAAGTAAAAGAATTTCAAAAGACATATCATTCATACAGAAAGAAAAAAATCTGGAGTTGCTATATTAATATCAGACAAAATAGAATTTAAATCAATATTACTAAAGACAGAGACTAACATTTTCTAGTGATGAAAAGCATTTATCAGAGATTTATAACAATTTTTAAAAATTTAAAAAATATATGCATCTAACAATATAGTTCTAAAATACAAAAATACACAGAGCAAAAACTAACTGAAGGTAGAAATAGACAATTCAATGAGTATAGTTAGAGACGTCAATATTTCACGTTTTAAAAAATGTTACAACAACCAGACAGAAGGTCTGTAACATAAAGCAACCAGACCTAGAAGTCTTCACTCAGAAGACTACACAATCTCATCAAGTACATGTGGAATAGAACATGTACTATACCAAAGAACAAGCCTCTCTGTATATATAAATTGAAACAATGCAAAGTTTATTCTCTAATCACAGAGAATGAAATTAGAAATTAGTAATGGCAATGAATTTGGAAAATTCACAAATACATGGAAAATAAAACACTACTGAATAATCATTGTGTCAAAGAAGAAACAAAAATGAAAATTAGAATATTTTGAGAAAGAAATCAATGAACTATAAATTAATCTCCATCTTAAGAAAGTGGAAAAAGAGCATTAAACCTCAGGCAAGAAGAAGGGAGAAAATATTAAGATTGGAGCAGAAATTAATAGAAAACAGAAAACCCAACAGAGAAAAATCAATAAACAAAAAAGAGTTCCTTTGTAAAGACCAACAAAATTAATACATCTTTATCTCGGCTGGACAAGAAAAAAAGAGAAGACTAAGTTACTAAAGTCAGGAATAAAAGGGTAAGTCATTGTTAATTTTACTGAAATAAAAAGGATTATAAGGGAAGGCCATGAATAACTGTACACTAACAAAGTAGATAATTTACATGAAGTAGATAAATTTCTCAAGAGACAAACTACCAACACTGAGTAAAACAGAAATAGAAAATATTAATGACCTATAACAAATTTAAAAAATGAATTAATAATTTTAAAACTTCTTGCAAAGAAAAGCCTAGATCCAGATGACCTCACTGCTGAATTCTACTAAGCACTTAAAAAATTAATACCAATTATTCAAAAACCTCTTTTAAAAATAGAAGAGGAGGGATCATTTCCCAAGTCATTCTATGAAGCCTGTATTATTTTGATCTCAAAGCTAGACAAAGACACTACAAGAAAACTGCAGACCAATGGCTCTTATGAATATAGATGAAAAATCCTCAATAAAATATTAACAAACCACATTCATTAACTTTAAAAAGGATTATACACCATGACCACATAGGATTTATTCCAGGAACGCAACTAGAGTTTAACAAGTGGAAATCAGTGTAATGCAACTTATCCATAGAATAAAGCACAAATCCCATATGGTCATCTCACTACATGCCAAAAAAACATTTGACAAAATTTAATAGCTTTTCATGATTAAAACATTCAACATATTATTAACAGAAGTGAACCACCTCCACCTGCTAAAGGGCATCTATGAAAAACCTGCAACTAATATCATACTTAACTGAAATAAGTAAGTGAAATACTCAACACCTCCCCTAAGATCAAGATAAAGGCAAGGATGCCTGCTTTCACCACTGCTGCTCAACATTGTGATGGAGGTTCTAGGCAGGGCAATTCGGCAGTAAAAAGGAAGTAGGCATCCAGACAGGAAATGAGAAAGTAAAATCATCTCTATTTGCAGGTGACATGATAATGCCCTATATAGAAACTCCTAAGCAATCCATTAAAAACTATTAAAACAAAGAAATGACTTCAGCAAGGTTGCAAAGTAGATCAAAATATGAAAATCAATTGTATTTCTATAAATTATCAATGACAATCTGAAAGTTAAATTAAGAAAACTATTTTATTTATAATAGCAAAAAATTAAATACCTGAGAATAAATGAAATAAATACAAATCTTATCATGTGAATATTAAAAAACATTGTTGCAAGAAATTAAAGAAGACCTGGGGCGCTTAGGGGGCTCAGCTGGTTGAAGGTCTGACTTCGGCTCAGGTCATGATCTCAGGGTTCATGGGTTTGATCTCTGTGAAGGGCTCTGTACTGACAGCTCAGAGCCTGGAGCCTGCTTCAGATTCTCTTTCTCCTTCTCTCTCCACTCCTCCCCCACTCACACTGTGTGCATTTCACTCTCTCTCAAAAAAAAAAAAAAAACAAAAAACGAACATTAAAACAAAATCAAAGGGCTTAAAAAATGAAAGTCATCCCTCATTAATGGACCAGAGAACTTAATACTGTGAGGATAACAATCCTCCCCAAATCGGTCTTTAGATTTGACACAATCTCTATTAAATTCCCACATTTTTTTTTTTCTTGGAAAGTAGGAATCTAGTCCCTAAAATTCATGTGGAAATTCAAGGGACACAGAATAGCTAAAACAATCTTGGGGGAAAAAAAGAGCAAAGAATTCACACTTCCCAATTTGAAATCTTCTACAAAGTAATACTAATCAAACCTACGCGGTCCTGGGATGAGAAGAGACTTATAAATGAATGGAATGGAATTTACAGTCCAGAAATAAGCCCTTGTATTTATAATTACTTGATTTTTGGTGTGGGTGCCAAGACAACTCAATGGGAAAAGAATCATCTGAATTGTCTGTTTGACAAGGGGTGCTGGGACAACTCTGTATCCATAAGCAAATGAACGAAGTTGGATTACTTCCTCAGAGCATATGGAATAATTCACTCAAAATAGATTGCAGACCAAAATAAATGTAAGAGGAAAACTACAAAACTCTAACAAGAAAATATACAAGGAAATACCTGTGACCTTAGGTTAGACAAAGCCTTCTCAGTTACACACCAAAACACAAGGAACAAAAGAAAAAAATTCTACTTCATTGAAATAAAAAAAGTTTGTGTTTCAAAGGACACCATTTAAAAAACAAAACAACCGTGCTTGCTTCCGCAGCACATATGCTAAAATTGAACGATACAGAGAAGATTAGCATGGCCCCTGCATAAATTCGTGAAGTGTTCCATATTTTTTGAAAAAATAAAATAAAGCAAGCCACAAAATGGGAGAAAATATTTGCCCCCATATATCCAATTAGGTACTTGTAGCTAGAATATATAAAGAACTTTTACAACTCAATCATAAAAAGACAAACCAATTTAGAAATGGACAGAGATGAATAGACGTTTCACCAAAGAAGATACACAAAAGGCCAATCAGCTCATGAAAAGATGCTCAGGAACATTAGTCATTAGGGAACTGCAAATCAAAATCACAGCGAGACACCATTTACTATCCAGTAGCATAGCTATAAATAAAAAGACAATAGCAAGTGTTGGCGAGGATGTGGAGAAATGTGGACCATCACACATTGCTGGCGGGAGTATAAAATGGCACGATTCCTTTGGAAAACTGTCTAGCAGCTCCTCAAAACATTAAATGTAGAGTTACCACATGCCCAGAAATTCCAGTCCTAGGGTACATACTCAAGGGAAATGAAGTCCTACCTCTACACAAAAACATGTACTTAAATGTTCCTGGCAGCATTATTAGCAAGATCTCCAAAGGGCAAACGACCTGGATATCCATCAACTGAAGAAAGGATAAATAAAACTTGGTCTATGTACGCGGTGGATTATAGTTGAGCAAAATAAAGGAATAAAGTACTGATTCATGCTGCCGTTGGAATAAAACCGCATTAAAACTTTTATGCTGAGTGAAAAAAAAAAGATATAAAAGACCATATACTTGAAATGAAACAACCAGAAAAGGCCTAGAGACTGATAGCAGGTTAATAGAGAACTGTGGCTGGAAGTGGGCATGAGAAGGCATAGCAGATGGACATGAGGGATCTTCTGGGGGAAATGGAAATGTTCTAAAATTCATTTTTGTGTGTGCGATGGTTTCATAACTAGGTACATTTATTAAGCGTCAGTGAACTTTACACTTACACCGAGCGAATTTCATGGTATGTATATTCTAGCTCAACAATGTTGTTAAAACAAAACAATAAAAAGGTTGTGGGACGTATGCTGTACTAGTGGAAAGCATGACATGCTGGGAACGAATTAAGGGAAGGTCTGTTCACTCATTTAGAGGCTAGAGGACACCGAACATAGATGGTGGAAAGAAAACCATTCTTGGTTTCATCTATACCACCCTCTTCTGTGGAATTCCTCCTGGTGATGAAGATCTTTCTCTTCTAATACCCCTCACCACCCTCCTTTGCCTTCTGTCCGTCTCTCTCTTATATCGTAATAGAGTTTAGTATGGAGTTCACGACCTTCCTTCCCATTCTCATTCTGTGAGTTTTTAATAGCCTCGAAGATGACACATCTGACATCTAAGTCCTCGAAGTTTCTTATCTGTCTTCAATCCAGTGACCTTCCCTCTTTATACCCTTCAGATCATCAGACCCACAGGCACATGTTACAACTTGTCATCAGCCATAATTTCTCTGTCACTTCACTCCTCAGTAAATACAGCCTTCTCTTCTCCTTGTTGCCCACTCATTTTTACTCTTACTAATTCAACCAATCGTTAGATTGTTTAAACCAGGGGTTATCAGCAAATGTTTTCTGTCAAGACCCAGAGAGTAAATATTTTAGGCCTGTGGTTTATATGTCCTCTGTCACAATAACTCAACTCCGTACCCTATTCTGTTGTAGGGAAAAAGCAACAATAGGCAAGACGTAAGTAAAGGGGCCTGGTGGTCCTCCAAGAAAAACTTTCATAAAGCAGGCCAAGGACTAGATTTGGTCCATGGGACACAGTTTGTACTTCTCTCTTCTTGGCTTAGGCATAGGCCTAGACACAGGCCTATAGGAGTACAAGCAAATTATTTTACTTTTCTGAGTCTCCCCTTTTCCATGTATGTAATGGGAATAATGCTTTCTACCTCTTCAAGTTTATAGCAGTTCACAGCGAGAAGATGTACAAAAAGTTTGGGTGCAGGTGATGGCACATAGCAATGAGGAAATTCATGGTATTTGAAAGGAGTTCTAATAAATATATTCTTTCCTCTCAGCTGAGTTATGAATGAGTTTAGGGGAAATTGGAAAAAAGTAAGCAGGGTTGCCTGGATGGTTCAGTTGGTTAACGGTTCAACCCTTGATTTCAGCTCAGGTCATGATCTCATGGTTGGTGAGTTCAAGCCCTGTGTCAGGCTCTGTGCTTCAGCTTGAGATCCTCTCTCTCTCTCTCTCTCTCTGCCCCTCTCCCACTTGCTCTCTCTCTCTCTTGAAATAATTTTAAAAAAAAAAGTAAATGGAGAACCACCCCCCAAAATTCACTGTTACATGTAAGAAAGCTGAAGTTGGAGAATGTGGCATGCATGTCCACAGGCCAGTGGTCTTTCTAATACTGAATCCTAGAATCAGAGAAGCTTACCTGTCCTATCCAGGCAGCACTAGACCAATCTGGGCCTTCTGGAACAGGAAGAAGCAGAAAAGATCAGGTACCTTCTTATGAAAAATTATTAATGTTCTTCCAAATGGCTGGAAATATCAGAAATGAGTTCTTAATGTTCTGCCTAGAACAAAAGTTCGTTTTCTTCACCCACTGTCCCCAGACTGGATGGTTATGTTTATGAACTCAGAGCAAATTCTCCCACAAGGGTGCTGGCCACACACTCCCACATTCTCGTGGTTTTCTCTGACTTTGTGCCAGGAGAGTTTCTTAGAGGTTAGCTCAGACTTCTCCATAAATGTATTCCAAAAGCAAAGAAGAATAAATTCTAATCTCCAGGGACCTACGGATATTGCTATAAAAGATCCTGCTAAGAGATTAAAATTCCTTAGCGGCCTTTTATCTTAAAAACCAAGCATATGTTGCATTTTACTTACGGTCGAAGTTTATTTACCAATCGAAGAGCTTTAATCCCCTCCCTCTAAAACAAAATAATTGAGTATAATTAACCCTATGGGAAAATGTGCAGTGTAGTATCTAACACCCTTCCCCCTGAAATGTGGCTTCACTGCCTCCACCATCAGGCAAAATAACTTTGAGCACAAGTCAGGACTATGTTACTACAACCAAAAATCAGCTCTCTTTCACCATGTTTATTTCCTCTCAATCTGGTCTCAAGGATTTTAGAGTCAGACCCTCCTTCGGGTCCACAAAGGTCATAGTCCTGGAGCTCCAGGCTCAACTCAATTGCTGAACCGTGAGCTCAGACCAGTTGTGTGGCCTCTCTCCACATTCTGGGCTCTTTGTTACAAGGGGTGGTAGTGTTTGTCCTGACCCGCACAATACCTAGTACAAAAACACCACGAGTTAATTATGTATTTTAGGGGTACAAAGCACTTGTCGGTTTACTATTCTATTATCTATGTGGTCACAGTAATTATGTCATTAGCTCAGAGCACACATTTATCAAGGATTTATAGAGCCAAATGTTTTCATTTTATTCCTATGTGGAATAAAAGGAGACAAGACTCCAGGGTTTAATTTAAGAATCCTGGATCCACCATTATAATTGTCACAAAACTGAAGTACAAGGCAGTAGAGAAACATGTCTCCTAACGGAGGAGAAGGACTGGTAGAATCTATTCATATCTCTCTTCTCCCCACTCCAACCCCCAGTAAATTCCTTTAGAAATGATCTATCCTATCTCTGGGCCAATCTCCAACATGCTATGATCAGAGTTCTGGTATCCATATGGTTATGTGGATATGGAATTGATAAACAAGCATTAAATGTATATACACAGATCATATATATGAAAAACATGCATATACATCTATATAAGTATCTATACCTAGATATCTCTATAACTAGATCTATCTATATCTTCTTATACATTTCTCCATATTTCTATCTATAAAGATATCCCCATGGAGAGCAATGCAAGTTGAGCATGGCTGGTGTAATATGGTGGTAACAGGCCACCTAGTAGGTAGCTGTACTGTGACCATGTACCACCTTTAGTGGCAGTGATACTCATGTCCACAGAGTTTCCTCTTTTGGATGCCTCCTGCCCTTCCACAGATCCAAGTTGTACTGGGATTTAGACCTATGAGTCTTCCTTTTATGGCCCGAGATTTAATTTAAATTATTACTGTTAGTTAGGTTTAATCCTAGGTATCTTATTGTTTTCAGTGAAATTGCAAATGGGTTGACTCCTTGATTTCTTTTTTTGTTGCTTCATTATCAGCGTATAAAAATGCAACAGATTTCTCTATGTTGATTTTATATGCTGCAACTGTGCTGAATTCATGTATTAGTTCCAACAAGTTTTTGGTGGAGTCTTTTGGGTTTTCTACACAGAGTCTCTCTCTCTGACACACACACACACACACACACACACACACACACACACACACACACACAGAGGAATATTACCTAGCCATCAAAAAGAATGTAAACTTGCCATTTGCAATGATATGGATAGAGTTAGGATGTATTATATGAAGCAAAATAAATCTATCAGAGAAAGACAAAGACCAAAGGATTACACTCTATGTGGAATTTAAGATACAAAACAGATGACCACATGAGACGTGGTGGAAGAGAAGAGAGGGAAACAAACCACAAGAGACTTAATATAGAGAACAAACTGAGGGTTGATGGAGGGAGGTGAGTGGTAAATGGGCTAGATGGGTGAGAGACATAAAGGAGAGCACTTCTGATGAGCACCGAGTGTTGTGTGTAAGTGATGAATCACTTAATTCTACCCCTGAAACCAATATTGCACTATATGTTAACTAAAATATAAATTAAAAAAAATATATCATTGTATGCAGTTGTTTAGAGCAAGAGAAAGAACTTAAAAAAAAAAAAAGCACTACAAATATTGAGAGAAACCAGCCAAATCAAGTCTCAGTTGTTCAGAAACTATAGACAAGGGCTTCTGTTTTCCTTCTTCCCAGTTTTTCAAAAACTTCTGCTACTTTGGAAGAGACTACTTCCACATGATAACAAAACAAAGGCAATAGCAAAGGAAATGCTCTCGTATAAAAATACGTAAGGCCTCAACCACAGGTGGTAATAGGCTGAAATCAGATCTATCGTCTAAAACATCCTGAAGAACTCTCTCCTGGCTTCTTTCTTCTGGCTCTGTGGAGTGAGTGGCAGGTCATGGAGGGGAGTTTTGTGATGCCAGCTGGCACAATGTGGCCACAAATGGCATTTCACCTTTTGACTAATGAAGCTTAGAGGGAAACTCTAACACTGGAAATAAAGACTGCTTGAACCAAAGAAACTCTAGATGGTTGTAATTCCTCTGAGAGAATATGACAGAGAATGTGTACATCCATAGATGCACTATCTTCAACTATTGTTTTTAGGTTTACTAGCAGAGACAGGAGGGAGAACTGCAGGCTGGTCAGTCTGATTTTCAAATGGTGCATTACAATCCTTCAGGGGATAGTAAAATTATTTTATTTGGGCATGGAAAACACTTTAAAACTGGAATAAAATGGAATGGAGTAAAATAGAATGACTAGAAAATATCACAGTACATTGCATGCAGTTAGGGTAAGCATTGTTTTAACAGACTTGTATTTTCTATATATGCTCTGATAGGCTTTTCTTACTGTGGATCCCAGGAAAACGAGTTTGAGAAACACTTCCATAATTTAGATCTTTCTCACATACTTTTGGGATTCTAGGTTTAAAAAACAAACTAAAATTCTGGTCATTCAACAATGGCCTTTTCTAAAGAATACACCCTTGCCCCTTATGCCCCTACTTCAACATGAGGAGATTAAAAGCCAGAGGTGGAAATAAGCTGCTTAAAAGTCAAATAGGATATTTAAAATGAAGTTTCAAGGAATGTATCCATTTCTTCTGGGTTGCCCAATTGGTTGGCATATAATTTTTCACAACATTCTCTTATAAATTGTTTGTATTTCTGTGGTGTTGGTTGTGATATCTCCTCTGTCATTCATGATTTAATTTACTTGGGTCCTTTCTTTTCTCTTTTTAATAAGTCTGGTTAGGGGGTTATTAATTTTATTAATTCTTTCAAAGAACTATCTCCTAGTTTCATTGATCTGATTTTTTGTTTGTTCCTACAGCATTAATTTCTACCCTAATCTTTATTATTTCCATTCTGCTGGCTTTAGTCTTCATCTGCTGTTCTTTTTCTAGCTTCTTTAGGTGTAAGCTTAGGTTGTGTTTTGAGATTTTTCTTGCTTCTTGAGGTAGCCCTATATTGCTATATACTTTCCTCTTATGACTGCTTTTGTTGCATCTCAAATGTTTGGACTGTTGTATTTTCATTTGTTTCCATGTGTTTTAATTTCTCCTTTAATTTCCTGGTTAAGATAAAAACTTCTGCAAAGTAAACGAAACAATAAACAAAACTAAAACGACATATTTGACATGTCATATCTGAAAAAGGATTAGCATCTAAAATCTATGAAGAACTTATCAAACTCAACACCCAAAAAACAAATAATCCAGTGAAGAAAAGGGCAGAAGACATGAATAGACATCTTCCCCAAGAAGACATCCAGATGGATAACAGACACATGAAAATATGCTCAAATCACTCATCATTAGGGAAATACAAATCAAAACCACAATGAGATACCACCTCACACCTGCCAGTGTGACTAAGATGAACAACTCAGGAAAAAACAGATACTGGTGAGAATGTAAAGAAAAGGGAATCCTCTTACACTGTTGGTGGGAATGCAGCTATTTGAAAGATGGTGTGGAGGTTCCTCAAAAAGTTAAAAATAGAACTACCCTACAACCCAGCAATTGCATTAGTAGGTATTTACCCACAGGATACAAAAATACTGATTCAAAGGGGCATATGCACCCTAATGTTTATAGCAGCATTATTGACATTAGCCAAATTATGGAAATACCCAAGTGTCCACCGTCTGATGGATGATATGGCATACATATACATACATATACATATATAAACACATACATACATATATACATATATATATATATACACATACATATACACACACACACATGAACAATGGAACATTACTCAGCCATAAAGAGAATGAAATCTTACCATTTGCAATGATGTGGATGGAGCTAGGGTGAATTATGCTAAGTGAAATAAGTCAGTCAAAGAAAAACAAATACCATATGATTTCACTCATATGTAGAATTTAAGAAACAAAACAGATCAACATAGACGAAAGAGAAAAAAGTGAGGGAGGGAAACCATAAGAGACTCTTAACTATCGAGAATAAAGTGAGGATTGCTGGAGGGGAGTCGGTAAGGGGATGGGCTAAATAGATGATGGGTATGAAGGATGGCACTTGTGATGAGCACAGGGTGTTATACATAAGTGATGAATCACTATGTTCTACTCTCAAAACTAATATAACATTATGTGTTAACTGACTAGAATTTAAACAAGAACTTGAAACATTAAAATAAAAATAAAATGAAGCTTCAAGAGGCAGGCAAGATTAGGGAGAGACAGCACCAAGTAATAACGTGTATTTGTCACATCACTCTCAGAGAGATTTAGACACTAGGATACATTGGGTGGCACCAGAAAAAAAGTGTTTCCTAGGGTAAACCATTGCTGAAACTTTGCTATAGCCCTGAGTACTTGATGAGAGAAAAGGCTCAGAGCCCTGATGTCATTCCAAATGTAAGAATTAACCTGAGTCAGGAATGAGGAGTCCTTCAACAAGTTCAGTTCCTGGCTTTAGGAAGGACCATTGTGTCTGATTTCTAGTAGAACATATAATGGAGCTTTCTGAAAACCCAGATATTGCAGCTGTGTAGAACATAAATAACCTTTTTGGCAAAGTTTTGAGGAATATATGTAGAGTAATAGCATGTTTGTTTGAGTTAATGTGTGATTATTTTTCCTGTCCTCTCTTAAAGGATACTTATTTTGTTTCCAAATGCCATAGCTCATAAATTACTGCTGATGTTGATATTTTTCTTAGTTTTCTGTGTCACTCATTTGGCTGTGAAAGACCGCATAAGGAGAAGGAAGGGAGGGAGGGAGGGAAGGAGGGAGGGAGGAAGGAGGAAGGAAGGACCAAGCAAACCTTGACTCATGGGCTTTCAGTGTTTTCCTTTTCCTGATCTATTTCCTGGATAAAACTGTACCAAGGATAAAAAAGAAAGAAAGAAAGAAAGAAAGGAAGGAAGGAAGGAAGGAAGGAAGGAAGGAAGGAAGGAAGGAAGGAAGGAAGGAAGGAAGAAGAAGAAGAAAGAAAGAAAGAAAGAAAAGAAAACAAAAGAAAAGAAAAGAAAAAGAAAAGAAAAGAAAAAGAAAAAGACCATGCCAAAGTAGAAATTGTTTCCTTTTTTGGAACTAGAAGCAGAACAGTTAAGACAGCCCAAACCCAGCAGCAAGAGAGAAATAACAAAGATTGGGGCACAAATTAATCATATGCAAACAAAAAAGCAGTGGAACAGATCAATGAAACCAAGAGCTGGTTCTTTGAAAAAATAAACAAAATTGATAAAACTCTAGCCAGGCTTCTCAAAAAGAAAAGAGAGAGAACCCAAATCAATAAAATCACGAACGAAAATGGAATGATTACAACCAGTCCTTCAGAAATACAAGCAATCATCACAGAGTATTATGAAAAACTATATGCCGTCAAACTGAACAACCTGGAAGAAATAGACAAATTCCTAAACAGCTACACGCTACCAAAACTCAAACGGGAAGAAAGAGTAAACTTGAACAGACACATAACTAGTGAAGAAATTGAATCAGTTATCAAAAAGCTCTCAGCAAATAAAAGTCCAGGGCCAGATGGCTTCCCTCGGAATTTTACCAGACATTTAAAACAGAGTTAATACCTATCCTCCTCAAGTTGTTCCAAAAACTTGAGATGGAAGGAAAACTCCCAGACTCATTCTATGAAGCCAGCATCACTTTGATTCCCAAACCAGATAGAGACCCAGCAAAAAAAGAGAACTACAGGCCGGTATCCTTGATGAATATGGATGCAAAAATTCTTAACAAGATATTAGCAAATAGAATTCAACAGCATATAAAAAGAATTATCCACTACGATCAAGTAGGATTCATCCCTGGGTTGCAGGGATGGTTCAACATTCGTAAATCAATCAATGTGACACATCACATTAACAAAAGAAAAGATAACCATATGATCCTGTCGACTGATGCAGAAAGAGCATCTGACAAAATACAGCATCGCTTCTTAATAAAAACTCTCGAGAAAGTCGGGATAGAAGGAACATACTTAGGCATCATAAAAGCCATTTATGAAAAGCCCACAGCTCATATCATCCTCAATGGGGAAAAACTGAGAGCCTTCTCCCTGAGATCAGGAACATGACAGGGATGTCCACTCTCACCACTGCTATGTAACATAGTGTTGGAGGTCCTAGCATCAGCAATCAGACAAGAAAGCAAAACAAAAGGCATCAGGATAGGCAAGGATGAAGTCAAACTTTCACTTTTTGCAGACGACATGATACTCTACATGGAAAACCCAACAGAATCCACCAAAAGCCTACTAGAACTGATCCATGAATTTGAATCCTTTCCCATTCCATCGGTTGTCTATTAGTTTTGTTGGTTGTTTCCTTTGCCGTGCAGAAGCTTTTTATCTTGATGAGGTCCCAATAGTTCATTTTGCTTTAATCAATGTACAGAAATTGGTTGCATTCCTTTACACCAACAATGAAGCAATAGAAAGAGAAATGAAGAAGCGAATCCCATTCACGACTGCACCAAAAACCATCAAATACCTAGGAATAAACCTAACCAAAGATGTAAAAGACCTTTACGTGGAAAACTATAAAAAACTTATGAAAGAAATTGAAGAAGACACAAGGAAATGGAAAAACATCCCATGCTCATGGATTGGAAGAATAAATATTGTTAAAATGGCAATACTACCCAAAGCAATCTACACAAATCAAAATCCCAATGCAATCCCAATCAAAATTGCACCAGCATTCTTCTCAAAGCTAGAGCAAACAATCCTAAAATTTGTATGGAACCACAAAAGACCCCAAATAGCCAAAATAATACTGAAGAATAAAACCAAAGCGGGAGGCATCACAATCCCAGACTTTAACCCCTACTACAAAGCGGTAGTCATCAAGACAGCATGGTATTGGCACAAGAACAGACACATAGACCAATGGAATAGAATAGAGAACCCAGAAATGGACCCACAAGCATATGGCCAACTAATCTTTGACAAAGCAGGAAAAAGTATCCAATGGAAAAAAGACAGCCTCTTTAACAAATGGTGCTGGAGAACCGGACAGCAACATGCAGAAGAATGAAACCAGACCACTTCCTTACACCTCTCACAAAAATAAACTCTAAATGGATGAAGGACCTGAATGTGAGATAGGAAACGATCAAAATCCTAGAGGATAAAGCAGGAAAAAAACCTCTTTGACCTGAGCTGCAGCAATTTCCTATGCAACACATCTCCAAAGGCGAGGGAATTTAAAGCAAAAATGAACTATTGTGACCTAATCAAGATAAAAAGCTTCTTTACAGCAAAGGAAACAACCAACAAAACTAACAGACAACGGACGGAATGGGAAAGGATAATTGCAAATGACATATCGGATAAAGGACTAGTATCTAAAATCTATAAAGAACTTACCAAACTCCACACCCGAAAAATGAATAATCCAGTGAAGAAAGGACGGAAGATATGAATAGACACTTCTCCAAAGAGGACATCCAGATGAGCAACAGACACACGAAACAATGCTCAAAGTCACTCATCATTAGGGAAACACAAATCAAAACCACACTGAGGTACCACCTTACACCGGTTAGAGTGGCTAAAATGAATAAATCAGGAAACTATAGATGTTGGCGGGGATGTGGAGAAGCAGGCACCCACCTACACTGTGGGTGGGAATGCAAACTAGTGCAGCCACTTTGCGAACGGTGTGGAGGTTCCTCAAAAAAATGAAAAGAGAGCTACCCTGTGACCCAGCAATAGCACTGCTAGGAATCTACCCAAGAGACACAAGAATGCTGATGCATAGGAGCATGTGTACCCCGATGTTCATAGCAGCACTTTCGACAATAGCCAAATCATGGAAAGAGACCAAGTGCCCATCAACTGACGAATGGATAAAGAAGATGTGGTACATATATACAACGGACTACTATGTGGCAATGAGAAAAAATGAAATCTGGCCATGTGTAGCAACATGGATGGAACTGGAGGATATTATGTTAAGTGAAATAAGTCCGTCAGAAAAAGACAGATACTGTATGTTTCCATGCATAGGTGGATTTTGAGAGACTTAGTAAAAAACATGCGGGAGGGGAAGAGGAGAAAGGAAAAAAAGACACAGAGAGGGAGGGAGATAAAACATAAGAGACTCTCAATAACTAAGAACAAACTGAGGGTAAGGGGGATGAGAGCGGGTGGAGTGGGGGCAGAGGGGGTGATGAGCATTAAAGAGGGCACGTGTTGGGATGAACACTGGGTGTTATATGTAATCCAATTTGAAAATAAACTATTAAAAAATTGTTTCCTTTTTCAAAATTTCAAGAATGGTCATACACTTTGAAAGCTCACCTTGATTATCGAGGAAAGATCTAACATTTAAAAGCATCTCATCTTAGAAACAGATGTGAAAAAGAAGTTTCTCTGTTTATTATTAGTCCCTTTGACAGTGTATATGCAATTTTTCAGTGGCAGGTGGATTTGCAGCCTACTCTGTAGTATTTGACCCTACCACCATCTCGCCTAAACATTCTTTTTGACATTGGCTCTGAGGCTCCAATCCAGTTAAATCTGTTTCAGCTCTAGTCTACCTTTTTCCATATGTTTTGCATAGTTCAGCTAGTGTTGTTTTTTTTTTTAAATTCCCTTTCTGTGGTCTTTCTTAACTGATCTTTCTTACACTTTCTTTCTCCCAACTATTTAGTACAAAACTGATCTTTCAAAATCTCTGCTTTCATAATATTCTTGTCCCAGTCAAAGATTTTCACCAATGGCTTGCACGGATGACAGCACCAATGAGATAAAACTCCTTAGTTTACCCATTCGAGGCACTTCTAAATTTGAACACTTCTTTTAAAAGGTTCTCTCTACCTTTGTCTGATACAAACTTCTAGATCCAAACAAAAAGGACCATAAGTGGTGACTGGCTGGCTCGGTCAATAGAGCATCTGACTTTTGATCTTGGGGTTGTAAATTCAAGTCCCGCACTGGGTAGGATGTGACCTGGTAAATAATAGAGCATTCAGACTATAGCTCAGAAGGTTTGTTTCCCTTTGTGAGTCCTTTCTGTAATATCTGTGCTCTCCAGATTTTTCCCTCTAATCCTTTTCTCTTTCACACTTACACCTTTTAATTCACATGCTCAGGATTCCACTACTAATATTAGTGTTTCTTAAAGTGAGATCTGCACATTCTATGCACTGGAACAACAGCCGTGTTTGTGTGTGTGCAAAATGCAGATTACTGGGCCCTGCT
This sequence comes from Paguma larvata, assembly GCA_030068075.1. NCBI lineage: Eukaryota > Metazoa > Chordata > Mammalia > Carnivora > Viverridae > Paguma > Paguma larvata. The sequence continues at coordinate 7,424,472 of CM057831.1, forward strand.
TCAGAACTACTGAAAAGAAATCTCTGGGCTTAAGCCTAAAATTACAAAGTATTAACACACTCCCCTGCTGATTCTTATGCCTGCTAAAGTTTGAGAATATCTGCCTATGTAGCCCCAGAGTTGAGACGTCCTCTGTGTCCCACTCTTGAGTATGTGTTGTTCATCAGTTTTCTTCACATCAGTCTTCCACTAGCATCGTTACGAAAGAAACACACACTGAATTTTCATATCTCTTACCATCCTTCTTGGCACAAACGAAATAAAATGAAAACAAACTCCCTGCTCTTTCTCTCATTTCTCCTATGTTGCCACACCTCATTTGTCAACAAAACCACAACTCTTTTCACAAGCAAGCTGCCACTAAGCCTCATAAATTCTACCTCCTAAATATCTCTCAAATTGTTTTTTTTTCCTCCATCCCTATAGTCTTGATTCTGTTCAGTCCTTTGTCATTTCTCATCCTTGGTATTGAAATCGTCTTCCAATTAATTTCCCTGCCTCCGGTCTAAGCCTGCTCTCATCACTTATTCAACAAACATTTGCTGAATACAGATTGTGTGTCTAACACTGAACTAGGTATTAGGGATACAGAAATACAGGACATCATCTTTGTGTTCAAGAATCTGAGATGATATTTATAAAATGAAAATTTGGATATGTTACTCTAACCAACTTCAGTGGCTCTTCATGTAGCACGAAGGAGCCCAAACTCCTTGGTACAGTGTTTGAGACTCAATTAAAGGAAACAAAAACCCACTTCCACTGCCCCGGACATCCTTACACTGGCTGTTTCCTCTGACTTCTCTTCCTCCAGGTTTTCACCTTGCTAAATCTCTTCCTTCAAGTCTTTGTTCAAGTCTTTGTGTCATCTTCTTTATTTAGTAGTAGAAACAGCCACACTTACATGTTAGCATTTCCCTTCCTGTTTATTTTTTTTTTTTGCAATAATACTTTTCACTTTTCAAAGTATTACATAATTTATTTATTATGTTCATTGACTATTGTCCATCTTCACCTACTAAAAGGTGACGTGCAGAAGAGCAAGCATTTTTTTTATCTGTATTTACTTATTGGTATATCCCAAGTGCCCAGAACAGTGTCTGGCATATAGTAGGTGCTTAATAAATGCCAAATAACAACAACAGAAGGCTGTTAAGTGATCTAGATGAGAAGTAATGGTGATTTAAAATAATATACTAACAAGGAGGGTGGCGAGAAGTCAATTTGAGATAGAGTTGACAGACATAGTGATTGCCTGTGGGGGTAAAGAGGCGCGGGTATAAGCAGGAATTATTTCAGGTATGTACCGAGGCATGGCTGATGGTGCCATTCATTCAAGTATAGAACAGTAGGAGAAATCGTTTTGGAAGGAAAAGAAATTTAGATATGAACCAGTCTATGTTTGAGGTATTTTTAGGTCATCCAGATGGAGATGTTGCTTCAACAGACTGTTGAATATAAAGATTTGAAGCGGAGAAGACCTGGTTTAAAAAAATTGATGTAGGAAGAATCAGAATATAAATGGCAGTTCAATCATTGGAGCCTGTGAGTTCCCTGGGTGAACTATAGAGTGAGAAGGAAAAGTTCCTAATGATATCGCCTCGAGAAACAACAACAAAGAGCACTGGTTGAAGAAGTGAGTGGTAGGAGAGAAAGTGAGCACAGGGATTGAAGAGAACTTGTCAAAAGATTAATTAGGGGGCATTGGGGAATAAGTAAAAGTTAGGGTAGTAGTTAAAGGGAGGATAGACGGCTCAAAAAAGTATGTATTCTTCCCATATGGGAGATATTTGAATATAAATTCTTAAGGAAAAAAGCTAACAGAAACATCTAGGAAGTAGCAAATAAAAGGTGTGGCTATAGGTAAGCTGGGCAGGGTAACAGGAAGTTCGATTTCCATTTGGCTACTCTTATGGACCTCTACAGCTAAGAAGGTTAAGAGGCAAAGAGACCTAGGTATTGAAGGAGTTGTCTACATGGACATTGAGGTCTACCTGGAGGATGTCCCAAATTTTAATAATAAAGAAGACTATAAGTTAAAATTCTTCAGAATCTTCAGTAAATGAGTGGAAAAAAATCAATGGGTTGGAAAATGACAGAGAAAGGAGAGTTGTGTAGAAACAGGTGATATTTCATCAGATGTAGCATGGCAAAGAAAAGAGCTTAGAGTCCTCTGAAAAAGACCCTGTTTATTAGGGTCTATAATATAAAACATGTATTTGAAGTATATATATACATATATATATATTTATATTTTCATTAAATATATATTTATCTTTCATATATATGTATGTATTAATTTATTTGAGATAGATTATTAAAAGGAGGAGAAAATAGAGTTAAGGGTGAAATTAATCGTTGACTGCTGACTCTGCTCTGCTACTACTCTTATAAAGTCCCCTTTATATGCCTAACTTTAAGGATCTGGCACAAATTTTTTCGTTTTTCTTTGCTCATATTTATGTCTCATATGTTACATGATTCCACTACGTAATATTTTTAAATGAAGAAATGCCAGGGGCAAAAGGGCTTAAGAAGGACAAGGGGTCGGAGAGAAAGTAGGTGCGGCTAGAAAAAGGCAATGTGAAAGAAATGTTCTGGATCTTGACTCTACCAGTGTTGGTATGCTGGTTACGATACTTTTCTACTGTTTTGTAATAGTCATCAACAGTGAGGTAACACAGATGTTGGAATTGTAAAAGAGTGAAACAGCAGACAGAGACTGTTTTTGGTTTTTTCTAGATGCTCTTTTAGGAGTCTGGGGTTTATAATGCTTTTAGCTTTCACTCATTTCCATACAAGATTTCTGTTGATGTGGTGGAAAGGTGTGGGAGAGGGAAAGCATTCTGTAGTACTAGGATTTTAGTCTCAGTATTTTAGTGAGATTGTGCTCCTAAGCTTTCTAAGTGCTTCACAGCTTCTGGTCCCCCATTCCCCACCTTACTCATTAAATAAAATAGGAAAGCTAAAAAGGAGGTGGAGTTGGGTATTTTCCTTCTCCAAGGTTGGTTCGGCTTTGGTAAACCCAAGTAATTTAAGGGTAAGTGTCCTTTCAAGGGCAGACTACATACAGAGGGGAATAATGATGCGAAGACAATGGTATTATTTACTAATATCAGAACAGGTTCTGGGGTGAGGGTGGCAGAAATCTTTAGGAGACTTCTCCACAAACAAAAGTGCTAAGGTGCTATTTCTCTCCTACCCCACCCCCTAGCCTACATAGCCAGACACTTGCAGGAATGAGAGAAAACACCACTTATCTTGCTAGCACCACACACCCCATTGCTTTCATGTGCTCCTAGGAATCTGCCCCCATCAACCTGCCCCACTCTGCAGGCATTCCTCTAACATGCCTCCTGTCCGTACAGATCCTGCAGGAAGTTTTGGCAGACAAGCACCACTCCAAAGTGTCTCCTGGCCTGAGGAGAGGGGAACACAATCTCATGCACCAGTGTGCCTTCAGTCCCCGCAGCTGAACTTTATAGCTAACAACACAGAGGGAGTGCCCTTCCTATCAATTCAATTCAGCCATGCCAAATGGACTAGGGGCGGACATCTGGTCTGATTCTAGTTCTGACCATCAGTGACAGACTCATAGGGTCAAGGCAGGGAGGATGCCAGGCAGGTTGATGCAATTGCAGCACTGGCAGATGCGCTGAGGGCAGGCATCTTGTCTGACTGCTAATACCATTCAACTACAAGCCCACAGTAGCCCCAGACTGGCCTCTGAAGAGCACAGGGACCAAACCCTGTCTGGTGTACCCACAAAAGGCAAAGTGGGCCATTGCAGTTGACTGATTTGAAGGCAAATGTGGGTCAGTTACAATGGTAAGACACACACAACCCACATAGGAGACACCACTCAAGTGCCTGGTTCTGGTGAACAGGGGGCACTGCACTACAGGACACCAAATGACCTCTTTATAAGGTCACTACTTTCAAGATTAAGAGATGTAGCTGAATTTTCTAATATCTAGAAACAAGCACAGAGAGAGGGAAGGGGAAGATAAGGAGACACAGGAGTGTGTTCCAAATTAAAGAAGAGGGCAAGACCACAGCAATAGAGCTAAATGAAACAGAAATAAGCATTATGCCTGATGAAGAATTCAAAGTAATGGTCATTAAGATACTCACCAAACCTGAGAAAAAGGTGGAGGATTTCAGTGAGACCTTCGACAAAGAGATAGAAAAAATATATATATATATATAAAACAATCAGAGATTAAGAATTCAGTAACTGAAATGAACAAACTAGAGAGAAGTCAATAGCAGATTAGAGAAGCAGATTAGAGAAGGGAGAAGAATCAATCAGCGATCTGGAAGACAGGGTGGAAGACAGGGTGATGGAAAGCAAACAAGCTGAAGAGCAGAAAGAACAAAAACGTAATATTTGCATCCAAAATAATATGCCTACAAATAGCCTTAACCAAAGAGGTGAGAAGACTTACTCAAAACTCTAAAACATTGATTAAAGAAATTGAAGATGATATAAACAAATGGAAAGATATTCCATACTCATGGATTAGAAGAACTAACATTGTTAAAATGTCCCTACTACCCAAAGCAATCTACAGATCCAATGCAATCCCTATTAAATTCCAACAACACTTGTCACAGAAATAAAATAATCCTAAAATTTGTATGGAACCACAAAAGACCTTGAATAGTCAAAACAGCGTTGAGAAAGAAGAACTAAGCTTGAGGTATCAGAATCCCAGATTTCAAGATATGCTACCAACTTATAATAATAAAAACACTATGGTACTGGTACACAATAGACACATAGATTAATGAGACAGAATAGAGAGCCCAAAATTAAACCCATATTTAAATGGTCAATTAATCCACAACAAAGGAGGCAGAATTACAGTGAGAGAAAGATAGTCTCTTCAAAAAATGGTACTAGGAAAACTGGACAGCAAATGAAAAAGAATCAAACTGGACAACTTTCTTACACTATACACAAAAATAGGTCAAAATGGATTAAAGACCTAAATGTGAAACCTGAAGCCATAAGACCCTAAAAGGAAACACAGGCAATAATTTCTTTGACACTGGCCATAGAAACATTTTTCTAGATATGTTTCCTTAGGCAAGGGAAACAAAAGCAAAATTAAACTATAGGGAATACACAAAAATAAAAAGGTTTTACACAGTGAAGGAAACCATTGATAAAAGGACAAGGCAATCTACTGGAAGAGAGAAAATATTTGCAAGCGATATATACAGTAAGGGGTTAATATCTAAACTATATAAAGAACTTATACAACTAACTCAATAATGAGAACCACAAAAAAAAAAAAAACAATTAAAAATGGGCAGAAGGCCTGAATAGACATTTTCCAAAAGATGACATCCAGATGACCACTGAAACCAAAAAAAAAGGTAGAAAAGATCAAAGAAACCAGAAGCTGGTTGAGTTAATAAAATTGATAAACAACTGGCCAGTTTGATAAAAAAAGAAAAAGGACCCAAATAAAATTGAGAATGAAAGAAGAGATCACAACCAACACAGCAGAAATAACAATAATAAAAGAATATTATGAGCAATTATATGCCAATAAAAAGTGCAATCTCGAAGAAATGGACAAATTCCTGGAAGCATATAAACTACCAAAAGTGAAACAGGAATAAGTAGAAAATTTGAACAGACCCATAACCTGTAAAGAAATCGAATTAGTAATAAAAAAAATCTCACACAAAAAAACAAGAATCCAGGGCCTGAAGGCTTTCCAGGGAAATTCTACCAAACATTTAAACAAGAGTTAACACTTAATTCTTTTGAAGCTGTCCCAAAAAATAGAAATGGAAAGAAAACTTCCAAACTCATTCTAAGAAGCCAGCATTACCTTGATTCCAAAAACCAGACAAATACCCCACCTAAAATGTCGAACTACAGACCAATTTCCCTGAGGAACATGGATTCAAAAATCTTCAACAGCGTTGGTGGTATAGTGGTGAGCATAGCTGCCTTCCAAAAATATTCAACAAGATATAAGCCAAACAGATCCAACCATACATTAAAAGAATTATTCAACACTACCAAGTGGGATTTAACTGGGATGCAGGGCTGGTTCAACATCTGCAAAACAGTCAGTGTTATACATCACATCAATAAAACAAAAGACAAGAACTATATGATTCTCTCAATAAATTCAGAGAAAGCATAGACAAAATGCAGCACCCTTTCTTGATAAAAACTCTCAAGAAAGTAGGGATAGAGGGATCATACCTCGAGATTATAAAAGCCGTATATGAAAGACCCACCACTAATATCATCCTCAAAGGGGAAACAAGGAGAGGTTTCCTGCTAAGGTCAGGAACACGGCAGGGATGTCCACCCTCACCACTATTATTCAACATAGTATTTGAAGTCTTAGCCTCAGCAGTCAGACAACACAAAGGAATAAAAGTTATCCAAATCAGCAAGGAGGAAGTCAAACTTTCACTCTTCACAGATGACATGATACTCTGTATGGAAAACCCAAAAGTTTCCACCAAAAAACTGCCTGAATTCATCAATGAATTAGGCTAAGTCACAGAATATAAAATCAATTCACAGAAACTGGTTGTTTTCCTACACACCAATAATGAAGTAACAGAAAAGGAAATCAGGGAATAGATCCCATTTACAGCTGCATCAAAAACCATAAAATACTTAGGAATAAACCTAACCAAAGAGGTGAAAAATCTAAACACTGAAAACTATAGAAAGTTTATGAAAGAAATTGAAGACACACAAAACAAATGGAAAAATATTCCATGTTCACGGGTTGGAAAAATAAGTATTGTTAAAATGTCACTACTACCCAAAGCAATCTACATATTCAATGCAATCCCTAGAAAAGTAACAACAGCATTCTTCACAGAGTTAGAACAAACAATCCTAAAATTTGTATGGGAACACGAAAGACCCCAAATAGGCAAAGTAATGTTGAAGAAGAAAACCAATGCTGGAGGCATCACAATCCTGGATTTTGAGATGTATTACAAACTTGTAATCATCAAGACAGTATAATACTGGCACAACAACAGATATATAGATCAATGGAACTGAATAGAGAACCCAGAAACAGACCCACAAATGTATGGTGAAGTAATCTTTGACAAAGCAGGAAACAATATTCATTGGACAAAAGACAGTCACTACAGCAGATGGTGGTGTGAAAACTGGACAGTGATATGCAGAAAAATGAACCTGGACCATTTTCTTACACCATACACAAAATAAACTCAAAACACATGAAAGACCTAAACGTAAGACAGGAAGCCATCAAAATTCTAAAAGATAAAGCAGGCAAAAACCTCTTTGACCTCGGCCACAGCAACTTCTCACTCAACACATCGCTGGAGGCAAGGAAAAACAAAGCAAAAATAAACTATTGGGACCTCACCAAGATAAAAAACTTCTGCACAGCAAAGAAAACAATCAGCAAAACTAAAAGGCAACAGACAGAATGGGAGAAGATATTTGCAAATGACATATCAGATAAAGGGTAAGTTTCCAAAAATATATAAAGAACTTATCAAACTCAAGACCAAAAAACAAGTAATCCAGTGAAGAAATGGGCAAAAGACATGAACAGACACCACTTCTCCAAAGAAAACATCCAGATGGCTAACAGACACATGTAAAAATGCTCAACATTACTCATCATCAGGGAAATACATATTAAAACCACAATGAGATGCCACCTCACACCTGTCAGAATGGCTAACATTAATAACTCGGGCAACAACAGATGTTGGCCAGGATGCGGAGAAAGGATCTCTTTGTACTACTGGTAGGGATGCAAACTGGTGCAATCACTCTGGAAAACAGTATAGAGGTTCCTTGAAAAATTAAAAATAGTGGCTCAGTTGGTTAAGCGTCTGACTTTGGCTTAGGTCATGACCTCACGGTTCGTGGGGTCGAGCCCTGCATCGGGCCCTGTGCTGACAGCTCAGAGCCTGGAGCCTGCTTCGGATTGTGTGTCTCCCTCTCTCTCTGCTCGTCTCCTGCTCGCATTCTGTGTTTATCTCTCTCAAAACTAAATATTAAAAAAAATTTTTTTAATTAAAAATAGAACTACCCTATGATCCAACAATTGCACTACTAGGTATTTATCTAAGGGATACAGGTGTGCTGTTTCAATGGGGCACATACACCCCAATGTTTATAGCAGTGTTATCAACAATAGCCAAAGTATGGAAAGAGGTCAAATGTTCATCAACTGATGAATGGATAATGATGTGGTACACACACACACACACACACACACACTTATGCAATCATCAAGAATGAAATCTTGCCATTTGCAACAATGTGGATGGAACTAGAGGGTGTTATGCTAAGGGAAATTAGCCAGTTAGAGCAAGACAAGTATCATATAACTTCGCTTACATCAAGAATTGGGGGTGCCTGGGTGGCTCAATCACTTGAGCATCTGACTTTGGCTCAGGTCATGATCTTGCAATCAGTGAGTTCAAGCCCCACCTCAGGCTCTGTACTAACAGCTCAGAGCCTGGAGCCTGCTTTGGATTCTGTGTCTCCCTCTCTCTCTTCCCCTTCTCCAATCTCTCTCTCTCTCTCAAAAATAAGTATATTTTTTAAAAAAGAAGAATTTAAGATGCAAAACAGATAAACATAAGGGAAGGGAAGCAAATATAATATAAAAACAGGAAGGGCAACAACACATAAGAGACTCTTAAATAGAATTAGGGTGCTGGAAGGGTTGTGAGTTGGGGGATGGGTGAGGAGCACTAAGGATTTATCAATAGGTGAGGAGCATTAAGGAAGATACTTGATATGAGCCCTGGGTATATACACAGGGAATGAATCACTGGAATCTACTTCTGAAATCATTGCACTATATGCTACCTAACTAGGATATAAAATGAATGAATGAATGAATGAATGAATGAGTGAGTAGATTGCTTTGGGTAGTATTGACATTTTAAAAATATTTGTTCTTCCAATCCGTGAGCATGGGTTGTTTTTCCATTTCTTTGTGTCTTCAATTTTTTTTCATAAGTTTTCTATAGTTTTCAGTACAGAGATCTTTTACCTCTTTGGTTAGGTTTATTCCTAGGTATTTTATGGTTCTTGGTGCAATTGTAAATGGGATCCTGCACTGTTGGTGGGAATGCAAACTGGTGCAGCCGCTCTGGAAAATCCTCAAAAAATGAAAAACAGAATTTCCCTATGACCCAGCAATAGCACTCCTAGGAATTTATCCAAAGGATATGGAGTGCTGATTCATAGGGACACATGTACCTCAAAGTTTATAGCAGCACTATCAACAATAGCCAAATTATGGAAAGAGTTTAAATGTCCAAGAAGTGATGAATGGATAAAGAAGATGTCATATATATGTACAATGGAATACTGTTCGGAAGTGAGAGAGAATGAAATCTTGCCATTTACAACAACATGGATAGAACTGGAGGGTATTATGTTAAGTGAAATAAGTCACAGAAAGCTATCATATGTTTTCACTTGTATGTGGAACTTGAGGAACTTAACAGAAGACCACGGGAGCAGGGAAGGGGAAAAATGTTTCAAAAAGAGAGGGAAGTAAACCTTAAGAGACTTTTAAACTGAGGGTTGATGGGGAGGTGCAAGGGGAGGGGAAAATAGATGTTGGGCATTGAGGGGGGCACTTGTTGGGATGGGCACTGGGTGTTATATGTAAGTAATGAATCATGGGAATCGACTTCCGAAGCCAAGAACATACTGTACACACTGTATGTTAGCTAACTTGACAATAAATTATATTTAAAAATAAACAAACTTTTAAAAGTTAAAGAACATTAGAAAAAGAACATAGTTAACAGGCAATAATACTGCTATTTACCTAAGCCTTTCAAAAAGCCAGTTAATTAGTTATGATGTCACCTTCAGCTCCTTTATCCATCTATCTACAGACTTTTCATGGATTTTCATCACAAAACAATGTTGAGTGCTTTGTTAAGGTGTAAATAGATTATTATTATTCTGATACTCCTGAGTACTCATTCGATTATGTCAAAAGACATATTGTGCCCTGATGTAGTTCAGGCTCTTCCAAATGTGTACTGATAACTTGGCGACATATCCTCCTTTCTGAGATAGACAAAATTAATTTCTTTGTTGCGTTTTCAAATACTTTTTGAGATACAAACATACAAGTCATTTTAGTGATTAACAAGTGACTCTGTCTCTTCTGGAATTTGACTCACATCACTTCTATGGCTCTGGAATAATTCCTTCGATGACTCTAATAAATCAAAGATATCCTTTCCAATAATTTTCTGCCTCAGAATCCTGATAAGATTGTTAATCTTTATTATTGCCTGTCTAGACTCTTGCATCTAGGGGTTGATTGTGACCATCTGGAATTGTACATTAATCTGACTCTAGTTTGTTTTCAAGCTTATTAACTGAAATTTATAAACCAATTTCTGTTTAGATGCCCCTAGAACAGGAACATTACACCGGACTGTTTCAGAGGCTACATGTACATAGTAATTGGTGACACGTAAAAGACTGTATAAGTAAAAAAAAAAATTAAAAATAGAAATCCCATATAACTCAGTGATTTGACTACTGGGTATTTACTCAATGAAAATGAAAATGCTAATTAAAAAAGCATATGCACTCCTATGTTTATTGCACCCATATTATTTATAATAGTCAAGATAAGGAAGCAACTCAAGTGTCCATGGATAGATCAAAGAATAAAGTTATGAAACACATGCATAGGAATGTCATAATTAACCCCTAGATGCACGCACACACATCCACCCTGGAATATTATTTGACCATAAAAAGAAGGAGATCTTGCCGTTTGCAAGAATATGGATGGATCTTGAGTGGTATAATGCTAAGTGACATAAGACCGAGAAAGACAAATATCATATGATTTCACTCATATGTATGATTTAAGAAACAACAACAACAAAAAGAAGGGACAATATGCTCTTAAATATAGAGAACTGGGCAGAGTCAGAAGAAATGTGAGTGAGGGGATGAGTGAAATAAAGGGGAACAAGGGTACACTTATCTTGATGAGGACTGAGAAACATATAGAATTGCTGAATGATTATACTGTACACTTGAAACTAATATAATACTATATACCAACTATACTTCAATAAAAAACAGAATAAAAAAACCCCAGAAAACAATTAACAAAATGGCAATAAGTACATACCTGAAACAATAATTTTATGTGTAAATGGGCTAAATTCTCTAATCAAAGGCACAGCGTAACTAAATGGATAAAAACAAGTCCCATCTATATGCTGCCTACAAGAGGCTCCCTTTAGACCTAAAGACGCATATAACGAAAAGTGAAGGAATGGAAAAAAAATTCCAAGCAAACTGAAGCAAAAAAAAAAGATGGAGGAATAATACTTCTATCAGAAAATAAATGGATTAAAAAAAAGAGGCTGTGTAAGTGATGAATCACTAAATTCTACTCCTGTAAACAAAATTACACTCTATGTTAACTAACTAGAATTTAAATAAAAACATGAAATGTGACAAGAGACAAAAAGGGCATTACACAATGATAAAGGGAACAATCCCAGGAGAGAATAAAATTATAAATATCTATGCACCCAACTCTAGAGCATCTAAATATAAAGTAGATATTAACAAAGGGAGAAAATAACAGTAATACAATGAAGAAGAGGACTTTAACCCTTTGCTTACTTCAGTGGATAGATGATCCAGAAGAAAATCAATAAAGAAACGGTGAGTTGGACACCACATTAGATTAGATGGATTAGATATATACAGAACATTCGATCTAAAATACGCTCTCTTTTCAAATTTACGTAAAATATTCTCCAGGATAGATCATAAGTTGGGCCACAAAAAAATCTCAATAAATTTAAGAAAACTGAAATATCAAGAATATTTCCTGACCACATGGTATCAAACTAAAACTTATAAGAAAAAGAATCTGGTAAAAACACAAACACATGGAGGCTAGAAAACATGCTACTAAACAATCAGTGGGCAAAATAAAGAAAAAACTAAGAAATACCTTGAGACAAAATAAAAATACAATGGTTGAAAATCTTTGGTACCAAGTAAAAGCAGTTCTAAGAGTGAAGTTTAAAGAAATACCTGCCAATCTTGAAAATAAGAAAAATCTCAAACCATATAAATTTACACTTAAAGGAACTAGAAAAAGAAGAATAAATAAAGCCCAAATGTAGTTCAAGAAAAGAAATAAAGATTAGAGTGGAAATAAAATAGACACACACACACACACACACACACACACACACAGAAAAGATCAATAAAACAAAGAGCTGTCTCTTCAAAGATAAAATTTACTAACTTTTAGCCAGAATCATCAAAAAAGAGAACTCAAAATAAAAAAGTGGAAATGCTACAACACCATAGAAATACACGACTATGAGACAACTACAAAAAAATTATATAACAAATTAAGTAACCTAGAAGAAGATAAATTTCTAGAAACATACAATCTTCTACAACTAGAAAGAAAGACAATCTGAACAGACTGAAACTAGTAATGAAATTGAATCGGTGATTAAAAATTTCCAACAAACGTAAGTCCAAGACCAGACAGCTGCACAAGTGAATTCTACCAAATTTTTGAGGAATTCACATATATTATTCTCAAAATATTTCCAAAAGAGAAGAGGAAAGAAACTTCCAAATTCATTCTACAAGGCTAGTATTACCCTAATACCAAACCTGACAAAGACCCTACAAAAGAAAGTGAGGGGAGAGGGGAATTACAGGCCTATATCCCTGATGACCATAGATGAAAAAACTTTCAATAAAATAGTAGCAAACTGAATTCAAAAGTACATTAAAAGGATTATTCACCACAATCAAGATTTATTTCAGAGATGCAAGAATAGTTGAATATTGCCAAATCAATCAGTATACCAATACTGTGGTATGCTATAACCACAGTAACAAAATGAAGGATAAAAATATCTTCACTGATACAGAAAAAACATTTGACCAAATCAACATTCATTCATGATAAAAACTCTCAATAAAAACTCTCAACAAAGTGGGAGGAGATATACCTTTACATAGTAAAGATCACATATAAAAAACCCCATAGCTAATATCACATTCAGTGATGAAAACCTGAAAGCTTTTTCTGTAAGATCAGGAACACAACAAAGAAGTTCACTCTCATGACTTTTACTCAACACAGTCCTGGAAGTTATAGCCACAGCAAGAAGACAAGAAAAAGAAATAATAGTCATCCAAATTGGTAAGGAAGATGTAAAACTATCTCTATTTGCAGAGAATATGATACTATATGTATAGAAAAACTTAAAGACTCACAAAAATTATTATAACTAATAAACAAATTCAGTAAAGTTGCAGGATACAGAAGTTGTTTTCCATACAGTATGCCAGGAAGAGAAATTAAGAAAATAATTCCATTTACAAATGCATAAAGAACATATAAAAAGGAATTCTCCAGGAAGGTAAAAAAAATATATATGTACAGTGAACACTAGAAGACAATGATGAGTTAAATTAAAACCCCATGAATAATTGGAAAGATATACCATGTTCATGGATTGAAAGAATAAATACTTTCAAAATATCTGTACTACTGAAAACAATGTATAGATTCAATGAAATCCCTATCAAAATACCAATTGTATTTTTCACACGATTAGAATAATCCTAATTTATATGAAACCACAAAAGATCATCTTTCGCACAGCAAAGGAAATTATCAGCAAAATGTAAAGGCAGCCTACTGAATAGAAAAAGGTATTTTCAAACAATCTTTCACATAAAGGGTTAATATTCAAAATATATAGAGTTCCAGTCTAACATGGTAATGCAGTAAGACCCTGAATTATCTCCTCCATGGGTAAGCCAAATCTACATCTATATACAAAGCAATCCTGCTGAAGAAGAACTGAGGACTTACTGAACAGCTAATGCCCAACAAAAGATAAAGAGACCATATATAAAATTGCAAGAGAGACAGAGGCACAGTAACAAAGGGAACTTCTACCTCTGATCCTACCAACTGCAGTGGGGAAAGGTAAGGGTCTCTGAGCAGATATATATATACCCTGGGACACGGAAAAATAAAAAGCTTCAGTTTAAAAAGAACAATTAAAATACAAACGAACCAAAGACAGAACCTTGCCAAATGTCAGGAAAGCTGCTGGAACTCTCTCAGTCAAAGCAGCTGGTGAACACCACTGTTTATGTTACCCTCTCCACCTTAATAGTGCAGACAGAAGCAGGGTCCCAGTGTCATAGGTGGCCGCTGGTTCAGTGATCCCTGGTCCCTTAGCCCATATCAGCTCTGGATGCTGTGACGCACAAAGAAAAGGCCATGATTTAAAAGAGCAACTAGAATATAAAAGGTCCAGCCCTAGAACTCTAATAAATGGCAGGGAAGCTGCTGAAATTCTGTTCAAACAGGAGGGGCTGGTGAGCACTATAGTGATGTTCCCCTTCCACGGTAATAGCATGGACAGAAGCAGGAATTGGATGACCTACCTGAGAGCCCCAGGCCCCTAGCCCATAACAGCCCCAGCTGCTCCACCCACGCAGCCCCAGCATGGTACACAATGGGACATCCCTGATCAGTTCTCGGTACACTTCCAGCCATCTTGCCAAGGTGCAAGGTACCCTAGAACACTTCAGGCCCACACCATTTTGGCTTCAGACAACTTGCCAGGACATTTCCAGTGCAGAGTGCCCTGGGACCTCCTAGGTTATGTTTGTTTACTTAGACTCCAGACCACTCACCAGAGCATCCCCTGTGCAAAGCAACCCAAGGACCACCTTGGCCTGTGCCCACTTCAGCTTCAGGTATTTTTCCAAGATGCCCTCTGTGAAAAGTGCCCTAATAATCTTGGTTTGTACCCACTTTAGCTAGCTTCAGTTGTCCTGTCAGGGATCTCTCTATGTGAGAACCTTAGGACTGCCTGAGCCTGTGCCCACTTCAGCGCTGGCCATCCCACTAGGGCAGCCCCGCATGGAGTGACTCAGGCTCGTAGCCTACCTCAGGCACAACTCCAGCCAGCAAACCAAAGTCGTGAGGTACCCACGGTCTACACATAGAGACGACCATATATAAAACCATTCCTTCAAGTTTAAGATAAGTAGCTGTTCCACCCAACTCATATATAAACCAAAAGATAAAATAGGCAAATAGCAGACTATGATCCAAATGAAAGAACAAGGCAAAATCTCAGAGAGAAAAAAAGAATAAATTTAATGGAGTTAAGAAATCTACCTCATAAAGAGTTCAAAGTAATGGTCATAAAGATTATACTGGACTCGAGTTAAGAGTGGACGAACTCAGAGAGTACGTTAACAAAGAAAAAATATAGAAAGGAACCAGTCAGACCGAAGTATACAATAACTGAAATGAAAAATGCAGTAGAGGGAATCAATACCAGATTACAGGATGTGCAATGGCTCAGTGGTTTGGAAGACAAGGTAATGAAAAGCACCCAAGGTAAAGGCAAAATAAAAAAAATTTTTAAATGAGAATAGGTTACAGGAGATCTTGGATAGCATCATGTCAACAAACATGGGGGTTCACGAAGGAGAAAAAGAGAGAATGAGGAAGCAAACTTACCTAAAGAAATAATAGATGAAAAATTTTCTTACCTGGGAAAGGAAACAGAATTCCCAACGAGATGAACCCAAGGAGGTCCATGCCAAGACACATAGTAATTAAAATGTCAAAGATTAAAGATAAAGGTAATTCGGGTACTGCTTGCCTCAAAATGAATTTGGAAGTTTTTCTTCCATTTCTATTTTTTGTAATAGGTTTAAAAGAATAGGTATTGACCTTTCTTTAAATGTTTGGTAACATTTGTGAAGCTATCTGGCCCTGAATTTTGTTTCTTGGGAGATTTTTGATTACTGATTCAATTTCTTTGCTAGTTATCAGTCTGTTCAAGTTTTCTATTTTTTCTTGTTTCAGTTCTGTAGTTTATATGTTTCTAGGAATTTATCCATTTCTTCCAGCTTGTCCAATTTGTTGGCATATAGATTTTTTCATAATCTCATAATTGTGTGTATTTCTGTGGTGTTGGTTGTTATTTCTCCTTATTAGTGATTTATTTATTTGAGTCTTTTTTCTTTTCGTTAAGTCTGGCTAGGGGTTTACAGTAAGGTTCTGGGACAAACATAGACAGATCAAGGGAACAGAATACAGAACCTAGAAATGAACCTACAACTATATGGTCAACTAATCTTTGACAAAGGAAGAAGAATATCCAATGGAATAAGGACAGTCTCTTCAACAAATGGTGCTGGGAAAAATGGACAGCAACATGTGAAAGACTAAAAACAAACCACTGTCTTACACTATACACAAAAATAAATTCAAAATGGTTCAACGACCTAAATGAGAGACAGGGTACTATTACAATCCTAGAGGAAAACACAAGCAATGACCACGTTGACATTGGCTGTAGCAACTTCTTACAAGATAGGTCTCTGGAGGCCAGGTAAACAAAAGCAAAATAAACTGTTGGCACTTAATCAAGACACAAAAGCTTCTGCACGACAAAGAAAACAATCAACAAAACTAAAAGGCAATCTTCAAAAAAGGAGAAGATATTTGTAAATAACATATTGGATAAAGGATTAGTATCCAAAATCTATAAAGAAATTATCAAACTTAATACCCAAGAAACCAATAATCCAGTTCAGAAATAGGCAGAAAACAAGAATTGGTATTTTTCCAAAGATGACATGCAGAAGCCAAGAGACACATGAAATGATGCTCAATATCAATCATTATCAGGGAAATACAAATCAAACTACAATGAGCTATTACTTCACATCTATCAGAATGGCTAAACGTAGGAAACAATGGATGCCAGCAAGGAGGTGGAGAAAGGGGAACACTCTTACACTGTTGGTGGGAACGCAAACTGGTGCAGCCACTCTGGAAAACAATACAGAGTTTCTTCAAAACACTGAAAATATCAATATAATTTACAATTCCACTACTAGGAATCTACCCAAAGAATACAAAAGTACTGATTCAAAGGGATACATGCACCCTGATATTTAGAGCAGCATTAATCAACAATAGCCATATTATATGAAGAGCCCAAATGTTCATCGAATTAATGAATTAAGATGTGGTATATATACATATACACACACACACACACGCACACAAAGGAATATTACTCAGCTATAAAAAGAATAAAATCTTGCCATTTATAATGACATGGATGGAGTTAGAGAGTATTGTGCTAAATTAAATAAGTCAGAGAAAGACAAATACCGTATCATTTCACTCATATGTGGAATTTAATAAACAAAACAAATGAACAAAGAAGAAAAAAACAGAGACACAGACCAAGAAACAGAGTCTTAACTATAGAGAACAAAGTAATGGTTACCAGAAGGGAGGTCAGGAGGTGGGGAGGGATGGGTTACATAGATGATGGGTATTAAGGAGGGCACTTGCGATGAGCAGTATTATATATTAACTAACTGGAACTTAAACAAAAATTTGAAGAAAAAAAAAGTTAAAGAAGTTTATCATCACTAAACCAGCCTTAAAAGAAATATTAGGGGAACTTTTTTTAAATGAAAAGAAAAGGCTATAAATAGAAGCAAGAAATTATAAAAGGAAAATAATTCACTGGTAAAAGCAAACATAAAGGTCATAGATTAATGACTTCTGAAGCTAGTATAAAGATTAAAAGACAAAGATTGTAAAATCAGTTAAAGCTAAGAAGCTCCATAAAGGGACTCAAAAAGATGTAAAATATGACAGCATATACATAAAATACGTAGGAAGGAGTAAAACCAAAGTATTTTTATAATGTGTTTGACTTAAGGGGACACTAACTTAATATAAAATGGTATACATTTTGGATGTGATATATGAACTTCATGGTAACTACACACCAAAACCTAGGATACAAAAAATTAAATAAAGAGAAATAAATCAAGCATAACACTAAAGAAAGTCATCAATCACTAAAGGAAGGGCGTAAGAAGAAAGGAAAATAGAAGAATTATAAAAACAAATAGAAAACAATGAACATGGCAATAAGTATATACCTATCAAAAATTACTTTAAATATAAATGTCCTAAATGCTTCAGTCAAGACATAGGGTGATGGAATGGATAAAAAGATTCCAGAGACTTGTTTTAAACACCAGCTCCAAGATTACCACCAAGGACTTAAAGAAGAAGGAAGCTGTAGACAATGGAAGAGATGCCCACTGGTGCCAAACACTGATGAGGAAAATGAAGAGAGGAGGCTGACAATGATGGAGAAGAGGATGGAGATGAAGGAGAGGAGCCCGAGGCAGCTAGGTACAAATGGGCAGCTGAAGATGAGGGTGACGAAGCAATATGGAGATAACAAGCAGCAGAAGATGGATGAAAATGACTAGACAGCAAAAAAGGAAAAGTTAAACCAAACAACAACATAAAAGGAGCACCAAGACCTATTTACCCTCCACTTCCTGTCTGAGAATCGGAACATCTTCACCTTCAAGTATAGTGTCTTCCCTGATCACCCAACCTAGGCAGCACCCCCCACAGGTAACAAACACTCTCCTCCCAACAAAACCACAACATGGATTTGCAAGGAGGAAAAAAGAACCCAAACTTCCAAGACCTTGCTTTTTTTCTTCAAAGTATTTTAAAAAGAAAACTTGTATTTTTAATTTATGTTTGATATTTTTGTACATTTTGTTAGGGTCGGCCATTTTTAATGATCTTGGAGGACCAAACCAGCATCAGGGCATTGTCTGTCCTACTTCTGACTATACTTGTGGTGTGACCATGTGCATTACAATCTGAAAGGAGAGAACAATAGAAGCTAGTAAAAAAAAAAGCGCAAAAACAACAAAACAGTCTTATTCATTCCAAGTATTCCAGTAACACTGTGAATGTACTTAACTGTACTATAAATTGCCATTTATTTATTTATTTTGGCCTGTTTGATGGATGTGTGAAACAATGTTTTCTAACAATAAACTAGAATCTGTTTTGCTGAGTTATTCTAACAACCAAAACAACAAAATATAGTAGCAATACTAAGGGAAAATAGATTTTAACACTGACTGTAACAAAATACAAGAAAGGGCATTATATAATGGTAAAATGATCAGTCCATTTAGAGGATAAAACAATTCTAAGTATCCATGCACTCAACATTGGAGCATCTAACTACATAAAGCAATATTAACAGATATAAACAAAAAAATTGACAGTAATACAATGATATCAATGGATAGATTATCCACACAGAAAATCAATGAAGAAACAATGTCTTTGAATGACAAATTTGACCAGATGGACTTAACAAATATACACAGAACATTCTATTAAAAAAACAAAAGAAAACAAAACTCCAAAATACACCTCCTCTTGAAGTGCACATACAACATTCTCCAAGACAGATCCGGTTAGGCCACAAAACAAGCCTCAATAAACTTAGAAGACTGAAATGATATTTATCATCTTTTCTAACCACAATGGTATGAAACTAGAAACAGATGACAAGAAAAAGAAAACCGGGGGCACCTGGGTGGCTCAGCTCATGATCTTGTGGTCTGTGAGTTCAAGTCCTGCGTCAGGCTCTGTGCTGACAGCTCAGAGCCTGGAGCCTGCTTCAGATTCTGTGTCTCCCTCTCTCTCTGCCCCTCCCTCATTCATGCTCTGTCTCTATCTCAAAACTAAAAATAAACATTAAAAAAAAATTAAAAAAGAAAAGAAAAAGAAAATCGGCAAAAAAACACAAAGAAGTAAAGGCTAAACAATGTGCTACTAAGCAACCAGAGGGTCAATGAAATCAAAGAAATAAAATTCATAAAAACCTATGAAAATGAAAACACAGTGCTTCAAAATCTTTGGTAGAAAGCAAAACAGTTCTAAGAGGGATATTTATAACAATACAGATCTATCTCAAGAAACAAGAACACAATTTAAATAAACAATCTATGCTTACATCTAACGGAATTAGAAAAAGAAGAACAAAGCCCAAAGTTAGAAGGAAGGAAATATCAGAGCGAAAACAAATAAAATAGGGACTAAAAAATCAATACAAAAAATGAATAAAACCAAGAGCTAATTCTCTGAAAAGTAAGATTAATAAACTTCTACAGTCATCAAGGAAAAAAAATATAGGACCCAAATAAAATCAGAAATGAAACAGAAACAGATATTACAGATACACAAAAAGTTAGAAGAGACTATCCAAAAATCATATGCCAAAGTGCACAAAGTAGAAGAAATCAATTCCTCAACATGTACAGTTTTCCAAACCTGAGTCAGAAAGAAAAAGAAAAATATTAAATCAATTACCAGTAATGAAAATGAATCAATAATTAAAAAATCACAGTGATTCCAGGACCAGATGTGTTCACAGTCAAAATCTACCAAATATTAAAAAAAGAAAAAGAGGGGACACCTGGGTGGCTAAGTTGGGTAAGCATCCAACTTTGGCTTGGGCCATGATCTCACAGCCCATGAGTTCAAGCATTGCCTGGGGATTTGTGCTGACAGCATGAAGCCTGGAGCCCAGGCTTTGAGTTCTGGGTATCCCTCTATCTCTGCCACTCCCCTGCTCACGCTCTGTCTCTCACACACTCTCTCAAAAATAAAACAAATCAACTTTAAAAAAGAGTTAATACCTATACCTCAAACTTTCCAATGAATGAATGAATGAATGAATGAATAGAAAGGAAAGCTTCTAATTACTTTCTACAAGGTCAGCATTTCCCCAATACCCAAGCCAGACAAACACACTATTAAAAGAAAAAATAAGTGCCAATATCTCTGATGAACAGAATGCAAAAATTCTCAACTAAATATTAGCAAACCGCATTCAACGATACACTATAAGGATCACTCACAGCAATCAAGTGGGATTTGTTCTGGGGGTGCAGGTGTGGTTCAATATCCACAGATCAATTAACATATTAACAAAATGAAGGATAGAAATCATCTGATGATCTCAAGAGATTTAGAAAAAGTGCTTGAAAAAATTCAACACTATTCATGATAAAATTCTCAATAACATGGGTTTAGAGATAATATGTCTCGACATTATAATGGCCATATATGACAAACCCACAGCTAACATCAAACTTAATGGTGAAAAATGAGCTCTTCTTCTGAGATTAGGAAGAGAACAAGGATGCCAACTTCTGCCAACTATGTTTGACTCAACATGGTAATAGAAGTCCTAGCCACAGCAATTGGACAGGGAAAAGAAATAATAGCCATCCAAATTGGTATAACCGAAGTAAAACTGTCATTATTTCCAGATGACAGGATACGGTACATACAAAACCCTAAAGACTCCATCAAATAAACCATTAGAAGTCATAAATGAATTCAGTGAAGTTGCAGGATACAAAATTAATATACAGAAATGTACAGTATTTCCATATACTAATAACAAAGCAGAAACATAAATTAAGAAAATAATCCTTTTTACAAGTGCATGAGAAAGAATAAAATTATAGAAATAAACTTAACCAAGGAGATGAAGGACCTGTACTCTGAAAGCTCTAAAACACTGATGAAAAAATTAAAGAGGACACACATGGAAAGATAGCCCATGCTAGGGAATTGGAAAAATACTGTTAAAATATCTACACTACCCAAAGCAATGTACATTTTCAGTGGAATACTTATCAAAATATCAAAAGCATTTTTCACAGAATAGAAGAAATAACGTTAAATTTGTGTGAATTCACCAAAGCCCTGAATAGCCAAAGCAATCTTGAGCAAGAAGAATGAAACTGGAGGTATCACAATCCCAGATTTCAAGATATACTACACAACTCTAAAAATCAAAACACCAAAGTACTAAACCAAAAATAGACACATACATCAATGGAACAGAATAAAGAGGCAAAAATAAACCTACGCTTATATGGTCAGTTAATCTACAACCAAGGAGGCAAGGATATACACGGGGAGAAAACAATCTCTTCAATAAATAGTACTGGGAAAACTGGGCAGCTATAAGCTAAAGAAATGAAACTGAACCACTCTCATGTCATACACTAAAATAAACTCCAAGTGGATTAAAGACCTAAACGTGAGACCTGAAACCATAAAATTCCTAGAAGAAATCGTAGGCATTAATCTCTGACATCAGCTTTAGCAACATTTTCCTAGCTATTTCTCCTCAGGCAATGGCAAGAAAAACAAAATAAACTATTGGGACTACAACAAAATAAAAAGCTTTTACACAGCAAAGGAAATCATGAACAAAACTGAATAGGAGAAGATATTTGTAAATGATACATCCAATAAGGGGTTAATATCCAAAATACATAAAATTATACAACTCCATTATACGACCCTGCCCCCAATCCAAATAAACAATGGGCAGATGACCTGAACAGGTATTTTTTCAAAGAAGACACATAGATGGCCAGCAGACATAGGAAAAGAGGCTCAGCATCACACATCTTCAAGCAAATGCAAGTCAAAACCACAATGAACTATCACCTTCATTGCTGAAATGGCTGGAATAAAAAAGACATGAAGTAATGTGTTGGTGAGGATATGGAGAAAAAGGGTCTCTTGTGCACTGTTGCTGGGAATGCAAACTAGTGCGGCCACTGTGGAAAACAGTATGGAGGTTATTCCAAAAACTCATCTTCCAGGAATTTGCATTTATAATGCAGACCTCTTATATATACTATTTCCAAACATATACCCCCCTTCTCAAAGTGCTTTTTCCCCACCTGAAAAGGAAATACAGTTGTCTACAGTAATTCTGAGTGTTGTCATTAGCAGCAACACCTGAGCTTCTGGTGACCTGACAAGCCTTTAAGATTTTTAGCATCACAAAGTTTGTGGATCATGTATAAGCTAGCTAGAAGATAACAGGAATAAAACTTTGATTTCTGTTGCCCACAATTCTCTACATAATGGAAAAGGGGCTCACATTAACAATCAAGAACAAACACTGCCTCGTAACAACATTCTGTTTATACCCACCGTTGATGCCTGGCATTAATATATTGAAAGTGGATTTTCTATTTCTTATCATTCCAGGAGACTCAGATTTGATGTATGGAGATATGTAAGATAGCTTTTAAAACTGTTGTCACTGTATAAACGAAATTCATCTGTGTTTTAAAAATTAAAACACAGCTCAATAGAAATACTTTATGATTTAGTAATTGCACTCCTGGGCTTTTACCCAAAGAAAACCAAAACACTAATTAAAAAAGATATATGCACCCCTGTGTTTAGTGTAGCATTATTTACAATTCGAGATATGGAAGCAACTTAAGGGTCCATCAACAAATTAATGAATAAAGATGCAGTATAAGTGGAATACTCAGTCATTAAAAAAGAACGAAGTCTTTCTAGTCATGATAACACGGAGGGACCTAGAGGATATTATACTTAGTAAAATGTCAAAAGAAAGACATAACATACAATTTTACTTATATGCAGAATATAAAAAACAAGTGAACAAACAAAACAAAAATAACCCAGAAATAGACATAAATACAGGAAACCAGCGGCTGCCAGAAAGTGGGGGGTGGGGGGGTGGGGGGGGTGAAGGATGGACAAAATAGGTGAAGGATATTAAGAGGTACAAGCTTTCAGTTATAAGTCATGAAGATGAAAAGTAAGCATAGGAAATACAGTTATTAATGTTGCAATAACTTTTATGGTGACATAAGATAACCATACTCATTGTGGTGAGCATTTCATAATGTACAGAATTGCTGAATTACTATGTTGTACACCTGAAATATAATACTGTTCAACTATAATAAAAATCTCTTATGAAATACTAAAAGAAATTTGTACACTAACTTTAAGAAATTATTCTGTATTTTGGATAAAATGATAGTTTATTCTTATGCTTTTATAAATGAGTATTCATCTTTTATAACTCATTCTGAAGTCTATGTAGATTAAGAATATGATTTTTTTAAAATAATTGAGTAAGAGGAGGATGAGAAGTGAATAGCCCTATAAGTGAAATAGGATTGGTCATCATATGGCAACAGAGTGGACAAAGTAGAAGAAATGGATAAATTCCTCAAAACGTACAATTCTCCAAACCTGAGTCAGAAAGAAATAGAAAAATCTGAAATTGATTGCTAGTAATGAAATGGAATCAGTAATTAAAAAGTCACAGTGATTCCAGGACTAGATGAGTTCACAGATACATTCTTTCAAACATTTAAAAAGGAGTTAATACCTATTTCTCAAACTATTCCAAAAAAATAGAAGAGAAAGGAAAACTCCTAAATACATTCTACAAGACCAGCATTACCTTGATACCCAAGTCAGACAAACACTATAAAAAAAAGAAAACTACAGACTATTGTCTCTGATGAACAAAATGCAAAAACTCTCAATAAAATATTAGCAAAATGCATTCAACAATACACTAAAAGGATCCTTCATGGCGATCAAGTGGAATTTATTCTGGGGATGCGGAAACACATTTCTGAAGCTGAGTGATGAGCACATTACAGGAGTAAGAGCTGCTTACGCTACTCTCTGCTTCTGTATGCTTTAATATCCATAATAAAAAAGCTAAAATATCTTAAAAATGGTAATATATGGCTTAATATGCATAATGCCACTGAATTGTACACTTAGAAACTAGTTGTCATGGTAAATTTTGTATGTATGTTTTAACACAAAAAAAAATGGGCCAAAGGACAAAACTTTAAAAAGATGATGCAGTGGTTTGCTCTTTATAAGGCACATCTGGAATTAAATAGATGTATTCTAGTACTTTTTTTCAACACAGATGTCCCGTGTGTAAAGGGCCCTGCTTTCACAATGAGGAAATGAAACCTCGTCTAATGCATTATCACATAGGTAGTAAATGGTGATAGCAAGAATCATAACTCGCTGTTTTTACTGGAGCATATAAGCACTATACCTGTGTTGAAGGAAAAAACATTCCTATTTTCTTGGAATTTAAGCTGTTCTGAGTCCTTGGCAATCTCACTCTCAGTAATACTAAGCTGGATTTCAGAGTTTCAGGTATCACCACTGGCTAGTGGAATACATCCCAATTCTTCAACTTCAGAGTTTGTCCCCTCAATCATTTGGGACCCAGGGTTAGGAAAGGAGTACTGAAGCCAAGAATTAAAAAAAAAATTTTTTTTTTAACATTTATTTATTTTTGAGAGACAGAGAGACAGAGCATGAGCAGGGGAAGGGCAGAGAGAGAGGCAGACACAGAATCTGAAACAGGCTCCAGGCTCTGAGCCATCAGCACAGAGCCCGACGCGGGGCTCCAACTCACAGACCGTGAGCTCATGACCTGAGCCGAAGTCGGCCGCTCAACCGACTGAGCCACCCAGGCACCCCAGAAGCCAAGAATTTTAACAAGTTCAAGAACAAACATATATTAGCCCTCAGTAATCAGTTGACTACTGATCTCGAAGTCCCATGTCAAGTTACCATTCTTCTTCAGAAACACTACCAAAAATATACATGCACCCCTATGTTTATTGGAGCATTATTTATGACAGTCAATATATGTAAGCAGCCCAAGTGTCCATCAATAGATAAATAAAGAAGATGTGGTGTGATGGTGGTGGTGGTGGTGTGTGTGTGTGTGTGTGTGTATGCCATATACCAAATATATGCCATACAAATGGTGTATGTGTGTATTATACAATGGAATATTACTCAGCCATATAAGGGAATGAAATCTTGCCATTTGCAATGGCATGGATGGTCCCAGAGGACATAATGCTAAATGAAATAAATTAGACAAAGACACATACTATATGCTTTCATTTGTATGTAGAATTTAAGAAACAAACCAAATGAGCAAACACAAGAGAAAAAAATGGATTTTTTAATACAAAGAAAAACCTGGTGGTTGCCAGAGGGGAGATGGGGTTGGGGGAAAGTGAAATAAAAGGAATTAACAGTACACTTATGGTGATGACCACTGTGTACAGTACAGAATTATTAAATCATACTGTACATTCAAAATCAGTATAACGCTGTATGTTAGTTATATTTCAATTTAAAAAAAGGTATAATTCTTCAAAACCAACCAGAATGTCTTTATCACCTGTTAGCCTAGACTCTTCCTTAATTTGATTATTACTTGAATCTTTTTAATGTAAGAACGTTAGGATATTTGTTAATGTTTTTTTCATATTTATTTATTTTGAGAGAGAGAGTGTGGGGCAGCAGCATAGAGAGAAGGACAGGGAAAATCCCAGGCAGGCTCCACGCTGTCAGCACAGAGCCCCATCTCACTGAACCATGAGTTCATGACCTGTGTCAAAATCCAGAGTCCGACATTTAATCGACTGAGTCAACCAGATGTCCCATAGGATATTTGTAAGTATAGAAGGATCAGGGAGCAGAAGTGCCTAGTTATAATCAATGACTGTGGCAGACACAAGGAAACCAAGATGGCTGACTGTCTTTATTAGGTTTTCTCCTCAGAGCTCTCTCGACCCTTCAAAATATTTAGAATAACCTTTTTTTTGGACACAAATCACCTTCTTGCCTCAAATAATTGTTCTTAAAACAAGGTTAATGGTTCTGGATTTATGAACACAGTTGACAGTAAGTTACAGTTACATAGTTCAGAGATATACTGAAAATAAGATTTTTCTAACAAGAAAAATCCAATGCCAAAGATAGCTTTCCCTACCTAAAAGATTATTTTTCCTCCTCTCTATCTGATAATCTCCTTCTAGTCTATTCAGAATCAAAGGTCATCAGCCTTGTACAGTCATTCTTTAAAGAAAAAAAAAGTTTTGATACACTTCTTTACCTACCTACATAATTCTCATGTAGAGTCTATAATTTAATGGCTTCTGGTATATTATTAATTATAGAAATTATGGTTATAGGGGTCCCTGAGTGGTTCAGTCAGTTAAGCATCTGACTCTGACTTAGGCTCGAGTCATGATCTTGCAGTTGTGACACTGAACCCTGCATCATGCTCTGTGTTGGGCATAAAATCTGCTTAAGATTCTCTCTCTCCACTGCCTCAAAAATATTATAGTTATAGATAACATAAAACTTTTCTATTTTAACCACTGAAGTGTATAAAACAATGACATTAATTAAATTTACAATATTATGCAACCATCACCCCTACCCTTTTCATCACTCCGCATGGAAACTCCATGACCATTAAACTATAACTTCCATCCCACCCCTAGGCCCATGAAGCCATTCTTAAATGTCCCAGGCCAAGTTTGCTACTATCTTTTAGGTACCCATGAAATTCTGCTTATGTATCTTTCAAGTTATTTCCTTTTTTTAATAGTGTACATGTTTGTTCCTCTCCTGATACTGGCCTTCCTGAGGGTATAATCATATCAGCTAAAAACAGCAATTGTACATCCCTTTCATAATTAGTAACAGTTAAGTTAAAATTATTATTAAGATCAATAAAAGAACAGAAAGTATCTTTATCATAATAACCAGTACAGTAGACCTTTCTATCCACTTGACTGAATCTAGTATGCAAAAGAATAAAAAATCCAATCACAGAAGATATTTAAAAAATAAAATTAAATATTTAGAAATGAAAGTGTGAAGAACAGTCTAAATTTAAAAGCAATAGAAATATGTCACAAAGGAATTCTTCACTGCTTTAACTGTAAATATTAAATACTTGTAAAATGTCAAACAATTAATAAAATATTTTCTGCAAAATTGAGAGACTGAGCGTTAAGATGTTATATAAAAACTGTCAACTCAGAAATTGAAAATGTTGACATCAAAATTTAAAAAATGGGCAAAGGAAATAGACCATTCAGAAGAAATATATTAATAAAAAAAAGCATGTGAGAGGAAATACAGCTGCAATACCCTGTACTAAAGTAAGAGTAATTTAAAATACTAAGTCTCCATTTTCATCTGTCAAATTTGCAAATATTTCAATAGCATTTTATAATTTAACCTAAATACTTAAACTGATGACGTATCCAAGCACAATCTTGGTGAGCATTCAGTTCTTCATTCATCAGTCAAAAGACGGATTTTCTAAGAATCTTTCCTTCAGGCAACTATCTAATTAGTAGCATATAATATAGGAAATATTTTAACTATGGCATAATTAAATATCACATTTCAGAAAAATCTTTGACAATAATTATGACAGAGGAAAGAGTATACCTGGGCTTCAAGTCTTTCTGTATAAATAGTAAACAGCGGTTAATTTCATTTGTAGGTCTTGTTTCTTAAGCTTCACAGGAGTGAAATGATATGCTGTTTGTCATTTTCTGACTGACTTATTTTACTTAGCATTATACCCTGTATCTCCATTTAAGCTGTATTAAATGGCAAGATCTCATTCTTTTTTATGGCTGAGCAATATTCCATTGTGTATATATATCACATCTTCTTTATGCATTCATCTCTCAATGGATACCTGAGTCGATTCCGTATCTTAGCTATTTTAAGTAATGCTGCAATAAATGTAAGGGTGCATATATCATTTTGCATTCGTGTTTTCATTTTCTTTGGGTAAATACGTAGTAATGGAATTACTGGACCTACAGTAATTCTATTTTTAATTTCTTTTTCGGAGGAACCTCCATATTGTTTTCTATAGTGGCTGTAGCAATTTGCATCCCTGCTAACAGTGCATGATACATCCTCATCAATACTTATTTCTTGTATTTTTCATTTTAGTCATTCTGACAGGTGTAAGGAGTTAGGTGGAATTTAAAAAACAAAAACAGACAAAAAAACCCAGATGTTTAAATCCAGAGAACGAACCAGTGGTTTCCAGGAGGAAAGTGGGTAGGAGAATAGGTTAATAGGCAAAAAGAGATTAAGAATGAACTTATTTTGATAAGCAAAGAGAAATGTATAGCATTGTTGAATCATTATACTGTACATCTGAAACTAATACAACACTGTATACTTCAATAAAAATAAAGTCATTTTCAGTAAAAACAAACAAACAAACAAAACAAGCCAATTAACGAACAAACAGGGGTAGATTTCTAACTGTGGCTTCACCCATTTTAGGCCATGGCTAAATGTACCTGCCTGGGCCTTAGGAGACTCCTGGGACCTTAACAGATGAACAAACTTTAGTTTATGTGCTGCCAACGTGAGCACAAAATGAACACAATTTAAACTGGCGATGACATTCCCTTCAGTTGCTTTGTTGTCCAAGTGAACACAATGACATTCATGGTCAGTTAAACAAATATTTCATTTGATTAGATATTTGTCTCAGTATATTTGTTAAGGAGCACTCTTTGGAACTTTCATACTTCATGTGTTGAGAAGCTGGAATGGTGTACTGAACTGAGAATATGTAGATTATGACCTGATGAATGAGGGGGCACAAGCCACACACGTGGGGTCAGCAGGTAGTTCCCTCAGCATCAAAACTCCCACTATTTGGGAGGGAAGTAAGATCCACAAGGTCCTTTTCATTAAAGATGCAGTTTCAATATACCCACACAAAGGAAGTAGAGATACAGGATTTATTCTTACAGAGAGTTCCCAGTTTACAGTGGTTCGATTTATGATTTTTTTGATTTTATGATAGTGTAGAAGCAATAAGCATTCAGTAGAAACCATAACTTTGAATTTTGAGTTTGAAGCTTTCCCCAAGGCTAGGAATATATAGTACAATACACTCTTGAGAGCCTCCGTAGCAAGAGTGGGCTGCAGCCTGCAGTCAGTGCGGGACCATGAGGATCAACAACCCACACACTGACAGCCATTCCATACATACAACCATCTTGGTGTTTGCTTTCCGTACAGTATTCAATTACGTTACATGAGACAGTCAACATTCTTATAACATAGGCTTTGTGATTAGATGATTTTGCCGCACTGTAGGATAACTGAAGTGTTCTGAGCACATTTAGGGTGGGTAAAGCTAAGCTATCTTTTGTAGGTTACATGTATTAAATGCATTTTTGTCTTATGATATTTTCTTTTTTTGTTATTTTTAAAACTATTTATTTGAGAGAGAGAGCAGGTGGACAACTGTGTAAGAGCGGGGGTGGGGGAGAGAGTGAGGGAAAGAGAGACTCCCAAGCATGGTCTGTGCTTCCA
This sequence comes from Paguma larvata, assembly GCA_030068075.1. Classification (NCBI taxonomy): domain Eukaryota; kingdom Metazoa; phylum Chordata; class Mammalia; order Carnivora; family Viverridae; genus Paguma; species Paguma larvata. Next base: position 7,454,486 of record CM057831.1, read on the forward strand.
GAGCACAGCCTCATCTCACAAACAATGAGATCATGACCTGAGCTGAAATCAAGAGTTGGACCCTTAACTGACTGAGTCAAAGAGATGCCCTGGCTTATGGTATTTTTAACTTATGGTTTATTGGGACGTAACCATATTATTAACTCAATAACATCTATACTTAGAAATCCCAGAAGAGAAGAGGGATAATTGAGGGGAGGGGAGTCCTCCATCAGATAACCAGCAAGCAGGAGACAGAGAGCAGGGTAGCAGGCAACTATCACTTATAAAGTGGTTGGGGTGGACATTACTAACTTTTCACAGGCTCAAGTCTAAATGGTTATTTTATCTTATTTTTTTTTAAGTTTAGTTATTTTTGAGAGCGAGAGAGAGAGAGAGAGAGAGAGAGACTCTCAAGCAGGATCTGTGCTGTCAGCACAGAGCCCAATGCGGGACTCCATCTCACAAACTGGGAGATCATGACCTGAGCTGAAATCAACAGTTAGATGCTTAACTGACTGAACCACCCAGGCACCCCTCTAAGTGGTTATTTTAAAAGGTGTCCAGGAAAAATAAAGTGTCAACTTACAGCAGGTATCCCAAACTTCAGTCCTTATCTAAATGTCCAGACTGGGTATACAACAGGGTTATACTGTAAAATGTCTGAATAGCAACTCAGAAGAACAAAGTTGTTTTCCCCAAAAGTTATTTTCCTCATCACAGTTTGCTACCATGACCAATGAGACACTTGGGTGTCATAACAGGTAGTCTTACACATTGCTGGTGGCACTGTAAACGCTTACCTTGGGGATATATTTGACAGTCAAGAAGAATAAAAATGCATCTATTCTTTGGCTGATTACTTAATTCAATAATGTATGATCTGGTACTTCCACCCCTAGGAATTGATCATAAAAAGTAATGCAAAATAGCTGTACTCCGATTGTCCAATATCATTGACTACACAACCCATTTCATATCCTCCTGTAGAATATTATGTAACCATTATAAATGATCATGAAAACTGACCAACAGTATTAACATGTTTATACTGGGGTGGCTTCAGTTCCTTAAGCATCTGACTCTGGCTCAGGTCATGATCTCAAGTTTTGTGGGCTTGAGTCCCGTGTGTCAGCTATGCTGACAGCTCAGAGCCTGGAGCCTGCTTTGAGCTGTGTTTCCCTCTCTCTATGCCCCTCTCCACTCATGCGCTCTCAAAAGTAAACATTAAAAAGTTTTAAAAAATGTTTATAATGGTATTAGCTGTAAAAAATTATCAGTACTAATTTTTAATGTGATCATCACTAAGCAAAATATATACATGAAAGAAAAAAGGAAAAGGGGACATAATAAAAATACCATAAAAACAACAAAGCTTAGGCAGGATCATATTTTTAAAAGTTTGCTGGTTTCTATATTGTCTATAACATGGCTATGTGATTTTTGTAAAGAAAAAATAAGTGAGGGTATGGCAAAGGGAAACACTTTAAAATTCAATCACAAAGTGATATATACTTATTTTATGTAGTAAATTTTTAAGCCAATGACTTCCAAAAAAATCATCCGTTGGTAGCAGAGGAAGTCTTATTTCATGGAAACTGATTCTTAGGATTCCAAAATTGAACACCAACCTGAGAATGGGTCACTTGAACACCTTGAATGAAGTGAGGAAGGGAGCCAAATGAATTTTGGGGGAAATACCATTCCCAAGAGATTATATGAACTGAGGCGAGAACATGTTGGAATGTTTCAGAAATGGTGAGGGGAACCACTGAGGCTGGAATACAATGAATGAGGAAGCAAGGAGGTCAGATGGGTAGGCAGAGCTTAGAGGCCATCGATGTACAAAGCTATTGTCTCATAGCCTAGTGATGCCTAACGCTTGGAAAGTTCTCAACTGCTGAGTAGAAAATAAGTGAAATACAATCTAGGAAAATAATTATATAGGTTTATTTTCAGCTTGCCATTTCAGTAACTTTAGTATCTATCTCTTCAAGTGGGGACAGAAGACAGAGCTTCAAAATTATTTGACCACGAAAGAGTTACAACATTTTAAGAGACTTTGGTTCCACAGTTTGGTAATAGCTGCTATAGAAAGGCCTTGTTTTGTGGTATGCATTCAGAAAAGCAAGTGGAATAATACGGTATCCTGAAAACTTTAGTTCAAGTCCATTTCAAACATTGTAATGATACCAGGGCAGGGGGCAGGGCACAACAGACCCTACAAGATTTCCCTTTCACGCTATGTCTCCTTCACTTCTTTTTGTTTTCCTGATCAAGATATGGAACAATTCCTTCATCCTATGGCTCAAACAAAAGACACTAGACTTTAAAAAATAACAAAAGGAGGAATAATCATGGAAATGTAGAGGCCTTTTCATTTTGAAGGCCATGTTTTAACTCTACAGGCAGAGTCTACTTGTGCTGATTCCATTTCCCTGTTGGCCACATACAGCACCGTCTTGGGATGGTCATCACTGGAGCCTGGATTGGGGGAGCTCTCCCTACACACTCTCCTTCTTCTTCTCAGCAAATCCTAAATTACTAGCACTTTTGGTTCAATCATGCTTCTAAAGTAGACTGTATTTAGGACACTTCCTGACCCCAGTGTACTTTGTAATATACACATTTATTTCTGAATTCCAAGCTTTATTAAAAATGTCCATTTTTTGTTGGGATGAACACTGGGTGTTATATGTAAGCCAATTTGAAAATAAACTATTATAAAATAAAAAAATGTCTACTTTTTTTCTCCTGTTGCATGGAAGTAGAGATAGGTTTTCTTACTTGTGAAGAGTCGGTTTCACAGTTGATTCCATATCCAAGAACTCCTGCGGATCATTCTATCACTAAACTCTAAGCCCCATTGTTAGGCCCAAGTCAGATTCTAGGACACCATTCTCTTCACAAGTCCTAGGACTAAGCTGGTTTCTTTCATTTGTAACACAGTAAATATAGTTTCTCTTTCATGTTCTCTCTCTCATCCCTAGCTACCGAATCAGATACTACCTCCTCAAATACTCCAAATTCTTCCAAGTTAAAAAATTATTTTGAATTTTAATATTTTTATTGATAATCATGATGGGAAAATAAGCAAGGGGTTGCCATCTGAGAAGAAGACTTCATACAGCAAACATAGTTTTTGACAAATCTTTCAGTTTCTGTCATGGTCTGTTACAGGCCGCCTTCTCAAATGTAATATGCAAATATATATCCATGCACACTTAATACTAAGACACACTGACACGAATGTCATTATGCCATGAGTATATATTTTTTAATTTTATTTTTTAATATATATATTTACATGTTTATTTTTGAGAGAGCAATAGAGAACAACTGCACACAAGCAGGGCAAGGGCAGAGAGAGAGGGAGACAAAAAATCCCAAGCAGGCCCCACCTTGTCAGCACCGAGCCTGACATCAGGCTCGAACTCACAAACCGTGAGATCATGACCTGAGCCGAAGTCGGATGGCTAACCAACTGAGCCACCCAGGTGCCCCTTTTTAATCCTATTTTTAATGTCCCAAAGTTTGGCTTTGGTAATCAAATTCATAAGGTTGTCTCTTGACAACTTCAACTTTATCTTGAATAGATGTGGGAGAATAAATCTTTCAAAATTCAGAAATCGAGGTTCCCCACTGAGACAAATTTTAACCTTGTGCCAAAGACATGTCTGACAGAATCCACAGGAAAAACAACCTGGAGCGACTACTATGCTTATTTCACCTATGTGGAAATTTCAGTACAAATTTATTCAATACCTGGGCCAAAGCAAGTTACAGCAAGCAAAATCTAGTCAGAACTTGCAGCCCAATCTGCTTTATTCTAACGTCGAGAAGCTATAGCACTCTCTCCCATGACTGAACCACTCCACGCAGCTGTCGCTGACCAGACCCTGACCCCTCACTTCTGTAGCCTTGTGGTACCTTTGATGAGGGTATTATTCTCACTTGACCACAAAATTCAGGCAATCTTTTTCAATTGGGGGAAATACTTCCTTTGTCCTTCCTGAAGGTATCTGTGGCTCTGGCCCTGGAAGTCCTTTCTTTCCCTAGATGGACTTTATGTTGACAGAATGAATTCAGTTGACCAGATATAGTCACCAACTTAATTCAGAAGACCTATATACCTTGAGGTGAAGTTCACTGTGCTAAGCAAGTAAAACATTATAATGAATAACATTGACCTAAGTCCTACTCTCAAGGTGATGACAAATACAGAAAACAGCCTCTGGGGATCTTGTGAAGGTCAAAAGTGCATGAATAGGAGGCTGGACAAGTGGACATTCATAGAAGGTTGTAAGCCAGTCAAGGAGCTTTGTCCTTATCCTGTAGTTTGATGATGGAAAGTCACAGAAATATTTTGCCTAGGGGAAAACAGGCAGCACAGAGGATGTTTTTAGGTGGGATAAACCAAAGGAGAAGAAATATAATAATAATTTAGGACGAGGTTCTCAAAGTAATGACCTTGGATCCATTGCCTCACATAGTTCACATTTTTGTGGTGTATGTTTTATTTCTATGTACTCTCTATACCCAATGAGGGCTTATAATCTTGAGATCAAGAGATGCATTCTCTACTGAATGAGCCAGCCTGGTGCTCTGTGTGTGTGTGTGTGTGTGTGTGTGTGTGTGTGTGTGTGTGTATGCGTGCACGCACGTGTGTGTTTTGTAAGGACACAGCCAATTTCAAACCTACATTAACAATAGTTATCATGCTGTACATTAGATCCCCAGAGCTTAGTCATCTTCTAACTGAAAGTTTATCCCCCTTAACCAACATCTCCACACTTCTCCCACCCCTCAAACTCTGACAACTATCATTATACTGTTTCTGTGAATTTGACTCACTTAGATTTCATATACAAGTGAAATTTGTCTTTCTGTATCTGACTTATTTCACTTAGCATAATGCCCTCCAGGTTTATCCATGTTATTTCAAATGGGAAGCTTGCTTTCTTTTTTAAGGCTGAATGATATTTCATTGTATATATCGACTACATCATCTTTATTCATTCATCCATCATGGACACTTAGGTTCTTTCCATACCATGGCTATTGTGAATTAATGAGGCTATAAATACGGGGTGTAGATATCTCTTCAAATGCCCCAGACTATTGAATCAGAAGCCCTGGGGATACATTTCAGTAATCTGAGTTGTAATAAGCTCTCCAGATAATCCTGATGTACACTCAAGTTTGAGAAATACTGGCATAGGAGAATGTCGATGAAGGCCTGAATTCCCACAGGTGGTAAAGATGGAAAGGCTGGCTTGCAGTAGACAATCACTTAGAAGCTAAAACCAAAGACATATGTTTAATTCACATATCTTTCTGAATCTTTGGATCCTTGCCCTTACCAGGAGAATGATTTTCCAGAATCCTGACCCATTTACTTTCTCAGATTATCTTAAATATATCGAAGTAAAGGAAAATATAAAGCATTTGTAGAGAGGTAAGAGTGGCTCAATCTCTCTAAGCCAGTGATTCATTTTTACTTTAATATCTGGACAGATACCAAGCTAATTTCCTATTTTTTTGAAGATCAAACATGGGGGTTGAAACGATAAAGAACCTACATCGAGGTCTTACCATGTAATAGTAAGTCTATTGTGCTGTTGCTTGCCGTGTTCACAATTTATCAATTTAAATGACATTTTTACTTTGAGAAATTTCTTTCACACTAACCATTTCAATCTTTCATTTCCTGGGACAAAGAGTATCAATCATTTTAGGTTTTACAAGAGGGATTTTATTCTTAGAAATTATTTTCATGCCAATTTAAACCAATATTAATCCTGAGTCAGATCTAAATGTCTAAGCAATCCTTAATTTCAGCTGTCTACTCTCAAAATGTACATGTTATTTTTATTTAAACTTAAGATTTATTCCTGAAAATAGAGTAATTGGATAATGTGAAAATGTCTCAGATAAGCTACAGAGTTAGTAAATTTCTTTGGTGGTTTCTCATATCTGTTTCAACCAAACCATTTCAATTAAAGTTCTATGAACTAGCAATTTTTGTGGATATTTTATCACAGGAAATTCAATGGCAATACAAAGCTATCTCACTCATAAAAGCGGTGGTTCTGCTATACTGGAATTTAAGTGAATTTCAGAAAAGCAAATTACTTTCATTTTAACAATGAGTGGTGTATGCATTTGCCTATTGCTATTTTTTCATGTATTCAGCAAATGCTTACTGAAGACCTACTGTAGGCAAAGAAGTTGGCTAAACCCTGTGGAGAACACATAAATAAATCGTGAACCTGCTGAAAGCTCAGACTATGGAAAAGACAGATCTCTTATCTCTGCCGTGACAACCATCACCATGCCCAACATTACACCCAAAAAAGTTCTTAGACTTGAAGCAAATTGAGGCCTCTTAACACCTCTGTGGTTTCCCTACTTCCTGGACCATAATTTATAATACAATCAGGCATTTCCTCAGATGATAATGTCGGATTGTTATTTTTGGAGCAATTTATAAATCTGATTTAATTCAGTATACATAAATTTAACTGTGTCAACATATACCACAAATCCAACAATGTAGGAAGATGACAAAGAAGATATGTTGTTTAAGTGGCAAAATATATAAACGACATCGATCTGGAAAGAGGGAAGATGGTGGATTAGGAAAATTCTGAGCTCACCTAATCCCGTGGATACATTGAGGCAATGGCTATACATATTACAACTAACTCCAAAAACAATCTGAAGACTGGCAGAACAAGTCTTCCATGGCTAGGTGGAGAGAAAAGGCCACATTGAAAAGAGTAGGAGGGGTACAGATGCAGTTGGAAACCAAACCTCTGACCGCAGATGGGAGGGACATCACATGCATGAAGGAACAAGAGAATCAGACTCGACACCAGACATCCCTGGTCCTGGGGACCTGCACTGAGAAGACCAGTCCCCACAGAACCTGGCTTTGAAAATCAGCAGGATTTAACTCCAGGAGAGCCAGCGGGCAATAGGAAACTGAATTCCACCCCTTAAAGAGCTAGCCACTATATAACTGAGCCTGAGATATGGCACAGGAGCAGCAGTTTGGAAAGTGTATGGGGTATATGTGAAGGAGATTTTATTGACTAATTTTAGGATGTGTGCTGTGGGAGGGCAAGGGTCTGCAGGAACTTTCTACAGGAATCAAAGTGCTTATGGGTGCCGTTTTCCTACCCTCCCCCAGCCTAGATAGCCAAATGCTTGCTGGAGCCAGTTCTAACACTCTCCATCCACCGCGCTAGAACCGCATGCCCCATAGCAGCATTCCCCTGTAGACCTGCCTCACCCAACCCATTTCCTCTAGTAGGTACCCCTCCAAAACACCCTATCACATCCAGTGGGCAGGCCATCCTGCTCCGTGGAGGTGGGAAAGTAACCTCACCCATAGCACCCTCCAGTCTGTGCTGCTGGCTTCTCACCTGGCTTTGCAGGGAGCAAGCCCTGCCCTTTGATACACCCACAGCTGTCACAGAGGGTAATGGTGAACAGATAGACTGAGGTGTTGTCCTACCCACCAGTGGATCTGCAGCTGAGCCTCCTACCACCACGAGGAGCAAATGTGGCTGCCCAGTGCTCCTACAACAAGCAAAGTGGGTCATTACAGCAAGTAGGGCTGAGGGCCAGCTTAACCCACCCAGCATCCTTAGAGCAATTATGGCTCAGCCATAACAGGATGGCATATGTAGTCTACATAGGGGAAACCCATGGAGGGCCTAGCTGTGGGGACCAAAGGGGATTATGCTACAGAGCACCACAAGAATCCTTCTACACCGGGCTACTACTTTCAAGACCAGTAGACGTAGCTGACCTACCAAATATATACAAACAAACAGAAAGATAAACAAAATGAAGAAACAGAGGACTATGTTCCAAATGAAAAAGAAAAACAAAATCACAAAAGTAAATGAAACAAAGATAAGTAATATGTCTGTTAAAGAGTTCAGAGCAAGGGTCATAAAAATACTCACTGAACCTGACAGAAGAGTTGATAAACTCAGTAAAAACTTCAACAAAGAGATAGAAAATATAATAAATAACCTGTCAGAGCTGAAGAATACAAAACTGAAATTAAAAAAAAAAAACACCAGAGGGAATCAATAGCAAATTAGAGGATGCAGAAGAATGGATCATTGATATCAAAGAAACGGTAGTGGAGAGCAACCACGCTGAAAAGAAAAAAGAACAAAAGAACAAAAAGTGAGAATACATTAAGGGACCCTGTGACATCATCAAGCATCATAACATTCGTGGTATAGAGATCTCTGGAGGAAAGAGGACGGGGGAAGGAGGGAGGGGGGGAGGGAAAGGGGTAGAAAACTTAAAGAAATAGCTGAAGACTTCCCTAATCTGGGGAAAAGTAGCAGGTATCCAGATTCCAAACAGATGAGCCCAAACAAGATAAACCCAATTAGGTCATACCAAGATACATAACAATTTAAAGAGCAGAAGTCCTGGGTGGCTCAGTCGGTTAAGCATCTGCCTTCGGCTCAGGTCATGATCTCATGGTTTATGAGTTTGAGGCCTGCACTGGACTCTCTGCTGTCAGTGCAGAGCCTGCTTCAGATCCTCTGTCCCCCTCTCTTTCTGCCCCTCCCCCACTCATCTGCTAGCACTTGCATGTGCACTCTCTCTCTCAAAAATAAAGAAAAAGAAAAAAATCAAAGATAAAGAGAGAGTATTAAAAGCAGCAAGACTAAAGAAACTAATTATGTAAAAGAGAAACCCCATAAGGCTATAAACTGATTTTTCAGTAGAAACTTTGCAGGCCAGAAAGGAGTTGCATCCTTAATAAAACGCTCAAGAGAGTAGGGATAGAAGTAAGATACCTCAACATCATTAAGTCTGTATGCAAAACACCAATGGTTAATATCATCCTCAATGGAGAAAAATGGAGAGCTTTCCCCCTAAGGTCAGGAACACGACAGGAAGACCACTCTCACCATCATTGTTCAATATAGTCCCAGAAGTCTTAGCCTCAGCAATCAGATAAGGAGGAAATAAAAGCATCCAAATTGACAAAGAAGAAATCAATTTTTCACTCTTTGCAGAAGACATGATATTTTATGTGGAAAAGCCGTAAGACTACACCAAAAAAACAGCTAGAATGGATACATGAATTCAGCAAAGTTGCAGGATATAAAATCAACATACAGAAATCAGTTGCATTTCTATTCACCAATTATGAAGCAGCAGACAGAGAAATCAAGAAATTGATCCGATTTACAACTGCACCAAAAACCATATTGATACTTAGGAATCAGTCTAACCAAAAAGGTCAAAGATCTGTATGCTGAAAACTATAGAAAGCTTATGAAAGAAATATAAGAAGACACAAAGAAATGGAGAAACATTCCATGCTCATGGATTGGAAGAACAAATACCATTAAAACATTGATGCTACCCAAAGCAATCTACACATTCAATGCAATCCCTATCAAAATAACACCAGTATTCTTCACAGAGCTAGAACAAACAATTCTAAAATTTGTATGGAACCAGAAAAGACCCCAAGTAGCCAAAGTAACGTTGAAAAAGAAAATCAAAGTTGGAGGCATCATAATCCTGGACTCCAGGCTGTATTGCAAAGCTGTAATCATCAAGATAGTATGGTATTGGCACAAAAACAGACCCTCACATCAATGAAACAGAATAGAGAACCCAGAAACGGACCCGCCAATACATGGCCATCTAATCTTCGACAAAGCAGGAAAGAATATCCTATGGAAAAATGACAGTCTCTTCAGCAACTTGTGCTGAGAAAACTGGACAGTGACAGGCAGAAGAATGAACCTGGACTACTTTCTTACACCATACACAAAAAATAAACTCGAAATGTATGAAAGACCTAAATGTGAGGGGGATGGGCTATATGGGTGGGGGGCATTAAGGAGGGCATGAGCACTAGGTGTCACATGTATACGTGATGAATCACTGTGTTTGACTCCTGAAACCAATACTATGCTGCATGTTAACTAACTTGAATTTAAATAAATGAAACAAGAACAAACAAAACAGCTTCGCATGCTGTAGACAACGATCAACAAAATTAAAAAGCAACCTACTGAATTAGAGTAGATATTTGCCAATGATATATCTGATAAGGGGTTAATATATAAAATATACTAATAACTCTTTACAACTCAACACCAAAATAACAAACAATTTCATTAAAATATGAGCAAAGGACCAGAATAGATGTTTTTTAAAGAAGACATAAAGATGGCCAATAGACACATGGAAAGACCCTCCATATCACTCATCAGGGAAACGCAAATCAAAACCACAAGGAGATGTCACCTGACACCTGTCAGAATGACTAGAATAAAAAAGGCAAGAAATAGCAAGTGTTGGTGAGGCTGCAGATGAACGGGAACACTCGTGCACTGTTTGTGTGAATGTAAATTGGTGCAGCCACTGTGGAAAAGAAGTTGGAGGTTCCTCAAAAAACTAAAAATAGAAGTACCATGCAATCCAGTAATTTCATTACTGTTTATGCAGAGAAAACAAAACCACTAGCTCAAAAAGATATATGTACTGCTGTGTTTATTGCAGCATTATTTATAATAGCTAAGATACAAAAATTACCTAGGTGTCCATCAATAGATGAATGGAAAAAGAGATGCAGTATATATAAAAACAATGGAGTATCACTCAGCCATAAAAAGAAGGGGATCTTGCTATTTGCAACAATATGGACGGACCTACAGGATATTGTGTTAAATGAGGGAAGTCAAAAAGACAAAGACCGTATCATTTCTTTTTGTGTGGAATCTAAACAAACAAACAAACAAAAATACACTCCAGAAAATCAGTAACAGACTCAGAGAGAACAAAGTGTTGTTTGCCAGAGGTGTATAGAGCTGGGGAGATGGATGAAACGGGTGAAGGGTATTCAGAGTTACAAACTTCCCGTTATAAAATAAGTAAGTCATGGGGATGAAAAGTACATCATAGGGAATAAATCAATAATACTGTAACAACACTGAACAGTGACAGATGAGGACTATAGTTATTGTAGTGAGCAGTGAGTAATGCATAGAATTGTGCAGTCACTATGTTGTACACTTGACACTAACATTTTTATATCAACTATACTTCAATGATATGTTTTTAAATGGCCTGAGTCTTACCTAGGTGAAAGGTTGATCTAAGGCAATGAGTACAGCTGAGGTTACCTTCATAGTAAAGTATTCAGAATAAAGAGGTAAGAGTCTTCCCTTTTTTGACACTCATCAGACCACACTGATAATACTATGTTCAGTCTGGGCACAACAATGAAATTTTAACTTGAGAACCAGATTCCGGTACACACAAAGTAAACAATGTATGACATCATTTCATAAATATGTCCAAGATTTCTTCATGAAGAAGAAAAGTTTGAGGGGAAGATTTACAAGTTAGCAAGGTCAGTGTTATTGGTATAATGTTTAACTGAGTTACTGAGTCCAGGTATTTCATGGGCACATATTTCTTCCTGATTTGGCTAGCTGTTGAGTAGCTTTGGGGACAAGCTAAAGCCTGAGGAAAACATTGCAAGAAAAATTATCCCCACTCCAGGATAAACTATTCATTAGTGAGATTATTCAAAAGTGCCACTTCTAATTCATCCTCTAACATGATCTTGTTAAATAAATATTTGCGGAAGAGAGGAGAGTATAAAAGAGAAGGGTGGAGGGAAAAGGGAGAAAATGAGGAATTTGTTTCAGAATCATTTGTGGTAATAAAAATTATTTACTATGGGTATTTTTATTGCCAGCGAGTGAGAACATAGGAAAGAAAAGTCAGACTGAAACGAAGACTCCTTTCCCCAGTGGTCATACTGTGAAAAGAAGGTGGATTACAGCATTTTGTAAATAGATCAAGTAAAATTAAACACAAAATATAAATGACTGCTTGAAGAGAAAACTTACTTACCTCATGGAAGATTTGACACTGCATCAATGGATTTACTACTTACAAAAAGTGGTGAAAAGTAGGTTTTTTTTTTTTAATTAAAACTGACTTCTGAGGTTGTTTTTCAATAATTATAGTTCTTTTCTGATTTTTTAATTTGCCAAACATTTGGATTTGGGCTTTTAATAAAAAGTTGAATTTTATTTTTTCCTTCATAAATATTAACATTTTTCTTCCTCTTTCTATACTCTGATAAAAATTTCAGGTGGGGCCAAAATGGCAGAACAGCATAGAAGATTATTTGCTTTTCTCATTGCTGATATACAGCCAGATCGACACTAAACCACCTTGCACACCTAGAAAACTGATCTGAGGATTAACACAACAATCTGCACAACCTGAAGCACGGAACTCAGCAGGCACACAGTGCGGAGAGGTGAAATGGGTGAGAGAGAAGCCGAGGAGGGCAGGGAACTATTTTGGCTTGCAGAGAGAGGACGGGGGTGCGATGGGTGGTGGTGGTGGCAAGAGTAAGGGAAAAGCACCCTCAACCCCATAAGCAGCTGGAGAGAAAATGGAAAAGTGCAAACAGCCGGCAAGGATTCAATAAAAAAAGGGAGAAGGGAGAAGAAGGGAGAAGAAGGGAGAAGAAGGGAGAAGAAGGGAGAAGAAGGGAGAAAGGAGATAGGAGAGGGTTTAAATTTAATCAAGACTCTATTAACGGGGATCGCAGAGTCTGAGGCTCCTCATCTCAATACCCAGTGGTGCTCTGGTAAGAAGGACGAATCCCCCAGGAGCAGACAGCAAGGTCCAAGGGGCCCATTGGCCACACGGGGAGTGATGGCTCTCCTGCAGGGAGGACATTTGGTAGAGGCTGTGGGGCCTCCCCACAGGGAAAGATCTTAGCAGACCCGGGAGAACAGCCACATTGGCTGGTGCTGGAACAAGGTCGTTAAGGGGGAAGCCTGATGTTAGATGTGCGTTGTGATTTTCCATAAACCCTGAAATGCTGCTGCTCCAAGATGGTGCAAACTGTCTCTGGGGCTGGCAGACACCCAGAGTCTTGTGCACCAGCAGCCATGCAGTCTCGCCAACGTTCCTGGGGGCAGGCTGGCACTCAGCCATTGCTCAGTAAGACCCTTCTCCAGGAGATCTGAGCAGTCAAAGACACAGTTTCTCAGAAGGGAGGGGTTGGGGGGGGGCCGACATGGCAGAGAAGCAGGGGGATCCGAAGTTCCCTCGTCTCTCAAACAAAGTCATCTTGAGGCCGAAGGACTTTGAACCCCAAGAGTCTGAGAGGAAAAGAGGCAGAGATGCTTCCAGGGACCCACAGGGACAACCTGGTGGGCCATAGGTAGGGTGGCTTCAGTGAAGGACAGTGGGCCCACAGTGGAAGTGGGACCTGCCTACCCCAAACCACGCCCCTCCATGCCTGCTACCTGCGCACCTACTGGAGCAGGATTGACACTGATGAACCAGACAGCCCCTGCTCCAGACCAGCGCTGTTGCATTGCCAGGCTTAATTCTCAGACAATTCTTATTATATAGATATATTCTTCCTTCCTTTTCTTCTTATCTCTTCCCTCCTCTAGTTTGTTTACTCTGGTTGTTGGTCTGTTTGAGCGGACATATTTAATCCATTCTCTTGATACATGCTCTACACTCCTTACTTATTTTCCTTTCTCTCTCTCTGGATTAAGCCTTGTATTTCTCTGTCTGGACAACTTTATCTTTTTCTTTTTTCTTTTTCCCTGCCTTCTCCTTTATTTTTCTTTCTCTCTCTCTGGACTAAGCCTAAAGTTTCTCTGCCTGGTCAATTTTTATTTTTTCTTTTTCTCTACCCCTGTCATTTCTCTCTGTGTATGGGATAAGACCTCTTCCATTAGCATGGCCTCCACCCTGTTGTTTACTTATAGCTGGTGATTCTGGTTTTTTCATTTTGGGTTTTTTGTGTGTTTGCATGTTTTTGTTTTGCTTTTTGTCTGTCTGTCTTCCTTTCCAGGGCTACTTCAATGAACAAATCAAAGCATAACTGGTGGAGGATCCAAAACATCACTCTGATTAGGGAGATAAAGTATCCAAAGTTACAACAACAGAGAGCAAGTAACACTCTCCAAAAAACACCTCCTGAAGGGCCATGCCCTGGACAGTGTATGACCCCTCTTTAATATAGTAGTGCTTGCAGGAGCAGGGTACAAAGCAAGCTTTTAAAACACTTAAGGGGCATAAAACTAGCCTAAAAGACAAAACAGAAGAATACTCCTCAAAAGAAAAGAAAGAAATGACAGGAACAGGAAGAAATGACGGCTAACAAATTCCTCAAAACAGATATAACCAATATAACTGAACAAGAATTTAGAATAATAGTCATAAGATTAATTCCTGGGTTTGAAAAAAGCATAGAAGACAGCAAAGAATCTATTGCTGCAGAGACAAGAAACTGAAAAATAGTCATGATGAATTAAAAAGTCCTGTAAATGGGGTGCAAAATAAACTGGAGGTGGTGACAGCGAGAATTGAAGAGGCAGAGGGGAGAATAGGTGAAATAGAGGATAAAATTATGGTAAAAGATGAAGCTGAGAAAGAGATATAAAGAGTTCTGGATCATGAGGGGAGAATTAGAGAAGTGATTCAATGAAATAGAACAATATCTGTATCATAGGAGTTCCAGAAGAAGAAGAGAGCAAGAAAGGGGCCGAAGGTCTACTTGAACAAGTCATAGCTGAGAATTACCCAACTGAGGAAGGAAACATACATTGAAATTCAGGAGGCACAGACAACTCCCTTCAGATGTAACTTGAATCAATCCTCTGAATGACCTATCATAGTGAAACTGGCAAAATAGAAGGATAAAGAGAAACTTCTGAAAGCATCTAGGAATAAAAGGGCCTTAACATACAAAGGTAGACACATAAGGGTAGTAGCAGACCTATCTACTGAAATTTGGCAAGCCAGAAAGGAGTAGCAGGACATTTTCAATATGATGAACAGGAAAAACATGCAGCCAAGAATCCTTAATCCAGCAAACTTGCTATTCAGAATAGAAGGAGAGATAAAGGTTTTTCCAAACAAACAAAAACTGAAGGAATTCATCACCACTAAACCAGCCCTACAAGAGGTCCTAAGGAGGACTCTAAGTGAAATGTTGCAAGGACCACAAAGGACCAGAGACATCACTACAAGCATGAAACCTACAGATAACATAATGATTTTAAACCCGTATCTTTCAGTAATAACACTGAATGTAAATAGACTAAATGCTTCAATCAAAAGACATAGGGTATCAGAATGGATAAAAAAAAACAAGACCCATCTATTTGCTGTCTACAAGAGACCCATTTTAGACCTGAGGACACCTTCATATTGAAAGTGAGGAGATGGAGAATCATCTATCATGCTACTGCAAGTCAGAAGAAAGCTGGAGTACCCATACTTATATCAAACTAGATTTTAAACTAAAGGCTGTAAAATAGATGAGGAAGGGAATTATGTAATAATTATGGGGTCTATCCATCAAGAAGAACTAACCATTATAAATGTCTATGCACTGAATTTGGAAGCACCCAAATGTATAAAACAATCACAAACATAAGCAATCTTATTGGTAAGAATGTGGTAATTGCAGGGGACTTTAATATTCCACTTACAGCAATGGACAGATTGTGTGGACAGAAAATCAGTAAACAAACAATAGCGCTGAAACATACACTGGACCAGATGGACCTGACAGATATATTTAGAACTCTCCATCCTAAAGCAGAATATACATTCTTCTTGAGTGCACATGGAACATTCTCCAAGATAGATCACACACTGGGTTACAAAACAGCCTTCAATAAATATAAAAGAATCAAGATCATACCATGCACACTTTCAGATCACAATGCTATGAAACTTGAAATCAACCACAGGAAAATTTAGGAAAACCTCCAAATGTATGGAGGTTAAAGAACAACTTACTAAGGAATGAATGGGTCGACCAGACAATTAAAAACTAAAAAATATATAGAAACAAATGAAAATGAAAACACAACAATCCAAACCCTTTGGGATGTAGCAAAGGCAGTCCTAAGAGGAAAATACATTCCAATTCAGGCCTATCTCAAGAAACAAGAAAAATCCCAAATACAAAATCTAACAGCACATCTGAAGGAACTAGAAGCGGACAAAGAAATCCCAAACCCAAAAGAAGAAGAGAAATAATAAAGATCAGAGAAGAAACAATACAGAATCCAAAAAAACAAAACAAAACAAAAAACACCCAGAACAGATCAATGAAACAAAGAGTTGGTTTTTTGAAAAAATAAAATTCATAAATGCCTAGCCAGATTCCTCAAAATGAAGAGAGGACCCAAATAGATAAAATTATGAATTTAAAGGGATTTATCACAACAAATCCCTCAGAAATAGAAGCAATTATCAGAGAATACCATGAAAAATTACATAACAAACTGGACAACCTGGAAGAAATGGACAAATTCCTAGACACTCACACGCTACCGAAACTCAAATGAGAAGAAATAGAAAATTTGAACAGATCCATAACTAGTGAAGAAACTGAATCAGTTGTCAAAAATCTCCCAACAAATTAGAGTCCTGGACCAGATGTCTTCCCTGGGGAATTCTACCAGACATTTAAAGCAGACTTAGTATCTATCCTTCTCAAGCTATCGCAAAATATGGAAATGGAAGGAAAACTTCTGGACTCATTCTATGAAGTCAGCATTACCTTGATTCCCAAACCAGAAAGAGACCCTACTATAAAGGAGAATTGTAGGCCAATAACCCTGATGAACATGGATGCAAAAATTCTCAACAAGATACTAGCAACTCGAATCCAACAGCATATAAAAAGAATTATTCACCATGATCAAGTGGGATTCATTCCTAGACTGCAGGACTGGTTCAATATTTGCACATCAATGTCATACATCACATTAATAAAAGAAAGGATAATAACCATAGGATCCTGTCAATAGATGCAGAAAAAGCATTTGACAAAATACAGCATCCTTTCTTAATAAAAGCTCTCAAGAAAGTCAGGATGGAAGGAACATACCTTAACATCATAAAAACCATATATGAAAAGCCCACAGCTACTATCATCCTCAATGGGGAACAACTGAGAGCTTTCTCACTGAGATCAGGAACATGACAGGGATGTCTACTCTCACCATTGCTGTTTAACATAGGGTTGGAAGTCCTAGCATCAGCAATCAGACAAAAAAAATGAAATAAAAGGCATCAAAATTGGCAAAGAGGAAGTCAAACTTTCACTTTTTGCAGATGACATGATACTCTACATGGAAAACCTGAAAGACTCCACCAGAAGACTGATAGAACTGATACATGAATTCTGGAAAGTTGCAGGGTACAAAATCAATGTACAGAAATTGGTTACATTTTTATACAACAATAATGAAGCAACAGAAAGAGAATTAAAGAAACTGATCCCATTTACAATTGCACCAAGAACCATAAATACCTAGGAATAAACCTAACCAAAGAGGTAAAAGATCTCTACGCTGAAAACTATAAAAAACTTAACAAGTAAATTGAAGAAGACTCGAAGAAATGGAAAAACACCCCATGCTCATGGATTGGAAGCATAAATATTGTTAAAATGTCAATACTACCCAGAGCAATCTACACATTCAACGCAATCCCAATCAAAAGTGCATCAACATTCTTCTCAAAGCTAGAACAAACATTCCTAAAATTTATATGGAACCACAAAAGACACTGAATAACCAAAGTAACGCTGAAGAAAACCAAAGCAGGAAATATCACAATCCCAGACTTTAGCCTCTACTACAAAGCTTTAATCAAGACAGTATGGTACTGGCACAAAAGCAGACACATAGACTAATGGAATAGAAAAGAGAACCCAGAAATGGAACCACAACGGATGACCAACTAATCTTTGACAAAACAGGCAAGAGCATCCAATGGAAAAAAAAAAAAAAAAACAGTCTCTTCAGCAAATGGTGCTGGAAGAACTGGACAGCAACATGCAGAAGAATGAAACTAGATGACTTTCTTACACCGTACACAAAAATAAACTCAAAATGGGTGAAAGACCTAAATGTTAGACAGGAAACTATCAAAACCCTAGAGGAGAAAGCAGGCAACAATCTCTTTGACCTCAGCTGCAGCAATTTCTTGCTCGATACATCTACAAAGGCAGGGTAACTAAAAGCAAAAATGAACTATCGGGACCTCAGCAAGATTAAAACCTTCTGCATTTCAAAGGAAACCATCAACAAAACTAGAAATCAACTGATGGAATGGGAAAAGATATTTGCAAATGATTTATCAGATAAAGGATTAGTATCCAATATCTATAAAGAACTTACCAAACTCAGCACTTGAAAAGCAAATAATCCAGTGAAGAAATGAGCAGAAAACATGAATAGACACTTTTTCAAAGACATCCAGATGGCCAACAGACACATGAAAATATGCTCAACATCACTCATCATCAGGGAAATACAAATCCAAATCACACTGAGATACCACCTTGCACCAGTCAGAGTAGCTAAAATGAACAAATTAGGAAACTACAGATGCTAGCGAGGAGATGGAGAAACAGGAACCCTCTTGCACTATTGGTGGGAATGCAAAATGGTGCAGCCACTCTGGAAAACAGTGGGGAGGTTCCTCAACAAATTAAAAATAGAACTACCCTACAACCCAGCAAAAGCACTACTAGGAAATTACCCAAGGGACACAGGAGTGCTAATGCATAAGAGCATATGTACCTCAATGTTTATAGCAGTGCTTTCAACAATATTCAAATTATGGAAAGAGCCTAAATGTCCATCAAGTGATGAATGATAAAGATGTGGTTTATATATTCAACGGAATTCTACTCAGCAATGATAAAGAATGAAACCATGCCATTTGCAGCAACATGGATGGAACTGGAAGATATTATGCTGAGTGAAACAAGTCAGTCAGAGAAGGACAGATATCATATGTTTCACTTATATGTGGATCTTGAGAAACTTAACAGAAGACCACGGGGGAAGGGAAGGGTAGGAAAATATAGTTACAGAGAGGAAGGGAGGCAAACCATAAGAGACTCTTAAATACAGAGAACAAACTGAGGGTGGGTAAGGGGTGTGGGGGAGAAGGAAAATGGGTGATGGCTATTGAGGAGGGCACTTGTTGGGATGAGCAATGGGTGTTGTATGTAAGCCAATCTGACAATAAATTATATTTTTAAAAAGTTCAA
Organism: Paguma larvata; assembly: GCA_030068075.1. Taxonomy (NCBI): domain Eukaryota; kingdom Metazoa; phylum Chordata; class Mammalia; order Carnivora; family Viverridae; genus Paguma; species Paguma larvata. The sequence goes on from CM057831.1 coordinate 7,473,606, forward strand.
AAATTTTGTTAAAATTTAATGCATCTGGTAAAGTTGTTTTTGGCTCATAGGCAGTAATGCCATGATAGTAAGAAACTATCTTGGTTAGAGTTTTACAAATGTGTACATTTAAAAATCGTATAATTATTTTCATTTTGTTACAAAGAATTATTGATTTGCTTTCCATCAGCCTTAAAATATTTTGATCATCATGGAATTGGGGTCTTTAAAACATATATGCTTCTGAATGCACAAGACATATTTTGATTCAGTGGCAAAAGCAAGGTGTTCCATGTATTACCAAACATCTGTTTTCTGTGAAATATGAAAAGTATACCCCAAGGGAAATTGGTCAAGTAGCCAGACACAATGACACAGCCATTGTCATTATCCTGGGCCAGCACTTCAGACCCTTTCCCGTCAAGATTTTCATCCATAGGGGCATCAATATTCAAAATGTCTGTTCTCGCAAAGCCCAGGGTCCCAAGGTGATCCTTAAAACTGAAAATACCTGGGATGATTAGTGAAATCTTATCATGAAGGATATTTTTGTGGGTCTCAGTGTGGGTATTATTGATGCTTGGGAGAGGAATATTGCATATGGCACTAATAATGTCCATCCACCTGATTATGGGACTGGAAATCATATTAACATGTTCTTAAACTGTATGTGCTAGAGGAAAAATACAGAATAACAGTACTAGCTGTTCTCTATAGATGACCTAACAGACTACCAGGATCGTTTAATGCAATTCAAGAATGAAGCCACAAAATTAAAACAAAATAATGTAATAAAATATACATAAAAATTACCATTGAAATATTTTTAAAACGTTTATTCATTTGAGAGAGAGAGGGGGGGAGAGGGAGAGGGAGAGAGAGAAATAGGCAGAAAGAGAGGGAGACAGCAGATCCAAAGTGACCTCTGCACTGACAGCAGCAAACCCAACATAGGTCTCAAACTCACAAACTGTGAGATCATGACCCAAGCTGAAGTCATACACTCAACCGACTAAGCCACCCAGGAACCCCCACTGAAACAATTTTTAAGTGTACAATTCAGTGGCTGTGCAGTTCAGATACACTCACAATATTATGCAAACATCATCATGATCTAGCCCTAGAACCTTTCATCATCCCAAACAAAAATCCTATGTCTATAAACTAACTCCTCATTCTCTGTTATCTCCAGCACTGGGCCATTCGACTGTCTCTGTGAATTAGACTATTCTTGGTATAGCCCATCAAGTGGAATTACACAATATTTGTCTTTTGTATCTGCTTATTTCATTTGACATAAGGTCATCAAGTTTTATTCATGTTGTTGCATGTGTGAAAATTTCCTTTTTTAAGACTGAATTATATTTCATCACACACACATATTTTGTTTATTCATCACCAATAGACACTTGGGTTGTTCCCCGTTCTTGGCAATTGCAAATAATGCTGCAATGAAGAGAAAACCAAAGTTGAAGGAATGTCTCTAGTGCCAAGTATGAGGACAGAATAAAGATCATCATTCATAATTTAATTGTAAGAAATGCATTGCCCAGAAATGAATAGTCTAAATAATTTAAGTTTAGAGACAATGTGCTCTGTAGGATAAAACTTGGTGGAATCATAAAATAAGTCTTCTTGCTTAAGAAAATTACTTGGAATTTGGCACCCAGGTGTTCTTTGCATTCCAGTAAGAATGAGAGATTACAGTCAAAAATCCACAAATGCATTGAGAGAAACCAAGTATTATGTCAACATACAGATCCTGAAACCCTGCTTTTTGCTGACCCCAAAATTATGTGATACCCTCCAGAGGGCTTGAAATGACTTTACAAACTTTGTCTCTCAATACCCTTTCAGCATGAAAGTATGCACTCTTCCCATTAACACATTCAAGGTCTCAAGAGTGGAACTGTTGTTACTTCAGTAACTGATACTCCATATTTGAAATGTGTCTCTTAGTGAAAGGAAGTGAAATGATACTACCATAGTATTAGTGCCATAGCCAAGTCATACAGGTTAGGACTGGGATCCTCGCAACAAGGGAACACTCATTAGAAAGGTTATTCTTGTATCAAAATTACCCAGTAGTTCTAATTCTTTTTAAGAATACTTAAAAATAAATTTTTTTAAGTTATCTCTGGACCAAACTGGGGATTGGACCCACAACCCCACGATCAAGAGTCACGTGGTCTACTAAGAAAGCTAGCCAGAAACCCCTAAAGCAAACCTTCAAAATAAATGTATTCTTCCACGTACTGCATTCTTACCTGCTTGCAATAGTTAGCACTTCCCCTCCAAGGCCGTTGCAAATTTCTTCATCCTAGTTTTAATACAGCAAGTTTTCTACGTTTTCTTACCATGGCTCTTCTCTGAATACACTGAAGTTTGTCTATGTCACTCTACAACATGCTTTCCATGCCATCTCACATGCTCTAATGCAAATGTGACCATTAGTATAAAATAATGAGAATCTTATATTTTTTAATGTTTATTTTTGAGGGAGACAGAGACAGAACACAGCAGGGGAGGGGCAGAGACAGAGGGAGACACAGAATCCGAAGTAGCCCCAGGCTCTGAGCTGTCAGCACAGAGCCCGACATGGTGCTTGAACCCACAAACTGAGATCATGACCTGAGCTGAAGTCAAACGTTTAACTGACTGAGCCACCCAGGTGCCCCGAGAATCTATTATTTTTCTTGTTCCAGAGCTGCACGGTACAACAGAATAGCTGTGAGTCACACGTGACTGTTTAAGTGCAGTTAAAAATTAGCTCCTCGGTTTCAACGGTCACATTTCAAGTGTTCAACAGACACACGTGCCTAGGAGCACTATACTGCCAGCACAGTATTTGCTTTCATTTGCCTCTGGAGAGTTTTTTTTTTTTTAAGTTTTGTTGTCTTTGGATGTGTTTTAAAAAATAAGTCAGTGATATTTTATTAATTTATGATGAGTAAAATAAATAATCAAATGTTAAGTGTTAAAGTCTTGACTTTTAAGTCATTTACTTCTGGCTCAGTGTTTTAAAGAAATTCTGGTATCTACATATTTAATAATGTTTTGGCCTTGAAGTGACAGTTTCAGGTGATTGCAGATATTATCTATATTGCTAATGTAGAAGACTTGAGTAAGCCATTTGAAATGGTAAAAAGCTTCTTTACTGCAATTACTGGGCTTCTTTAAAAACTCCATGTATACACAGTGGAATGAAACTAGAAATCATTAGCATAAGGAAAACAGAAAAATACACAAGTATGTGGAAATTAAACAATGCACTATTTATCAATAGGTCCAAGAATAAATAAAATTTAGAAAATATTTGGAGACAGGTGAAAATAAAAACACAACATATCAAAACTTCTGGGATGCAGCAAAAACAGTACAAAAGGGTATTTTCAAGAACTGGTGCTAAAAAACTGGATAGAACAACAAACTGGACAACCCAGAAGATATGGATGAATTCCTGGAACCATATAACCTACCAAGACTGACTCGTGAGGAATACATTTACAACAATGAATAATTACATTGAATACAAGGAGTTTATTGAAGCAGTAATCAAAACCTCCCCTAAACAGAAAAGCCCCAAACCAGATGGCTTCATTGGAGAATTCTACTAAACATTTAAAGAATAATTAACACCAATCTGTCATAGACTCTAAGTCTAAACTTCTCTCTTGTCTAGCAAGAGAGAGGGACACAGGATTAAAATGAGAGATGACTAATGTCCAGGAAAAGGCAAGAGCCCCGAATAAGGGTCCTTGCCCCGTATTTATTAGGATCAGGAGGCTTACAAATGTGATGGGCGTGCACAAAGAGAGAAAGAAACTGAACATTGGTTTACAGCCATGAGGGAAAGAAAGGGGAGATTTTGAAGATATACGGTGTTTGGAATTTGGGTTAATACAGAACAAAATCTTGGCATTGGGCAAATGGGCAGGCAGTTGATAACGGCAGAAAGGAGGAGCCATGTCTGTGTATCTTAGCTAGCCTAGGGAAGACAGACAGGGCAAACATCTCAAGGTTAACAAGGCAGCTTTTCATGAGGAAATTAGCTCTGCAATGGGCAGGACTATCTGCAGCTGCACAGCAGCACAGTCTAGCGGTCTAGGCTTGCTCACCTAATTTGGTCTTCCTTCCTGTGAACACAGCTATCAGCTATAATACTGACTTGGGGGGCACTTTTGCCCTCCATGTCTTGTTGGGAGCCGTTTTGGGCTCGCAGCTTGAGACCCCTCTCTGCGTGGAAAAGGTTGAAGCAAAGCTCCCGCCAGCCAAACTGGTGTCTAATCTTACCTCCTTCTAAATAATCTTTCAGGCCTGGATTTCTTGAACTGCTCTCGTCGGCCTAAGGGATATAATGCTCTTTGCTTTTATGGCACATGGAAAAGGGGACCTGGTCTTGATAGATAAAATCTGAATGAGAGTAACCTGGCCAGAAGTAACCTCAACGTTGCCTCTTGGGGATAGGTTACACAAACTGATCATACAGAATAGCAGTTATGAGTTGGCTAGAAATTAGCAGACGTTAGGCCCCAAGACTCTTGAACCAAACTAGATTTTCCCTGCAGTTTTAGCATTGTGTTAATCATCCCCTCAGCCCCACCATAAGACCTCAAGGCACATCTCTGTAAAGCTTCTCTCAGTATTTGGTTAACAGACTGATGGGAGAGGTTGTAAAGAGACTTAGGACCTTCTCCGGAGCTTGGCTTAGCCCAGAAGTTAGGAGCACTGTTTACAGATAAGGTACGAACAATAGCCAAATAAAAGTAGCTACACATATCTTCACTGATCAGCAGCAAATATTGAGTACCTTCCTGACGTTAACATTTCATGAATCTTTTTGCTATTCCCATCCCCACGCTCCCTGATAATAAAAAGGCAATAACAAAATACTTTTATAGAAACTGCTGTTTGTATAAAAAACAGATAAACATGAGCCCTTACGATATAGGCTCACTCACTTATAAAGGAAAAGAACTTAGACAAGTATTAGAGATCATGTCTCTACCAAGCAAATAATACCTCCTCCATTGTAGTTAAAGATTATGGATAGAATGTCTCCTAACCTATCTATAGATGGTTAACATAGGTCTTAAAGCAACAATGTATGCGCCCTCTGTTTACCAAGGGCTACGACAATACTGCTCTCTTCCTAAAAGCTTTATCTTGTTATTTCCTCTGCTCTGCCTCAAAAACAATGTGTAACTTTGGAACAAAGTCATAAAAACAGTTACTGCCTAATCTAAGAAAAAACTATCTCCTTCTAAGTCTGAGGGATTTGCAAATATGCCAACCTAAGAAAAATTGTTAAAAATACCTTGTCACTGATGTAATGTCACTCACTACCTTTAAAAATAAAGACACTGAGACTAGCAGGTCAGAGATGCCAGAATTGCCAGGGCTGCCTGCTTGGTCATCAGACTCCATCTCTCTCGTGGCTCTCTCCATTTCGCCTGACTGTCCATCCTTCGTGGACCCCTAGATTCGCAGGAACAAGGACCCCTGGCAAGTTCTCATCTCGCTTACTTCATACACCTTTGTATTGGGAGCCTTTGTGCCCATTCTTATCTTTGGGCCTTTGCCCATCCCTCTCTATTTTTGGGGTTCAGCACCCCCCTATTCTCGGTATGCCTTTGCACGAACCTATTCTCAGGGTGCCTCTGCACCGCCCTATTCTTGGGGTGCCAATCATGTTTTCCCAAACTTGGGTGTGAGCATATTATGGCTTTTTATTTCTTTACGCCTTGTTAGCCCATTGATATAAGCCCGGGGGGTTCCTAAGCCTGTTCTTCACGCCAATCCTTCCCAAATTCTTACGAAGAATAGAAGACAGGAACACTGACTAACTCATTCTATGAGGTCAGCATTACTTTAACACTGAAACCAGACAAAGACACAAAAAGAAAACTACAGGTCAATATCTCTGAGGAATACTAATGCAAAAATCCTAAACAAGATACTAACAAACTGAATTCATCAACACATTGAAAGGATTGTATGTCATGACCAAGTGGAATTTATACCTGGAAACCAGGATAGCTCAGCATATTAAAAATCGGTGGAATGCACCACACTGACAAAATACAAGTCAAGAGCCACATAACCTTAGTCAATGCAGAACAAACCATCTGGCAAAATTCTATGCCCTTTGATGAGAAAACATTCAACAAACTAGGAATAGAAGAAAACTACCTCAAAATAATAAAAGGTGCATATCAAAAGCACACAGCTAACATCATATTCAACAGGGAAAGTCTGCAAGCTTTTCCTCTGGATCAGGAAAAACAAGGGCTTACTATTCAACATAATACTGGAAGTTCTAGCCAGACCAATTAGATGAGAAAAAGAAATAAGGGACATATTGGAAAAGAAGTAAAATTATCTGTTTGTAGAGGATATTATCTTGGATTTAAAAAATCCTAAAGACTCCACAACAGACTTGTAAGAAGTAATGAATTTAGTCAAGTTGTAGGAGACAAAATCAACACTTGAAAATTGGTTGCATGTCTACCTGACAGTGACCAATCTGAAAAGGAAATTAAGACAACAACCCCATTTGCCACAGCATCGAAAAGAATAAAATACTTTGGAATAAATTTAACCAAGTAGGTGAAAGACTTGTACACTTGCAATATAAAACATTGCTAAAAGAAACTCAAGAAGAGGGGTGCCTGGGTGGCTCAGTTGGTTAAGTGTCCAACTTCGGCTCAGGTCATGATATCACAGTTCATGGGTTTGAGTGTGCGTCTGGCTCTGTGCTGACAGGTTGGAGGCTGGAGCCTGCTTCAGATTCTATGCCTCCCTCTCGCTCTGACCCTCCCCCAGTTGCGTTCTGTCTCTGTTGCTCTCAAAAATAAATAAATATTAAAAGATAAAAAAAATGAAATTGAAAAAAGGTACAAATAAATGGAAAAACATCCTGTATTTGTGGATTGGATGACTTAATACTGTTAATGTTCATACTATCCAAAGCAATTTACAAATGCAATACTTAACAAAATTACAATGACTTTTTTTTGCAGAAATTGAAAAAAATTCTCAAATTCATATGGAATCTCAAGGGATCCTCAAGAGCCAAAACAAACTTGAAATAGAAGAACAAAGTTGGAAGACTCAGATTGCCTGATTTCAAAATGATACTACAAAGCATCAGTAAATATGATGGTATGATATGGGCCTAAAAATAGTTGGTCTGTACACCAATGGAACAGGACAAAGGACCCAAAAATAATCCCTTGCATATATGCCAAAATTATTTTCAACAAGGGTGCCAAGACAGGACAGGGAGAGAAAGGTCTTTTCAATAAATGGTGCTGAAAATCTGGATATTCACATGCAAACACGTTAGGTTGGACCCTTACCTTACATGATATATAAAAATTACCTCAAAATGGACTAAACACTTAAATATAGTATCTAAAACTTTTCGAACTCTGGAAGAAAATGTAGGGGAAAAGCTTAGAACGTTAGGTTTGGCAATGATTTCTTTGGTATGACATCAAAAAGCACAGGTAACAAGAAGAAAAAATAAATAAATCGGAGTACACTGAATTTGAGAACTTTAGCCGGTAAAAGCATCAACAGAATGAAAAGACAACCTACAGAATGTGAGAAAGTAATTGCAAATCATGTCTGAGTGAGGGTTAATATCTAGAATACATAAGGAAATATTACGATTCAACAAGAACAAAATAAACACCTAATAAAAAATTAAGCAAAGTGGGGTGTCTGGGTGGCGTGGTTGGTGAAGTGTCCAACTCTTGATCTTGGCTCAGGTCATGATCTCATGGTTTATGAGCTCACGCCCCAGGTCAGGCTCTCTGCTGACATCGCAGAAATCTTCTTGGGATTCTCTCTCTCTCTCAAAATAAATAAACTTTTTAAAAAATTAGGCAAAGGACTTAAATAGACATTTCTCCAAAGAAGACATACGGATAGCCACCATCCACATGACGAGATGTTCAACATCACTCATCTTCAGGCAAATGAAAATGCCACAATGAGTTATCACTTTACACCTATCAGAATGACTAGAATAAAAAAAACAGTAAGTGTTGGTGAGGATATGGAGAAAAACGAACCCTCAATGCACTATTGGTGGGAATGTAAACTGATGCATACACTGTAGAAAACAGTATGGAGTTTCTTCAAAAAATAAAAAGTAGAAGTACTATATGATCTAGTAATTCCACTTAGGCATCTATCCAAAGAAAATAAAAAGTAATTCAAACAGATAGGTGTATTGCTATGTTTATTGCAGCTTCACAATAGCCAAGATATGGAAGCAACACATATCCATCAATAAATGGATAAAGCAGATGTAAAACACACACACACACACACACACACACACACACACACACACACACACTAGAATATTACTCTCCAATAAAAAAAGGAGATTTTTGGTATTTGCAACAAGGACAGACTTAGAGGATATTATGCTAGATGAAATGATTCAGACAGAGAAAGACAAATACCATATAATTTCACTTCTATGTGGAATCTAAAAAACAGACCAAAAAAAAATGGATAAATGACCAAGAAGCAGAAACACACCCATAAATATAGAGAACAAACTTCTGGTTGCCTTAGGAAAGAGAGATGGGGTATGGGCAAAATGAGTGAAAAGGAATGCGAGATAGAGGCTTTCAGTTCTGGAATGAAGATGTTCTGAGAATATAAGGTACAGCCTAGGGAATATAGTCAGTGGCATTTTAATAGTATTGAATAGTGACAGATGATAGCTACACTCGTGGTAAGCATAGCACATAGACTGTAGGTCATGTTTTTTTTTTTTTTACTAGGTCATGAACCTGAAACTAATATTTTAAGTCAGTTGTACTTCAATTTAAAAAAAAAAAAGCAAATTGGGGCATCTGGGTGGCTCAGTCAGTTAAGCATCCAACTTTGGCTGAGGTCATGATCTCATGGTGTGTGAGTTCTAGCCCAGATCAGGCTCTCAGTTGTTAGCTTGGAGCCCACTTCAGATCTTCTGTCTCCCTGTCTCTCTACCCCTCCCCAAGTGCTTTCTCTCTCAAAAATAAACATTAAAAATTTTAAATAAAAAAAAATTAAACACACACACACACGCACCATGAAATATCACCTCACACATCAGGATGGCCACTATTCTAAGAACAAAAAATAGTGTTAGTGTGGATGCAGAGAAGTTAGAACCCTTGTGTACTGTTAGCGTGAATGTAAAGTGGTGGAGTTATTAAGGAAAAACATATGAGAGCTCCTCAAAGAGTTAAAAATAGAATTACCATATGACCCAAAACTTCTATACATCTGAAAGAACTAAAATCAGGTTTTCAAAAAGATAATATACTTTCATGTCCACTGCAGCATTACTCATGATAGTCAAGATATGGCAACAACTCCAATGTTCATCAACACAAGAACAGATAAAGAAAACATGGTGTATACATACACTGCAACATAATACAGTCTTTAAAAAGGGGATTCTGTCACATGCTACAACAGGGATAAGTGTTGAGGACTTCTGCTGAGTGAAATAAGGCAGTCAATAAAGGATAAATATTGTAGGATTCCAAATACAAAGTTTCTTAAGTAGTCCAAATCATAAAAACAAAGTAGAAAAGCAAATATCAAATGTTGAGGAGGGGGTATTAATGTTTAGTGGGTATAGAGTATTAGTGTAGCAAGACAGAAGTTCCAGAGATCAACTGTACAACAGTGTCGATGTACCTAATGCTACTGCACTGTACATTTAAAAATGGTTAAGATGGTAAATTTCATGTTATGTGGTCTTCTTACCACACAAATTCTTGATGTAGGTTTTTTTTCTTTCATAGCAAATTAATGTGAGAGTCAAGAGTATTTCATTTTTTTTTTGCCCAATCTGCTGAAATGAAATTGTCTCAGTTGCTCAGTAACCAATAATGACTTGAATTCCTCATCTTCTTCCATAAGGAATCAACATTAGGAAGCACACTGTTTAAAAACCGTTCCTTTAATAAAACAGCATGTGAATTGGCTTCAGGTTTAAGACATGCTGCACACATAGCTAGCCGCTACTCCATTAGGAATAATCCCAATGCTCCTTTCCATTCTACACCATAGTTCACAAAATAATGCACATGAAATTTTTCCTCTAAAGCAAGAGTTTTCAATGATGATCAGAAGCAAAAAAAATCACCAAGCGCTTCAATCTCTTATCAATGTGTACAGATGCCAAGAACTTATTCATACTCTACATTATCAATGAAGCAAAATGTGTTCTATACACACCTCTCAATTTACCCTGTATGCTACTGATGTAATGTTTGTGCAGCAGTATCATTTGATGAAAGATTTTTATCAACAGTTCCTTCTGATTTAGCACTAACCATGTTTGTCATTAACTCAAGACTGGCTTCATAAACTTATCAGTGGTTTGACTTGTACCTTTTCTCTTTATGAGGAATGCAATATTGAGTGATAGCTTGGTAACTCTAGCTTTTCCTTTGACTTTATTGATAGAATTCATCAAATTTGTACTGGAAGGCAATATTTTGTTCTTGCCCTAGAGAAAAGCAGATTGCTTTAGCAGAGACAGGACTGTACTTTGTATGACAAGTATAAAATCTTTGATGGCTTTCAACTTCTGTGTTAAATAGAACATTTTTACAGGTGATATAAATCGACCTCAAACTCCTTAATGAGAGATGGGAAGGAATGTATTAACTCATAACTGGAAAGTGTAGAGAGGATAGAAAAGTTGAGGGATGTTGCATCCAGATGCTTAAAGTACAATGTTAGCTCTCTGTCTCCCCCTTACCACCTTTTGGCTCTGCGTTTCTGTGTTGGTTTCATTTTCAGAAAGGATCTTTACATGCGACAGTTGAAAAAACGGTGGCATGGCTTTGTGACTTGTAATCCCAGAGGAACAGAACCCTCTCCTAGAGTCTATATATAGATAAAAAACAGAGCAGATGCTAGTTGTCCCAGTTTAGGTTACACGTCCATGTTGGAACCAGTGCCAATGGCCAGGGAGATAAAAGACCTTGATTATCAAGCCTAGACCACATGCCCACTCTTGGGCCAGAGTCCACTGATAGACATGAAGGAAATATAGACAACAAATATTTTTCTTCTGCGTATTTGACAAAATCTCAAAAAATAGTACCCGAAGGACAAATAGATTATTGATGCCATAAAATTTAATTACTAGATATTCATGGCTGTATTGCCTTTTTATACTTTTTTTTAACTTAACTGCATAAAATCAGCACATCCAGATACTTAAAAAGAAGCTCTTTACTTTATGTTTAAAAATTACTTAAGTATTTATGTTACTAATTTTATCACTACCTCACTTTCAATAATCTACTCTTAAGCCTTTGTTCTGCAGTGAGCATAGAAAGTTAAATAGAAACCAATGTTCATTTAACACATACAAACAAAACACTGTAATAATGTAAAAATACGTTCAGAAAGACCAAACTGTTAACTGAATATCAGTCAAGAAGGATTCCAGGTAAAATGGTGAAACAGGAGGATCCTGGGCTCACCTTGTTGACATGAATGCAACCAGATAAGAGCCACAGGAGTGTAAATAAACCAGAAAATGATCTGAAGATTGGCAGGACAACCTATAGATAAATGTAGAAAAGTGGCTGCATCAAAGAAGGTAGAAAGGGTGGAGACACCATCAGGAGACAAATAAACCTGCAGTACTATCCATGGAAGGGAGGAAGGGATGCTCCATGTGCATAGAAGACAGAGAAGCAGACCTCACGCCAGGCACCCCAGGGTGAAGGACCCACACTGGAAAGACAAATTCCCATGACATTTGCAAAACTTGGAAAACCAGAGGGGCAACCAGTGGGGCTTAACATCTAGACATTAAAAATCAGTAGGCTGTGCTGTGGGAGCACACAATAATCAAAGAGAGCCATTATAGAGGATTATATTGAAGACAAACACAGCTCAGCCACAACAATAGGATACACGCCACACATATGAGGTATCTCTAAAGTGTCAAGTTCCTGGTAGACAGGGGAAATGGCACTACAGGGAGCTCTTATTCATGAGTCCACTATTTTCAGGAGCAGGAGATACAGCTGACTTTCCTAACACAGAGACACAGATACAGAGAGTTAGACAAAATGAGGGGACAGAGGAATATGTCCCAAATGAGGGAATAGGACAAAAGTCAGAGCAAAACAAAAAAACAATATGCCTGATAGAGAATTTTAAGTAATGGTCATAAAGATACTCACTGCACTTGAGAAAAGGGTAGAGGACCACAATGAGACCCTCAACAAAGAGACAGAATACTTAAAAAGAACCAGAAAACTCAGTAACTGAAACAAAAATACCCTAAAGGGAATAAATAGTAGACTAAAGGAAGCAGAAGAATGTATCAGTGACCTAGGGGACAGAGTAATGAAAAGTAATCAAACTGAACAGGAGAGCAAAAAATGATTAATAAAAAATGAAAATAGCTTAAAGGAACTCACTGACACCAAAAGAAGCATAACAACATTCACATCACAGGGATCGAAAAGCAGAAGAGAGAGAAAAGGGGAAAGAAAATTTATTTGAAGAAACAGTAGCTAAAAACTTTCTGCATCTAGAGAAGGAAACAAATCTAGGAGGCACAGAAAGCCTCCAATGAAATCAACCCAAGAAGGTCTACACCAAGACACATAGCAATTATAATGCCAAATATAACTACTAGGGATAATAAAGAGAATTTTAAAATCAGCAACAGTTACATAGAAGGGAAATCCCAGAAGTCTATCAGAGGATTTTTAGCAGACACTTTGGAGGCCGGAAGGGAGTGGCATATATTCAAAATGCTGAAAGGAAAAAACCTACAACCAAGAATACTCTATCCAGCAAGGCTATCATTCATAATAGAAGGAGAAATAAAGAGGTTCCTAGACAAACAAATTAAAGGATTTCATCACTACTAAACCATCCTTACAAGAAATATTAAGGGAGACTCTGTGAATGGAAATAAAAGACCATAAGCAGGAGTAAGAAAAGTAAGAAGAACCAAATCAGTAAAATTAAGTATATTTATAAAAATCAGTAAAGGGATTCAAAAAATAAAAGATTATAAAGTATGAAGCCATATACCTAAAATGGGTGTGGTGGGAGGGTTAAAGGAATAAAAATTTAGTTCTTTTAAAATGGGTTCAGGGGCACCTGGGTAGCTCAGTTGGTTAAGCATCCAACTTTGGCTCAGGTCATAATCTCATGGCTTGTGAGTTCAATCCTCACATCAGCCTCTGAGCCAACAGCCAGAGCTTGGAGCCTGCTTCAGATCAGTATCTCCCTCGCTCTCTGCTCACCCCCTTGCACTTGTATCTCTCTCTCAAAAATACATAAATACTAAAAAAAATTAATAAAACATAAAATGGGTTCAAACTTAAATGACTGTCAACTTACCTATATGCATAAAAGATTATACATACTTATGGTAACCACACATCAAAAACCAGTAATAGGTATGCAAAAAATAAAGACAAAGGAATCCAACCATATCACTAAAGAAAGCCAGCAAGCTGTGAGAGAAGATAGCAAGAGAATAAAGGAAGAGAAGAACTACAAAACTACCACAAAATAAGTAACAAAATGGCAGCAAGTACATACCTATCAATAACTATTTTGAATGGACATGGACTAAACAGTCTCATCAAAAGCAAAGGGTGACTGAATGGATAAAAAAGCAAGACCCATCTATATGGGTCTGAGACTCATTTCAGACCTAAAGACACATGCAGATTGAAAACGAAGGGACTGGAAAGCATTTATTATGAAAATCGAAGTGAAGAGAAAGCCCAGGTACCAATATTAATAGTGTACAAAATAGACATTAAGGGACAAGGCACAGGGCACCTGGGTGGCTCAGACAGTTGGGTGTCTGACTTCAGCTCAGGTTATGATCTCACGGCATGAGTTGGAGCCCTGCATTGGGCTCTGTGATGACAGCTCAGAGCCTAAAGCTTGTTTCAGATTCTATGTCTCCCTCTCTCTGCTCCTTCCCCACTCACACTCCAACTCTCTTTCTCTCTCTCAAAAATAAACACTAAAAAAAATTTCTTTTTAGAAAGAGACAAGGCAGGACACTACATAATCATAAAGGGACAATTCCACAAGAATACATAACAATTGTAAATATTTATGTACACAATGTGGAAGGACCCATAAAGCAGCTAATAACATAAAGGAAGTAATTGACAGTAATAGTATAAGAGTAGAGAACTTTAACACTCCACTTACAAAACTAGGTAGATCACACAAACTAAAAATCAACAAGGAAAATGTGACACATTGAACCAGATGAGTCTAAAAGATATATTCAGGATATTCCATCCTAAAACAGAATACATATTCTCTCCAAGATCTCATGGAACATTCTCCAGAAGACATATGTTAGGCCACAGAACAAATCTCAATAAATTTAAAAAGACTGAAGTCATAGCACGCATCTTTTCCGGCTACAACTTTGAAATTAGAAATGAAGCACAGGAGGAGGAGGGGCAACATGGCGGAGGAGTAGGGGGCTCCAGTATTTCGCTTGCCTTTTAAAGGGGGAGGACTGAAACCATAGTCTCTCTCAACTCCAAAAATCGGGGGGAAAAGGTGCTACAGCTGACAAGAAAACGAAGGCGAAAACAGACACGGCCCAACTAAACCGTGAGTTTAATCTGTGTTGGATTAAACGAACTCGAACTCGGGAAGTTGAGCTGAGGGGAGGGTGAGCGTCTTCGGAGATAGCTGGGAAAGTGCCGACCGAACAACATCTGAACGAGAGGGCCAGAGCGGGTGAGACCGCTACCATCCAGGCCCTAAATGCAGGGCTTTTGAAGAGAAGTTCAGTGGCAAGAAGCAGCCACTACCCCCGCGCGCTGCTGGGACCGCACCAACCCCGTCCTGAGCCACTGGGACGCGCGCGCCCGGGGGACCGGCAGCGGGGACGCAGGTGGCGCTACCAGCCGAGCACCTCTAACCCCGGCACAATTATAACGAAATCGGGGGTGGCAGAGGGCCGCCTCACCGCGCCACCCTCGCCCAGCGCCTCCGGGGCGCGCGCGCTGCCGGGACAGGCAGCGGGGACCCAGGCGGCGGCTCCTGCAGAGCACCTCTAACCCCTGCACAGTTACAGCCAAATCGGGGGGGGTAGCAGATGGCCGCGCCACCGCGCCACCCTCGCCCAGCGCCTCCGGGCACGCACGCCACCGCCGGGACTGGCAGCAGGGACCCAGGCAGCCCCAGGCGGCGGCTCCTGTGGGACACCGCCGGGTCACCGTCCAGTAAACCACACTAGGCCGGCGTTAGTGGTGGAGAGAGAACAGAAATAAAGGGGCGAATAAAGCCTCCAGGACTGGTGGCGCGGGTCTGGAGAGACGCCATTGTTGTCTCACAAGCCAGGAAGTCACCCCAGAAGCCATCCCTGCAGCAGTGGAGGCCTGACCCGCCTACACTAAACCACGCCCCTCCCAAACTATCAGCAGGAGCGACTGATGCCAAGTGGAGATTGCTGCCTGGAGTAACGCCAGTCATTTCTTCTTTTTAAATTTATCCCTCCCTTTCTCATTCCTACGATCCCCATCCCTGAGCTGGTCATCCAGGGAACTGACTGGCTTAATCATTTTTTTTTTGTTTTGTTTTTTGTTTTTTTTTAACCCACTCTTTGAGGACATGTCCTACAACCTCTTCTTTACTTCCCTAGCCCTTTTTCTGGAATAACCAGGCCGTATAAGTTCATCTAGACGACATCGATCTTTATTCCTTTTCCCTCGCACCTGTCCTTATTCTGATTTCTATCAGTCTGGATTAAACCCTTTAGTCGCTCTACCTGGGCAAAGTCCATTTCCTTCTTCTCCCTGCACCAGTCATTATTCTGTCTATATATGCTCTGCCACCAGCACACTACATACCCTGTCCTTAACATGTAGCTGTTACTTCAGGACATTGCCCTCAGAGAGTCACTTGTTATTTTTTTCTGTTGTGAACTGCTTGTCTGGACCATTTGTCGGTACGTTTGAGTATTTCTGTGTACTGTGTGTCTGTCAGTCTGTTTTCCTTTCCAGGGCAACTTCAAGAAACAACCCATAACACATCCAGCCAAAATGACGAGACGGAAGAATTCTCCTCAAAAGAATCTACAAGAAGCAGTGACAGCTCAAGAATTAATGAAAACAGATATAAGCAACATAACAGAACTTGAATATAGAATGATAATCATAAAACTAATTGCTGGCCTTGAAAAAAGCTTAGATGAATGCAAGGGGTCCCGCGCAGCAGAGTTCAAGGACCTTAAAAATGGTCAGGAAGAATTAAAGAAGACATTGGAAGAAATACAGGGGAAACTGGAAGCAGCCACAGCACGGATTGAAGAGGTAGAGGAAAGAGTTAGTGCATTAGAAGACAAAATCATTGAAAAAGAGGAAGCAGATAAAAAGAGAGAGGAAAGGAGAATTCGAGAGCTGAGCGATGCACTCAAAAGAAACAATATCCGTATCATAGGAGTTCCAGAGGAAGAAGAGAGAGAGAAAGGAGTCGAAGGGGTTCTTGAACAAATCACTGCTGAGAACTTCCTCAACATGAGGAAGGAAACGGGCATGGAAATCCAAGAGGCACAGAGAACGTAACTTGAATAGACCTTCTGCATGGCACATCATAGTGAAGCTGGCAAAATACAAAGATAGGGAGAGAATCCTGAAAGCAGCTAGGGACAAAAGAACCCTAACATACAAAGGGAGACATATAAGGGTAGTAGCAGACTTATCTACAGAAACTTGGCAAGCCAGAAAGGAATGGCAGGATATCTTCAATGTGATGAGCAAGAAGGACATGCAACCAAGAATTCTGTATCCGGCTGGCCTGTTGTTCAGAATAGAAGGAGAGATCAAGGTTTATCCCAACAAACAAAAACTGAAAGAATTTATCACAAATAAGCCAACACTGCAAGATATCCTGAGGGGCATTCTATGAAGACAAGGTTGCAAAGAACACAAACTGCCAGGGACAGCCTTACAAACATGAAATTTACAGATAATACAGTGACTGTAAGCCCATATTTTTCAATATTAACACTGAATGTAAATGGACTAAATGCGCCAATCAAAAGACACAGGATAACAGAATGGATTAAAAAACAAGACCCATCTATTTGCTGTCTTCAAGAAACTCATCTGAAACCTGAAGATACCTTCAGATTGAAAGTGAGGGGATGGAGAACTATCTACCATGCTACTGGAAGACAGAAGAAAGCCGGAGTAGCCACACTTATATCAGACAAATTAGACTTTAAAATGAACCATGTAATAAGAGATGAAGAAGGACATTATATAATAGTCTCAGGGACCATCCAGCAGGAAGAGCTAACAATTGTAAATATCTACGCACCGAATTCGGGGGCACCCAAATTTGTAAAACAACTAATTACAAACATTAGCAACCTCATCGATAAAAATGTCCTAATAGTAGGGGATCTCAACACTCCACTCTCAGCATTGGATAGATCCACAAAACAGAAAATCTCCGCAGAAACAATAGCCCTGAACGACACATTAGGACAGATGGGCCTCACAGACATCTTTAGGGTCCTTCATCCAGAAGCAAAGGAATTTACGTTCTTCTCATCTGCACACGGTACATTTTCCAAGATAGACCACATTCTGGGGCACAGGGAAGCTCTGAATAAATATAAAAGAATTGAGATCATACCGTGTACACTGTCAGACCACAATGCTTTGAAACTTGAAATCAACCACAGGAGAAAGCCTGGAAAATATCCAAGAACATGGCGACTAAGAAATAACCTACTAAAAGATGACTGGGTCAACCAAGCCATCAGAGAAGAAACTAAAAAATACATGGAAACAAACGAAAATGAAAATACAACAATCCAAATGCTCTGGGACGCAGCAAAGGCAGTCCTGAGAGGGAAATATATTGCAATCCAGGCCCATCTCAAGAAACAAGAAAAATCAATAACACAAATTGTAACAGCACGCCTAAAGTAACTAGAAGCAGATCAACTAAAACAACCCAAGCCCAGCAGAAAGAGAGAAATAACAAAGATCAGAGCACGAATTAACCATACGGAGACAGAAAAGGTAGTCGAACAGATCAACGAAACCAAAAGCTGGTTCTTTGAAAAAATAAACAAAATAGACAAACCTCTAGCCAGGCTTCTCAAAAAGAAAAGAGAGAGAACTCAAATAGATAAAATCGTTAATGAAAAGGGAGAAATTACAACCAATCCCTCAGAGATACAAGCAATCATCAAAGAATACTATGAAAAATTATATGCCACCAAACTTGGCAATCTGGAAGAAATGGACAGCTTCCTAAATAGCCACACGCTACCAAAACTCAAACGGAAAGAAATAGAAAATTTGAACAGACCCATAACTAGTGAAGAAATAGAATCAGTTATTAAAAACCTCCCAGCAAATAAAAGCCCTGGACCAGATGGCTTTCCTGCGGAATTTTACCAGACATTTAAAACAGAGTTAATTCCTATCCTCCTCAAGCTGTTCCAAAAAATTGAAACGGAAGGAAAACTCCCGGACTCATTCTATGAAGCCAGCATCACTTTGATTCCCAAACCAGATAGAGACCCAGCAAAGAAAGAAAATTACAGGCCAATATCCCTGATGAATATGGATGCAAAAATTCTCAACAAGATACTAGCAAATCGAATCCAACAGCATATAAAGAGAATTATCCACCAGATCAAGTAGGATTCATCCCTGGGTTGCAGGGCTGGTTCAATATTCGCAAATCAGTCAACGTGACACATCACATCAACAAAAGAAGAGATAAGAACCATATGATCCTGTCAATAGATGCAGAAAAAGCATTTGACAAAATACAGCACCCTTTCTTAATAAAAACTCTCGAGAAAGTCGGGATAGAAGGAACATACTTAAACATCATAAAAGCCATATATGAAAAGCCCACAGCTAATACCATCCTCAATGGGGAAAAATTGAAAGCCTTCCCCCTGAGATCAGGAACACGACAGGGGTGTCCACTCTCGCCACTGCTATTTAACATAGTGTTGGAAGTCTTAGCATCAGCAATCAGACAACAAAACAAAATAAAAGGCATCAAGATTGGCAAGGAGGAAGTCAAACTTTCACTTTTTGCAGATGACATGATACTTTACATGGAAAACCCGACGGAATCCACCAAAAGCCTACTAGAACTGATTCATGATTTCAGCAAAGTTGCAGGATACAAAATCAATGTACAGAAATCGGTGGCATTTCTATACACCAACAATGAAGCAGCAGAAAGAGAAATAAAGAAGCTAATCCCTTTCACAATTGCACCAAAAACCATAAAATACTTAGGAATAAACCTAACCAAAGATGTGAAAGACCTCTACACTGAAAACTATAAAAAATTTATGAAGGAAATTGAGGAAGACACAAGGAAATGGAAAAACATCCCATGCTCATGGATTGGAAGAATAAATATCGTGAAAATGGCAATACTACCCAAAGCAATCTACACATTCAATGCAATCCCAATCAAAATTGCACCAGCATTCTTCTCAAAGCTAGAGCAAACAATCCTAAAATTTGTATGGAACCACAAAAGACCTCGAATAGCCAAAATAATACTGAAGAATAAAACCAAGGCGGGAGGCATCACAATCCCAGACTTTAACCTCTACTACAAAGCGGTAGTCATCAAGACTGTATGGTATTGGCACAAAAACAGACACATAGACCAATGGAATAGAATAGAAAACTCAGAAATGGACCCGCAAGTATATGGCCAACTAATCTTTGACAAAGCGGAAAAATGTATCCAATGGAAAAAAGACAGCCTCTTTAACAAATGGTGCTGGGAGAATTGGACAGCAACATGCAAAAGAATGAAACTAGACCACTTTCTTACACCACTCACAAAAATAAATTCTAAATGGATAAAAGATCTGAATGTGAGACAGGAAACCGTCAAAATCCTAGAGGAGAAAACAGGAAAAAGCCTCTTTGACCTAAGACGCACCAATTTCTTACTCCACACGTCTCCAAAGGCAAGGGAATTAAAAGCAAAGATGAACTATTGGGACCTCATCAAGATAAAAAGCTTCTGCACAGCAAAAGAAACAACCAACAAAACGAATAGGCAACCAACGGAATGGGAAAAGATCATCGCAAATGACATATTGGATAAAGGACTAATATCTAAGATGTATAAGGAACTTACCAAACTCCACACCCGAAAAACAAATAACCCAGTGAAGAAATGGGCCGAAGATATGAATAGACACTTCTCCAAAGAGGACATTCAGATGGCCAACAGACACATGAAACGATGCTCAATGTCACTCATCATCAGGGAAATACAAATCAAAAACACACTGCGATACCACCTCACACCAGTCAGAGTGGCTAAAATGAACAAATCAGGAAACTATAGATGCTGGCGAGGATGTGGAGGAGTAGGCACCCTCCTACACTGTTGGTGGGAATGCAAACTGGTGCAGCCACTCTGGAAAACGGTGTGGAGGTTCCTCAAAAAAATGAAAATAGAGCTACCCTATGATCCAGCAATAGCCCTGCTAGGAATCTACCCTAGAGACACAGGAATGCTGATGCATAGGAGCACGTGTACCCCAATGTTCATAGCAGCACTTTCGACAATAGCCAAATCATGGAAAGAGACCAAGTGCCCATCAATTGACGAATGGATAAAGAAGTTATGGTACTTATATACAATGGACTACTACGTGGCAATGAGAAAAAATGAAATCTGGCCATGTGTAGCAACATGGATGGAATTGGAGGGTATTATGTTAAGTGAAATAAGTCAGTCAGAAAAAGACAGATACCGTATGTTTCCACGAATAGGTGGACTTTGTGAGACTAAGCAAAAACCAGGGGGAGGGCTAGAGGGGAAAGGAAAAAAAGACACAGAGAGGGAGGGAGATAAAACATAAGAGACTCTCAAAGACTAAGAACAAACTGAGGGTGAGGGGGGTGAGGAAGGGGGGAGGGGGGAGACAGGCATTAAAGAGGGCAAATGTTGGGATGAACACTGGGTGTTATATGTAAACCAATTTGAAAATAAACTATTATAAAATTAAAAAAAAAACAGAAATGAAGCACAGGAAAAAATTTGGAAAGGACACAAATACCTGTATATATTTGAACGAGATAACCAAGAAATCAAAGAGGATATAGAAACACACACACACACACACACACACACGGAGGCTAATAAAAATAAAAACACAATGGTCAAAACCTTTGGGATGCAGCAAAAGATGTTCTAAGAGGAAAGACTATAGTAATACCAGCCTGTGTTTAAAAGCAAGAGAAATCTAAAACAACCTAACCTTACACCTAAAGGAGCCAGAAAAAGATCTAAGAAGCTAAGTATCAGTAGAAAGAAGGGAATAATAAAATTAGAGCAGAAATAAATAAAATAGAAACTAAAAAAAAAAACAGATAAAATCACCTGAAAACAGGAGGTGGTTCTTTGAGAAAAATCAACAAAATTGATAAACTTTTATCCAGACTCATCAAAGAAAAAAAATAGAAAGTAAAAGGACTCAAACAAAATCAGAAACAAAGAAAAGATTACAAGAGAATATTACGAAAAATTATAAAACAAATTGGATGTGCCAGGAGAAATGGCTAAATTTGTAGAAACCTACAACCTACCAAAAGTGAATCGCAAAGAAATAGAAATATTGAACAGACTGATTATCAGTAATGAAATTGAATCAGTAACAACAACAACAACAAAAATTCCCAAGAAACAAAAATCCAGGACCAGATGGCTTCACAGGTGAATTCTATCAAACATTTAAAGAAAAGTTAAAACCTATTCTTCTCAAACTATTCCAGAAGAGAGAAGAGGAAGGAAAACTTCCAAATTCATTTTTTTGAGACCAGCATTACCCTTATAGGAAAACCAGATAAAGATACTAAAGAGAGAGACAGAGTCAGAGAGAGAGAGAAAACACTAGAGGCCAGTATCTCCAATGAACACAGATGGAAAATTCTTCAAAAAAATATTAGCAAACCAAATCCAACAATACATTAAAAGAATTATTTACCATCATCAAATGGGATTTATTCCTTTGCAAATGAATCAATGCGATATATCGCCTGAGAAAGAGAAAGAATAAAAAGCATACAATTAGTTCAATAGATGCAGAAAAAGCATTTGACAAAGTACAAACTTCATTCCTGATAAAGCCCTCAACGAAGTAGTTTTAGGAGGAATATACCTGAACATAATAAGGGCCATATAGGGAAAACCCACAGCAAATATTATACTCAATGGTGAAAAACTGAGAGCTTTTCCCCTAAGATCAGGAACAAGAGAATGATGCCCACTCTCATCATTTTTATTCAACATAGTATTGGAAGTCCTAGCTATAGCAATCATAAAACAAAAAGAAATAAAGGGCATCCAAATTAGTGAAGAAAAGTAAAATATTAACTATTGGCAGATGACATACATCTGTATAGAGGTATCTGTAAAGACTCCAACCAGAAAACTACTAGAACCGATAAATGAATTCAGTAAGGACACAGGATACAAAATCAATATACAGAAATCCATTGCATATCTATATGCTAATTAATAATGAAGTACAAGAGAAATTAAGAAAATCCCATTTACAAGTGCACCAAAAATAATAAAATACCTAGGAATAAACTTAACCAAGGGGATAAAAGACCTATATACTCTGAAAACTATAAAACTCTGATGAAAAAAAACTAAAGAGTACACAAACAGATGAAAAGATATTCCAAGTTTATGGGTTGGTAAAACAAGTAATGTTAAAATGTCCATACTAGCCAAAGCAATCTATGCATTTAATGCAATCCCTACCAAAACACCAATATTTTTCACAGAATTAGAAAAAATAATCCCAAGACTTGTATGGAATCGTAAAAGACCCCAAACGGCCAAAGCAATCTTGAAAAAGAACAAAACTGGAGGCATCGCCGTCCTAGATTTCAAGACACAGTACAAACCTGTAATAATCAAAACAGTAAGATATTGCCACAAAAATAGATGCATAGATTAATTGAACAGGAGAAGCCAGAAATACACCCACAATTATATGACCAATTCGTCTTCAACAAAGGAAGCAAGAATATGCAATGTGAAAAAGATAGTCTCTTCAACAAATGGTGCTGGGAAAACAGGACGGCTGCCTAAAAGAAGAATGAGACTAGACTGCTTTCTTGCACCACACACAACTATAAACTCAAAAAGAATAATGGCCTAAATATGAGACTTGAAACCTTAAAAATCCTAGAAAAGAGCACGGGCAGTAATGTCTCTGATACTGGCTGTAACAACAGTTTTCTAGCTAGGTCTCCTGAAGCAAAGGAAACAAAACAAAAACCATTAGGGCTGCATCAAAATATAAAGCTTCTGTGTAGTAAAGGAAACCATCAGCAACACTAAAAAGCAACCTGTTGAATGGGAGAAGATATTTGAAAATGAGATATCTAATAAAAGGATATATGTGTGTGTATACATGTATATACAGGTATGCATGTGTATATGTTAATGTGTATGTGTTTATGTGTGTATAGGTACATGTGTATATGCATGTATGTGCATGTATATATATGTGTATACGTGCTTATATATACTTATACATGTGTACATATCTCCAAAGTATATAAAGAACTTACATAACACCCAAAAATTAATCCAATTAAAAAATGGGCAGAAGACATGAATAGACATTTCTCCAAAGAAGGCATACAGAGGATCGATAGACACATACAGAGATATTCAATCTCACTCATCACCAGGGAAATGCAAATCGAAACCACAGTAGCTATCACCTCACACTTGTCAAAATAGCTAGAATCAAAAACACAAGAAACAAGTGTCGGTGAGGATGTAGAGAAACAAGAACCGTTTTGCACTGTTGGTGGGAATACAAAGTAGTAAAGATGTCACTGTGGAAAACAATACGAAGTTTCCTAAAAAAATTAAAAATGGAATTACCGCATAACCCAGTATTTCATTACTGGGTATTTAACCAAAGAGTATGAAAACACTAATTCAAAAAGAGATATGCACCCTCATGTGTATTGTAGTATCATTTACAACAGCCAAATTATGAAAGCAACCCAAGTATCCATCAATAGATGAACAGATAAAGACGATGTGGTACAAATAAAAATATTATGCAGCCATAAAAAGGGAATGAGGTCTTGCCATTTGCAACAACATGGATGGACCTAGAGGGTATTATATTAAATGAAGTCCAAGAAACACAAATACCCCATGATTTCACTCATATGTGGACTTGAAGAAAACAGAGACAGAGACAAACAAAAATCCAGACTCTTATATGGAGAACAAACTGGTGGTTGCCAGAGGGGAGGTGGGTGGAGGATGGGTGACATAGGTGATGGGGATTAAAAGCACACTTATGATGAGCACTGAGTAATGAATAGAATTGATGAATCCCTATGTTGTACACTTGAATCTAATTTAACACTGTAGGTTATGCACCCTGGAATTAAAATTAAAAAAATATTAACTGACTCCTGATAATTCATGCATTACCTTTGAGAAAAAAACTTTTATTGAAAACATAGAGAAGTTTTAGGAAAGTCATAATTTTGCCTGACAAGCATATAAATTCTTTCATGGCTTTAGTGCTGTGTATTCAAGAAGATTTCTATTTTTTAAAACAGGTAACAGAAACTCACTTTAAAATTGCCTAAGAAGGGGTGTGAGGGAAAATATTTCATTTCACATTTATGAAATATAACTGAAAGTTTAAGTGTTTTTCTTTGAGACCTACCCAAACACGTCCCGACCACTGCAGGTCACACTCTGAGAACGGATGCTTTCTCCTAACAAGGCACTTTGAGAGCCGGCTTCCCCCGTGAGCTTGGGCGCCACAGGAACCTGAGAAGCCTTTTGAAGACATAGATTGCCAGACCTAACTTTTGATCAACCCAGCTAAGACTTTTCCTGAGTGCTGCCCAGTGATGGATGGATTACACCATCCTCCAAAGTAATTCTACTACATCCATCCTGGCATTCTGGCAATAGGATCAATTTTAGAATCACACCCTCAGGTATCCTCTCTTCACTGACCCCAAGGTCAAACAGCTTTTGTATGTACATTTGCCTCCTCAGTGCTTACCTAAACCTGTTGCCTGACTTCTCACCACAGGACCCTGTGGGAAGTGGAGATGAGCAACTCCCAACATAGGTAATTGGCAAACCTCACGGAAGCTTTGTCAGAGTGTTGGACAAGGAAAAGCAGCCTTTGAGGGGCCGGACACCAGGCAGCTTGTCTCTACCCTCCCCTACTCTGGATCCAGTGAAAGTAGGTCTCTATGCCTTTTCTATTCCACTTCCTGAAAAAAGGGATTTCGGCACTCAAAGCCTCATATCCCACTAGGCCAAATACAAGTTTTGTGGTTAAAAAGATCTGCTCTGGGGCACCTGGATGGCTCGGTCAGTTGAGAGTTTGACTTTTTTTTTTTTTAAAACATTTATTCAGTTTTTTGAGATACAGAGTGTAAATGGGGGAGGGGCAGAGAGCGAGGGAGACACAGAGTCTGAAGCAGGATCCAGCCTCTGAGCTGTCAGCACCGAGCCTGATGCAGGGCTTGAACTCATAGACTGCAACATCAAGACCTGAGCTGAAATCAGACACTTAACTGACTGAGCCACCCAAGTGCCCCTGAGAGTCTGACTCTTGATTTTGGCTCAGGTCATGATCCCAGGGGGGTGGGACTGAGCTCCATGTGGGGCTCTGTGCTGAGTGTGGAGCCTGCTTGCTTCTCTCTCTTCCTCTGTCCCTCTCTCTGGCTCACGTGCTCTATCTCAAATAAAAATTAAACAAAAACAAGACAACTCTACTCTACTCGGAAGTCAGTTTTGTATCAGGCTAACGTCCTTTAGTGAGTAGGGAGGTGGCATTGCGGTGCTCCATATTCTAAGCAGATGATGGCAGTATTTCTTCCAATCACGAAGAAGGCTTTCTCCAAGAATAATTCAAACAAATAGTTTTGCCTTTTCTACAGATCTGGTACTAGTTTACAGCAGAGGTCAGCAGACTAAGAGCTGCCAGCCAAACTCAGTCTGCAGCCTGTTTTTATACAGCCTGGGAGAAAAGAATGATTTTTACCTTTGTAAAGGTTTGCAAAAATAAAACGAAGACAAATACATGGCTAGCAAAACCTGAGGCATTCACCATCTGGTCCGTTACAGAAAAATATGCTGGCCTTTGGTTTAGAGTCCTTTTAGACTGGTGTACTTGGTTACTACTTGGCTGGCTCCCTCTTTATCGAACTCTCTTGCTCCACCACGCAGGCTAGCTAAGAGTTATTTGTAACCTAGGTCACGTGGCTGTTCTCCCTTTAACAGACCGCACAGGTGTGCAGGTAAGTGTTCAGCAACTGGACCAAAAAAGTCCTGATTTACAACATCTGCCACTTTCTGTGGTGTAAGCACTCCTCTCCATGGCTGATTTCCAACTACCAACATGACACCACTCAACATGGAACTGGAGGAAGCGCACATGATCATGTAAGGAGACTGAGGTTTGCACAGAGTCGTGAGAATGGGCTTTTCTTTCTAGAAGCAACTTTGTGCTTCCACAGGCTCGGTGGGTTCATACCCAAAAAACTGAGCCCTGAACACAGCAGGCCGTAGCCTTCTATAAAATTCCTACTTCTTTGTCTCCGATACATGGTAACAGACACACACGGTCTGATTGGGAGGTCTTATGTTACAGAGTCGTGAGCAATGTCATATGTGCACAGAGCTAGGTTGCCTTCCCTAGTGTTAGGGTTTCTCACCACATTCCTTAGGGAGGGGACGCTCCCACAATCAGATCTTACCAGACTGCACCAGCCAACTCCAGCAAACTTGGAAGGCTTGAAGCGTCTGCCGTAGTGGAAAAAGCATCCAGCACTGGTTAAATATTTTTAAATTCAAATGCAATCTTCACTACTTAACTAGTTGGTTGACCTTCAAAATGCCACTTAACTTCAAGGAGTTTGTTTTCTCATTTGCAAATTTAAAATAATGCCATGGGCCTCTCAGGGAGAAGGATTTGGGAAGAGTAGGAATAGGTCCAAGTAAATACACCACACACTGCTGAGGGCATACATACATTCCCTGATTTCCCTCCACTGTTCTGAGAGCAGAGTGGTTTTTTTTTTGTTTTGTTTTGTTTTGTTTTTTGGTTTTTGGGTTTTTTTACCCCCTCTTCTATCTTCTAAACCACTTTCTCTGCTTAAGCTAGGACTGGGATATGGGCCCAGTGGGTCCTTCTTCTCGATCTGTTATGGAGGTAAGGATCACCAGAATTGTTTGGGCTCTAAGAGAGTTTAAGGTCTGAAAGAGTTGGCTGGGGACTTCGGAACAGGACAAACTTAATAGCTTGGGTGAATTGTCCTGAGGATAAGTCTGTCAAGGAGAAAATGTTCACTAGATTCCGCTTTGAGGGAAGAGTTCTGGTCTTGTTTTTCTCTCTACAATGCCCAGCAGAATTGTGTGGGATACAAGCAGCACTCAATATATAACCTCTAGATCAATGAAGGAATGGACATTTGAATGAAAAATGTATCTCCCAATAAATGACCACAATCATAGTCAAATAGTGATTAAAAGACCGAGTTCTGAACAGCCTGGAGTTGAATCCCAGCTTCGTCCCTTACTAGCTCTGTGTCCTCCTGACCAGTTACTTAACCTCTCCACACCTCAGTTGCACCATCTGTGAAATGTTTAATTGTCTATTCGCTAGGATTAATCTAAAGTACATAGTAAAATAAATCTGGAACAATGTGAGTGCTCAATGTAAGCTGTTAATATCTTCATCATCCAAATCAACATTAACAACCAACACTTGCTGATAAATACTATGCATTATGTTCTTTGTTTAATCTGTTGTTCAGATGGTCATTTCAAGGAAAGGCTGCATGTCACAGTAAGATGGTTCCACTCTCATGTGTTAAGATGCCTAAGTTTAATGAACCAAATGCAATGTAGCCAAGTTTTTCTATTCTTTTATTCCCTTATGCTCATCAGATTAAAGGAGCCAAGACTGCAGTGCAATCCAACCAAGTCTGAATTATATGAGCAAAAGAAGATTTTAAGTCCCTATGGCCCACTTTTGATCAGAGAGGTGCTCTACCTCTTAACCCATCTTTTTAACTGTGTTCGATTCTTAGGTGTCAGAGCTTTTGTGAGACCTATGCAAGATAATGGTTATGAAATAGCAAATATTGATGCAGATATTATGATTGCATCATTTTTATCTTTTTTGGAAGTGGTGGTATGAGGGAGCATTCACCTTTTGGCCTTTATTGCTACTTATTAGCTAATGTAAAAAATGAATGCCGATGGGCACAGAGGAGGGCACTTGTTGGCTTGAACACTGGGTGTTGTTTGGAAACAACTTGACAATAAATTATTAAAAAAGAAAAAACAAAAAAAAACAAAAAAAACACAAATGCCCTCAAATCATTGCCAGCATTTACTCCACTTCTGAACATAATCTCATTCACAACACTTAATCCAAATATTTTACTACTCTACTAATATTTACTAAGTTTATTATGGAGAAATTGCTGTTAATCCTACAATTAAACTTTGGTTTTACAATTAAGTAACAAGACTTAGATTCTGGCTTCAATGTTGGCTTTAGTGATTTCGAGTTGAGCTCTAACGTGAGTAACAACTGTCTTCATACTAGGTTGTGCCAGTATCAACCTATCCGTAACCAATGTTGGGTTTGGATCGGCCCTCGTGGTTATGGTTTCAAGACATCCTTAAGCAAGAATCATCGGGAAACTTTGAAAAAAAAAATAAAGGCTTTACTTATAAGGCCTGAAAATTACACAGCACACCTGGAGCCACACAGCAAGATCATGAGTAAAACAAAAGTACCTATGGCCCTAGAGTTCTGCCTTTATTGAGATTGAGGGTGAAGGCTTTGGATTCTGCAGTCTTACTCTTCATTGGTGAATTTAAAACACAAGAGCAGGAATTTAAAGTGTGAGAAGAAAAAAACTGATGAAACCAGCTAGGATCTCTAAAACAAAGGAGCCTCAGTTGGGGGAGGTGCCCTGTCTCTTCAGGCACGTGGCTATGGATATGCTTACTCAAAAAAAGCCCCCTTTATCCATTAGGAAGAGGTGGTGTATGTGTGTGTCTACACACCCACACACACGTATACACAATGGACTACTTGGCAATGAAAAAGAATGAAATCTTGCCATTTGCAGCAACGTGGATGGAACCGGAGGGTACTATGCCAAGCTAAGTAAGTCAAAGAAAGACAGATCACATGATATCACTCATCTGTGGAATTTGAGAAACTTAATAGATGATCATAGGGGAAGGGTAGGAAAAATAAGATAAAGACAGAAAGGGTGCCAAACCATAGGAGACTCTTAAATACAGAGAACAAAGTGAGGATTAATGGGAGTGGGAGGAATGGGAAAATGGGTGATGGGCATGGAGGAGGGCATCTGTGCACTTGGTGTGAAAGTGATGAATCAGTGGAATCTACTCTTGAAGCGAGGAGCACATTGTATTTAGCTAACTTGAAAATGAATAAAATATAAAATAAAAAGGATTCTCAAGAAAAAAATGGAAAAGCACCCTTTGAAGTGAGTGCCGAGGCAATCCACACTTGCCAAGTCCTTGAGTTACATAAAAGAGAAGCCAACTAATACTACAAGTACCTAATGTTTTGAATCCCTTTGGTTTGGGGGCATTGTCCTGCTCCATTAGCAAAATGGTAGACAGTAAAACAGACAGTATTCTGGGGAATATAACAGAATTTCTTAAATTTTCATCTCCTTAAAATAGAATAATCCTTATTGCTGTAATTAACAGACATTACAGAAAACACTGAAAGCCATTTCAAAATAAGCAATTACACCAGAGCCAGCCATGGAGTTAAAGGATAAGGTAACTTGCAGAATTTGGACTTCCGGATGAGGTGTCTGTGACAGAGGGACGTGGCTGCAGCTAAGCACCTAATAATTTTAAGGAGAACCAAGCCAGTCTTTCTAAGTCTCTTCTCTTCCCTTTGGTTGGAAGGATAGAAGGATTAGGTGCAAATGTCGAAATGTAGCTTAAAAAAACAACAGCATCAAAATTCCATGTACAATATAAAACGATCCTGAGGTTTTTTATGTTTGCTCTTTGATTTGCTTATATCTCATTCTTTCCCATCCCTGCAATGTCTGACATTTTTAGCAGCTTCTTCCTAGTCCTCTACCCTCAGTATCACATACTTTTACTTTGGAAAGGTAATTCTGAGTTCACCTCTCATTTTTTCAGGTTTCTAACAGCCATAAATAAAATTTTATATATAATACATTTAATACTTTTTTATTAAAAAACTGAGTTTTTCTTCTCTACAAAAGAACTCAAGGGGGGTCTTACTGGTTAAATATAGCACTTTGTACACTGCAAAGAATGACTACAAGTGCTTGAAACACAATGAATACCTAAAATTCTTTAAGATTACAAGAGAGGGAAAGAGAAGAAATCTCATTTGTCATCATTGGAGGTAGCTAGTATGGGATAACTGTACTCTAAAAATTAAATAAATAATTAAATTTAATTAATAATTAAAGCAAAATAACTGGTTCATCTTGCTTTTCTTGTGTAAATTGTGTTTGAGGGAAACCAGAGAGATCAAATTGATGAAGGAATGTTCTTAATACAATTGTTCCAATTAATAAATGTAGACTTAGAAAATCAGTTTTTTTTTCATGTTTATTTTGGAGATGGAGAGAGACAGAGACAGAGACAGAGCATGGGTAAGGAAGGGGCAGAGAGGGAGACACAGAAACCCAAAGCAGGCTCCAGAGTTTGAGCTGTCAGCACAGAGCTCGACGCGGGGCTCAAAGCCATGAGCTGTGAGATCATTACCTGAGTCGAAGTCAGACACTTAACTGACAGAGCCACCCAGGCACCCCAAAAAATCATCAGCTTTTAAATTCCTAGTGCATTTATCTAGTTAATAGTCATTAATAGATTCTAAAGTAATTGCAGATATTCACAACGTACCCAAACATCACCCCATAGAAGACTTCCTGGCTGCAAATACACACACACACACACACACACACGAAACAAAATGGTTATAGCCAAATTATGGAAAGAGCCCAAATGACTATCAACTGATGAGTGAATAAAGATCTGGCTTATATATACAAAGGAATATTATTTGATAATGAGAAAAAATGCAATCCTGCCCTTTGTAGCAATGTGGATGAAATTGGAGGGTATTATACTGAGTGAAATAAGTCAGTTAAAGAAAGATATCATATGTTTTCACTCATATGTGGAACTTGAGAAACTTAATGGAAAACCATGGGGGAAGAGAAAGGGAAAAAAATAGTCACAAACACAGAAGGAGGGAGGCAAACCATAAGAAACTCTTAAATACAGAGAAAAAACTGAGGGTTGATGGGACAATGAGGAAGAGGGAGAATAAATAAAAGCCAAGGGCACAAGGAAACTGACATGGACACATTTATTACTTGATTGTGATGATGGTTTCATGGTTATATGCAAATGTCCAAACTCAAGTTGTATAAATCAAATACACCCAGTTTGTTTATTATACCTCAGTAAGTCTCTCTTAAGAAAAAAAAAAAAGCTTTAAGTGGTAGAATATCCAATTGCTGAAATGTGTGATCATTTATTGGACCTTGGTTTGCTGGGAAAGAGGTTTTGGGGACAACTGGGGAACTTTCAATATGAATAGGTTATTAGATGAACTTAAGGCATTACCATAAATCTTAGAAATAAGGACATTGTCCTTATGTGAGAAATGCCAATTTTTTAAAAAAGAGGCATACATATACATTTGGAGGTAAAATGTCATTTGTCTGACATTTACCTTAAAGAACTTCAGCCAACACAGAACAAAATAGATGGAGAAATATATTAAAATTGTTATTCATTGTTAAAACCAGATAAGTATCCAAGGATTCATTATATTATTCCATTCTACCCACTTATAGAAATGTTTAAAAATGTTCAAAATAGAAAGTGAAAAAGAATGTGAGTGCCAAGAATTCCTGTGGTACAGGGAAAGAGAGGAGGTCACATCCATCATGGCTGCTTCTCTCTAGGTCAGCTGAAATCCATAATAAGGGTATAAATCTGGTAGACTTTCCAGTGAAACTGCTCTGATTATAGTTACTTATAATCATTAGTGTGACTAGAATGTTCAGGTTTTAAGAATCTCTGACAAAACTAAAGGTCACAAGTTTTTTTTTTTTTTAATTTTTAAGTAAGAATATATATGTGAAACCAAGCCCAAGTACAATGCACAGTATCACATAGAGAGGGTTTTGCTCTAGCCACTCCCTCCAACGAGGGCATCATTTCTGTTTTAGGTCATCAGGTAGTTATAACATGATTCAATTTTATCCTTCTGCTTATTGAACACAGAGACTTTAGACTCCGCTGAGTAACCATTGGGAAAGAAGAGAAATCTAGCTCACTACCCGCCTCTCCCCACTACTGTGAAATGTGTTCTTTTACTATTACTTTTAGTACTCCTGTTCATCATTTTTAGTACTTTAGATAATTCAGTTAACTTCTTCATAATGCAGTGTTTAGGAATGCTGGCCCCAAGAACAGCTGAAAATCCAAGTAGAACTTTTGATCCCCCCAAATTTTAATAGTCTGCTGTTGACTTACCAATAACGGTTAACACATTTCGTATGTTAACTGTATTATATATTGTATTCTTACGTAAAATAAGCTACACAAAAGATTAAGAAAATCCTAAGAAATTACATTTCCAATAATTTAGAGCAAAAAAAAAATCTATACAAGTTGACCTGTGCAGTTCAAACCTATGTTGTTCAAATGTCGACCATACATTCCATGTTCAATTGCCTGTAGTCAGGTCTTTCTTGCTAGCATGGAGGACAAACGCTACTCATCCACTACTTCATCCTTCCTTTGACCATCATCACCCTCCAAAATAACAATATTTTTAAAGAATAATTTAGGGGAGTGCCTAGGTGGCTCAGATGCTTAAGCATGCAACTCTTGGTTTTGACTCAGGTCATGATCTCACAAGTTTCTTGAGTTCAAACCCCAGGTCAGGCTCTGTGCTGGTAGCATGGAGCCTGTTTAGGATTCTCTAGCTCCTTCTCTCTCTACCCCTCCCCCACTCACACGGTCTCTGTCTCTCTCAAAATAAAGTTAAAAACAGAGTAACTTAGTAAATAAGGAAGAATGCCAACAGCAGATGAAAAATACTGAATAATTTCTGAAAGTCAGAAAACAGTATTGAATCAGGGTGGGGATGGGGAAGCAGTAACTTCATTCGGCAGAAGCCTGGGTGTCATGGACCCCTGCAGGGTGGGCAAGCTGGTTGTGATTTTGTTCTCCACATTGCTTGGGGTAGACTATCGCCCATTTTCTTGTTACTGTAGATCTCTGTTATGAATCAGAGGTGGTAGGGACTATCAGAACTATTGGATCCATACATGCAAGGAAAGTTTAGAAGTGGAACAGACAGTCTTTACCTCCCTAGGCTTGGTGGAGGATCTGAAGAAACCACTGCTGCCAGCCCTGTGCTTCCGGTAGCTGTGGCACTGGGGGTCTCAAGGCACAACAGGAGTGGCTCGTGTGTGTCTCTTCTCAAGTTGTTTCCTGGCCTCATTCCTCTCCTGGGAACCTTTCAAGTTAAGTGGAGTTTGAGGGGGAGTCCAGATCCCCAGCCTCTGGTCCTGGCACTCTAAACCCATCCCTTACCATAGGTCCTGCTGGAAGCTGTATACTCAGTATACAAAAGACTGCACCACAACAAAGATGACAAACTGGGAGAATGCCCAGCTGTGACCAGACTGCTGACCTCACAATACTATGTACCATTCTTGGCAAAGGAAGAGGTGGCAAGGTGAAGAGGCTGCCTAAGATGTCATAGAAGAGTTTAGGCCATGGGTGGCCAGAGTCCACTTTCATTTCCCTCCTCTGGGGCAATGCACAAGTCTTATTAGATCTCCATTCCTTTTTCAAAAACCTCCCATGTCCCTTATTCCTGAAAAGTTCAGATTCTCCAGCTGATGATCAGAACTTCACAGATCCTGTCCCGATTCCCCTCCATCATTCTGTTACACCTACCACTTCCAAATAGTTGCTCCATGCTGCTCCTTCCTCAAAATCCAGTTCAGATGTTCTCTTGAGCCTGGACACACATGTCTGTCTCACCTACAGTTAAGTGCAGATTGTGTCTGCCTCACAGGCTGGGATGCTGTTGGGGTGGTCTCTGACTTCCACAACGATCCAGGCTTAGATCTTTGCTTAACTATCAGCAGGATTTGAGAGTTTCATGGTCTCTCCTCCTTGAAACCCTCTTCCAGGGAGGCTGCTTCTCTGGGTGTTCTCCTTTTAAAGGCCCTTTTAGGGAAAGGAGGTTGGAGCAGCACAAGTAAAATGAATAGTTTCCTGTAAATAGACTCCCTAAGTTCAGTTGACCTGGAGGACACTGAGCTGATGGATCTGACTGCTGAACTCCACATTAATCGTGGAGCAACTGAGCTTGGAAAAGACCTACCTGAGGGAGTCTGACCTGGCTCTGGTCTCATCCTTCTGCATCTCTTGATGAAGGCCTATATATCTGTAGAGCAAATGTTTTTCTCTGAAACTAAGAAAAGACACTTTGTTGTTCCTGTTCTTTCATACGGGTCAGGGAACATGTCAGGTTTCATGCAGTAGAAGGCTTCTTGGTCGAAAGCTACAGTGTCCAATTCAGTAGCTACCAGCCACATGTGGCTATTAAGCACTTGATAGGTGGCTGGCCCACAGTGAGGTGTGCTAGAAGCCTAAAATGCACACCGTATTTCAAACACTTAGTATAAAAAATAAATCCCAGAATGTAAGCTATCTTATTAATAATTATATATTCTATGTTGAAATGATATGTTGGATTACATTTATTAAAATTAATTTCATCTAGGTCTTCACTTTTTAAATATAGCTAACAGAAAATTAAGATTACAGGTATGGTTCTATTTC
This sequence comes from Paguma larvata, assembly GCA_030068075.1. Classification (NCBI taxonomy): domain Eukaryota; kingdom Metazoa; phylum Chordata; class Mammalia; order Carnivora; family Viverridae; genus Paguma; species Paguma larvata. The sequence goes on from CM057831.1 coordinate 7,508,598, forward strand.
TATTTTTAATGTATCCAGGTCCAGGCACTGTTGAGCTCACCATTTTGTACTGATGTCACAATCAGAGGATTCTGAGAGGATGTAGCAAAGGATTTCTTGGTATCTAGAGAGCAGAAGCCCCTTCATCCGCAGGGATGGATGAGCAAAAGAAACTTCATGACCAGGCCTTCCCAGAACAAGGGAAGCTTGACAAGGTGGGTCCCATCTTTGGAGTCGGCCCCCCTTCCTGAGGTACCTTCCTTCATGTCCTGGCCTTTTGAAAATATCCACAATCTATGTTCTATGTTCTTTCAGCTCCGGCAGGATACTTAGGGGGTTCCTCTGAGGTTGAAGTTGATTACTGGGAGTACATGGAGGTATAAGCTGGCAGGAGTGTTCATGTAAGTTCATCTGGTCTAGCTTGTTCATGATGGGACTTTACAGATGGGAAAGGTGGGCTAGATAGAGGTTAAACAATCAGCCCCAAATCACACTAATACGAGTGGCAGGACCAGGATTTGAACACAGGTCTGACTCAAAAGTTCATGCCTTTAATTACTGTGTTGTCCTACCCACGAGTAGAATTGGGATGAGAAACACGAGTAGAAAAATGTACATCAAAAAAGAAAAGAGGGGATAAAGTTAAGTATACCTTATAAATATGAGTAACACGGAGGATAAGAGGTGTAAAAGCTTTACTTGAGAAAGCATTATGAAGGAGATTTAGAAAACCCTCAAGACTCCACCAAAAAAACTATTCAAAGTAATAAATGAATTCAGGAAAGGTGCAGGATACACAAAATATACCGAAATTTGTTTCTATATACTAATAATGAACTATCTTAAGGATACACAAAATATACCGAAATTTGTTTCTATATACTAATAATGAACTATCTTAAGGAAAAGTTAAGAAAACAATCTCATTTACGATTGCATCAAGAATACATGGAAATCAATTTAACCAAGGAGGTGAAAGAGCTGTACCCTGAAAGCTATGAGATACTGATGAAATAAATTCAAGATGATATAAATAAATGGAGGGATATACCATGATCATGGATTGGAAGAATATTGTTAAAATGCCCACACTACCCAAAGCAATATGTAATATATTCAATGCAGAACTAGAGCAAATAATCCTGAAATTTGTATGGAACCACGTAAGACTCTGAATAGCTAAAGCAATCTTAAAAATAAAACTGGGGTTATCACACTCCAAGATTTCAAACTATACTACAAATCAAGAAAGCCTAGAAGTAAACTCAAACTTCTATGGTCAATTAATGATGCTGGGAAAACTGGACAGCCACATGCAAAAGAATCAAACTGGAACACTTTCTTACACCATACAATAAATTCAAAATGGATTAAAGACCTCAATATAAGGACTGAAGCCATAAAGCTCTTAAAAATTAGACAGTTAACTCTTTGACATCAGTCTTAGCAGTATTTTTTGGATTAACAACCTCAGTCAAACACAACAAAAGCAAAAACAATTGAAACTATATCGACCTAAAAAACCTGTTGCACAGAGAAGGAAACCATCAACAAAGTGAAAAGGCAACTTACTGAAAGGGAGAACATGTTTACAATTGATATTAGATAAGGGGTTAATATCCAAAATATATAGCTGACTCTTGAACATGGGTTTCAATTGCACCTGTTCACTTATACATCGAGTTTTAAAAGAAATACAGTATTATGTGTTTTTCCTTATGATTTTCCTAATAACATTTTCTTTTCTCTGGTTTATTATAAAAATACAGCAAATTATACACAATATAAGGCATACAGTCCACAGTAGGCTATTAGTAAAGTTTTGGAGGGAACCAAAAGTCATACTCAGGTTTGACTGTGGAGAGGGTTGGGGCCCCCAACCTCCACATTGTTCACAGATAAACTTTATATAAAGAAGTAATACAAATCACCACCAAAAAAACAAGCAAGCTGATTTAAAAAAAAAAAGACAGAAGACCTGAATAGAGATTTTTTCCAAAGAAGACATACAGTCAACAAATGAAAAGATGCTCAACATCACTAATAATCAGTAAAATGCAAATCAAAACCACAAACAGATTATAACCTCATACCTGTTAGAATGGCTAGTATCAAAATGACAAGAAAAAGTTTTGGTGAAGCTGTGGAGAAAAAGGAACCCTCATCGACTGTTGGCAGAAATATAAATTGGTACAGCCACTATGGAAGCAGTATGACTATTTCTCAAAAAATTAAAAACAAAGCTACCATATGATCTATAAAAAAACCACCATATGATCTATAATTCTGGGCATTTATCCAGGGGGGCATGCACCCCCCATGTTCACTGCAGCATTATTTATAATAGCCAAGAAATGCAAACAATTTAAGTGTTCATCAATAAATGGGAAGATAAAGAAGACAGGAGATAGAGAGTCAAAGGACTATTCCTCAACCATAAAAAAAATCTTAAATAACAAAACAAAATAGAAACAGACTCAAATAGATAATTAGTCTTTGCCAAAGGGAAGGGAGATGAGAAGATGGGTGAAATAGGTCAAGGAGATTGAGATACAAACTTTCAGTTAATAAAATAAGTCAGTCACAAGATGTACAGTATAGGGGGTATACTGTACATATAACATAATAACTTTGTATGCTGTATTACAGGTAACTAGCTTCTCGTGGTGATCATTTTGTAATACATGTAAATACTGAATTACTATGTTATATATCTGAAACTAATATTGTAGGTCAGCCTACTTCAATTAAGAAAAACAAGGAAGGAAGGTGGAAGAAGAAAAAAATTTAATATCTTCTTTCTACACTTGGCAAATCTTCTCACCTTTACCAGGAAAGCCTCTATATCAGTTATTTTTTCCTGTATAGTTTACGGAGTTCTGTTTGACCCCATTTATGTGGGTGCCACTAGAGGCAATTATGAAGAGACACCTGGAGTCTTTGCCAGAGGGGACAACGGAGATTCTACAAACCAGTATTCTGGAGCAGTGGGGAAAAGCACTTTTCAAGAGCATGAGTGTTTCTCCCGACACAGAGAGTGGAGCCATGGTCTGCATAAAGACAAAAGGTACCTTGGATGTTAGCTCCAAGTCAGACCTCAGAGGTGTAGTCCTGTTTTTCTTGCCTAGTATTCTCTAGATCGTTGGAAGCATGTACAGCTCTCAAGATGCTAGAAAAGATGGGCAGAGATGCACTCATGCATTGCTGGACTACACCCTTTTTCTCAGCTGGGGATGACATGTCTATCAGTCCAAGGTTAAAGAGGAAAGGAAAACCAACGCAGTACCTTACATAAAAGGTAAGTGTATGCAATGTAACCAACATGTCAAAATGTACTTGACATTTCTAATTTGGCTCATTGAAGGGTCCACCTTTCATGAAAGGTAAGGAAATGTGTTGTGACCTTTGAAATGTGCATTTGGCAAACAAAAAATTGAAAAACTGTCTCAAAATTATAAGCCAAATAAAACAAAAAAAAGTGACAAAGCATGAGCAGGGAAGGGGCAGAGAGAGAGGAAGACACAAAATTGGAAGCAGGATCCAGGCTCTGAGCTGTCAGCACAGAGCCTGATGCGGGGCTTGAACCCATGAACCGTGAAATCATGACCTAAGTCGAAGTCGGACGCTTAACTGACTGAGCCACCCAGGCACCCCTAAAGTTTTAAAACCTATAAACAGTACCTATGGTTACATACCTAAGTGGTAAAATTCTATCATCCTCACAGGAATGAGAAACATTACATTGTGTGGATGCCTTTGGTAGTGGGAGAAAAAAGTAGCTGGATTAGAAAGGTTATACAAAGAGATTTTTATTTTAGTTCCTAAACTGGGCAATGAGTCCATGGGTGTTCAATACATTATTCCCTCAACTTTACCGAATGGTGCAATTTACTGAAAAACTGCAAGGAGGAAAGCAAGAAAAGAAAGGTTAAGAAAGAAGGGAGAGAGGGAGGGAGAGGAAGGTAAAGAAGGCAGCAGAGAAGGGAAGGATTACTCATTCTGAAATCCCAAGTGTGGAAGGCATAGAATTTAAAAAGTGCTATAGAAAAAACACAGTAATCAAGGATATACTTGGGCAAGACGAGAGAGGAAAACTCAAGGTTACGCCATATGGCAAAATTCTGTGGGGCATTCAGAAGGAAAGAACCTCAGGATGGAATTTTTATTTGTGTGCAGTTATGAACTCCTCTGAGCACGCACCAGCTGCATCCCCAAATGTGAGTTATCCTTATAAGGAGATAACTTTTCATGAAGCGACACCCTTACCTAATATAGGGAGAGAGCAAACACTTCCTGGCTTTACGAAGTCTTTTGCAAGGTGGTCACAAAAATGATCCGAGCGAATACAGACATCCATCTAGAAAATAATGTAGGGTTTTTCCTCAAAATATGTCTAAAATATATAGCATGAACCTTATGATAGGTAGGTAGCAAAGGGGAGATCATGTGGAATCACAAGCAGTATAGCACCCCTTCGTGCTCATACTGTTCACCAGATCCTTTGTGCTCAAACTTTTCTTGGCTGACATTCTACATTTTTTCCAGCTGTCCTTTCTTTATAGCTCAGCATTTATCATGATGCTTTGTGTAGAAGGGAAAAATTAGAAACTAAGAAGCTTCCTAAATTTCTTCTAAAAACTCAAACTTCAAATTGGTTGGAGATAACAATAGTAATAATCTGATCCTCTGGGTGAAGACTATGCTTATCTCCACTTGACAGATGAGGAACCTGAAGTTCAAAGAGAAGGAAACCATTCAAGGCCATGTGAAAAGCACACCAGTATCTGAGCTTTCATGTCCCATCTGTATGGATTCCTAAACCAGATCCTAACTACAGCACCCTACTGCCTCTCATGCCACCAGCGAGAACCCACATTCCAATTAGATTCTCACCCCTGACCCCTGAGCAAACTGCAGATGGAAGTCTCTTTCCCCTTATCCCACCAGAGGTGGGGGCGGGGGGACACACAGCCTCAACATGTGGACACTGAAAACATCACATCCACTTCTGCTTGGTAATGGACAAGGTTATAACCAACAGTGTGTTAGTGCTTACTTTCAAAGGGGATACCCACACTTGACTTTCTTTTTCTATTGCCTTTTTCCTACAACTTGGCCATTCCCTTGCCATACACAGACTCTGAAGCTCAGATATTACTTGGCTACACCCAATGAAGACAGTTGTTTACTGTCTAATTTTAAGTGACCGTGAACCTCCTACTAGCTCAAGCAAGAACTATACAATGCTTTATGACATTTCTTCCTTCTATTCCATGTCCCCTCTTCCCCCCAGAAAAAAGGCTTCGTAGTGATTTCTGACCATCTCCACAAAGGTGCCTCCTGTGCACCCGTGACACTCAGGGTGCCAGGATAGTGCTAGGTTTCAGGTAGCGGTTGGAAAATACTCTCTAAAACTCTAGGCTATACTTTTACACAGTAGCCCTGTTTGTACCAGAACTCATGAAAGCATATTGTCCACACTAATGATACCAGAGGTGTGACTCAGGCAGCCACAGTTCCTTATTGTAGGTTATAACATCATTCAACTATAGAACTTAAAGGGGATGGTGAAGACTTAAGTTCACCTCGAAGAAGGTGCCAAATTTGTTTTATATCCGTTGTCATGTTCAAAACATAACATGTATGGGAATCACCAGGGAGGCTTGTTGAAATCACAAGTGTTTCTTGAAGTGCATATGCACTGACAAGTGCTATTAGCTTTTTTTATCTGAATGGAGCTTATTTATATATTCAAAGAACGAAGTTGTTCTTTTTTTACAACTATGTAACTTTCTGTATTTGCCTTGGAAATCTTAATTGCTGCTTTGGTTGAATAGACAACTAAGAACTGTTTCACAATGACCCATGATCCTGTTTGATCAAATGTTTTTAGTATTTTGACGTTTGTAACAACTTCTCCCAATCAAACTCTCAAGTACAAAAAAGAAAGAGACCTTCATTTATCTAGACTTATTTGACATGTTAAGTTGTATGCGAAACATCATGAAATAAAATATTAAACCTTTCAGATCACATTGATGTATAGGCCATTAAACTATAGGAAATTCCTAAAAATCTGGCACCTTCTGGTATACTGCTATCAATCATAATTGTAGCTGTTATCGTAAAATATTATTAGTCACAAAAATAATCAGACTTACTTGTCAATTACATCAGGTCATTGTATATACGTAAACTCTCACCAAGTCTTTAACTGTGGCTCTTTTTTAAGACTTTTGTCACTCATAGGAAGTTAGTTTTCTACTCTGATGCTTTTGCAAAAGTGTTACCACATCTTCAAGGAGGTTCATGGGCAAGACCTCACCAAGTACACGTTTCCAATAACTTTAAGATCATACCACGAGATAAGGATTTCTAGAATTGTAATGAAAAGCTGATTCATGAAACTGCTAACCCAAGATGAAGCAAAACAACCATTACAGGAGACTAAATGAACTCAAGAAGATTATTACTTTTTTGCTTTATTACTGGTTCTTTAGCATTTTGTTTTCCAGATTCGATTTCCTTCTCTTTTCAACTAGAACATACAGAAATGTTGTACAGTTTTTTCAATCAAGGTGGAAACATTCAGTTCTCTTTACTTGATCCCCCCAATTAAACTCTTACTATTTTTTTTCATGACAATGTGTAGATTTATGTAAGTTTAGTAAGAACCCATTCTCCTTGTAATTGGAGACTACAAACTTAATCTATGAACCCTTATTTTCTTTTGTCCCAGGAGAAATGCCTCATCAACTTACCTGACCGCTCACATCCTACCTCACATCCTACCGAAGCCTAGTTCAGATGGAAGTTCACCTGCAACACTGCATTCTTGAATAAAATATCCTCACATCCTGAGTAATCAGGAGAATGGGTGTTTGCTAACGCACCACAATGTGCCTATGTAAAGAACTGAAAAATTTGAAACCCAACTGCACATAATCCAAAGTAACTGTAGACTGTGTTACAAAGGGAAAACCGGATTCTGAGAATAACCCATTAGAGTTTTTGAGTTGTTTAAATCTTGATTCCTGGGGACCTCTTGCTTTGGGGAATTTTTCAATCCTTGGTTCTAAGTCCCCATATTAACCTATCTATCTAGTACAGTCTATACTCTCATGTTAGACATTTTTGATATTGTCCTTGAGGCTTGGCTCATCTACAAGAATTTTTAAGGACTGAATATTTTCTATCGATTTTTCTTAAAGTGCACAGACTCACTTCCTTTATATCCATTCTGCTGTTGAGTACATCCAGTAAGCTTTTAAACAAATCTTTCTAAAAATTGTAAAGGTAATGTCTATTTCTCTGCTGTTATTTCCTGTTTTTGTTTTTCATGTATTACAAGCATTGAGAGAGTAGTTTAAAAATCTACTAATTCCACCATTAGAGTCACCTTGGGGTTGGGGTCCACTCAGTGTTTTTTCTCCTGAAAAACAGGTCACATTTTCCTGTTTTTTTCATAAACTGAGAAATCAGGGATTGAATTCAAGGTAGTGTAAATGCTATAAAGTCTCTTAACATAAAGACTGTAGGTGCTTCTGTATTTTTCTGATGAATATTGTCTACGTGTTCTTGTTTCAGCATTCAATTGACCTAGTTGGATTCAAACTGCAACCTTCGTTCCTTGGGATGAAGTTCGGCTATCAGTCTGGTTCTTTATCCTTTGCTAAGCAGCTTGGAATTTGCCCTGCACATGCGTGGTCCAGGAACAGCAAGAGATTTGGTTAAAGATCATACACAGCATTTGGGACCCCCCTACTCTCATTTCTTGGATTCTCTTCTCACTTTCTTTCCAGTGGCTAGCTTTTCTGCCTCAAGTCAGAATGATGGAATATTTGCTATAGGAGCTTCCAACACCCAGACTCGGATTGCAGTTAGGCTCAAAGCTGTGAAAACATGGAACATACCCAGTACATTCTTTACCCAAGTATCAACCCCTCTTCAAAATCTACCTACTTTTACTTCCTCTCCTGCTCCTTTAGAGAGTTCCTCCCACCCCGGATCTTATAGTAGTTATTCGTGGAAGGATTAGCTCCATAGAAGCTTACTCGACTATACTAGAAACAGACTAGAATAGAACTACCCCCAGTCTTATGGGTTAACTTGCTTCAAGTTAACACACTACTTACTTGCTGACCTAAGTCCCTTGATCTATAGCAGACAGGCCACTGGCCTTGAGGAGAGGAGACCCGGAAACAACCTCCCTAGTCCACAGACACCAGGAAGTCTATTTGAAGCCACCTGGACTTTCCAATTAGCTTAGCAATTTTTTTTTTAACCCCTGTGCACAACCCCCGAGCACTGAGGAAATGTCTGTAGCTGGCACCATCGAGTCAGCAATAATCGAGAAATGTTGCAGACTGATGCACTTCCTTCCCTAATTAACTGCCCTCGACCCCTTTATAAACCCCTGGGCCAGGCACAAACTTTGGAGCTGGCTTTTAGACAAGACTCTGCCTTTGCCCCAGGTGGCCACGCTCCAGAATAAAACTCAAACTCCTTTCCAATCAAAACTCTTCTCTTGAGTATTGGCCTTGCTGGTCACCCAGTGGTGACCTAACTGGGGCTTTGGTAACAGAACCTCCTCCAGTCATTTGAAAGATACATACCCCTCTTCCTCTCTTTGGCAGTAACCCTAAAAATGTTAGTATACACCTTTTGTATTTATTTATCCATTAATAGAGTTAATCGGCATCTATAGCTTGCCAAAACCAAGACAAACACACCAAGAAGCTTAGCAGAATTTCTATCTTCTCCTTCCTTTGCCGTCATCGTGTCTATTGAGATCATCTGAAATTCAGGTTATTAACTCTTTCCACTTAGGATTCGTTAGCTTCTTTGGACCTGTTTTTATTCTGAATTCATTCCTTTCCCCTACTGGAGTAGATCTTCCGATAATTCTGTCTGAGTAGGAAGTTGGTATCCTCTTAACTTAGTTTTTTAAATCAATATATGTACCTATATTAACCATGTTGTAATGACAAAGCTTTTAAGAGCAATAGGCTATATCCGTATTCCTCACTCAAGTTCTATTTTCTACTTCAATTATCTGGTTTTGATATTTTCACTTCAGACATTATTCACTGGCTTATTACATGGAAGATTAGCATTTCTTTTCACCCTACTTCCCACCCCTGTGGACACATACATCTTTGCCCTGCTCTTCCTCGCAAATGATGACAATTTTATTTCATGTATTATTTTTTAAGGTTTTGGAGACAGAGAGAGACAGCATGTGCATGCACAAGTGGGGGAGGGGCAAAGAGAGAGAGAGGGAGACACAGAATCGGAAGCAGGCTCCAGGCCCTGAGGTGTCAGCATAGAGCCCACTGAGGGGCTTGAACCCACAAACTGTGAGATCAAGAACTGAGCTGAAGTAACACACTTAACTGACTGAGCCACCCACACGCCCCAAAAGATAACAGTTTTAATCTCTCAGATTTCATATTACTACTTGTATTCATTTCTTATTACTGCCAAAACAGAATACCACAAACTCACAGCTGAAATTGACACAAATCTGTTACCTTATATTCTGCAGGTCAGAAGTAAAAACTGAGTCTCACTGGGGTGGAATCAGGGTGCTAGCAGGGCTGCTTCCCTCTGGAAGTTCTGGGGGAGAATCTGTTACCCTGTGTTTTCCAGTTTCCAGAAACTAGCTCCCTTCCTCAGCGTGTTCCCTTCCTCCGTCTTCCACCTAGTCTCGTAACGTCTTCACGTCTCACACTCTGACTCTTTGCTTTACCATCCCACCTCCTTCCCTTTTGCTAACCCTCCCACCTCTCTCTTACAAGGACACTTGTGGTTACATTGGGCTCACCTGGATAATCTCCCAGCTTAAGATCCCTGACTTAATCACATCTACCCATCTACGTAAGTCAGTGTATTCACAGGCTCCGGGGGTTAGGATATGGCCATCTCGGGGAGCGGGCAGCATCACTCTGCCCACCACACTAGGATTAAGTCAATATTTCTCATTGATGAATCGCATGGTATACTCTGATTATGTTTTCATTCCTCATACAGTTTTTGTTGGTGTCGATGATTATCTTTTGTTGTTTTCTTAATTTTCTGTGAACATACAGAATTGTTTTTTCTATTCTATGTTAGAATAATAAAACTCTTCTTAATATATCGAACAAACTGGGTAAATGATTAGTTCCTGTGATGGTTAATTTTATGTGTCAATTTGGCTAAAAACCACAATGCACAGATAGTTGGTGAAACATTATTCTAGATGTTTCTGTGAAGATTTTTTTTTTTTACGTGAGACTACTGTAATTAAAGTCTAATGTAAATCAGTAGACTTTGATTAATGCAGATTGCCCTCCATGATGTGTATGGGTCTCATTCAATTAGTTGACAGTCTTAATAGAAAAAGGCTGGGGCTCCTGCAAAGCTCAGTCTGTTGAACATCAGACTCTTGACTTTGGCTCAGGTCACGATCCCAGGATTGTAGGATCCAATCCCACACCAGGCTCCAAGCTGAGTGTGGAGCCTCTTTGAGATTCTCTTTCCAAAATTAAATATATATGTATATATGATATTATATATATATTTATATATGGAAAAAGACTGACTTTCCCTGAAGAAGTGGGAATTCTCCCAGCTGACTGTCTGAATCCTAATTGAACTTCTTTCCTAGGTCTCCGGCCTCACAGCCCACCTTGCAGATTTCGGATATTCCAAGACTCCACAATATCATGAGCCAATTTGTTAAAGTAAACCTCTCTCTCTCTCTGTCTCTGTCTCTCTTTCTCCCTCGGGATATATATACATTCTTGTGGCTTTGTTTCTCTGGAAAACCCTGACTAACACAGACTTTGGTACCAAGAGTAGGTCTAGAAAAACAGAGTCTTAAGGATACATTTTCTGACTTGGTTCTGGCATCTCTGGGATTGGTTCTCAGAGAACCAATCTGACAGACTTAAAAGTGCTAATGACTTTATTTCTAGTAATAAAAAATGATGTCCTTATAAGGAGAGAAGACGAGGACACAGGCAAGTAGAGAGAAAAAGCCATTTGAAGAGTTAGGGAAAAGACAGTCATCTACAAGCCAAGTAAAGATGCCTTGGAAGAAACCAAGCAAATCGACATTTCGATCTGGGACATCTAGCCTCTGAAAAAATAAATCTTTGTTGTATAAACCAGCCATCAACTAACTCTTCACAATAATTGCTAATTTCTTAGTTTCTCATTTTTTTAGCCTGTTCTTATTTAAGTGATGTAATATTCTGTGTTCCTTCTGAGGATATTACCTTGACTTTTACCTGTTTTCTACAGTGTCCTTCCAGTCTATCGAGTGCAGGTTGGTTTTGTTTTGTTTTGTAATTAATTTCCACAACGTTAGGCAGTTCTTGCTGCCTATTTATCCTCTCCAAGAGTCTCCCTGGTCTATGTCAGTGGACTTTTTTTTGAGGGCGGGCAGTCTTGCCTCAAGTGACCTGAGGTACTTTAAAAAATACGATATACCCTAAGCAGGTGATAATAGTTATTTTGAGGAGCATAGTTTTCCTGCTTCCGGGTGTAGCAAGTCCCCTAGTATATTACCCTTCCTCTTTTGTGCAGGGACCCATACTCACAGTCTGAACCTGGAAGTTAACGTCCTGTGGGCTGCGTCTTGGTACAAGCAGACACGGAATGTCGTTGTCTCACGGGGTCAACTCCTCTGGACATCCAGAATGCATTCCTTTAATCGCTTTGCGGATATTTCCTTTGCTCTACATCTTCCACCTGAAGCACTTCCAGAGCCGCTGCCACCTTCTCTAACGGTCCTGTCACATGTTGTGAACAACAGTTTCTTCTGTTAATCTATGTGTACATTCTGTCTTTTGTGGATGCACCATCTCTGCTATGTATTTTTGTTTTACCTACTTTTATAAATTTAATCCTTTATTTTTTTATTTTATTTTATTATTTTTTAAACGTTTTATTTATTTTTGAGAGACATAGAGACAGAGCATGAGCAGGTGAAGGGCAGAGAGAGAGAGGGAGACACAGAATCGGAAGCAGGCTCCTGGCTCTGATGAGCCATTAGCACAGAGCCCGACGCGGGGCTCGAACTCACAGACCGTGAGATCGTGACCTGAGCCGAAGTCGGCCGCCCAACCCACTGAGCCACCCAGGCGCCCCTTATCCTTTAAACAATATCTTTTATGCTATATCTAAGGGTTTAGGTCAGGAGGTAGAGACAGGAGTTTGTAGTCAATTGTTAATTTGTGTGTTTTTTTTTTTTTTGGTGTGCTATGCAATAGTTTAAATAGCACCGAAATTAGTATTTTAGGTCTTGACAGAAATTATCTTAAAAATCGAAACCCTCTGGGCCTGTTTGTTTGAAAACCCTTCCTTTTATACGGCTCTTTTAATCTGATACAAATTTGGCATAGTGAATTCTTATGACTTTCAAACTCTCCTGTGTATTTCTAGGTATGTTTTCCAAATACTGTTTACCTGTGTAATGAGAAATTTTTAGGGCAAAGATAATTCATCTTGTTTCCTCCACGGTGCTTTATCTCTTTCAAAGTGCTCACTATACTGGCTGGCACTGGTTATGGTTCAGGGAACTACGACTTTTGCCAACACCAAGTACGTGGCTCATGATGTACTTTTGTATATCCTAATCATCTTTAAAGCTATGGCTATCAACAGGAGGCAATGAAAGTTAGCATGGCCTTTAATTTACTTAGTTTCACAATCGTATCATCTCCTGAATACGTCATTTGTACAGTTGCAGGCTTGGTAAGCGTGGTAAGCTCGGTAACCTCCTCACCCTTCTCATGGATCCATATTCTGGGAAAAAGTAAGCACGTGGCCCTGTGTGACTCGACGGTCACTTCTCTGAAGTATAGCAGGGTGTTATTAGTAACCTTTGCATGTCTTTTCCTTCTGTGGCATTTGGGAACTTCTTGGGAGGGCATTTCTGAAAGCATGATTTTGTTTTATTTTTTTCAGAATGGTCTACCAAAGAGCTCAATTCTGTATTTCTAAGAATATAAGTGTTCCTCTTTTTTATCTCTACCGTTGGGATCTTTCAAAATCCACTTAGAAGAAGTGCTTTTACCCTTGTACTTTTACTGCAGAATTTGTTATATTTTATGTGAGAATTTTTCTTCCTCTCTGATAAGCCAGGCCTGTAGCCCAAATCCGTAAGTTTCTAGCTATGTGAATGTAGGGCAAACCCTCTGAGCTCCTCTGACCATAGCTGCCTGTTAAAAAAACTGGAGGAGTTAACACTGTATCCACATAAGGAAAGCACAGTGCTTAGTTTGGCACCTAAGGATTAATACACATGCTGTCAGTCATAATCATCATCGTTGTTGCCTTTATGTTCCAACTGCTCTCCCGTAATACTGTGCAAAAACTCCAACATAAACTTGTAGGAGCTATCTGAGGGATTGCCTACCACAGGAAAGTAATCACAGCACCCTGTCTTATCGGCCTCTGTTACGAATACCGGCCTCTGTGTATTTGATCTTTAGTTAAGCAGCCCTGTGTGGGCACCACCTGTGCCCGTCCGTGGTGTTCCTGGAAAGTGTGCTTCTAAAGCCTGCTTATTCCCTTCTCTCTCTGGAAGTGATAACCCGCCAACCTCTGAGTGCTAGCAATTTGCAAGGTATTGATTTACCTGACTCTTGCACTGCCTCCTAGAACACACGCACACATTGTAAAACTTGTTTCTTCCTTTATACAATTGGATTTCTTTTATTTTCCGTGTTCTTGACAATAGTCCAATTTCGATCTTTGCCCCAGAATTTTAGTGCTGTGTTTTCCTTTTCAACCAGTTCTTTTAGCACTGATATCAGCTAATGCCCCAAACACATCTCTGCTGATATCAGTAATACCCAATCCCATCTCTGCTGACATCAGTTAATGCCCAAACCCATGCTCACCAATATCAGTTAATGTCTCAAATCCCTCTCCATGTGGACTGAGTGGAGACGTGTTTGGGGCATTAGCTAACATCAGTGCTGAAAGAACAGATTGTTTTGTTTTGTTTGTTTTGTTTGTTTTTTGTTTCTTTAAACAGAGCAATATACCTCTGCGGCAAAAATCAACATTATAATAAAGTATAAACAAAATTAGATTGTTAAATTACAAATATCATAGGCAACATTTCTTGGGAGCTTAAAAGGTGCCAATGACTCAGCTAAACATTTTCTTGGGCAATGCCGTCATTCCGCCCAACAATCCTTGAGCTAGTTTCAATGATTATCCCCATTTCATGGCTGAGAAAACAGAGACTTTAAAGGATTGAATGACTAATTCATGGTCACACACATCTGTTGAGCAATGACTCCCGGATACAACTCCGGGGTTTATTAAAATAAAGTACACTCCTATGCTCTCCTCTTGAATTCTAAACCAAAATCATCAGAAAGACAGAGATCAAAAGTTTGCTCTTCTACTGCTATGGAAATTGGACTAGAGTTGGACTGGCTTATGCAACAACAATCCCTACTCCTTACTTTTCAGTGTCCCTCAGTTTAATCATGAACAAGTTTGGTTTTGCAGGACAGACACACCTAACCAGCTTTCTGCCTTATATCACTCCAGGATGGAGAGGAGAAAAGTAGAGAGTAAATTCCTGCACACTATTTTTATTACTAATGAAGACTTGGTTTAAATTTGCCAAATGACTTTCCGTGCCAAACCTCATGATCAGGCAGACTCAGCCACCAGAATTTCACTGCTAAGGAAGCTGCCATTATGGACAGGAAGGAGAAGCCTCTACAGCTTCCACCATATTCCTCTAGCTGTGTCTTCCTGGCTTCCTTGATGTCATTATTCTTGTTCTTTCCTTTCTTGGAACTTAACAACAGCTGGGATATGTCTGAGCCAAGGCTTGGAATTTCCCCTCTTTAGGCCAGTTGCATAAATCTCAGGCTTGGATATTTTCCCAGCTGTGATCCCAGGTTCTCTTTGCTTCAGCTGTTGTGGTAGGGCTGGAGGGAAAGTAAAATGCCCTCTGTCACTTGGGGAATGCTCTGAGAGACTTGAACCTTACACTACAACTAATGTGCCCATTCTTTCTCTACCAATAGTTGCCAGGTCAACACTGGTTTGTAGAAGAATCACCTGACACTGTCTTAATAAAGAACAGATTCTTAGGCCTGTCCAACCCAATACCCCCCCCAACCCCTCATTCCTTGTTTGGGATGGCTCACTCCCACACCCATTATGGAGTGAATTCTTGAATGTCGCCACCCTTCCAGTTGTTGTCCTAGGTCAGCCAGCTCACCGTGGTGCTGACCGACCTCAGTGTGGCTGGTTTCTTTGGGGCTTTCCATACTGGGCTTTGGCACTCTTTGAGGCACGCAGATAGGTCATCTGCTAGGCCTCAAGAGACTCATCCATTTTTGCAATGAATATTCAAACACTTTAACTAAAAAATATTCCAGGCAGCCATCTTCCTTTTGCAGTATTTAAGCAAACCTTATCTTTTTAATCTTGCGAATGTGTCCTAATGGAATAAAGAGTCGCCACCGAGTGCAGGGGGTTGTCAGGCAAGGCTTGAATGTCCCTGCAATAGACATTTATTTAGCTAAGTAATCATATGCCAAGGCTTAGGTTCAGCCTGGAATGTTCTCGAATTTAGATTGGCTGGTACATTTTGTGTGTTATGATGCTTCCCAGCTGCATAACCATAGCTCTGTGCCTCAGTTTCTTATCCGTAAAGTGGAAATCATGAGAGTACTTACTAATATTGTTTTTTTTTAAATTTTTTTTAATGTTTTATTTTATTTTTGAGACAGAGAGACAGAGCATGAGCGGGGGAGGGGCAGAGAGAGAGGGAGACACAGAATCTGAAGCAGGCTCCAGGCTCTGAGCTGCCAGCACAGAGCCCGACGCGGGGCTCGAACTCACAGACCGCGAGATCATGACCTGAGCCGAAGTCGGACACTCAACCGACTGAGCCACCCAGGCGCCCCTGTTTTTTTTTTAATGTTAACATATAAGCATGATCAAAATAGTATCAAGCAAACTGGAGAGGTAAGGGAGTAATCAAAATACATAAAAATTTTTTTAAACAAAGACTTTACTTGGACGTTTTAGACCTATTTATTTTATGTAGAGTTTTAGAATTTACAAACTTTCGACTTTCCTATACTTTATCAATTTGATATATAGATACTTATTACCTACATTTTGTAGATGGGACAAACTCAGGCTCAGGTGGATTACATGTCTTTTTTTAATGTTTGTTTATTTATTTACTTATTTTTGAGAGGGGGGAGGGAGTGCTTGAGCAGGGGAGGGGCAGAGAGAAAGGGAGAGAGGGTCCTAAGCAGCCTCTGCACTGTCAGCTCAGAGATGAATGGGGGGCTCCATCTGGCAAACTGTGAGATCATGACCTGAGTAGAAATCAGGAGTCTGACACTTAACCGACTGAGCCACCCAGGTGCCCCAGATTCTATGTCTTGATTAACGTGGAAAAGTGAATAAATAGCAGAAGTTGGGGAGATGGTCCAGAGCCTCACCCCGTCACCTATTTCCCTGTCCTTTTAATTCGGCTCTTTGGTTGGAATTGTAGATGAGATTTCTATTTAGTGAGCATGGCTCTTCGGTAGCAAAGCTAGGAAAAACTGTGTTTTTCCATCCCTCTTTTGTGTCTATGGGTTTTGCTTTCCTTGGTGCTACCGGAGCTCATTGTAACCCAGCTCAGTCCTAGACACATGAGCTGATCTGCCTGGAGAGCAGGATTGTTTTCCTTGGTAAGCTGTGTCTGGCTTGAATGTAGCCCTTGGCGTTCCCCTTCTGCTAAGTTCTAGAGATCAGAGACCTTGCCTTCAAAACACCGTTAGTATCCATTGGAGATGCGCCACAGTTTGGCTTCGCCCTAGAAATTCAGCCAAAAAATATGCTATTCAGCCTTGGCTTCATCATGTTTCAGCTTCTGGATGTCAAAATAGTCTAGACAGATGTTTAAACAACTTTGGGCACCTTTGAGCTTGTCTATGGTTAATAACAACGTCATGCTGTGGTTTGCTACTATGTCTAACCAGTTTAGCAACATTCAGTAATACAAACATGACACGACTATTCAGATTATCAGTGATTTTTTAAATATAAGGGAGCATTCTAGATGTAATTTAGAGTGAAAACCTTTATATGCGTTTTATATATGAACATTCTTAGTCCATTACAAGTATGAAGGCATATTTATTATTGCAATTATAAAACTGAACAATAATGAAAGATCTTCATTTTTTGTACAAAAATAATTGAGTCTTTAAATAGATAAATAAGGATATAGGTTAGCAGTTAATATAAAAATTAAGGGGAGATATCTTAGTGGGATAACTTCAGGAAGTTATTCTTTCTCAGCAAATAAATATTTATAAAAATTTAAATAATACGAAGCAGAATAATAAAAATGTGATTGTATGATAGTTCTAATGCTTACAAAATCATTAGATCTATATTAAACAAAATAAGCTGTAGGAACTGTACATAAATTCTACTTTTCTAATTCCATTTAGGCTGTGGTTCTTTTAAAAAAATTTCTTTGGGGAATTCTTTATATCTTGTAAGAACGAAGTAAGAATGTCAACTTGGTGACTTCCAAATTTCATGAAAAGGGAAAACTCTAAAATGACATGTAAGAACTCGCCATGAGGGACACCTGGTTGGCTCAGCCGGTTAGGCATCTGACTTTGGCTCAGGGCATGATCTTGCGGTTCATGAGTTCAAGCCTCACATTAGGCTCTGTGCTGACAGCTCAGAGCCTGGAACTTGCTTTGGATTCTGTGTCTCCCTCTCTCTCTGCCCCTCTCCTGTTCATACTCTCTCTCTCTCTCTCAAAAATAAATAAACTTAAAAAAAATAAAAAAAAAAAAAGAACTCGCCATGATAAAAAAAAAATACTGGAGTATTTCCAGGAAGGGAAACCAATCACTGGTCCATAGGAATTTTTCAATCTCGGGACACCTTGGTGGCTCAGTTGTTTGAGCGTCCGACTTTTGATTTCAACTCATGCCATGATCTCACAGTCATGAGACAGAGCCCTGTGTCACACTCCACGTGGAGTATGGAGCCTGCTGGGGATTCTCTCTCTCCCTCTGCCCCTCCCCGCTTGCGAGCTCTCTCTCTCTCAAAAAATTTAAAAATTTCAAAAAAAGGAATTCTTCAGTCTCACTAGCAAGCATTGTGAGGCCTCTCTACCTTGAAATCTTCTTTGTCCTTTCAGGACATTGTCCTCAGAGTGTCATTTGTTATTCTTTTTGCTGTTGTGAACTGCTTGTCTGTATCATTTGTTAGTACGTTTGAGTATTTCTGTTTTCTGTTTGTCTGTCAGTCTGTTTTCCTTTCCAGGGCAACTTCAAGAAACAACCCAAAACACATCCAGCCAAAATGACGAGACGGAAGAATTCTCCTCAAAAGAATCCACAAGAAGCAGTGACAGCTCAAGAATTAATGAAAACAGATATAAGCAACATAACAGAACATGAATATAGAATGACAATCATAAAACTAATCGCTGGCCTTGAAAAAAGCTTAGAAGAATGCAAGGGGTCCCGCGCAGCAGAGTTCAAGGACCTTAAAAACGGACAGGAAGAATTCCAACATGAGGAAGGAAAAGGGCATGGAAATCCAAGAGGCACAGAGAACTCCCCTCAGACGTAACTTGAATAGACCTTCTGCCCGGCACATCATAGTGAAGCTGGCAAAATACAAAGATAGGGAGAGAATCCTGAAAGCAGCTAGGGACAAAAGAACCCTAACATACAAAGGGAGACCTATAAGGGTAGTAGCAGACTTATCTACGGAAACTTGGCAAGCCAGAAAAGAATGGCAAGATATCTTCAATGTGATGAGCAAGAAGGACATGCAACCAAGAATTCTGTATCCGGCTAGCCTGTCATTCAGAATAGAAGGAGAGATCAAGGTTTTTCCCAACAAACAAAAACTGAAAGAATTTATCACAAATAAGCCAGCACTGCAAGAGATCCTGAGGGGCATTCTATGAAGACAAGGTTGCAAAGAACACAAACTGCCAGGGACAGCCTTACAAACATGAAACTTACAGATAATACAGTGACTGTAAGCCCATATTTTTCAATATTAACACTGAATGTAAATGGACTAAATGCGCCAATCAAAAGACACAGGATAACAGAATGGATTAAAAAACAAGACCCATCTATTTGCTGTCTTCAAGAAACTCATCTTAAACCTGAAGACACCTTCAGATTGAAAGTGAGGGGATGGAGAACTATCTACCATGCTACTGGAGGGCAGAAGAAAGCCAGAGTAGCCACACTTATATCAGACAAATTAGACTTTAAAATGAATGATGTAATAAGAGATGAAGAAGGACATTATATAATAGTCTCAGGGACCATCCAGCAGGAAGAGCTAACAATTGTAAATATCTACGCACCGAATTTGGGGGCACCCAAATTTGTAAAACAACTAATTACAAACATTAGCAACCTCATCGATAAAAATGTCCTAATAGTAGGGGATCTCAACACTCCACTCTCAGCATTGGATAGATCCACAAATCAGAAAATCTCCACAGAAACAATAGCCCTGAATGACACATTAGAACAGATGGGCCTCACAGACATCTTTAGGGTCCTTCATCCAGAAGCAAAGGAATTTACGTTCTTCTCAACTGCACACGGTACATTTTCCAAGATAGATCACATTCTGGGGCACAGGGAAGCTCTGAATAAATATAAAAGAATTGAGATCATACCGTGTACACTGTCAGACCACAATGCTTTGAAACTTGAAATCAACCACAGGAGAAAGCCTGGAAAATATCCAAGAACATGGCGGCTAAGAAATAACCTACTAAAAGATGACTGGGTCAACCAAGCCATCAGAGAAGAAATTAAAAAATACATGGAAACAAATGAAAATGAAAATACAACAATCCAAACGCTCTGGGATGCAGCAAAAGCAGTCCTGAGAGGGAAATATATTGCAATCCAGGCCCATCTCAAGAAACAAGAAAAATCAATAACACAAATTCTAACAGCGCGCCTAAAGGAACGAGAAGCAGAACAAATAAAACAACCCAAGCCCAGCAGAAAGAGAGAAATAACTAAGATCAGAGCACAAATTAACCATATGGAGACAGAAAAGGTAGTGGAACAGATCAATGAAACCAAAAGCTGGTTCTTTGAAAAAATAAACAAAATAGACAAACCTCTAGCCAGGCTTCTCAAAAAGAAAAGAGAGAGAACTCAAATAGATAAAATCGTGAATGATAAGGGAGAAATTACCACCAATCCCTCAGAGATACAAACAATCATCAGAGAATACTATGAAAAATTATATGCCACCAAACTTGGCAATCTGGAAGAAATGGACAGCTTCCTAAATAGCCACACGCTACCAAAACTCAAACGGGAAGAAATAGAAAAATTGAACAGACCCATAACTAGTGAAGAAATAGAATCAGTTATCAAAAATCTCCCAGCAAATAAAAGCCCTGGACCAGATGGCTTTCCTGTGGAATTTTACCAGACATTTAAAACAGAGTTAATTCCTATCCTCCTCAAGCTGTTCCAAAAAATTGAAACGAAAGGAAAACTCCCGGACTCATTCTATGAAGCCAGCATCACTTTGATTCCCAAACCAGATAGAGATCCAGCAAAGAAGGAGAATTACAGGCCAATATCCCTGATGAATATGGATGCAAAAATTTTCAATAAGATACTAGCAAATCGAATCCAACAACACATAAAGAGAATTATCCACCATGATCAAGTAGGATTCATCCCTGGGTTGCAGGGCTGGTTCAATATTCGCAAATCAATCAACGTGATACATCACATCAACAAAAGAAAAGATAAGAACCATATGATCCTGTCAATAGATGCAGAAAAAGCATTTGACAAAATACAGCACCCTTTCCTAATAAAAACCCTCGAGAAAGTCGGGATAGAAGGAACATACTTAAACATCATAAAAGCCATATATGAAAAGCCCACAGCTAATATCATCCTCAATGGGGAAAAACTGAAAGCCTTCCCCCTGAGATCAGGAACACGACAGGGGTGTCCACTCTCGCCACTGCTATTTAACATAGTGTTGGAAGTCTTAGCATCAGCAATCAGACAACAAAACAAAATAAAAGGCATCAAGATTGGCAAGGAGGAAGTCAAACTTTCACTTTTTGCAGATGACATGATACTTTACATGGAAAACCCAACGGAATCTACCAAAAGCCTACTAGAACTGATCCGTGATTTCAGCAAAGTTGCAGGATACAAAATCAATGTACAGAAATCGGTGGCATTTCTATACACCAACAATGAAGCAGCAGAAAGAGAAATAAAGAAGCTAATCCCTTTCACAATTGCACCAAAAACCATAAAATACCTAGGAATAAACCTAACCAAAGATGTGAAAGACCTCTACACTGAAAACTATAAAAAACTTATGAAGGAAATTGAGGAAGACACAAGGAAATGGAAAAACATCCCATGCTCATGGATTGGAAGAATAAATACCGTCAAAATGGCAATACTACCCAAAGCAATCTACACATTCAATGCAATCCCAATCAAAATTGCACCAGCATTCTTCTCAAAGCTAGAGCAAACAATCCTAAAATTTGTATGGAACCACAAAAGACCTCGAATAGCCAAAATAATACTGAAGAATAAAACTAAGGCGGGAGGCATCACAATCCCAGACTTTAACCTCTACTACAAAGCTGTGGTCATCAAGACTGTATGGTATTGGCACAAAAACAGACACATAGACCAATGGAATAGAATAGAAAACTCAGAAATGGACCCGCAAGTATATGGCCAACTAATCTTTGATAAAGCGGGAAAATGTATTCAATGGAAAAAAGACAGCCTCTTTAATAAATGGTGCTGGGAGAATTGGACAGCAACTTGCAAAAGAATGAAACTAGACCACTTTCTTACACCACTCACAAAAATAAATTCTAAATGGATAAAAGATCTGAATGTGAGACAGGAAACCGTCAAAATCCTAGAGGAAAAAGCAGGGAAAAGCCTCTTTGACCTAAGACGCACCAATTTCTTACTTGACACGTCTCCAAAGGCAAGGGAATTAAAAGCAAAGATGAACTATTGGGACTTCATCAAGATAAAAAGCTTCTGCACAGCAAAAGAAACAACCAACAAAACGAATAGGCAACCAACGGAATGGGAAAAGATCATCGCAAATGACATATCAGATAAAGGACTAATATCTAAAATCTATAAAGAACTTACCAAACTCCACACCCGAAAAACAAACAACCCAGTGAAGAAATGGGCGGAAGATATGAATAGACACTTCTCCAAAGAGGACATTCAGATGGCAAATAGACACTTGAAACGATGTTCAATGTCACTCATCATCAGGGAAATACAAATCAAAACCACACTGCGATACCACCTCACACCTGTCAGAGTGGCTAAAATAAACAAATCAGGAAACTATAGATGCTGGCGAGGATGTGGAGAAGTAGGCACCCTCCTACATTGTTGGTGGGAATGCAAACTGGTGCAGCCACTCTGGAAAACGGTGTGGAGGTTCCTCAAAAAAATGAAAATAGAGCTACCCTATGATCCAGCAATAGCCCTGCTAGGAATCTACCCAAGAGACACAGGATTGCTGATGCATAGGAGCACGTGTACCCCAATGTTCATAGCAGCACTTTCGACAATAGCCAAAACATGGAAAGAAACTAAGTGCCCATCAACTGACGAGTGGATACAGAAGATGTGGTACATATATACAATGGACTACTATGTGGCAATGAGAAAAAGTGAAATCTGGCCATGCGTAGCAACATGGATGGAACTGGAGGGTATTATGTTAAGTGAAATAAGTCAGTCAGAAAAAGACAGATACCATATGTTTCCACGAATAGGTGGACTTTGTGAGACTAAGCAAAAACCAGGGGGAGGGGAAGAGGGGAAAGAAAAAAAGACACAGAGACGGAGGGAGATAAAACATAAGAGACTCTCAAAGACTAAGAACAAACTGAGGGTGAGGGAGATGGGGGGGGAGAGGGGGTGATGGGCATCAAAAAAGGGCACATGTTGGGATGTACACTGGGTGTTTTATGTAAACCAATTTGAAAATAAACTATTTTAAATTAAAAAAAAATAAAAATAAAAAAATAAAACATTAAAAAAAAATTTCAAAAAAAGGAATTCTTCAGTCTCACTAGCAAGCATTGTGAGGCCTCTCTACCTTGAAATCTTCTTTGTCCTTTGTTTCCCTATTCCCAGTCTTTGGGAGATCTTTCTTTTACCATTTTCTTCTTTTTTTTTAATGTTTTTATTTATTTTTGAGAGCAGGAGAGACAAAGCATGAGTGGGGGAGGGTCAGAGAGAGAGAGGGAGACACAGAATGAAGCAGGCTCCAGGCTCTGAGCTGTCAGCACAGAGCCCGATGCGGGGCTCGAACCCACAGACTGTGAGATCATGACCTGAGCCAAAGTCAGACGCTTAACCAACTGAGCCACCCAGGTGCCCCTACCCTTTTCTTCTTGAGCCACAGCTGACATTGACTTTGGGAACTCGACCCTCTATGAGGACTGTGTAGATCTCACAGCCTATGTTCTAACTAGAAAGGGTTGGGAACCAACAGTTTCTCATGATCTTTCAAAAATAGAATGTTAGCTTCTTTCCATTCGATTCCAGTCCTCTTCATGTGCCAGAAGCCCATATTCACAATTCTTTTTTTGCTTATTATTTTTGTTATTTAATTTTTAAACAATCTCATACTTGCAGAAAAGCTTTAAGAATGGCACAAAGAATTTTCTTTTCCTTGAGCCATTGGAGAGTAAATAACTGACCTGATGTAACACTGTTCCCTAGTAAGTATATCTCCTGCTAACAAGGACATTCTCCTATAAAGCCAAAATATAATCGAAATGGAGAAATAGACATTGATAGGTTCTATCATTTAGTCCTTAGACACATTAAAATTTTGCCTGAAATTTTAAAAAATGTCCTTTTTAGCTAAAGAATCCAGTTCGGAATCATGAATTGCTTTTCATTGTCAGGTCTTAGTGTCCCTCACTGTGGCCCATTTCCTCAGTCTTTCTTTGACTTCTGTTACTGTGATGCCTTTGAAGATTATAGACCAATTGCTTTGTACGGTGTCCTTGATTTGCATTTGTTTCATGTTTCCCTATTATCAGCCACAAGCTGTATGTTTTGTCAGGAATATCACAGCGATGATGCTGCGTCCTCATCACCTGCCACTGGGTGACAGAGTTTCATTTCTTCACTGTGATCACTTGGACGAGATGAGGCCTGCCAGGCCTTCTCCACTGTAAAGTTATTCTTTTTCTGTTTGTAACTGATAACTATTGTGGGAATGTACTTTGGAACTATGCGTATATCCCATTTGTTATCAAACTTTCGGTGTTTTCATTTATCGATTTTATTTAGAATACCTTTGTTTCCCATTTTGTTCAGTGGATTATAATCCATTACCATCATTATTTATTTTGAGGATCTAACTGTCCTAGATTTGACCAGGGAGTGCTCCTTCAAGTAGACACCCTCCTCACCCCAGTCAGGCTCGGTCCCAGGCAGCTATCCTGAACAGATGCTCCCCTTATTCAGCCCAGACTCCAGTGACCTCTTCCGGGCCACTGTGGTTGCCCCAACCCCTGCCCTAGGTGCCCTAGGAGGTCCACTTTCCTCCTAATGGCTTTAGGGCTAAATTCCTCAATAAGGAAAGGGAAAAGAAGAGAAAGGTCACTCAGTTCCTTCTGGGATAAATTTCTCCTATCTGATATGTTTCTATGTATTATCACTCCTACAGCTCTCTTTCTCCGTCCTACTTCTATGGGAAAGTTTTACCCTTATTATTCGACATAAGTAATTTTATACAGTTGGAAAAGATTTACTGAGCAATATACCCTTAATCCGATCCTTGCCCTTAGGTAATACAATCTGTTGAAAGATTTTATTGGCATCTACCTTAAAATTGCTTTTTGACTCATATTTTACTATTTGGAGTCTAGAAGCCGTTGTTTTTTTTTTTAACCTTCCAAAGCCCCAATTCCTAAATCTCTCAATTTCCTTTCATTTCTGCTTTCAAATTGAGCAATTCTCTCCTGGGTCTGTGTCTTTTTTTTATATATATAATACCTAGCCACACACGATACCAAACAAACATTTTAACATGTTTTCCCCTCGAGCTGTGGCTTCATTCGAACCATGATCTATTTCTTGAATTACATGAGTGACAGCTTTACTAAATATTTGGTCACCAAGAAACTTGGATCACAGTCTTTCTAACCTCGGGTATCTTTTTCCTTGCCAACGACCATCAAACTATGACATTAATGCCACGTATTTGGGGTTATTTTTCACAAGTACACTCAAATTCTGGTAGGAAGTTCAGTATTAATCAAATAGACCAGGGTATGTTCTGGTAACAAAATTTCAGTATCTTAATATAATGAAAATTGATTTATTGACCACATTGTATGTTCTCCTTCAGTTGGTGGGGATAAAGAGAAGACTCTGCTTTTCATAGTCACTCAGAAGCTGAGATTATTAGAGGTTGTGCCATCTGTAGCTACGACACCTGAAACAACTAGATCCCTAGTTGACTCAGCAGGGGAATAGGGACTGGAGATGAGTACCTGGGTTTTTTTGCCTCAGACTAGATGTGAATGACATGTATCATTTGCGGTCATATTTCAATGGCTAGAATTAGTCATGTGCTCCAACCAACTGCAAAGAAGCTGAAAGTACAGGCTTCTACGTGCCAATGAGGACCGAACTAGATGTTGGCAAACACTCCTGCCAAAAGTCCATAAATCACAGAAGTAAACCTAATGAATAGTATTTAGTAAAAGTTTTTTGTGCACACACCAAAGAGACCGTTGGCACACCAGGAGCACTAACACCAAAACATGGAATGAGGCTCAGGGGTTTATTGTGATGACTCAGCTTATGTAGTAAGAAGACACTGTTGTTCTCCCCAGTCACTAGTTATATTAGAATTTTCTTATATAACAGGAAATTGGTCAGTGGTTACCTCATGTCAACCCTGGGAAACAGTCTCAGTTTTGCTTATGACTTTCAGAGGCATAAGCAAGAAATGACTTAGGTCAAGCGAGTCTTACAAAATAAGCTAAATTAAGCTTTGTTTGTATGACTAAACTGCTCAGGGAATTTTAAAGACCTGTCTCCATTAAAAAAATAACACTACTAATATCTTCTACATCTACATTTTATTAGCGGATTCCAGTTTGCAACTCTTATTCCACCAAACGTTATTTATGAAATGTCTTTTATACTTTCTCAACAGACATTTATTGAGTGCCTATGACATTCTAGGTACTCTTCTAGGCACTAACGCTACACCAGTGAACAGAGTAGACAAAACCCACTTACTTCCATGCTACCAGGCTAGACAAACACATTTAAGATATATAGTGTGTCAGGCGGTGATAAGCACTATGAGGAGAAATTAAGCAGAAAAGAAAGCAAGGATTTTCTGGTGGAAAGCTGAGATTTGTAAGCTTAAATATTTTAGTTGAAGAGGGCCTACTAAGAAGGTCATTGTGGTAGGCTGAATAATGGTTCCCAAAGATGTCCATATCTATATCCCCAGAACCTATGCAGATGTGATCTTTGAAGATGTGATTAAGTTAAAGGTGGTGAAATGAGGAGATTATCCTGGTTTATGTGAGCGACCCCATTATAACCACAAGGGTCTTTATAAGGGGGTGGTAGGAGGATCAGCAGCAAAAAAGCCAAAGCAACAATGGATGCAGAGGTCAAAGAAAGAGAGATTTGAAAATGGTATGCAGGTGGCTTTGAAGGGACCAAGAGACAAGAAATGTAGATGCCTCTAGAATCTGGAAAAGTTGAAGACATGGCCTCCCAGGAAATGCAGCTGATTTTATAGTTTCTGACCTCCAGAACTGTAAGACAATATGTTTTGTTTTAAGCCACTAAGTTTGTACTAATTTGTTACAGCAGCAATTAGAAGCTAAAACAGACATTTGAAAAAAAGACAGGAAGGAAGCAAAGGGAAGTCTATGAGGGTATCCATGGGAAGAGCTTTCTGGGCAGACAGAACAGCTGACATGAAGATCTTGAGACAGGAGTGTGTCTGTCATGTGCATGGAGTGGAAAGGCTGGAAGCCAAGTAAAGAAAGAAGACCAGTCAGAGAAGAAATGTACTGTCAGAACATAAAGGGGCCTGTGGGTTACTATGATGGCTTACGCTTGTACTCTGAATAAGATAGAAATCCCTGAAGGATTCTGAATTGCAAAGCCACATTATCTGCCTTACATTTTAAATATTTAAAAAAATTTTTTTCTAATGTTTATTTATTTTTTGAGAAAGAGAGAGAGAGAGAGACAGAGCGTGAGCATGGGAGGGGCAGAGAGAGGGAGACACAGAATCCGAGGCAGGCTCCAGGCTCTGAGCTGTCAGCACAGAGCCCCGACGCGAGGCTCAAACTCACAAACCGTGAGATCATGACCTGAGCCGAAGTCAGACACTTAACCGACTGAGCCACCCAGGTGCCTCTGCCTTACATTTTAAAGGAATAATCCATTAAAAATCAATAATAGAGAGTAGGAGAGTAAGTGTAAAACCACAAGACCATTAAGCAGATAGTGCCAACAACCAAGGTGAAAATGATGATGGCGTGGCCCAGGATGAGAGAGGAGGAGCTGGTGAGGAGCAGCTGGGTGCTGGACCTATCCTGAATAGAGATCCTAAAAGAATTGCTAACAGATTGGATGTGGGATGTGAAAGAGAGGAATAAAAAATGACTCTGAGGTTGGGACTGGAATAATTAGATGGGTATAGCCGCTATTTCCCAAGATGGGAAAGATGGTGGGCATTTGGAGAAGATCAAGAGTTGAATTTTAGACATGACAGATTTAAGATGCCTTTTAGATGGCCAAGTGGAGCTATCTGTCAGTAGCCACTGGGGTATATAATAGTCTGGTATCTAGGAAAGAGGTAACACTGGAGGCCCACGGTTGCAAGGGTCCACTGTATAGGAGGTACTGAAAGCCATGATACTGGATAAGATGACCGAGAGAGAACATAGACAGGAAAGACAAGAGATCTTGGGACTGAGCCTAGGACACACTAAGATTTGGAGATCGGTAGGGTGAAGAATCAGCAAAAGAAAATGAGAAGTTTCTGTGGTGAACTAGGAGGAAAACAGGAGTCTTTGTATTAAAGTCAATTGAAAACGTGTTTTAAGGAGGAGTGAGTATCGCATCCTAGTGAAAGATAAGGTGACATTAAAAATATTTAACTATCGCCATGGTAAAATAAATTAACATGGAAGTATATATATAATAACCTAAAATAAATCCCCCTTTATCTTAAAATAAACTAAGCTAAATATAATCTCATCATGTAGCACAGTAATAAGTTGTAATACATTCCAAAGCATTTGTTAAATTTTAGAAACTATTAGTGTGATTTTTATTTGAGGAGGATGTCATTAGCTAAATGGGGCCCCGTATGAGCTATGCTTTGATAAAGAGGACCGCACGAAACACACAAAAACCTCCCCACTACATTGCTTAGCCATCGGTGACTTAGAATGTCAAATGAACATCAATAATATAGATCATGGTGCCGAATTCTCTCAGCTTCTATTGGAAAGCAATTACGTTAAAAATGTTCTACCCTCCCAAATGTTTTAGCCTTTATATTACTGAGATTCTGTGAATTAAAAAATCTTTATTATCAGCTAAATCAAGAAAATCATTTTGGAATGTCATATGTAATTGGGTGGAATACGATCCTTTGGGCCAAACAAGCGGCAGAATACTGCAGCAGTTAGAGCATTGGCTACATGCCAGAAGGAGTTGGAATCTTCGCTCTGCCATTTACGTTTTAAATAACCTCTCTGTGCCTATTATCTTATCTAGAAAAATGAGGATAATAATGATGATTAAGTACTTAAATGAGTTGATATGTACCAGATACAGAGCAAATATTTTAAGAGATTGCTCTCATTTTTATTAATATAATTATTGCTGCTAATTCTTGGGATAGGCGAGTTCTGGGTGGGTTTTTAAGGAGCCTGTCCAGTTAAACAGAAGAGAAATTCAACAGTGACTCATTCCAGGTATCCTTGACCTCAAACTGTCTCCACGGGCCCAGCCAGTCCTTCTTGCTCACCTGTTCTCCCTGGCTCTCCCAGACCCTTTCTGTGGCAAAGTCCTATGGAGGCTACTGTCCTATGTCACCAAGCGAAGACAACACCAGAATAAGCACCAGAAGCACTCTGCCAGAGCTTTGGAAACCAGATGGGGCCTAGGGATTTTTTCCCTGAGTACCAGTGCCAGCAGGGACATGTTCTACAAATGTCTGGGTCTACTAGAGCCAGGATCTATAGTTGGCTCATGAGAGCCATAATGGGCTGGCTGGCATTCCAAGAGCCTCGTGGATACCAAGAAGCTTCTCAAACATCGCCACTCAGAGATCCTCAGGGCTGTGATTGGAGTGCGGTCCGTGCATGGACTACTTCCCTTGGGCACAGTGAAGAGGAGAGATAGCAATGAAAGCCATCAAGATACTTGAAGGGCATAACTGGCCCCCACATTACTAACCAAAGATAATAGTGTCTAGCCTTACTGCTGGAGCAGGGACCTGGATCCCCCTGGAGTGCCTAGCATTAACTCTACTCTGGATTCTGAGAAGGTACGGAAGGAGCTCCAGGGAGGAGTAGCAAGGGTTGGGCTCTCAGAGGGATCAAAAATGTGGCTATTTATCAATGGTCTGGAACTATCTGAATATTTTAACAACCAGAATGGCCGTGGCTGTGCATACGGCTGGAGGTTTGCTCTGCTGTCTGTTTAAGCAGAGAACAGGCTATTAGGTTTTGCAACATGGAGATCATTGATGTTTTGCTGAGCTGATAAAAATAGAAGTCTGACTGAGGGGGTTCAGAGGAAAATGCAAGGAAAATTGGTGACTCTTTGAAGGGGTTTTGCTCTAAAGAGGAGGAGAGGAATGGGATCTGAGATGGGAGATTAAAAGAAAGTTTTCTTAAAGTGGGAGAATTAATAGCATGTTTGTAACATCGATGACAAAGATCTTATAGAGAGATGATGCTTACCTTTGTTTGTCACCCAGGGGCTGTGGGTGGGAGGTACTAAGGCTACACATTTTTTCTTCAGTATTATTTTCAGCTTTTCTTCCCATTGTTTCTGTTAGGAAGTACCAGGTATCCCTTCCACTATTATTTTTTCTTCTCTTGTTATAGATGCTGCTCTGATTCATTTCTGGGCATTTTTCTTTCTCTGACTCTATTTTTAGTGTAAAGTCGGCTTGATAAATCAATAAGCACCAGGTAGCCTGCGTATACCGGATGTGTGCTCTTTTCTCTGCCAAGAGACCAACATTTCAGTATCTTAAGCCATGGCCCAGAAAACCAAATGCCACTCTGTAATATTAGCTTTGCAGGCAGCTCTCGCTTATCTCTATCTGTCTGTCTATCTATCTATCTATCTACCTACCTACAGATCAATCATCTATATTATTTATAATATATCTATTACCTATCTATTCATCCATCCATCAATCCATTCCTCTATCTACCCATTCATCCATTATCTATCTATCTATCATCTATCTTTTTAAAAAATATTTATTTATTTTGAGAGAGAAAGAGAGAGTAGGGGAGAGGTGGAGGTGGGATGAGAGAGAATCCCAAGCAGACTCTGAGCTCTCAGTGCAGAGCCCAATATGGGGCTTGAGCTCACAAACCGTGAGATCATGACCTGAACCGAAATCAAGTGTTGGACGCTTAACTGACTGAGCCACCCAGGCACCCCATATCTATCTATGATATCTAGATGATAGTATCTAGATGATAGCTCACTAGCTATCATCTATGCATTCATCCATCCATCTATCATCTAATTCTAGAAAAAAATTAAACCACTCTGGCTGTCTATTGAACTAATTTCTTTATTCAAATCCCAACCAGTTGACATGAAAAATACTGCCTACAGGCATCCCAAGTTTAAAGTTGTATGATAAGGCATCCTTCCTTAGAGTGCTTCCCTAGTTTCTACCCCTCCATTACCTCCAAGAAAGAGTTAAGGTGGTTGGGGAGGAAACGTGTGATAAATCGCTGTCTAGTGTCCATCACATCCTCGATTCCTATGTATTAGAGATAGCCAGCCCCCTCCTGAATTCTCGTATCCACCCTCCAGTGCTCCTCCATGCTATGTAGCCAAGGGCTACCTTCCTTCCTGGGCCCAGTAAGTGGGTTTCTCTTACTCTGTAATATGTGGGAACTCTCTTTACTATTCCATGGAGGATGAGATGCTGCTTCCTTTCCAAAGGTCACAGAAGGAGGCAATAGAACAGAGGGGTTAAGAGTCCAAACTGTTGCATAAGACAGGCTGGGTACTAGTCTCACCTTGTACTGACTGCTCTGGGCAGCATATTCCCCGTGAGGTGGGGGTGAAATATATCATAATGCTTTATTAGGGCTATGGACCAAATGAGGGAAAAAGATTAAAGTCCTTGGTTTTCAAAACAAGTCCTTGTTTATATTCTATACCAAAAATTTTCCGCTTTATTACGAGTACGATACTTAGAGTATCTAAATGTGATTTCTTCCCAGGTTTCTAAATCCTTAAGCCTAATTCTCAGTAACGTTTCCCCATTAGGAAGGCTTCCTTATTTATACAATAGATGGCAACAGAAAATATATAAATATAATGAAATCTTTATCTTGTGGTGACCCCCTCAGAACTCTGTTGTTTTTCTTTTTTCCGTTTAAGGAACTAAAGGAATTTTTGAATGGCTTTAATTTTTAATTGAAACATAATGAACATAAAGTATCATACTCGTTTCAGGTATACGATACAGTGATTTGACAATTCTATACATCACTCAGTGCTCATCATGGTAAGTGTACTCTTAATTCCCCTCACCTATTTCAGTCACCCCCCCCCACACACACACACACCTCTTTTCTAGTAATCATCTGTTCCCTGTATTGAAGAGTCTGGGGTTTTTTTTTGTTTTTTTCTTTGTTCATTTGTTTTATTTCTTAAATTCCACATGTGTGAAATCATATGATATTTGTCTTTTTCTCACTGATTTATTTCACTTAGCATAATACCCTCTATCTAGCCATGTTGTTGAGAATAGCAAGATCTCTTTCTTTCTTTTTTAATAGTTTATTTTCAAATTGGTTTACATATAACACCCAGTGTTCATCTCAACACGTGCCCTCTTTAATGCCTGTCACCCCGTCTCCTCCCTCCCTCCCTCACCCTCTCACCCTCAGTTTGTTCTTAGTCTTTGAGAGTCTCTTATGTTTTATCTCCCTCCCTCTCTGTGTCTTTTTTTCCTTTCTCCTCTTCCCCTCCCTCATGGTTTTTGCTAAGTCTCTCAAAATCCACCTATGCGTATACCCCAATGTTCATAGCAGCACTTTCGACAATAGCCAAATCATGGAAAGAGACCAAGTGCCCAACAACTGACGAATGGACAAAGAAGATGAGGCACCTATATACAATGGACTACTACGTGGCAATGAGAAAAAATGCAATTTAGCCATGTGTAGCAACATGGATGGAACTGGAGGGTATTATGTTAAGTGAAATAAGTCAGTCAGAAAAAGACAGATGTGTTTCTTTTTTACAGGTAAGTAATATTCCATCACACACACACACACACACACACACACACACACACACACAGAGCATCTTTATCCATTCATCTATTGATGGACACTTGGGCTGCTTCCATATCTTGGCTATTGGTAATAATGCTGCTATAAACTATAAA
This sequence comes from Paguma larvata, assembly GCA_030068075.1. NCBI lineage: Eukaryota > Metazoa > Chordata > Mammalia > Carnivora > Viverridae > Paguma > Paguma larvata. The sequence continues at coordinate 7,541,334 of CM057831.1, forward strand.
TAAATTGAAAAATACATAATAAAATAAATAGGTATGTGCAGCCAAGATCAGTTTCAAATTTCTGTGAGGGAAGAATTTCACGGGTTGAATGAAATAAATAGTGGGGCCCTGGCAAGTGTCTGTTACCTGCACCTCTCCTGTCCTCGCGGCAGCACTGGGTGGACTAAGCAGTATGCCAAAGTGGAGTCAGCAGGGGCCAGGAAGTCACGGCACCCCTTTCTTCTCTCCACAATACATCTTCCTGGTTAACGCGGCACAGAGCTTTCCCCAGCTGCGGTTGATAAGGTCTCAGAATCCTTCTCAATACAGTGCGGCAGCAAGTCATTACCAATTAATTGGCACTGGCAAGCACATAGAAATCAATTTTCTATCCCTGGAATAAAAGTATTTGTTTCAGTGAATTTATCTTCATGATATATAGGGAACATTCGGTAATAGAGTTTAGTTTTCTTTTTTTTTTTTCCCCACGACTACATCAACTACAATGAAAACCACCAACTCCCACAAAAGGAGATCTTCCTCTACCAATTATGCTGCTCAGCATCTCGTCACACCTCGGCCTTCCTCCACAGGAGGCGGGGCAAGACAGTTCCCAGGCCGGTCATGGGACCACATCTTGTTTGAGTCCGTGGAGCAAAAACTCTTTCAGTCACATTTCTTTTGGGGACAGAAGCTCTTTTTCTCTATCTCTTAGTTCTTTCTCTCTCAGTAACCTCTCATTTGAAGTTTCCAGAACTTTTCATACCCCTTTCTCTCCTCAGAACAGAGAATAATCATTAAAAATGAACATTTACAGGATAATATATTATGACCCCTATAAAAGAGGGATTTGGAGAGGGTCATGCTTAGTCTACAGCAATAACTTTCTAGGATAGGATTTCAGGAAATAAGACCGAAGGAGAGATGGGTCAGGAAGAACGGTTTTTCTGACATATGGCGACTTTTACCATTCGGCTTTCTGGCGAGGCGTGATAAATGGGGTGCACGTGGGGAAACGCATATGCTTCTGAGAAAGAGTTGGGGTTCTTAGAGTCCTGTGGGAGATGACAGAGACGAGACACAAACAAATCCTCACGTTCAGGAGCAGTGACATTTAATAAAGTGATTAAGCAGTGGCATTATATAAGTTCTCAGGCCATTTTGAAGTGGTTAACGTGGGTGGATGGAGGCCAGGCCTCACTGGGGAAGGAAGAAAGGGGTGTTCTTCTTGATTAAAACTTGCAAGCAATGATGGTAAAAATTTCATGGGAAGTTGTGTCTGATTGTCCTTAGCATTAAATGACATCGATTATTAAAAGTCTTCTCCCCCTCCCTGCCACAGAGGTGAAGATACAGGCTAGGGAGGAATGGAAATATTTGTGAACGGAGTCTGAGTTGTGTTTCAATCATTTGCAGATGCTTCAGGTTCGTCTCCATCCATTAACCTCTACCTTTTCCTAGGTGGCTTTCACTGACCCCAGAGTCTCGTTTCTACTTACTAGAAGGGCATTGCCTCCATGATAGCACTGTGGGTAAGGACCTACCTCCAGGGCTATCGGGGGGAGTTCAATGATATACCAACTATGTATAAAGTACTCGGCAGAGAACGAAGTATGTGGCAATTGCCCTAAAACGCAGATCCTACTGCTGTTGTTATCATTATGTTCTACCTTTCCCACCAGCGCTGATGGAAGGCGTCTTGTAAAACCTTCATCCAGCAGCTATTTCCACTGGGCCCTGTCTCTATGTCCTAATCCAGGGGAAAAGTATAAGAAGCACAGTTGCATTTGTCATCAACCACACTTGTTTTAGTCACTGTTAAATCAGGTATATGATCCATAATTTGTTGAAGGAAACTGACCTGTACAGAATCTATAAGTGAATGAAGATAGATGGGCAAATCCCACTCTGGCCAAATTCTTGCTGCTGCGGATGGTAGAAGGAAGTGGAATGATTCCTGTAGAAGGTAATAGGGGGCTATCCGGTCCAATTTCCTACTTAAAGTGAGAATCACAGTCTTAACTCTCCTTCGAATTTTTATCTGAGTCTCCTTTGATGCTGGGATTAAGAGGTTTCACGTTTTTCTCAAGCAAAAACCAAGATACATTCTTGGACAAAAATGAGTGAACTTACCAAGATGTGTTGATAGACTGGTTGATCACAGTGGATGTCTGGGATGTAGTATTATTCTTTATACAGAGCAAAGAACACTCGTATATGGGTCATCCGTGACTTCTGGTTCTGGAACTCTCACTGAAGAGGAAGTACGGTGCTCAAGAGGTTGGGCTTTGCAGGCAAATCTGGTCTAGAATCAGAGGAGAAAATTTAAGCCAGGGGTCTTCATTTGCGTGGGTGCTTTCCAAGGCCTGGGAGGGGCCTTAGAAATATATTCACATTATATAAAAAAGTATATATATTATATATGTATTTACATATTTATAAATATATATATAGCATGCATATATATCTTATAATATTTATAAATATATATACTATAATTACTTAAGACCGAGGACTCTTTATACCCCAATTTTATGTGAAGAGGCAATCAAAGACTGACTAACCAGTAAAATAACAAACACTGATGAAGTGGCTACTTCGTATATTTTATTGGAAATATTTTCAGATATATGACAATGGGAAATAGAAACAAAGTAACAAATACAGTTAGAGACCTCAACACCCTCCTCTCAAAAATCAATGTAACATGCGAACAGATAATCAGCGTCGACAAAAAGGACTGAACGCTATCAAGCAACTAGACACATCTGACATTTATTGAACATCTGACCAACAGTAGCAGAAAACACGACGCCACTTCGTTATGTGTTAACTTGAAGAGGCTGAAATATATTTCCCAGAATGTTCACTCTCACGCATCTCTGATAATGGCGGGCCATAGGGAGGTCCTGAGGAAGAGCTGGGAGGTGGAAGGGGAGCACAGCCCTCCACAGTGCAGGCATGTCCTTTGCTAATCTGCTGAGCCAACCTGATCGCCTGAGGCCGCAGGTGGACAGCAACTGTTCCCTCTTGCCCTGGATCTCCCTCAGCTTCTACAAGCCCTGGGGCGGGCATGCACGATTCACTCCAAAATGAAGGGACTCTGTTTGGCCAGCCCCCCATACTGCTATGTCAGAGTCAACAAGAAAGGACCCAATTTCCGTCCCTCCTCATGGGTTTTGAGCTTCTGATGTTGCCTACATTGCTCCTGTATCTCTCTCTTTCCATCCATCCTTCCTTCCCACCTGCCTCCCCAGTGGCTTGTAATCCCCAGCGGGAGAGGTGAAGATGGCACCTTGCGGGATGGTTAGTCAGCTCCCGCAGCTGTGCGAGGTCAAATTCCCGTAACAAATCTGTGCATATGTCGTCGTTCTTTGAAAGAACCTTCTCTGGTACAATTAACTCCCACCCCCACCGCCACACACGTACACACGACAAAGAGTAAGTAAACCACCCACCCTCCCAATAAATAAATGAAGAAAGGAAGGTGGAGATGCATCAGGCAGTTAATTAATAAAAATGTTACTTTTCTGCACTTTGTAGTGTTTGGAATACACAGGCTTTTACAAATGTGTCACTAATTTATTTTTAATGTGTGAAAAGTGTTATGGCTTATTTTCTCATTCTAAATGTCTTCACTTTTGAACCTAATTTTGTGTTTTTAATTTTGTGTTCTTTTTCTTCCAGACATCCCTAAAACATTCAAGCCTCTTACCCATCCCCAACAGGATCCTCGTAGCACTAACTCCGTGACGCCGGGAACCCACTTCACCCCTCTTGAGTCCCAGTTTAATCTACAAAACACCAACGATATGTTAAATAGTGTAATAATATTATGCAACCACTAAGGTCATTGCTAGGATTAAATAAATTGATACATGCACAAGTGCTAATAGATATTAGCTATTGTAATTGTTATTTACAATACTGTCCTACTTTCTTACGGGTTTTTCCATTCCATCTAAAATGGACCTTATACAATATACTCTGTCATGCTCCTAAGGCTTCTTGAAGAATCAAATGAAATAATGTTTACGTTGCCATGAAGATGTTAGGTTTTTGTAAATACTTTATTTTTAGGAGAAAGTGGGGGAGGAGCAGAGAGAGAGGGAGACACAGAGTCCAAAAGCAGACACTAGGCTCCACCCTGTCAGCACAGAGCCCCACACAGGGCTCGAACTCACGAACTGCGAGATCATGACCTGAACTGAAGTTGGTGCTCAGCCAACTGAGCCACCCAGGTGCCCCAGTTTTATTTTAATCACCTAAAGAAGGGCATGTACACGTGCCTATATCCTATACCCTCTACGCCCTCTACACAAACACACACACTCTCACTCCCTCACACTCCTTCTAATTCCAGCGCAGGGGTCACAAGGATTGGCTGCTTACAGCCGCACAGGCTGTTTCCATTTTGGCCAGGTAGCACAGAAGGGTGTTTTAGGCCTTGTCCAGACTGCCTGGGTGGGAATTCCAGCTCCACCAGCCTCTGCTGTGAGGCACTGGGCAGGCCACTTAACATCTCTGTGCCTCAGTTTCTTCTCTGTAAAATGGGGGTGATGACAGCACTCGCTTCTAGGGATGTTGTGGAGATGAAAGGAATCAACACATGCAACAATATATATAAAGTAAACTGAGTATTATTACTTCCCTCTTACTAACACCGAGGGAGTGCTAGCTGAGTGCTAGCTCTTGCCCTCCATATCAAGTCGGCGTCTGGGGGCATATGAGAGCTTGCCAAGCTCTTGCGAAGAAAAGCCAAGCTCTGAGTTATGTGGCTGAGTATTTGATTGGTTAAAAACTAAGCTACAGAATGAGAAAAATGATGATAAAGTGTTAAATTTTTCATAAAGCAAATTGCATTCCATTTCATATACCTTGGTCACTTGGATGATGTTCTCCCTACGTTTTCTATTTTGTGTAATTTTGGTAGTGGCAGATGGTAATTTAGTTATTGCTTTCTTTGACAATGTAAAAAATTGGGCTTCCTATTAAAAAGAATTTACTGGTCTATGACATCCGAAATTCCGGGAATCATCAGTCTGGAAGATTCTTAGGCTCCGATTAATTCCATAGACATAAGTATTGCTTCTAAGGGTCACCACTTTCAACAAGGTACTGGAGTCAGTGCTTAAGAAAACCTGCATCCATATTCCTTGACCGCTCTTGATTTTTTTTCATGAAGCTCTTTAGCCAGATGGAGGAAGAAAACTCAGGCATTTTTCTCCACTCTGACTAGCCTGAGGTTACAGATACGGGACTTACACCTGAAACTACAGTGATTCCCGGGACCGCTCCATCAACGGGCGAGAAAAGGGGAAGTTAACGAATCCAGAAGCGTCTTTAGGATTTGAGCCAAAGCAAGGGAATCTCAGTGGATAAAGGGTCTGCAAACAACAAAAGTGTCTGATTCCAACAGAGGCCACTTGGCGTCAACACCTTCCCTCGGTCCCTTACTCGATACTCCTTCGCTCTACCACTGTGGAAAGAGAGAGCTATTTAATAGTCAAGGCCATTTCAGGGCCAAAGACAACCAGTTAATGACAACACTTCCCTGAAATTTCAGCCCCCCCCCAACATACACTTTTTAATCAAAAGAACAGCCCTCCGCATCCCTCCCATAATAGATCCTGGCCTTCATCCACCCACATTAATCACTCCAAGATGGCCCGAGAACTTATTTAATGTCACTGCCTAATCACTTTATGAAATGTCATTGCTCCTGATTGTGAAGATTTGTTTTGTTTCTCATCCCTGTCCATCTCCCCCAGAATTCCACTGAAAGGTGGTATTAGGGTCCCTACTGTGCACCAACCGTGTACATCCTCACCAAGATCCCAGACGTTTTGAAAATGAGTACATTTCTGCAAAGGTGACGTACTGTCACGGAAACCCTCAGAAAGCAGATGAATTCAACCCCTGATGACTCCTGCTTCTCTCGTTTTTCCCTGCGAGGTTGGAAATACAGAGACGGAGCTATCTGCAAACTAACATTATGGGAAAGCACCCAGTTTTGTGGCTTTTTTTTAGGAGAACAGGATGTTCAGCTATGGCTTGAGAGAGAAATCAGCTCTTTTCACGATGATAGGAAAGAAAATCTGTAATAATTATTCTTTTCTTAATTTTTTATGTTTATTTATGTTGAGGGAGAGAGAGACAGAGTGTGAGTGGAGGAGGGGCAGAGTGAGAGAGAGGGAGACACAGAACGTGAAGCAGGCTCCAGGCTCTGAGCTGTCAGCACAGAGCCCTATGTGGGGCTCGAACTCATGAATTGCAAGATCATGACCTGAGCTGAAGTCGGACACTTAACCGATTGAGCCACCCAGGTGGCCCCTGTCATGATTTTTCTATTGTTTGAGTCACCAAGCCTCAGTTTCTCTGCCTGACATCCAAGCAGTCCACAAGTCGGTCTCATGCAGGCTTCTCAGCGGCATGTGCTAGTCCCTCTCTAGAAGGACCTCAGATCCAAACAGGCCCTTCTTCTGATTTTCCTCCAAGCCGAATGTCTTCATCGGTGCTTTTAACCTTGCGCCGTTCCTTGCCCCTCCCTATACTCCAGCGAGTCCTCTTCTGACTTAATCGCCTTTATCTTTTTTTAACCCCAGACTTATGTACTAATTAAGCTTTTCCAAGTGCCAAGCAGGGGACTGGTAACACATAAAGGAAAGGCCCTCACCTTTCCTTCTAAAATCTTATACGGAAAGACTGATGTGTGCACGAAGATGGAGATGAAGATTTCGCAGGTGGAAAAAGTCTGCTCAGGAACAGGCAGCGTGAAGGACAGAGGAGGTGACTGAGGGAAAGGTTTCATAGGCGAGATGAGTCTTGAGGTGGGTTTTGGAAGAGGCGTATGTATTCTCCGGGGGGGGGGGGGAGGGGGCGGGGGGGAGGGAGGAAGGTATTGCCGAATGCATCTCCGGCAAAGCCGTGCCTGGGATGGGGCTGGGGGCTGGGAGTCGCCCTGTCGCAGAGCCCGTCTGCACAATGTGAGCGTGAGCGAGTGTGTGCGCGGGGGGCTGGAGTGTAGTGTGTGTTTCCCGGTCTGGTGTCTAGGGGGCTCGGTGCACACATCCTAGGCAGTCTGCGAGGCAATGAGGCTTACTTAACATTCACTGTGGGACAAATAAGAGAAAATTAAAAGAGCAATTTTAGGAGGGAATAATTGTTTTCCATACACCATAATTACAACTGCTTGTAAATGCGGCTATCATAAACGAATCTGCCTTTTAGAGTTCTCTTAAATTCTCTTGGTAATGAACAGACGCTAAAGGAAAGGGACCTAGGAGCCCTGACGGAGAAGCTGGGTCTGCACTGACCCCTGGTGTCCGCCGGGCGCAGAGGCCTCTTGCCGCTGGTGCGCGGCTAGCTGGTGAGCTGGCACCGGCCGCTCCATCACCTCCCCAGCCCTGGCTTCAGAGAGACCCCCCAGGACCAAAAGGGAGTCTTAGACTCGGCCTTCCTCAGCCTCGTGAGGTCATTCCCTCCTATATGTCTTCAATTCTCTTCCCCTCTTGCCCGCCAGTCCCCACTCCCCACAAAGGGCACCTTGGAAAAGCGGCCATTTAGAAACTGGATGTCATTTCTGAGGCTTCCTGTGGTTGCTTCCTCCCCTTTCTCACACCCCGCAAGCTGATACCCACTCAGTCCCTGAGGTCCTTTGATCGTACCTCCTACAGGACACCCCAATCCACCCACAGCTTGAAATCGGGACACCGTGCCCCGCCTTGGCTCCCAAGCAACAGCCCCCCCCCAAAGGCATCCCTGCCTGAGACTCTCCCGTCCTCAGGGACACCCCACTTTTAGCTCACCAGATTTATTCCTCAACCAACATTTGATATGCTAGAAGGATCTTAATTGCTTCTATTAAGTAACTGCTCGGGCTTGGGTCTGTCACGTGGGCAGCCTCATCGCCTGTAAGATGAAGGTTTGGGGCAAAAGCTGTGTATTTCTGCTCTTGAAGACTTCTACTGTTAGTTCCCTTAGCACTTTGCCCTTTCCCCTTGTTTTAAAAACCTCTTCTACCACATAAAACCACTGGTTAAAGACAATTAATTTGTCACCCTCATTGTTTTTGTTTCTCGTTTTATCTTTGTGTTTTATTTTCCACTGAAGACATGTTCGGCTGCTGTTGGAGCATCTGGTTAGCAGAAGGTCTCTCGCGTTACTGTAAGAGTTAATTCCAGCCGACAATGAAACAAAAAGTAAAAATACCGATGTTATCTAGCCTGTGCAGCCTTATCGTGAGTAAATCCAGCACTTCCACGCATCAGCTTGAAATACCAAGGAAAGCACACGGCCACTGGAGATCCCCAGAAAATGAAGGGATCCATTGAAATAAATGACCACAAAGGTAACACCAGCTCGAGGCTTCTCAGTTTTCGAGGTTTCTCAGTGTCTCATATCTTAAATCCCTCTCAGCATTCTCTGTGGGGCACACAGCCCATTCCTCTAATTGCCCCTGGTCCATAAATAAATATTCCATCACTAGTGCTAACTCTTATTAATTAAAGTTGGGAGGAGTTGGCCATGCTACTTGCAAATGTGTGGAGAGAACTTAGAACAAATTAATTTCACATAGATTTAATGATTTATTATTTAATGCATGGTAATTAAACAATTTTTCGTAGGGTATAATGAGTCTAATATTAATTTTACATGGCCACATCATATTTCTAATGTTTCTTTTCTTTCTTGGTCCTTTACTATCTAAAAATGGTCATTTTCCTCTGGGACTCTGCCCCGGCCACCTTGATTTTCATCATCGCCCCCACCACCGCCATGACACATTCACGGATCATCTCAGGCAAAGGTCTGTGTTCTCCAGCCCAAGCAGATTGCTTCACATGCTGTGACTCCCATCTCCCCCCAGAGCAAATCTGGCTCGTTGAAGGGTCAGTGTACCCACATTCTGCGGAGCCGACCTTACTGCCTTTCTTTCTCTATTCGTGTCAAATACAGGGTGTGATCCTTGATGGGACAGTAAATGGGGGACAGGCTGTGAAGTACATTTAAGAATAATTGGGAAATTTTGAATACAGATGCATGCCAGATCAAAGTATTTTGTTAACTTCTTGGGGTATACAAAGGTATGGTGGTTCTACAGGAGAACGTGCTAAAATGCTCAGCAAACTGATAGGATCTCTGTAACTTACTTTCAAACATTAAAAAAAAATTTTTTAATGTTTTTTTTTTGAGAGAGAGAGAAAGAGAGAGAGTATGAGTCGGGGAGGGGCAGAGAGAGAGGGAGACACAGAATCTGAAGCAGGGTCCAGGCTCTGAGCTGTCAGCACAGAGCCCGACGCGGGGCTCCAACCCACGAACCCCGAGATCATGACCTGAGCCGAAGTCGGACACTTAATTGACTGAGCCACCTAGATGTACCTCAAACATTTTTTTTAAAGAAAAACAAGAAGGAAGGAAGAAAGGAAGGAAGGAAGGAAGGAAGGAAGGAAGGAAGGAAGGAAGGAAGGAAGGAAGGGAAGGAAGGAAGGAAGGAAGGAAGGAAGGAAGGAAGGAAGGAAGGAAGGAAGGAAGGAAGGAAGGAAGGAAGGAAGGGAGGGAGGGAGGAAGGAAGGAAGGAAGAAAGAAAGGGAAAGAGATGTGTAGGCATGTCCACACATTCCATGCAGAGAGATAAAGCAAAGGTGGCAAAAAGTTAGCAACGGATGAAGGGTCTCAGGGTGGTCATTAGATTAGTTTCTGAACCTTTCTGTAGGTTCAAAACTTTGAAAACACATGTTGGGAAAAAGAATCTTTTTGACTCACTTGGATACTACCGCGGTTGCTATTTCATGCCTTTTCTGTCTTAAAATCCCCAATCCTCCCCGCCGTCTTCATCTCAGGAGGCACCTTTCTCCCTGTATGCAGTCAGGATGGGCTGGGTACCACTGCAGTAACAAGCTGGCACGCTCGGGAACTGAAACCATCAAAGGTTTCTTCCTCCCTCAGGCTACGCGGCCATTTCAGATCAGTGGGGGATTAAAGTCACCTCTGAGAACATCTCCTGTGCCCTCATTCTCGCCACATTAAAGCTGCGCCTCTGAAGTGGGCCTTTCCCTTTTTTTTCTCAAAGGAAAAAGTTTCTTTCCTCTTAAAGATAACTGCTTCATGTGAACTCTGGACCCCTGTCTCCTCCGGGATTTTGCTTCCACGAGATATTTCTGGTTCCTCCATCCCTTACAGGTTCAACCTCCTTCCCTCCTCGTGCTGCAGTCTCTATAGCTCCGAAAGCCCGATGTTTGAACCTATGATACTTTCCAATTTCCACTCTTCTTTTTTCCTGGTAAACCCTTCAAGCTTATGGCCTTTGCAGATGTCTTCGCTCTCTGACAGCCCAATCTTGGTTTTCGTACAAGCGAGCACTTGGTCCCAAATTCTACTGAGGTGTCTCTGCAAAATGAATAGGGATTTTAGTCCTCTGTCCCATTATTCTTGATCTCTGCAGGGTAGCGTTTTTTGGTAATTCCCTAATTCTTGATATTTTCTCCTACTCTGATCTTTGGATGCCAGATTTTAGGGGTTCAGCTCTCAAACTCTAGGGTTGATTTTTTATCTTTCTTTAACGTTTCATTTTTATCCTGCCTCCCTAAACGGGAGAATTCTCTGAGGACCTCCCTTCAGCCCTTCTCCTTTTGTTCCCATAACCACTTCCTGCAAGAGCTTGTCGACTGTCGTGATCTCCAGGACAACTCCAGCCATGATCTTACCCCTGCCATTTCAGTTTGGTAATTTACTATTTAACATATCTTACTTTTTTTCTTTTTCTCTTTTTTAAGGTCGATTAATACTAAAGTTTTTATTTAAATTCCAGTTAGTTAGCGTACAGTATAAGATTGGTTTCAGGAGTAGAATTTAGTGATTCATCGCTTCTATACAACAGCCTCTGTTCATCCCAACAAACGGCCTCCTTAATGCCCCTCACCCATCTATCCCATCCCCCTACCCACCTTCCTTCCAGCAACACTCAGTTTGTGCTCTATTGTTAAGAGTCTGTTTCCTGATTCGTATCTCTTTTTCCTCCATTTCCCCCCTATATTCATTTGTTTTGTTTCTTACATTCCACCCAACTAACTCATTAGCTCTTTGAAGCTCTACTTAGAATTCTATCACCGCAATGCTGGGCACATGGCCATGACCAAGAGATACTTATAATCTGGCTCACTAACTCCTTTGAGATCTAATAGAAAGCACTGGCTATGTTTTTAGTCCTCCTACCCTAGGAAGAACTACACTTGCCGATTTTTGAAAAATATTTTTTCTCCTCAATCCCAGAGGGAGAAATTGAGCCCCTGAAAGGGTGGCTGATGATTTCAGTCTCAGGACAACCCATTTCCTCAGGGGAAGTCACATCTACCTTATCACACCGTTACCTAATTCTGCATCATGGAAATATTTACATTGTGTTTATTCCTGTTCGTACCTTCCTTTCTCGTATTTTCCATCGTTGCCATTATGATGATGAATAATATTGCTTTCATTTACATTAACGCATTCAATCCTCTCCCTGATCCATTTAGGGCTGGTCATGCTGGTAGATGCATATTTTTGTAATCCAGTGAAAAATGAAAGTAGATCTCAAAGGATTTGACCTGGCTCAAGACCTCACAAACAGGACACACATCTGGGTGTTGTTATTATTTAACTTCACCCAAAGACCTTTGCTCCTTCCATCACTTTAAGGTCCTTCTGATATGGATGCCCCCCACCCCCGGCCTTTCCTGGTTTCCATCGCCAGTGCTTCTACCTGGCGATGTAATCATTGCATTTACATTACTACTTGGTCTCCCCCATTAGACTGTGGGCTTATGAAACATACAGACCAGGTGTTACTCAATTATGTATCTCTGGTGAATGACATAGGATGTGTTGGTTGGATGTCTGAATGAAGGCATGAATGATAGAGTGACCGACTGAGGGCGGACTGTGACATGTCCTATCTGCCTCTTAGAGAACTTAGCCCACGACTCTACACAACTGTGTACTCTCCATGGCACACTGTAAGTGACTATAAGGAAATTTCCAAAATTCCTTTCTCGTAAATCTCCTTACAGGCCTCCCTGACCTTAGCAGGCCGGTATCCTCAAAAACACACATCTCGCTGAAGTTTGTGGTAATTTTCGTGTAGCTGGATGCAGACAGCCTTAGGCTCAGAATCTTCTTCTGCTAATTACTAGCTAGTCGAGTGCCTGTGAACGAGCTATTAATAACCTAAGTCTCAGTTTCCTCATCCATGAAATGGGCATGACCATCGTGAAAATTCACAGGACTGCCATGAGAAATCAATGAGATAATTTATTCAAAGCTCTCAGCACAGGTCCCAGAACATGAGCCGGGGAAGGGTGGTTGAAGAACTTGAGGATTCACTTGGGCTAAGGCATGGGGCTCACTGACTTCGAACCTACAAAGGATCTCTTTCTGGCCAAACCAGAGAATGTAGACAATGATTCAAATCATTTGGGCTCTAAACGCTCCTTTCATCTGAATGACACTGAGGGGTAAAGGGAGAAGATGACCGTGAAAGGTCCTTTTTAGCATCTCTAAGAACCTTCCAGAGAATTGGAACAAAAGGTGGTTGGCCACCTACTCCTGTAAAGTGGGACCTTCCTGCCTGGTTTCTCCCCATCTATGTCCAGCTGCTACTATGTTTCCGTGTGTGTGTGTGTGTGTGTGTGTGTGTGTGTGTGTGTGTGTGAGATGCTTCTTTAATGGCCTGAGTTGCTACCAGGTATCCAGAGGCAGTAAAATAAAGCATTACTCTTAGGTACTGGTGAAATACATTTAGCGAATATGTAAATCTACCTCCTGGGACAGACAGTCATGTAAATAGAGTTAACATCACATTAGCGCTGTTTATCACCAAGTGCCGGGCTTTGGATTTAGAGGAAAGGTGGCTGCATTTCCATACAAATCTCCATACACATCAGCTTTACTACACGTGCGCTGGGGGGCAGGGATCTGGGGGTTGACGCCTTCATCGCAAGGCATTGCCTCAGCCGGGCCATGTTCCATGATCTCTCTAAAGAGATCAAACGACATACAAGCCTAGTTTGAACAGGCTCTCGCTTGGATGGGACCTAGAGAGGGCCGTTTCGCACTCATGTCCACTTGCAAAGAGAGTGATGTTTGGCATCAGAAAGACCTAAGTTCAAACTGTAGCTCCAATGAGCGTATGAACTTTGGCAAATTTTCACTTCCCTAAGCCCTGGCTTTTTTCTTTTGTCTAATAAGGACTGTGATACCTCTCAGGATAAATCAAGTATTCCAGTTTCCTTACGCCTATGGAGGGCATATTAGGTACCAGTCTCTGATATCATAAGAATTAAGTGCTATTACGGATGTGAGTATCCGGCTAAATGCTGGGGATATGGTGGGTATTCAGTAAAAGTTATCTGCCCTCCTTTCAAGCCTGGTCGCTCCGACTGACCTCTCTCCAGGGAAGAATTCCTCCACCCCTATTTGGGAGTGAGTCAGGTCTGGAGTTATCTGCAGACTGACTTCCTTCCCTGTCTTTCTGCACTGCCCCGCCACCAACGCCTGCCCTCTCAACCCCCAAACTTCTCCCTCGGGGCTCTTAGGACTAGAATACCCCACTAACTTTGACAGATGATCTTTCAGGGGAGAAATCTCTGACACTCCACGCCCTAAGTGACAGCACAAGGATATTCACAAGGATCCGGCTCACACGAGATAAAGCTGACTTGTCAAAAGGGGACAGGTCGTTTTGGTAGCACTCATGGGAAACCTGACAAGTGAAGAGCTCTACCCATTCTAGGGCCAGGCTTCTGGCTTCCCTCAAAGGCGAGAAAGATGTCAGGGTCACAGGGAGACAGAATGCCTGGGAAACGGGTCAGGTAGAAGGCAGGATCACTCAGAATGAGAATTACTTGGGCGGTGGAACCAAACATCCTCGTGAGTGAGTGTTCAATCCCACCCCACCCTTCGTTCTGACTTTCTTCTCTGCCAAGGCCCAGTGACCCCCCCACTCTCTCTTCCCCCCTCCCCCCTCCCCCAACAATATCCACATCTGATTCTTGTTAGTGTCTCGCTTCTCTTTCCATTGTGGTCTCAGCCACGGCAACGAACGCAGGGAAATATAACAACATAATCCTCTTCACACCATTCAGTCCCCAAAGGTCCTTACTCAGAATTCTCCATTTATCTGGTCATTAGATCTAATTAAATCCCTCCAACTTAGAGCACTGATGAGTGGCACCACTTTCTCTCACCAATTAAAAGAGAGGAGATTAAAGAATGCCCTCGACACTGTCCTTGTGAGGGTGGTGGCAGGGGAAGAGACAAGGGAGGAACGCAGAAGACTGTCCTTTATCTCTGAATACAGTGTTGATGGAATGTGGGTTCCTGCCAACAAAATGTACCCTTTGCATGGCCGATCCAGCTGAGGCCATCAATGTGCATTAAGTAGCCTGTGGGCTCATAGAAACACCTGGCTCTTTCCAAAGATGGTTTGAACAACTCAATCAAAGGACATCTACAATAAGACGATTCAATAGAAATCAAAAGGGGAAACCGGGACTGAAGAAAGGAGTTAGCAAACATACTAAGCCACTAAGGATTAAAGAACATAGTTCTTGCAATTAATTCAAAATCTGATCGGAGCTTCCTGGTAGCGAGGGCAAAAAAGGAAACAAGGCATATCACCATAGCTCTTGCTATCTAAAAGGAGGAAGTGCACCTTCTCACTATCCTCTATTCTTAGGGGATTAAAAGTGGCCTAGTCCTACATTCTGAAGGGAACTTCTCACATGGGGCTTACTTTCATACTGGGTGATCGACAATGTTTTCAAAAACCTTACTTAATATTATTGTCTTGGATTTGACAGGCAAGGCTCTGAGTGTCTAGAGCGTTGGAATAACGTTTTCTTCTTTGAAGGGTTGATTTTCTCCCATGGGGCTCCAATAGTGACCTCGGCTTTATTAGAACAGTGCTCAGGCTCTCTTGGCTTGTGGGGCCTGAGCAGGACACGGAACGCTACTGACTCTGCTGTAGCCAGGTCCCCAGCAAGGTCCTTCTGAAAAAGCACCCCAACTCTTTGTCTTTATGGAAACAGACCTGGCTTCTCTGCCCTACCCCCATTGACATGTTTGCTCATGAAGATAGTCACCAAACAGGGGTTCACCGCTTAGAGGAGTAGAAGAGGTGGGTCTCCAGGCTCATCCCCTGCAGACTCCCTTACCATAACCTCTGTCTGTCTTCATCACGGCATTATGGAGCCAACGCTTGCTTTTCTTCCGCTTCTCCTGCCTTCCCAGAGTGCTATTTGGGAAGGATATGCAGGGGGATCATTTTCAAGCCCTCTTGAGTATTCAGAGTGGAATGAATTCTGTTATGGTTGAAAGGATTGGAAGTCTGTGCGGCACCGAGGCAGAGGGATGAGTGGGGTGATCTCAGGCTCACTAACCCTGTGATTCACTCCCTGCCAAGAAGACATAGGGAGTTCAGCTGCTACCCGAGTGCAGACTCATGTAGAACATTTCTGCCAAAAGAGATTCCTTAGTGCACAACTTACTCTGTTGTCATTCCAGACTCCTTAAAAAGAGACTCCAAAAGAAAGCCTTGGGTTCAAGGTCAGCTCATGCCCGACATACCTTTCCTCTGGCTCTCTGCGTCCTCTGACTGACTCAAATGGCCATATCTTCGAGATACTCCCATCCCCCATCTGCCCTTGACTCAAAGTTCTCGTCCAAGGGTCCTTCTGGAGAACTGCCTTTTTTTCTCTTCTTGTACCCTCATCTCCACTACTGGGCCACGCTCTGGCTCATGACTTGGGTTCTCCTCCCAGGATGTTGGGTTTCTCCCTGCCCTTTGGACTAGTACCCAGCTGCTATGCTGGTAATCACCCAGATGATGCTTCTACAGCTTGAAACCACCTCCTGCAGGCCAATCGGACCCGGAAGCTGAGCAGCTTCTCTCCTTCCTGACCAAATCCTGCCGAGGCCAAGCCCTATTATGCCCGAGCAGGCTTCCGATTCCAGGTCTGGGACCCTTTTCATGTCTCGGTGGCTGCCACCTGTTCACAACCACCGAGCACAGGGAGGAAGCAAACCAAGATAAAAACAAGGGGAAGACGAACATTTTTAAAACCTATTGTTCCCTCAAGTGCGCTCCCCACTTCCAGCCAAAGCTCCTCCAAACTTCTTGTGTCGGTACCCTTGAACACCTGTTCCTCCCCATTGCGGTTTTAGTGGAAAATGTGAAAAAGCCTTTGAGGAGAGATTTGAGAAGGCGAGACGTTAGTCACGGTTTTAGGGAATGAAAGAGCACGGGTTTGGTTATCCGAGAGGATGCTGACCCTGGCAGTCACTCCCTGGGTGTCTTTTGGACTCTCTATGTCTTTGTTAGGAAACCAGGGCTGGAGGCTTATTCTGTGTGTGAGCGTTTAATAGGATTACACATGTGGAGTGTGCGGCACCCTGCTCATCGCATGAGGGTGTGCACACACGGTGCGCCCTGGAGGCTTGCTTTTTCTCCCCAGGGCCCCTCTCCCTTCTCCTCCTCACTTATCCATCCCTTGCCTTCTCCCAGCGCGCGCATCCCAAGAGCTCAAACGTGCGGAAAGAAGCCTGCCTGGCCGGTTGCAGTAAGAGCATCATTTCCAAAGGGGGCGCTCTAAGATCAGGGAAAAGGCCTTTGGGGACCTTGAATGTATATCTGTGAGGAGTGCACGCTGGTACCTATGGCTGGACATTTAAAAAAAAATGACTTTTATGAAATCTTTGCCTTGATATGCTATCAATTTTTCCAGATGCCTTTTCAATATCTGTCTACAGAACTGTATGAAATTATAGTAAGTCCTACAGCTGGGGGGATGACGATATGGCAGTTGGAGACAGACATCTCTGGCTCTGATGAAATGAGGTAGAGGTATTCTCCTGGTAGTAGGTCCATTCTGGGGGGGTCTGCCGAGCTGCAAACCTCCTGAGCGCAGGACTCTGGGGCCCCCGAATGGGGAAAGCCGCCAGCAGCTCTTACCCCCTCTCTCTCTCCCTCCCCCCTTCCCTCTCTGTCTGCAGCTCCCAGGCGGGAAACCCATCCTGGCTTTCAGCATCCAGGCTGGCCAGGGCCTGGCTCCCTCCGCTAGACCCAGGGCCTTCAAGAGGCGGTGCGGAGAGAATGAGGGTCGGTCTGAACAGCTTTCTCTAAGCCCCAGGGCCACGGAAGGGAGAACAGAGGACGACAGCTTTTGCATTAATAAGAAACCTAAAATCATCCGCTCGCCTGCCAGCCCGGGCGCCAGCGGGCTGTGCATCACCAAGGGCTCCCCACCACTTCACTCATCATCCGGCACGCTGTGCGGGGCACCACGAAGACCACAGACAGACCAAGGATGCTGGGAACCAAGCAAGCTCAAGGCTGGCAACCTCTGGGGTAGGGTGTCACCGTTTTCCTGAGAAAGCGGGGTGAGAAAGGTGACTACTGCCTGGCTTGTCATTGTCACCCACACATGAATGGACACATACACCTGACACGAAAGCAAAGCCTGCCTTCCTGGGGGGCTTTCTCTCCGCGGGGCGTCCAGGCGGCCGCCCCTGGTCCCGCTGAGGCCGCCGGAGCACCAGGCCGCCGCGGAAAATCGGGAGCCGGCTTCGCTGACGTCACCGGCCACGGGCGCGGGCCTGGGAGCCCAAGAGAAGGAAGGTCCTAAGCACGTGTGACAACAACCCGCGTGGTGCTGTTTAACAGTGCTTGTCATCTTGTCCGCTTGGTCCACCTGCCAAGCCGGCTCCCACCGAGCGCTCCGGAGCGGGAGGCGGCCGCGGCGCCCATCTGCGGCTGATAACAGACGGCCTTGCGCAAAGCGCAGGAAGTTAAGAGGCTTTTCTTTGCTGTTGTGCAGAGACCTCTGGCTCGAGGCGGTGCTCTCCGAGGGCAGCGGAGATACTGTCGATTACAAACCTGTCCTTCAAGCCTCGGGGCGGGCTGCGATGGGCTCGGTCTGCCGGCGGACGTGCCGCGGCGTCCAGGAGAAGCCTAGGTGCTGGGAACCCGGTGGGGCTTGCTTGGCGGCGGGTCTGTCTTCTTTCCTGGTAGTGTCAGGATGACATCACCCCAGAGGACACCTGTGCTCAACCCAGGGGGGGGGTCCTATTTAAGGGGACTGGTCTCTTCCCCCTCTGCCATATTTGTACGTCAACCTCACCAGAAATTCTCTGAGACCCATAGATTCCCATACTTCCTTGTGTCCCAGCATCCGCAGTCTCAAGTAGTTTATGGCGGTGGCCGTGGGCCAAGAGAACCAGCGGATCCATCTCTTAAGTAGCTAGGGTCAAACAGCTTTATAAGTGTTGATGTCCGAACAACTTAATAGCTCTTTGAAAAAAAATATATAAACTTAAAGGAAAAAACACTTTTATTTCACTCTTAAATGCTCATAATTACTTACTAATGGGATGTGGGCCTCTGTTGGGCACTGCACAACTCCTCAAACCTCAGACGCTGCGATCTTCACTTTCTACTCCCATCGATTTTTGCGTACAACTTGCCTTTGAGCACAGCGACCACGGAAAACCCACTTTCATCAAGATATGACCCCATCGCAAGGAAGCCGTGAGGAGTAATCTCAAACTGTAAACTCCCTTGAGTTGGTCATTTGCGTGGTGTCTGGCGGGTGCTGAGTTATCTCTGCGTCTTCCTCCCAAGATGAAAATATCTGCAGGGCTGTGAGACTTTACCACGGGACCCCGGAAGCCTTGCGGCATGGTTTGGGGACTGTGGCCCTGCTCTGTACAGAGACTGCATCCCCTCACGTCGAAGGAAGTGGTCTGGGCTAGAAGTCTGGAGGAGGGGCAAAGAATGGGGGGAGAAAAATTGCTAGGACTAAACCCCGTCTTAACGGTGTCAGGATACATCCTCAGATTATACTCAGTCTATAAAGGAGCATTTCTAGGAAAAATTGGAACGTTAAAGACATCATCTGCTGAGTAGAATCAAGTACCTGCAGGAGTTGAGGGCTGGGTCCACAGAGTTATGCCTGATACCACCTGGTCACTTCTCCAACCATTCCTAGGCCAAGTTTTCTTCCCTCCCTCCCTCCCACCTTTCCTTCCTTCCTCCCTTCCTTCCTTCCCCCCACTTCCTCTTTCTCTCCCTCTCTCCCTTCCTGCCTTCCTCAAATGAATCCTGTCCTCGTGTCAGCATAGACAGTGACGAAGAGCAGGACTCAGTGACCAAACTACCTGCTGTCTACTTACTACTTGTGTGGCTTTAGGTAATACCTAACTAAACTCTGTGCTTCATCTTCAGCCCCCATAACATGGGTTTGATAAAATAATGCACTTTATTCATTTGTGGCGAGACTGGATACCTGGTGGAGAGTAGGAAAGGGTCTACTCTGACGGCGTGCAGGCAGCTCAGCACACAAGCGAGACGGGGCAGGCTTGGTCTCTAGTAGTGCCCGACTTACAGTCCAGGGGAAAGATCCCTATCAAGCCACTGTTCGCCCCAACCATGAACTGACGACGATTTCGATGCGTGTTACAAAGAAGTGTGGGATCCTATGCAAGATAGGGATTTAACTTAGATGTGGGGGGTGAGTACCTCAGAATTCTTCCCAGAATAAATGCCATTTAAGTCAAGACTCAAAAGATGTATAGGAGGGTATTAGGCCAAGGTCCAATGGGTGAAAGAGGCATGGAAGAATGTTCTAACGGAAGGAGCGCCATGTCCAAGACCCTGAGACCCTGAGACTCTGGCTGGGGTGAAGCACGAGGTGAAAGAGGGAGGTGAGGAAAATCGCACAGGGCCTTGCAGGTGCTTATTCAGGAATCTTTCCCTGAGCGGAATGGGAAGCCATCAAAGGGTTTTGGGTAGACAAACAGTATGATGTTATGTCTTACAGAAGATCACGCTGGCTGCCAGGTGGTGGATGGTCTCCAGTTGGAAAGAGAGAAAACAAAAAGACACTTAGGGGCTTACTTTGTATGAGGGCGACGGGAGGTGGCCACGCCCATGGCAGCAATAGAGAAGAGGGCAGATTGAGAGGCAACGAGGAGGCGGACTGGATACAAAGGATTGCTCTTGCAAAGAGAGGAAAACCCAGGCAAAGGCCCAGGAGAGTTCCCCGAGCAGTTGGCTGCAAGGAAGGTGGGACGTGAGGACAAGGACCGGGGGCCCCGGGGAAGGGAAGAACGCCCGCGTGGCTCTGGGTCGCGGACGAAGAAGCCAGGTGACCCAGCTCTACCCAATCCTCTCTGTAAATCCTGCCTAGTTCGAAGAACACAGGATTCGTGCATTCCTCTTTGGAAACATGCCGATAACTATATTGGGTCATCACTTGCTTGGTAGCACGGCCGGAGTGTGGAGGGGAAGAGTGGAAAAGGCCCCTCTGTGGCTTCAAGCATATCTCACTGAACCTAAGGCGCGTGTGGAGTAATTAAAAACAAAGTTTATCATTATGCGGTCCACGAACAGGCCTGTCCAGATTCGTTGTCAGTTCCTTCCTCCCTCTCTGGGTAGCCATCTTTCTTTCTTGTGTTTGAGAGAAAAAAAAATGTTTTTGATATTAATTAAGTTACATGGCAATTTCCTCCCCCTAATTAAAGTGGAACCTTTTCACAGGACACTTTGAAGTGCAGCTCTGTGGACAGAAGGAACTTTCATCCTCCGCCAAAGCTCTGTGCTGTCTCTTCATATTGTTCGCTTCAGTCAGAATAAAACTCTTTCTGATAATGAAGGGAAAAGCATTTAACTTTTTCCAGCTATCACACCGTCAAGTCGGCCTGGAGTGGGGAGCAGGGAGGCGGCTGGAGCCTTGGCTTGGGGCAGTGTTGGGGGCATCTGGAAAGGGGTGCAGTGGGGGGGCAAGGCTGGAGGTGAGCGAGGACTGGGAGAGCAGTAACACCCTGCTCCCGGGACCCCGCTCAGCTCCAGCAATCGCTGTTTTGCAACAAGCTCTAATATCATCAGCGAAAGGCGTGGTGGTTGGATTCTGAGTTCTTCCGTTCTAATCTGCAAAGCAACTTCCTGTGTTTTGTCTGGGCTCAGACGACCCTCCGAGACTCCCAGAGATGCAACAGTGACCGCTGGCCTAAGAAGGAAGGCAGAGGAGAGCGCGAGAGGGTGAAGCATGGGTAGCAGTGGAAAGGAGAGACAGAATCCAGAAAGCAAGGGGGAATCGGTCTCTCTGGGAAACTCCTGTGACCAGGAGGACATTTTTGACTTTTCAAACCCCGCTGGCTCCTCCGATTTGCTCTCCCTCCCTCCAAGCTCTCTTCCTCTCTCAAGCTCCTCTGAATGCCCTAGAAGTGAGGAAAGGAAAAGAAGGAGGCTTGTCCCCTCCCGGCCCAGAAACCAATTTCTCAAGAAAACACCCCGGGGAGGAAGCTGAGGCCACTATGTTTTATCTGTGAATCTTACTGCTAGTGTTTTCCCTGTAGGTATCGACAGCCAGTAAAACACATATCACAGATGGAACCAGAAACGGCCCCTGTGTGTCCACCTCCTCCCCGCCAAGATGCTACAGCCCAGAGTGTCAGACGCTTTAATTGGATTATTGCTGTTTCTCCAGCTGTCTCAAGGTGTCTCCCAAATAGCTCCAAAGCCACAGACCAAGGCAAATGGAAGGGGCATGTGAGGGAGACAGAGAAGGACTGGGGGTTCCCCCTCCACTGGTCCTCCTTCGGCCGCCATGTGTTTTCGGCCTCAGGCCAAGAAGGCAGGAGCAGGTGCCTGCCAGGATGTCTCAGCTTCCCGCCCAGCCTGCAAGGCATGTGCTCCTAGAGCCCTGCGCGTGGGAAATGGGTGACAGGAGGGGACGGGACAGGGACAGGAAGGGTGCAGCGTTGTTGCAGAGTGGGGAAGGTAGCGGGGCTTTTCCTGAAGTCCTGTGGCTTAGTTCAGTAACTTCGACTCGCCCCCACACTTGGGTACAGCCACTCCTCCTGGAATGAGGTCTCAGTCTGGGTGGCAGGACGGAAGATAGAACTCCAAGGTGCCAGAGTGCCAGAGGTCCCCACCTCGCGGGAAGCGGCCATGTGCCCGGGCAGGAAGGCGGTGGTCGTGCGGCATTAAATGAGCGTGAGCAGAAAACACGCTCCAGAAGCCCCAGGAAGGCAACCTTGATTCCAGCCCGAGGAGATCGGATTCCAGCCTCATGGCTGTATGATCTCAGCAGCCTGACTGACATCAGGGAGGGCGGAAAGATGGCCAAAGGAATGTTCCAGACAGAGAGGCAACACTTGGACGATGTTGACGAGGGCAGTGCTGGTGCACCAGCGTGTCTGAGGTGGTTAAACTCCGGAAGGTGTCGTTGTGGGCAGGGAGGCATCACGGACAGGCCCCGGCGATTGTGTCGGGCCTTGTGTGCCCGGCGGACGAGTGTGGACTTTCTCCTTTGTGTCCTGGGGAGTAGGAAAGCTTTACGGAGCGCTGAGATTAGAACGATATTCTAGAGGGGCACTCTAACCCTTTATTCCCGCCACACGGCTTGCCATCAAAAAAAGCTAACACTTAAACACTTGCGTGTGTGGCTTGGGAGAAATCCGGAGCTGTGGCACGAGCTTGCCCTACCTCTGTACCGGGCCTCTGCCTTGTCCGAAGCTGCCCCGTGGATCATTTCAGCAAAGCTCCAACAGAGCAGGGCCAGAATCCAACAGATGCCAGAATCGGCTTTTCCCAAAGACCTTCGTTCAAGCGCCATCCTCTCCCTGTCCCCAGCCGTGCTGCCTTTCCTTAGGTGGGTGTATAATAATGCCACCAAATGTACAAATACCACCGAGGGAATTTGCAGGAAAAGGGTGATGAGAACAAGAGAACGATACGGTCAATCTGAGAAGGCTTCCTGAAAGACGGGCCCTTGGGCTCGAGATCTCAAAGGTAGGAGTGAAATGGTTTGGGAGAACGTATCCAGGGGAGGTGATGCAGGAAGGAGGCTCAGGAAAATGGGACAGTAGGCGTGACCGTGGGGAAGGCACGATGCCTTGGGAACAGGGACAGGTGGGGAGGTTGCAATAGGACTCGAGGGTGGAGATGCCAGTCGATGGGGCTCTGACGTCCAGGAGACAGAGGACGATAGAGGAATCTGCAAATAGGGGGCCACCAGGGGCCCATTCTCCAGAGCTCTTCCCCCTCCACCTCTATCCGGAGTGGAGGCGGTCTCCCCTTTTGATTCCCTTGGGGCACAGATATGCAGATAGAGGAGAGCACCCCCCTCCCCCAGGGATCTGGCTCAGTCATTGTATCCCCCTAAGGGCTGCCAAGGGCAGGAAAGGTGTTCCGACCCTAGCAAGTGGCCTTGCTGAGCCAAGTGATACAGACTATATACGTATGTTGATTCGCCGTTTAGGCGGGTAGGTCCAGGAGATAACTGTGTGCTAATCTGTGCTTTCTATATTTGGGCGCTGAATCTCTGCTGGCCTGCCGGGAGCCAGGACTGGGTTTTAGGTGTGTTCTGAATGCCTGGGCACTTCCTTCCATAGCATGGCTTCATGGGAAAACACCTTCTTTGACAAAGGCAACAGATTCTACCTGGGTGAATAACTAAGTAACAGAGTTAGCTTAACATCTATTTAGTGCTTTACAATTTTTTAAAGGCATCTCCATGCCATTTAACATTCACAGAAGCCCTATGAGGACTTCAGGGTAGATATTATTATACCCATTTTACGGATGAGGAAACGGAAGCTCAGAGAGGTTAAGTAATTTTCTCCAAATCCCACAGCTCCTAATTACAGAGCAAAGGCTCCATCTCTGGCCCTCTGAAGCGAAGTCAAATGTACTGTCTGCCATAGACAGGGTCCTGATGAATACTAATTCCTCCCTATCAGGAGGGACAGTTTGCGAATACTAGAACCCAATCCCTGATTCTTAGTGCAGGGCTTCCTAAGGGCTGGGTCTTTAGCACTGATGAAAGCTGCCAGCCGTAGGAGACACCTGCAGGCATTCCAGCCAACCCGGAGACCTAGAAAGAAAACCCAAGCATTCTTAACCTTTAAAAAGATCTTAGCCTGTGGACAGATAAATTAACTCCAGGGCTCTGGGGAGATTAAACCTTATTTTATGGTTTGCTTGTTAAAAACGCATAACTCCAAATCTCACCAGAGATTGCAATTAAGATAGCACGGGGCTAAAGCTATATGAGAAGTATTATTTACTCTTGGCTCCCTGCAAAGACCAGAACGACAATGGGCTTTTCCATTCCATAACCTGCAGTCGATCTGAAGCCACCTGCCTTTGTACCTAAAATGCTTTAGGACACGTGCTTCTCCTCTCCAGCGTAGCCGTGGCCACAGTTCTGTTATCCTCTGTGGCTGCCCAAAGTAACCATAAAAACCCAAGTTATAACAAAGTTTCTAGGGCGTTCGTGTTCAAGAGACACCAAGAAACATCTTTTACCATCTGCTCTAACGCGGTTCCCACCCGAGGGACCCTTTTTCCTGTGTTCCCCTTTCAGTGCCTGAATTCTACAAGTTCCAAATAGCTCCCTGATTTCTAGCAAAGCCCAAGGAAAAGCCAGGTTCCTCCAAAGCGGACTGATTTCAACTACAATGTGCCCAAGAGAGAACCTCTGTGAACCTGCTCAACAATCCTGGTTAATTTCACATAAAAGGCACACGCTTTTTCTCTCCTAAGGATCTGTGAAAAGTTGGTTACTTTGTTTGTGCAGACACATCACCACGAACTGTTTAGATTACTCTTTCTTGGGTCCGTTTTACTTCCTGGTATCAGTAGTTCATTCCTTCCCACCCCCGTATTCTGTATCTATAGAAGACGTTCGTCAGGAATGACACCCTTTCTCTGAGTAATTCCCTCAGGTACTGTGCGCTGTGCCCTGCGTATCTTTCTCAAATTTGTTTTTTCTCTCTTAAGACTCACATGGGACATTTAATTAATATTCAGATTCCAGACTGCATTCAAGAGTGACTCAACCAAATGATTCTTAAAATCAGTAAATTTGGAGTCACTGGTGTAGAGGAAAGAACACTAAATAGAAAGAACATTAAATAGGAGAACTGGATCTTTCTTTTCTTTCTTTCTTTTTTTTCTTTCTTTCTCTCTCTTTCTTTCTTTCTCTCTCTCTTTCTTTCTTTCTCTCTCTCTCTCTCTCTTTCTTTCTTCCTTCCTTTCTTTTTTTTTTTTTGATTGATGACACAGTAGGCAATTTTATTAGGATGAAAAGTACACTAAAGCCACTAATTATTGGGGCACTAGTTCACCTTTCATTGGAGGCCATTCCTCTGTTATAGGGTTCTAAAGAAATGTTATTATTTGAATAAAGAAAGCCTCCTTAAAGCGGATTAAATCTGAAAGAAACAAGTAATCAAAATTAAGAAAATATAGCTGAATTGGTAACGTAGGCCTAGTCACTGGAGGCAAGTGATTTTATTTTTTAGGAAGTAATTTTATAAAAAAAAAACAAGTAAAATAATCTAAGCAACAAAAAATTGCTGAGTGAATTGGGAATCCCCATTACTTGTATCAAGGTTCTCAATTTTTTTTCCTTTTCAAATTTTTATTTAAATGCTAGTTAGTTAACACACAATACAATACTGGGGTCAAGAGTAAGGAGAACTGGAGTTCTGAGTAATCCTTACCATCCCCTAGCTCTACGTGCATGTAGTCCAAGCATCTTGCTGGTTGGTAAATGCCCCCTTGCAGAAGGGGCGGCCATGGTGAAAAGTGTCAATCGTGTTCTAATTGCTTTGTAAGCATCAACCCTGTAAAGGAGCCCTGACGTCACACAGCTAGTCAGAGGCGGGACCCAGAGTCAGAAGGAGGTCTGCAGGACTCCTGAGCCCAGGCTTCTAACTGCCGTGTGTGCCACCTCTCTGCCTAGAGCCCCGCAGCCCCGTCCTACGCGTTTCTTCCAGGCAACGAAAAGACCTCATGCTTTATATGAGAAGTAACCCTCCCAACTTGTTTCCTCTCTGTCCACCGGGTTAATCCTGCCACCCCTGAATGACACAGAAATTCTGGACCAGTCCTGCATTTCCGCATCCCCACCCCACCTTTCTCTGGTGATTATCTGGGGCTGATTTGGCCAAACTTCGAGGTCTGTTGCCTAGCAAGTCCCAACACATCTGGAGTCCTGCTGTTACCTCGATTGCACAGCTGTCTACAGCAAAGATGCAATCATCAGAAAGCTGCTGCCCAATGGAAATCCAGAGAGCAATCTTTATATGGATCAGCTCTTTATACCTTTGTGTGGATTTCACTTCTCACTCACAAAGACAACGGGCTGGCGAGTTAGCAGAGTTCACACTGAGATGTGAGCGGCTTTATAGCCAGCATGAGGAAGATTTCCACAGAAAAACCTCTTCTTTCCTGGTGACAAACCTGAATTTTTGCTAAGGGGGGAAAAAAGCTCTCTGAGAGCATTTGTGTGGACCCAAGGGCTTTGAAATGGGAAAAAAAAAAAAAAAGAAGAAGAAGAAGAAGAGGGAAAAAAATCCAGAAGATTCCTCTGAGGCAGAGATACACACCAAATAGTGCAGACCCCAAATTTAGGTTTTGCAGACCCCCACAGTAAAAGTTTCCAAAAGCTCAAGGAGGCAGAGCTAATTCGAAGCTTTAATATATAGGTTTTATGCACCAGGGTAGAGGGTATTGTTTTGGGAGTGGAGAAGACTGGAGCCTGCGGTGAAAGTAAATGAAGCAAAATCGGTGCTGGGTTTTTATTGATAAAAACCCGGGAAGAAAAAAAATGAAAAGAAGGAAGGAAAGAACGGAAGGATGGACGGAAGGATGGACGGAAGGAAGGAGATCAAAGCAAAACTGACCAGTCTTATTTAGCTCCCCAAGGAAAGAAGTGCTTCAGAAAAGAAGAAAGTAACCATAGCGAACCCTGTTATCTCCTGGTCTATTAATCAGTCCTCTCCATCCACTGACACTGCTCCAAACAAAGGCCATTGCTGTTCAAAATGGCGGCCGCAGGCATGCAGGATCCTGAAGTGCCTTCTGCACCAACAAAGACTCATGCAATCAGACCCAATATTGAGCCTCAGAATGTCAAAACTGGATGGGACCTTAGAAGCCCTCTGGTCCAACCCCCTCATTTTGCAGTTGAGGAAACTGAGGCCCAGAGGTCATGAGGCTTGTTGATACAGAACTAGGAAGAACCCAAACCTTTGCATCTGACAGCTGTTTCCTTTTATGCCACACTCACAACCCGTCCTCTATTGTGTTGTAATTGTTTGAACACGGTTAATCTCTGGATAATAGGGGATTATTATTTGTTTTTACAAATTTTGCCATATTACTTGATGACGTAGAGATCATCAATGACTTCTTTTAGTTTTTCTAAATTGAGGTACAATGGATACATAACACTGTTATATTAGTTTCAGGTCTACAACATAATGATTCGGTATTTGTATATATTAATTACACCAGCCATTTCATTCCCGTGTGTTTGGTGTGTGTATTTAGCTACACTGCGCTTCCAAATTGCAAGTCTCTTTCTGTGAAGGCCAAAAAGGTGAGTCGGCGAGCTGAGATGATGACTCGTTCCTTCCCTGGGCATTGTCAATGACCTAATTTATTAATTTTACCTCCCTCCCAGTTTAGAAACCTGGACACAAATGGCTTCACGTTAGCTGTCAGCGTTGTCATTCACACTTGTGTCAATGATCCTGAGCTCTGACAACTTCCCTTATTTTTAGACCTAAACCCTATCTTATAATATAAATATCACACTCTAGGCAGGGCACCATAGAGCAATTATTGCACTTCCCAGGCGAGGTGACTTTCTTGGCCTTAACTCTTCAAGGCAGCGCCTGAGATGTGTTCTAATCACTGAGAGGCACCGGGGCAGAAGTTTATTACACTATTAAATACTGCAGGGAGACGAAGACACCTGTTCCTTTGGCAGGTTGCCAGACGCTTCCCTCCAGAGAGAAAAATGAAGGTGGGGTGGCTCTAAGTGAAACGAAAGGGTAACTACGGGGTGCTGCAGGAGCCTGTAACAAGGGGGATCCATCCCGATGGAGGGGATCAGACGATCTTCCTGAAGTGGCTCAGTGCTTTGTAATTTACAAACGTCTTTCGTGGGCACTGTTGTACCGATTCCGACGATGGCATCTGGAATTTTATCTAAAAGTGAGAATATTGGATGATGTCCTCTGTAAGGGATTCTCGGAACTCTCACTACACAGACGAGGAAGCTGTGGACTGGAGAGGAGACGTAATATGGACAGAGCTGGTATTCACATTTGGATTTTCTACCCATTACCCACATAGCGTGGATGTTCGCCATACCCCAACGGATTAGGTCTGGCAAAAGTGAAGTTCTTAGCTTCTTCAATTCACTGATTCAGCACTCGTTCGATTAATAGCGATAGAATGCCAGCGAGAGACGTAAAACATTGTGTCATGCTCGGAAGCACAGCAATCACTAGCTTCCTTACCCTCGACGCCCGGAGAAACACTGTGTGTGTAAACTTCCACGATTATAGATGATTATGGATTCCAGGTGGGTATCTGAAAAGATCTTTCAGAAAGGAAATCGCAGAAGGGTTCAGAAAAAGCATCCAAGTCACAGTTTGCAATCTGCTTTATCAAGAGAACTCCAATACTCTTTGCCCTTCACCTTCTATTCTGCCTTCATGCCCTGCTACTGCCAAGTAGCCTCCCATGGCCTGTCCTGTCACACGCAAGTGTACACGTGTGCCAACCCCACATGCTACACACAGTGTCACACACAAGTGCACATGCATGAGATCCACACGGTGTCACACACAAGTGCACATGTATGCAGAGCCACACACAGTGTCACACACATGTACGCAGAGCCACACATGGTGTCGCACACATGTGTACATCCATGCAGATTGACACTGGGTTGTACTAAGGTGCGCATGCATGCAGATCCACACGGTACACACAGTGTCACACACAGGTGCACACACGTGCAAATCCACACACACCACACACAGGCGCACACGTGTGCAGCTCTGCACACTCCTTGGCCGGTGCTGTCCATCCTCCTCTCCCTTAGTTCCCAACACATTCTGGTTCCTGAGGCTCCCGTGCTCCCCTTCAGGGTCTCGGTCTGCTAAGACGGCACCATGGGGGCAGTGTGCATGGCCTTGAGCCAGGAAAGGGCCAGAACAGCCGCCTGCCCCCAGGCTAATGTGCCGGTGCCTCCCACAACTCTGCAGCCCCTTCTCTCTGCAGACTCAGCAATCACTCCAGCCTCCGCGTCACACTTTCCCGGAGCTCCCTCTGACAAGTTTATCAAGTTGAGAGATGACACTGTCAACGAGCACATAAAAAAAAAAAAAAGAAAGAAAAAGAAGGGAGCGTGGCAGGGGGGGGAAGCCCAGAGCCTCCCTTGGTGCTGCAAGGAGACATTCCCACACTCCCAAGGTCATCATGGTGGGCTAGGAGAGGCATCCTCATCCCTCACCATCACTAGCTTCTTAAGTGAGCCTTCCCCAGTGGGCCCCTGGTGCTGCTCCCTCCAGTAGCCTGGTTCAGGGATGGGGTGGGGGAGCACGAGGCTTCCGAAGAGGTTGCTTGGTAAGACAATGGCTGAGCCGATAATGCCAGCAAAGTCATGACACCAGGGACCTCTTACAATTTTAAGATCCAATCAACTTTAAAATATTACCGGCTAAGGCGGATTTGAGCAGGGGCTATAGCAAACAATTGATCCCGGTATATTTACTGAGAGTAGAGGCACCCTGCTGAAATATTAATCTGGGATGGGGGGGTGCTAGGGAAGGGGAGGGGCGTTAGGACTGTGCAAGGTCCTCCTAAAAATCCTGACAATTCCTAAGTATTATTAGGGAAATGCAGATGCTATTTTTTTATATATGCATTTATTCTATTTTTTATAAAACTTGGCAAGAGTCAGTAACTTACAAAGAGACCTGCCTCCCTTCTCAGGTTTCTCCCCCCCGGCCCGACTCCGCCCTTCACCCAGGCTCTGAATTTTCTCCCCTAGTGGCCTGGGACTTCTCTGCCCGGGACTTAGCCCCTCCCACTTCCTACACCTCACACCCCCGCCCCCCCATCAGTGCCTTTCTCTGTCGTTCCCTACAGGTTCTGCAACCTCTGGCTCCATGACATTCAGAACGAGGGCCAGGCTCTCATGTCGTACTGAAGGCCTTGGAAGCGGGAGGTGAGAAGGGAGGACAGAAACCGGTACAATATGGAGCAATTTATCCAGCCCAGCACACATGTCTGAGGGAACGACATCAGCCCCCTGCCTCCCCGCCACCTCCCCGCCGCCCCTGGAAGCATCAATAACCTCGAGAGAGCCAATGGCCCCAGCATGGGCTTGCAATGTGGCCATGAGAAGAAGGAGGAGGAGACAAGCTCTTTCCTGGCAGATAATGGGAGCGGGGAGGGAAGGGCCAGCCCTGCGGAAGGTCGAGAAATCCCAGTCACTGACAGGCCGGACCTTGGTCAGAGGAGCACCTTGGCACCTGAGCTTCACAGCGAGCCGGATGCCTGAGACACTCTGCTGGAGGGAAGGCAGGCGCCCAGGGCCTGGGGCAGGAGCCCACACAACTCCTTTGTGGCGGCAGGGCCCCAGGAGAAATTCCCGTTCATCTTCCTGGCAAGCACGAGGGCCGGGTTCTCCTTCCGTTAGAAGCGCTGGTTTCTTTTTAAAGATCTATATGAGGATACTTGCTTTTAGCATTTCACATTTGGAGACGGGTCCAAGGGCTCCTTAAAACTGCTGCGTGCTGCTCTCAAGTCTCCGTTACTCCCTTTGCCTGGAATGTCTGGCTTTGTAAGGAACGCCTCCGCAGCCTTTAGACTTTAGGTCCAAAGCCAGACCTTCTGTGAAGTTTTTCTGACCCTCCTCAGACTGAGCTCTTCAGTTCCCCTTCTTGCGTTTCCACAACACGCTGTTTAGATTTTGTCTACACTAACCATCGTGAATTATAACTCTCTTCCTTGGTTTGTCGGTCTCTTCCTTGGGTTGTCAACCTCTTGAGGACAAGGACCTTCTATCTCTACACGTCTAGGTCCTTCTGTGCATATAGTTGATGTCCAGACATGCTGGATATACAGAACAAGGCTTCCCATCTTCCCTAAGTCATCGCTGGGAAGAGACATTTCCTTCTAAGCTAAGTCAGTTAATCCATCAAGGAGCTTCGGGTCACTGAAAAACAACTATCAACTTGAATCATATGAAATGACTAACATTCAACCATTTTTAGACCTACAAAAATGGCAACTTCATGTGGTACAACCAAATCCATGAGACAGATTCCGTCAAGGAGGGAAGGCACAAGGAAGCCAGCATTTGCTGCACACCAACCGCGTGCCAGATACTTCGCGAACATCATCTTGTTTGGTTTAATCCTCATTTAATCCTGGTTCCGGAGGAAAAAAAGGAATCTCGAAGGTATAAAATATTTAAATGCTGAGTTGGGCAGTACCGTAGGACAGTGGGATGGGAAAAGAGAATTACTTGGATGGTGAGGGCTTCCTGGTGAAGGTGGGCTTTAGCCAGCCCTGAAGGGCCGGGTTCTCAGGGCAGCCTCGGTCCCAGGAGGTGGCCCTCTCCTTCTTCCCATGGTTACCTCCATCGTGGCACTCCCATGGCTCTTGCTAGTCACTCACTCATCCATTTCCATCCGACACTCCGGGTGAGTCCCTCCAGTGGTGGGGGGTCTCATCTCGTTCATCCTGTATACCTCTGCCCAAAGTGACGCCTGGCCCTCTGCAGTACTCAAATGTTTGCCGGGAACCCATACAGAAAGACTTTGCAGTATCCAGCCACAAACGCAAGGATTTCTCAGGCTCTCCTGCTTCCACACCAGCGGACTTGTGTGCTGACAACAGTCCAGGGAGTCTGGGGCTCAACAGAGCTGAGCCAAGCAGGAAGGAGGATGAGACCCAGGAGGGATTACAATTCTGGATAAGGGTCACTAGACATTTCAACTTTTCCATTTCCCGTTTCCCTGGCTGGTCAGCACGGTTTGTTCATGAATCCTGAATTCTAGACCACAGAGTGGCCCCTGTAGGGACCGGAGGTGCCGAGGGAAGATGCACAGTATACTCAGTCACAGCGGCTATTTGCTGAGCGCTCCAGGATGGGTACTGCTATCCCTACTCTGTAGATGGAGAAGTCCTATGCCTTGCTCGAGGTTAGAAATTCCGGGTGCCTCTGGTTTTTTGGATCTGTACTCTTAATCACTAAGTTGTATCGGTACCAAATCCAGATTGTTTCCAAGTTCCCCAGAGTGTCAGAAATTGGCAGGGCCAGAAGTGCACCGAGGACTCTTCCGTGGTTCTGATTCCCTGCCCCCAACCCTTGGGACAAGTCAGGCAGGCATTTTAGCAGGCTTGGTTCCTCCCCAAGCCCAGCCTGGTGCCAGGTCTTGGAGCCTTTCATTCATCATTCTCGATGAGGAATTAACTCATTGGGGTTGATTTATGGAGATAGGCAGGAGCTTCTGCCAGCAGCACCCAGGCAGGCTCTCTCTCTTGATTTCTTGCCCCTCCCTGTCTCCGAAGCACACTGGCATTGAAGCTCATCTTGAATCTTAAGAGCTTGTGGACTCATTGCAAATTTAAGCATGTGCCCTCTCGACCCTCAGGATTATGTGTTTTTTTCTTTCTTGATCTTTAAGGAGGCGTATCTCTAAGGGGAAGGCAGAGCTTCACCAAGAGGAGATGGAGGTTGCAGAGAGAACAAACCTGCATATACTAAGCTCTCTTCCACGATCTGAATGACAGTGAAGACACATCTTGTCAAATTACCGCTTCAGTCAAACAGGCTCACCCTCACCAACGTTGACAACAGAATGATTTCACATCAAAAAAAAAAAAAAAAAAGAAAAAGAAAGAGTGAGAGACAGGGAAATAAACTCTAGGCTATTAACAGGGCTCCCATTTCACCGAGCTAATACAGGTTCCTGTGTCTTCTTGTGTAGTCCTCCAGATAGCTATAAGAGAGAGAGGTTCAGGTTGTGTCTGTGTCCAAGCTGCTCTGTTAGCTGAAATGAGAGCCCTGTGGGGACATCAGGCCACCGGGTGGTAGGGAATGCAGGGAGAACGGTGGTTAGTGGGCTCCACCACATGCTCTCCTAACTTCCCATGGTGCCTCCTCTTCCCTCGTCAGGGGGCGGGCCCAGAGCTCTCCGTGCCGCTGGACTGGTAGCTATAATTCAGGCAGCCCCAGGTGCCGTGCTCCTTCAAGATGTCAGGGCTGCTATGGAAGCAGAGGAATGAAAAACAGACCGAGTCAAGGTCAGGCCTTAGGCGGAGAAAGGGCATCACCAAAGCTGGTATGAATGAAAGAATGGATGAGGTTGGGGGAGTATAGAGCTGAGAGCAGGGCTGAAACAGTGGATGCATTGCCGCTAAGGGTGAGCTAGTGAAACAGCGACAGAGGAGAATCCACACTTGGCACTAGTGACGTGCGATGAAGAAGGAAGTGTGAGGGAACTCACACACGTGGTCGGCAGCTCCATATGGAGAACAGCACTGGCCGATGATGGCCTTTTCAAAGTCTTATGGGTCCCTTCCCCGTGGGTGTGCCTTTCCTAGATCTAAAGAGGGGTACCCAAAGCTCTGTTCCACTGCGTATATGTCACCGGGCCCTGGGTGAAGCAGCTCTTGCCACAGAGAAGTTTTTATCATAAAGATCATCGCTGACTCCACCAGATCCATCTGCCTGGTCTTTACAACTGGCCTCCCGTACACTCGTATTTCTAGATGCTTTTAAATCTGTGTTTTACCAGTCTGGATGCTGACTCCCTGTCTATTCCTGACATGACGCTTTTGATTTGGAAAACTTGATTTTTTTAAACAATTTATTGTCAAATTGGTTTCCATGCAACACCCAGTGCTCATCCCAACAAGTGCCCTCCTCTGTGACCGTCACCCTCTCTCCCCTCTCCCATACCCCCATCAACCCTCAGTTTGTTCTTAGTATTTTAGAGTCTCTTATGTTTTGTCTCCCTCCCTTTCTGTGGCTTTTGTTTTTTAGTTTCACCTCTTACCCTCCCCCATGGTTTTCTGCTAAGTCTCTCAAAATCCACCTATGTGTGGAAACATACGGTATCTGTCTTTCTCTGACTGACTTATTTCACTTGGCATAATACCCTCCAGTTCCATCCATGTTGCCTACGTATGGCCAGATTCATTCTTTCTCACTGCCACATAGTAGTCCATTGTATATATAAACCATATCTTCTTTATCTACTCGTCAGTTGATGGACACTTGGTCTCTTTCCATGATTTGGCTATTGTCGAAAGTACTGCTATGAACATCGGGGTACACGTGCCCCTATGCATCTACACTCCTGTATCTCTTGGGTAAATTCCTAGCAGTGCTATTGCTGGGTCATAGGGTAGTTCTATTTTCATTTTTTTTGAGGAACCTCCATGCCGTTCTCAGAGTGGCTGCACCAGTTTGCATTCCCACCAACAGTGTAGGAGGGTGCCTGCTTCTCCACATCCCCGCCAGCATCTATAGTTTCCTGATTTGTTCATTTTAACCACTCTGACCCGTGTGAGGTGGTATCTCAGTGTGGTTATGATTTGTATTTCCCTGATGATGAGTGACTTTGAGCATCGTTTCATGTGTCTGTTGGCCATCTGAATGTCCTCTTTGGAGAACTGTCTGTTCATATCTTCCACCCATTTCTTCACTGGATCATTTGTTTTCAGGTGTGGAGTTTGGTAAGCTGCTTATAGATTTTAGATACTAACCCTTATCCAATATGTCATTTGCAACTATCTTTTCCCATTCCCTGGGTTGCAAACTTGATTTCTGATTTCTTGCCTGTATCCGTATTTTCACAACTCTTTACTTCTAGTCACAAATCGCCTCTTCTAGATCCAGTGTATTTCAAGCGATTCTTGTTTTACTGCTACTCTGGGTCCATTATGATAGAGGCCATGTGATACCCTCCACTGAAGACTGACCATTTCCATAAGTCCAACGCCACTAGCAGGTACTCATTATCTGATGACCAGACACATCTGGGTTTGGGAGAGACTTCAAAGATACCCAATTTTGATGCCTTTCCGACTTGCAAATTTCCTTATTCTATCATCTCAAAATAATAAAAGCTAACATTAATGGACTCGGCTAAACCCTTTCCATATATTACTTCATTTAATCTTGACATCAATTCTGTGGGGAAACAATATCATCCCCGTGGAGTAGTTTAGGAAACAGAGCTCATGTGCTTAATCACCATCCCACATTGACACCACTTACTTTTGGTCCCGAGCTTCCACTTGGATGTCTCCAAGAGAGAGGAACTCAAGTCCTCTTGGGACATCCTGCTCCATCTTTGGCAGTTCTGACCTTGAGAAAGCAGCTTCTTATGTTGAAATGAAAACCTTCTCTATAATTTTTACCCATTGCCCTGGTTTTACACCTTAGTAAGACAAAACAAAGCTGACGGTTCTGTAAATACCACATCTCACATGTTTCTCTTAAAATTTGCAAGACAGCTCCAGGTTCAACTTTTTCTCATATGACTGTTTTTGATGCTACCTGATGGTTCCTTCCGTTGTGGCACCAGGCAAGGCTCTAATAATTGTATTGTAAATATAATGATCTATTCTACTGTAATTTTTTTTGTTTGTTTCTACCATTTCTTTTCTCTCTTGTGCTAAATTTTATAGGTTAAGCAAAAGATGTATAAGACAAAGTCCTTGCCCTCAAGCTAAAATTTTATTGTTTCTGGGATAAGAAACAATAAGGCTGTATATTTAGTAAACTATATATTGCGTGGATCTGACTACGGGCATGACAGAAAATCCAACAAGGGGGACAGAAAAAGGCAGGAGCCATAGGCGAACTCTTCTTGCGAGTCTTGTGGCTTCCCTGGACTTCTGTGGTGGGTAGCTATAGAACAGCAGAACAGAGGGTATTTGGGGTGGTAAGCTGCAGGGTTATAGCACAGGTTGCATGTTGAAGGTGAAAAGGAGAATGACTCTGTAGGGGGTTTGGGAAATGAGGATGGGGAAGAGCTAAAGTTTAGATGGAGATGAGAAGGGGATGGGGGAAATCTTGAATATTAAGCTAAAGGATTTATATGCACGGGGACATGGACTCATTGAGAGAGAAGAAGGTTATTGTAAGGGCATTTTGTTCAGTCCAGCCTTTCATGTGCCTAAAACTTCTGTGCAAGGCACCCGTGCTAATTTCTATCGCCATTCCAATTTACCCCCGGCTGGCTTCTCTGTCTCTGTCGATTTCAATCAGAGCCGGCCCCTTTTCCTTTCCCTCCCCTGCATCCTACTTTACCTGAAAA
The DNA here is from genome assembly GCA_030068075.1 of Paguma larvata. Lineage (NCBI taxonomy): Eukaryota > Metazoa > Chordata > Mammalia > Carnivora > Viverridae > Paguma > Paguma larvata. The sequence continues at coordinate 7,577,505 of CM057831.1, forward strand.
GTGCTGTCTTCCCGCAGTTAGACTCCTCATTTCCTGCCAGGATTACTGCTCTGGGATACCTGCCTGCCTCCTGCTTCTACTCCTTCCAGAGCTCCCTCCACACAGCTGCCAGCTACTGCCCGAGCCTACTGTAGCACTTCCTGCTTGCTCTCGCCCATGGCCTCTCCAACCTCTTTAGAACAAAGTCCACGCTTCCTGCCCCCTTTCCAGCCTCATCTCCAGTGACATGAACCCTACGCCCAAGAGTACCAAAAACTGTTTAATTGCGTGACCATACCACATTCTCTCTCATTTTCTTGGCCTTTATGTTCGTTACTTATTCTCTATAGAACAACTCTCACCTTGTATTAATATCCTTCAAGATTCAGCTTAGTGTGGCCTCCAGGGACACTTCTGTGGCCCATCTGAGCTGAATTAGGTGGCCCTCCACTTCCTATGTCCTGTGGCATTTCATGGCCAGTTCAGTGTCCTGAGTGCAACTGGGCACCTACCATACTGAGCAAGAAGCCACAGAAAACAAGTAAGCTGTCTTCGTTACTGAAAAGCCAGAGATTCACAGAATCCAACCCAGAGAACCAGGCTTGAAAAATAATCCGAAATCCAGTGAAACTCAAAAGTCTGGCTGCAGGAACCCCAGAAAAGGCCATGCTATAGATGCAATCTGTTCTACATATGTTCGCTATCCTGGGGACAGACGCGACCTCCAAATGTTCTCACGCGGGGATAGTTAGGAATTCCCACTCACGGGGCAGTTTTAAATTTGGGGCTACCTATCTTCAGTCTCCTACTTTCTTAATTTACACTGATGTAATTAAAGCTGCCTTGAGGCAGGGGGATGGATGAATTGGCTCCCGAATCCTGAGGAGTAACTCCATCTCAGCTATGAACTCTGCAAACTCAGGAAACCAATCAGACTGCTTTGGAACAGTCCTCCGGCTTCACAGAGTAGTGGAGAGAAAGCTCAACAGGAAGCTGTCAGAGTAAACAACGAGATGATGCTTAATAAACAATTTCCAGCATTTTGTAGCTGATAATAATTGCTCACTTAAGTCTCCCGAAGCTTTAATTTGGTAGGTCTGTAATCAATGGCAGTTTTCTCCCCGAGGTAGGGAAAGGCTGAGTGACAGAGAGAATTGCAAGTTCTTGTGTGATGCCAGTCCCCGGAGTTGAAGGAAGGCGGGGCGGGGAGGTGGGTGGGAAGGCTTCTTGGCTTGCAAACGGATGGCAATGTGAAGTGGAGGAAGGCTGGATCGAGATTCAAGGGAGCACAGGAAAAGACTATGAAATGTAGAAGTGGGACGTATTTATCAGCGGAGATGGCTACTTTTCCTCTGTACTCGGCTTTCCTCAACTGGTTCCCCAGTCAGCTCTCCGAGGCTCCACTCAGAGAAGATGGCACTCAGAGCTAGGCGGTTCAAACTCCCCCAGAGAATCCTAGCACAGCTGCATCCTGCCTGTACAACTTCGGTGGTCCTTGCGTGTATATAACTCCCCTTAAGTCACTGGCTCTGATCGCTTAGATTCAAGTATGTGTCTTATATTCAAATAATTCCTGGTTTCCAGCTTCTCCCTTCAGATTAGCTCTTTATCCATCTCTCCCCATCTCTTCAGGCACCGCCGACTACCTTCACTATGGCCCTCCACGTGACCACACTAATCACTCTGAAGGGACCCCACACCATCAGGACATGAGTTCACATTCACCATCAACTGGCATCCGATGCAGCTCCTGAGTGAAGCCGCTCACTTCCAGCTAGGATGGCACCATGGCACGTAAATTGTTCTATCCCTGGTCACCAGGTCCCTGTGTAGTTCTTACACTCATCTTAGATACAAGACTGTAGTCCAGCCCCAGCTCCCACGCTACCAGCTTGGCACCGAGCACATATCAGATTTTGCTGATGTATTTGTGGCACCCAGAGGGGTCAGCACCGTGTTTTCTCTCCAGAAACAGCTTCACGGTGGGCAGACGAGGACATCACTTATGTGGTGTGACTTGGATGGTACCAGACAGACCTCTCTATCCCCAAATAGCTCTCACATTTCTGTTCAGCGCCTAGAATTCCTTCGTCACCCAGAGGGAGTCGTGGGGTTGAGGAAGAAGTGACACAGGATTTGGACTTAAAAGATCTACCCATCTTTGATTCCTGGCTCTCTTCTTTCTGTCCTTGTGACCTTGGGCAGGTCATTTAACTTTTATCTGTTTATTGTAGGAAGCAAATAAAAATAATTCGGACGCTTCAGATAATTCAGTCTTTGAAGACTTTTTACCTTCCCAAACCAAGATTTAATTTAAATACCCATGGGCGGGAGGTGTAAAATTTTATGTATCTTAGCTAACATCTCATAGGCTAGAAACTGAAAACAAGTATCAGGGAATGACCTAGAATGATTAATCTTAGAAAAATTTAGAAGCTACTGAGATGAAGAAGTGGTCATCTCTCTCCTCTGCTATTCAAATAAATCTCTTGCAACCCCTTTATGGATCCAATATCTAACAATGGTAGATCGAAGACATAGTGAGCCACCCACTTGTATACAGCTTCTGTTTATTTATTTATCCAACAAATATCCCATCAGAGCCTAATTTGTGCCGGGCTTTGTGCTACTTTCTGAGGATGCGATGATGAGCAAGTATTCCTGGTCCCTGGCCTCATAGAACAAACAGTCTGTAGGCAGCAATGGCCAAGTTATAAGCCACTTACGATAAAGGGTGGCAAGAGCTCAGAGGGGCCAAGTAGAATGTGATATGGGAATGTACAAAAGGTATATAACCAAGACAGGTGAGATCAGAGAAGATTTTCTGGAGGAAGGTTGTGAGCAGAGCAGGCAGGCAGAGGTGGGAGAGGAGGAGATAAGAGTTTTCTGGATGGAGTAAATGGTATGATGAGAGTCTAGAGGCAACGGACATATGATTTGAGAATTAAAAACCAGCTCAGCGAAGATGAAGCAGAGTTCAAGGGAGAGAATGCTGAGAGGTAAATGGAATCTATATTAATGGGGACACCTGTGTGTTCTAGTAGGACATTTGACCTTTGGGCAGGAAGCAATAGTTCACAGAAAGGTTTCACGTAGGAGACTGGAATTCACTATTACATGACTCATACCGTAGAAAATAATTCCTCATTTGACTGATCTCCCTGCCCCCCCTAACTAGGCTGTGAGTGCCATGAGAACAGAATAATGTCATATTAATCACGGTATCCCAAGTGCCTGGCATATGGTAGGCTCTGTATTGAAGTTAATGGAAATGAATGAAACTTCTTGTCCCTCCTTTCCTTTCTGAAACTCGCATGAAATTAGAAAGATGTAAACTCGCATGAAATTAGAGAGATGTCATAAGGACTCCGCGGGAACCGGGAGATGGCGTGCCTTGTTACTTTTGGCTTGTTCCGCGCATTCTTCTGTCTCCTCTCCTTCTGGGCCTGCTGTAGAAGAGAACAGGCTCACGGTTCTCAAGCTGCTACTTAAGTAAAGTTAATAAGGAGCTTCAGCTCTTGGGTCCTCAGTTGGTTCACTGCAAGCAAGTGTCCCTCACTCTCTCCTAGTGTACTTGTGGCACACAGAGCTAGTCGGGTTTAGCATCCTTTCTTTCTGAGCACAGGCTCACTCGCAACATACCCTTTCTCAGTGAAGCTTTCTTGGTGGCTAAACCAGAGTTTTCTCTTGAGGTCAAATTCATTTGCCATTCCAGAGCTAAAGGAATTCTATGAGCCTTTCCAGTGAGCCATAAGACAGAGAGGGCACTTCAGTCTGGCAGCTTTATTAGATAGAGTCTGTGAGCATTAGTATGGATAACACTCATATTATGAGACTGTGATTAAACATTTCCATACTAGGGCAATCAAGTTTCATGTGAAGTTCTGAGGCCCGCTGCCTTGAGAAGTGAGTGTCCAAACGAGACAGCTCAAAGTACCAGCTTCCAAGCCAACGCCTAGATCTGCTCTTCAATGTCTGAAAGAGTCAATGTTGGGTCTAAGTATCTGTGCAGAAACCGGAGTAAAAGGGAGGAATACCCAAAACTAAAGTTAAATTGGCTTTCGCATCTCAGTTGTGTCTAGATCATTCAATTTCTTTGAGTTTTGTTTCTATTTAGTCTTATTTACTTCTAAAATAAAACGCTGCTCTGATACAGAAGTCCATTTCAATAAAAACCTATTTTAAGAAAAATATCAAGTAATACTTGAATCCCGTGTATTTATTTTTGAGACTTCTAATTATAAACGCAACATATAAACCGTGAAATGGCCATCGCCATTCAGTGACAATGACCTGAATTGCAGCTGTTATCCCCAGGAAAATGTGGCCAAGTTTTAATGACCTTACCTGGTAACCTTCATCCCTCTCTCTCTCGCTCTCTCTCTCTAGGTCTCTTATTTTTTCTGCCCTTCACCACGCTCCATCATTTACTTCCTTTGTCTCTTTCTTGGCTCTCCATTCTGCCCCTGCCTCTGTATATAAGTTTCTTTGTGTTGCTCTGTCCCTTTCTAACATTTAGTTCCATCCCTTGATCTTCCTGCCTTCACTTTATCCATCTCTCTCTATCTGTGCCTTCCCATGCCTGTGTTCCCCACCTCCTGGTTGCCCCTCCCTCAAAGGTAGAAAGCCATTAAAGCCGCTCCACACGCTTTCCTCACACTGTCGCATTGCTAACGGTGACTCCTTGCCGCTCTCACTAGAAATAGCTTTTGCCTTTTGTTGCCAAACCAGAATCTTCTCAGCAGTGAAAATGTGGCTGATGAAAGCGAGTGCCTTGTAATTAAATAAATGGGTAATTTCAGTGTTTTTATTTTTATTTTTCTACCCAGGGATTTTCTTAGTAACAGGAAGGAACAGATAGCAGTACTTTAATTCCTATTGATTGAGAGGAGAAAATAAGTCGGTCTATATTTAGGTTTTATTTGGGTATTTGTGATAATTAATAAGAAAAGAAGGAAACATCTGTCCTAGAAATGGAGAAGATGAGAGGGAATAGGGCGAAAATATTGGCTGCATCAGTTAAGGCTGCTGGGAGAAGATAAGGTTGGCAAAAATCCTGGCTGAGTTATAGCTTGGAGAAGAGTTAAGGAAAATAAGAGTTTCATCAAATATATCAGAGGATAGAGTGGTCCTGAGGAGGCAGGCTATGGATAAATGAGTCCGTGATGAAGTGTGACCATTAGAGGCTAATGGACACCTTGAGGGGAGAGAGAGCCAAGGAGACAACACAGAGATTCCAAATTGGGATGGAGCAGCCGTCCAGTGATGGGAGTCCCTGGGTGGGAAGGAAATGAGTCACTGTATTCGTGTGCTGCTTACAATCATTCTCCCAGACCTCTGAGGCAGAAAGGGGATTGGAGGGGCTGCACCCAAGTAAACAGCAATAAGAAGACATGAGGCAAGCCTGAGAATCCCAGAGCTGGAGGAAAGCGATTAGCAACCGGAGGGAGTATCTATAAACACTAAGAGGCCAGGGGGAGCCCAGCGTCTACTTCATGGCAGCCAGGGTGGATAGCTCCTCTGTTTTTCTTTCCTTTCTCCGTCCTTTATTCTTCCTCCTCTCTTGCTCTCTTTCTTTCTTCCTTTCTCTCCCTTTTTCCCATTCTCTGTCCCCCCTCCTTTCTTCTTTCAATCTCTCTCTCTCGCTCTCATGTCCAAACAAAAACAATCCAGTCCCTTGTATATAGCATCTTTACCAAAAAACAAAACAAACAAACAAAACCGGAAAGCTCCTTGAATGAACAGACATTTGTCGCTGGGATTAAGGTTTTAGCCAAGCTAGAAATAGTTAAACCTCACATGTACACGGTACCATTTTTCTTACTCAAAATACTTTTAAAATAGCTTTCACAACTCCCCAGCATCACTATGAGATGCTTGGGTAGATATGATTTTATCTTTTCTAAAGCTACACTGCATTAAAATGTGAGACAAATAACGAACTTTAGACTTTTGACACTCTTTGATTATTCAGACTGCTTGTTAAACTACTTTTCTTAGGTTCCTCCCATGAAGTGGTTTGTTTGTTTGTTTTGTTCTGTATTTTATTTTATCCTTTTCAGCAGTGAAATTCCTATCCAGCAAGATATCTAAAAACCTCATTCCTGGGGAGAAGTAAGGAGCTGACTTTAAGACATATTTACTTTAGAGAGGTAGTGTGATGTCATAGGTAAATATTGACATTGGAATCAGAACTCCCAAGTTCGAGTTCAAGACTCACCAATCTTACTTGATGTGTAATCTTGGACAAGTCATATAATCTCTCTGGGTCTGAGTTTTCAACACTGGGGAAAAAAAGATTAAGAGACCTATATTACAAGGTTTCTGTGAACATTAAATTAGATTCATGTAAAATCCCATATCTGGCATATAGCAAATGCCCAATAAATAGTTGTTGCTGTTATAGCATTCAATGACGGCTTTATAATCTACTCCCACAACTATGAAACATATCCTTGATTTTTGTGTGGAATTTTGAGGAAATACCTTGTACGTCTCAGAATCTTCTTTTCTTTGCAAGAGAAAGAAACCCAACTAAATAACTTTTATTCATTCATTCAACGAACATTTATTGAGTACTTCCATTTACTAGGAACTGTTTTAGGTGCTGAAGTTGTGGTAGTGAAAAGACAAAACCCCAGGTTTTCTGATGCTTGCATTCTATAGTAAAGAGAGACACAATATAAAGAATGAGAAAGGAAAGAATACCAGATTGTGATTAGAAATTTAAATATCATAGGGTGCACAGTGTTACTGAGGACTCGAAGATAACTTATGTTTGGGGGATAGAGAAAGCTTCTCTGAGGCATTCAGATGATGAAAAAGAACCAGTCATGCAAACATTCTGGGCAGAGATGAGCAAATGCAAGGGCCCTGAGGCAGAGAATAAATCTGACAGTTTCAAGAAAAGAAGACTTAATTAAGAAGATGAGTTGGAGAGATGAACAGGGGCCAGATCATAAATCTTGTGGACCGTGATAAGGAGTTTGGATTTTATTCATTATCGTGGAAGTAACTGAAGGAAATTAAGCACAAAACTATGTTATTTAAATTCCAAAAAGAGTGTCTTGTGTGCTATATGGAGAAGGAGAATATATTCAAGAGCAAAAAACAAGGAAATCAGTTAAGAGCCTTTTATCATAGACCAGGCTAGGAAAAGAAGAGATAGAAAGAAGTAGACAGGCAGGAAGTTTATTTTAGAAGTAGGATCAGTGGAATTTGGTGGTAGACTGGACGCCAGAGGTGCAAGATAGGCAGGAGTCAAGGGTGATGTTTAATTAGGTCTCTGACTTGAACAACTGAAAAAGGCAGTTGGTGGCGCCATTAAGGAGACGAGGAGACTGGGCGAAGGAGGAGGGAGGGGGAGGGGATCGTGTTGGTTATGTTGGATCCCTGACTGGCTCAGTCGGTAGAGCGTGTGACACTTGATCTTAACATCATGAGTCTGACCCACGTGTTAGGTGTACAAATTACTTAAAAATAAAAAAAAGATTATAAAAAAGTTAGAAGAGAAAGTTCAAGACCAAAAGGAAATTCATTATCTTGATAAGCCAATTTTGGCAAGAGGGGAACTGACTTCAGGACAGTAGGCCTAAAAGTCTACAATACCACCAGGGCTCTGTCTGGTTTTCGCGGACACTCTGTCTTCACTCCCCTTCCCTCAATCCTCCAACACGACTCATTTCCCCCTGTGGTCTTCCTTACAGAATTTTTCTTTTTAAGGAAATATAGCCACAAACAGCTCAGAATTCCATCTTCACAATGCAAGAGAAAAGGCAAAATCTTCCTCTAAACTTCTTTCACAATAGCCTAAGGAAGATTACTAATTGGCCTGGTGCAGGTCATAGGCCCATGCTTTGAACCCGTCTCAGGCCAGGAGGGCATAGCAATATCATTGACTGGCCCCCAGCTTGGTTCTGTGCTCCCTGGAGGCCCTGAAAAAAGGATGGACTCTTTTCTTAAAAGCAAGTGGTCCATTTGTGGTTACTGATGAGATCACTGAGCTAGACAGATTTTTCCATTTGAATCTGTTTCGTAATTGTAGACTTGATACGTCTGTCTATGTCTGCAAATATAGTACAACATGATAGCCTGCGTTTTAGTTCTTCTTGTTTGATATCTCTAAGCAAGTTTAAATAAATAAATGTGTTCTTATTTAAAGTTGAGATTGAGGTACTCAACATTTATACTGGAAAATAAAGTGGGTCATGAAAAAAAAGAAACGGAAAAAAACCCCAGGATATCAGGAATCTTAGGCGAACAATGAACCATCTGATTCTAGGGGTGATGTGTTCACAGAGAGGCCATGGTGAAGCTGGGCTTCTTGGTCCAGAGGGTTCTCCCTGTAGATCACCATATCTCAGGGTAGATCATATGACCACTTCTATATCTTCCTGCCAACCGAGGGCTCTCTCTCCTGTAATAGGCTGTGCGACGCCCAGAGGCAGGGGCCAATTATTCTGGACTGACTACCTTGCAACACACTCAGTAATTACGTGACTCTGGTCTGGGCCTATTCCAGATTTTGTTTTGATTCCCTGTACAAGGGGGAAAAAAATGGAAGAATTTATTCCTAAGCCCACACACTTCAGGGGACTAAGAAAAAGTGACAACCCAAATTTACTAACCAAAATATGGTGATGTGAATAGCACATTCCATGATCGTGACTTAGCTGGCCTACTTAAGATGCACATTTCTTTCCTCTTTATAGCTACTATGCAAGAGGGCCATTTCAGGGGTAGCCAATGCACCTGACTGCAGTGTGCAATCTCTAAGAGTCTTCAGGCAGGTTGTTAAGAGGGACCCTCTATATGACCCCAAGTATACGACCAAAGGAAACTCATTAGGTGTCAGAGATGATTTCCGACCATCCCTATTCCCCATGCTCCAAGCCCACCTGATCTGGTCTGGAGATCTTTGGTTTTTCGTCTTATAATCTTTACTCAGGAAGCCACGTTATCAGCTCCAGTAAGATCCCAAGTCTGGAGACTTGTCTTAAAACAAAACAAAATAAAACAAAACAATACACACACACACACACACACACGATGAAATCCTTTCTTACTAAGAGGCTGAAGAGGGCAACGTGTATATAGGGACAATGAACTCGACATTCACTATGGCCTGGCTGTTCAGAATGAGCCCAGAAACTGGTTTGGGGGCTTTCTGCTTGTTTTGGTTTTTGATGTTCTTTCTTTTGTTTTTAGTTAGCATATTTGGGTTGTCACTTTTTATTTGCCCCTTAAAACATTTGATCTTAGAAAGAAATCTTCATTTTTGTCTACACAGTAGAATCAAAATGAAAAAAAGGAACCAGCTCAAATTGGGGCCAGCAAGGCAATTACTGAGTGAGTTATGCAGCTCTTCCGTCTTCCTTCACAAAGAGTTTGATATTGTTGTGTCCTTGTAAGAGAATGCTCTAGACCCTGGGATGTGGCTTCCCGAGCAAAGCCTTCAAACGGTGAGAATCAGAGACTTTGGCAAGCTCTTCATCCGTGAACTACAGTCTCTAGACCTCACAGATCAGAACCATGGATGCCAAAGGGATTTGAAAATGTAATCTCCCTTAAGGAACTCTCGAGAGATGTTTTATTGCCAGAATATATCTCTACCTCCTTCCCCTTTGGAGCAGGAGTCCAAGTAACACGTCTCTCTCCCAGCTGTCAAAGAGGTGGTAGGATCAGGTGCAACCAGAGCCGTCTGTTAGGTGTGAGATGAGGTGAGGCTTTCTCGGTATGATTCCAGGAGTCCTCTCCCACGGGCCAAATAAGATTCTTTAGGTTACTTTCTGGAATCGTCAGGAGTTAAAAAAAAAAAAAAAAAGGCCAGGAGAGACCTTCCTCCCCAAACCTTACTATTATAACCTTGCAGAAGAGAAAATATGCAAATTCCAAACACCACAATGAGACTAGGGACATAAAATGGTAAGAAGGTTTCCAGGCGTGCAACATGGATAGAACTAAGCAAGCAGACAGGTGGCGTCAGGGAAGTCTCTAAGCAGGTGGCCAGGCTACCTGGGCTACACCTGGGCTGGGATTCAGGTAGGACTCCAGTCTGAGTGCTGGGGACCCACAAGGATGTGCCCTCTACCTAGAGGTGCTAAGAGGGACACAGGGCATCAACAGGCACCAAAACTGAGGACACCAAAAAAGGCTAGGCTAGACGGCATTGCATTAGGGCGGCTGGCCCTTGGCTGCAGAGTGCAGCTTGCTCTGGTGGTATCCTTCAGCTCTTTCGCTTGTTACATCCGTGATCTCGGGAAGGTCCCCATACCTCCCCAGGCTTCTGTTGTCCTCACCCACATCTTGAGGGTAATAATATCAACCCTGGGGAACTGCTGGTGGAATGAAATCAAGTATAACATGCTTAGCCCAGTGTCTCGCACATAGCAAACACTTAAAAACAGCAGCTAGTATTATCACAACAAGTGGAAGCCTGTTTAATCAGAAAAAAAAAAGATACAACAAAAGAACCACATTATCCAGATTAGCATTAAGAGAAAATTGATTTTTAATCCCACACAGTTGGGGGAGAGTGCCTTCAATCCCTCCCGCCCAAGGCCAAGATCGGTCCCAGCACCCCAGAGCAGAACTGAGTCCAGAGGCGAGGATCGGGGGGCCCCAGCTAGCGATGAGGTAGGATGGCAGGCAGAGGCTGGGTGCCAGTTAGACTTGACAGTAGCTTAGCTGGCTTTGAGTAGGTAACAGGATATCCCTGGAAAAGGGATAAAACTTGTTCGCACCTTTTTATCAAGAGCATGTCTAAGGAGAAAAGTTACGGTTCGAAAAGTTTCTGATAATTAGAATTATTTTAACTATGGAGAGATGGCTTTGGGAAGGGTTGAGCTCATCTCTCAGAAGCGGCCAAGCAAAGAAGGACAGATGGACATTCTTATAGGAGACGTCCAGGTGAGAAGGCTGGACTAATTGACCTCCCAGGTGCTGTTATAAAGATGGAGATACTAAGGTCCCATGCTCTGTTGAAAATATGACAACTGTTGAATGAGAAGCTAAGAAATGGCCGGCAGAATTTCAGGAATGAAATCTAATCTGGTACATTTTGGCACCCTTGAAAGAACCACCTTTTCCAGGGGCAGACGGGGAAGGTGGCACTTCTGGAGGGCTGCCGGCTTCCCAGTAACACCGTGCTGCTTCTGGTCTTTGCAAAAGATGGTGTAGTGGTGGTGCTGGGAATTGGCGGGGGGTGGGGGGGGAGGGGAGAGGTGGTAAGGGAAGAGAAAATGAGGAAAAAAATAGATGCACCACAAAACCTGCAATTAGTTTGTACCGTGCTATTTCCATAAAGTAGACCTCACACTTGAGATCTGAAAGGAAATCATCGGAGATATCAGAGCCCGGCTATAAATAGCCAAGCTCCCGGGCCTGTGGCTGCACCCTGGGGAGAGGGGCTGACAGGGAAGCACCCCGCTGGGGTCCTGGGGGCCAGGTCCACCCTCCCTCACTCATCCTTGTTGATGCCAGCTCCCAGGACAGCGGGGCATCTGGGTAGCTGTTTATGCCTGGATCAAGTCTAATTGCCACACTCATTACAGGACAGCCTGCTAGAGGAAGAAAAACGCACTAGACAAAGCGGCTGTATCCACCCAGTGGTTAGAATGAAAAAGGTGTAATCACAGGTTCTGCCCAGGAGCTGCCACGAGATTTGCCCTCTGGCACCTCCCTCATTCTGGAGCCCTTTGTTTGGGTCTTTCTCCAGGTAGCTGCACCCAGCTTCCTCCCAGCAAATCAGACAGCTCATCCCTCTGCCATTGCCCAGGAAGGCCCAAGGAGGGACCAAGCCAGACCGGGTTTGCAAACAGCCGCTTGAGAATCTCCAAACACACACCCCTTGGAGCAGACTCATCATCTGATGTCATCTGCGAACTGCGGCTCCAGCCAAGGTCCCGTGCTCTGGGTTTTTTGCACCTGCTCAGTGGGTTTCTCACCTGTGTGTGTGTGCGTGTGTGTGTGCGCGCACGTGCGTGCTCATACATGCACAATTATGCACGTGCATGTGTGTGTGGGGTGTGGGGTGCTTAGTAAGTAAATCCTTGCATGCCCCTAGCTCGGTCCCTGGCCTCCACCGATAATGTATCTCACACGTACCTGATGTGCAATTATTTGTCAAATGTTATCAATGTTGTGAAGAATAAAACACATTTTCAAGTATAGCTTTTTGTCATTACACGGTTTCTTGATGAACAGATAACTCAAAGAAAAACTACTTTGATGTGGGAGATTTCAAAGTATTTCTAGCATTCGAAAAGAGCCAACACATTGGGAACCACAGCTTTCCTAAGTAGAAGTCCACACAAAGCCATTATAATAGGGCTGTTTTTATGCAGTGGATATTTCAGAAACTTGATTTAAAAATTAAACTTGCAACCTGCCAAATTAACAAATAAGATGCACGAGGGGATCCTTATCCTGTTCCTGCATCTCGCTCTCTCCCTGCCGTCTCTCTATTCCCAGCCCACCGCGCAGGGCCAGGCACAGAGTATGCAGCTAATGCCGGCCGACTCACCCTCTCCCTGAGCCTCAGCCCATCCCAGCTGCATGGGGCATCTCTACCTCTAGTGTCTCTGCTTCCTGTACACACCAGAAGCCACCCAGTTAACATGAAGTGGGGCTTCAGCAAGAATCAAATATTGCCCCAAGCACCCCACCCTTCTGAACTCTTCAGTGGTCTTAATGGCTTGATGAAGTCTTGAAACCATTCTGTTTCAGGGAAGCTGGCTTAGGTCCCCCTTCATATGAATTATCCCTCAACTGGGGGGCAGATATTGCAAAATGTATGGGCTTTGGAGCAGAAAACTGTGCATGCCATCTAGACCTGGCCCATCATTAGCAGTAATTAACCTTAGACAAATCACTGAGCCCCTGTTTACTCATCTAGAAAACACACCCACTGTAGAGGTTGGCATAGTAACATAGGAATTCCTTTTCCCGTACTCTTTTACACAAATTTGATGAGGTTGTTTTTATTTTCATCTTTTTTTGCACTCCAAAGTACTTTTTGGACAGAAAACACAGTCCTTACCCTAAAGAAATTTACGATGCAATTGCATGAGTGATCCATGGAGGCCCAGCTTCGTGAGTGTGTAACACGTGTAGTCACGCAGAGCCCTATGCTCAGAAGGGTGCCGTATTTGGTCTGTGCTCTGCTGTTGTTGTCTTGAAATTCTCAATAACTCTTGAGCAAGATACCCCTCATTTTAATTTTGCATTGGGCCCCCAATTATGTATCTGGTCCTGGGTATGTGCATACATGTCGCACTTCAAGAAGGTGCATATGACCTTGTCAGCATGACCCAAGGATACAGGAATGCTGATAGAAAGCAATGTTAAAGAAGTTTTTCTGGAGTGTTTGAGGGGGTCATCAAGAGGATGTGACTGCCTGTTCATGCCAGAGCTGGCCTTGAGCAACTGGAGGCTCCTCAACCTCTCCCCTGTCCTCGGAATGTGTGTCCTGCCCACCGTTCCCACGCTAGAAGCCATCTCAAGGATGCAGCCTTGAGACACTAAGGTATTGACACCGTTTGGACTGAATACATGACCAGACCCAGTTAAGGCCTCGATATAAACTTTCAAGACTCTGGCGCCTGCAAGGATCTTCTCTTGCAGCCTCCTGCAAGGCAAGCATTGTACGTGCGTCCCTTGCTGATTAGAATTCCCACCTACCAATCTGGAATGTCTGTCTCTTGCTTTGGCCTCTCCTGCATGGTGGGCTGCACATGGGGGCCGGTTTAGAACTTCACCCTGGGGAACACCCGAGGTTGTGAACCAACGTGGAGTTGAGCAACACGAGACGACGAGGAACGGAAGGACTCAACAATAATCCATCCAAAACAACATTTCTAATGACTGTTCCAACCCAACAAGGAAAAGGGCCCCTCTACTTTAGGTAGCTCTGCATCCAGACTAATCTGGGGCCCCTGAGAAGGTGGGGATTTTTTGTTTCCACAGGCTAACTGTGCTCTCCTGGAAATCGTGGCTTGGGGGAGTGGCCTCCATGGCTTCACTCCAAGCCCTGAAGCTTCTGCCCCTTACTTTGCCTCAAGCTTCTCTAAAACTGTCAGAATTCGGAAGCACATGCATGTTTTCTACCTGACATGTCCACCTCTACCCCTGCTCTCCTACTCAGGCTGTTTCCACGTTAGGAAACTTAAGTCCTGCCCGTACTTAAATTCCAACTTTGTGATTTACCAACTGTGTAGCCTTGGGCAAGTCACTGCCTTTCTAGACTGTGTCTCCTTGCTCAGGAAATGAGGATAATAATAGAGCCTACCCCTCAAGGCTACTGTGAGAATTAAGAAGTTGATACGCACACAGTAGTCAGAATCGTGCCTGCCACATGGTGGAAAGCTCACCGACATTCACAATTATCATCATCTGCTGTCACCGCCCCCCACAATCCATCTAATCTGCTATCAGGCCCTGAGTCTCCTATTTCCCAACGTCACTTTAATCCAGGCCACCGTCTTCTCTCCTGAATTCTACTACAACCTCTTAACTAAGCCCTGAGCTCAACCCTCCTCTCAATGCCTAGCACCCTTGCTGGCGCGTACGAGGTGCTCAGTATATGTTGGACGAGTCAGTCAATGAGTGAATGATGAATGAGGGAGACCAGTAGAGTGATGTGTCCTAATGCAGAAATGTGACCAGCCCTTTCTGTGCTGATTAAACTCCTCGACGCAGGATAAAACCCAAACGCCCTAACTGAAGCCTTCTTGACCCGGCCTCTGTTCAGTTCTTAAACTTGCCTTCCCACTACCAGCCTCTGTCCACACACCCCAGCTCCCCCACCTCAGCCCTGCCCCTCTCCCGTGGGTCTTTACTCACATGCGGCTCCCTCCCCTTGCTCCCCGTTCCCATACCCAGCCGCCCCCATCTCCCGTGACTGGACTCGGACATGGCCTCCCGAATCCACGAGACTATATCGAGTGTCCCTGCCACACATTTCCAGAGCACGTGTGGACGAAGCCCCGCTTGTCCCTCTCCCCCCCTTCCCTCGTCAGTCTCTGCCCCCAGAATGGAAACCCTCAACATGAAGATTGTGCCTTGTTCGTTTGCCTGTTTTCAGCATCGATCACGGTTCCTGACATAGAAGAGATGCTTAGCAAATGACGATGTATTTATCAAATCGGCACTGTAATCCCTTTATTCCCATTTCTGACCTTCCTCTAGACGGACAGCACGTCCAGGGTAGGAGCCGTGGCTGCTTCTTCCTTAACTTTGGTATCCTCCGTGTCTCGTGCAGCCAGACCCGTCGTAGGCACTCAGAGCACATTTTTTAAAATAAATAAATGACTTTCAGATTTTTTTAAATTTGCATCTATCAATCTACAAATATTTATTATGTGCCTTTCCCAGGCAAGATAGCCTATTAGCATAAATTGTCAGACTTAGACACAATGACAGGCTGGAGGGAAGGAAATTCCCGGCTGAGAAAACAGCATGGAGACAGATGGGGAGCTATAAAAGAGCGCGGGCAGTTTGGGGAATGGTGGGAAGGCAGGCAGGGTGGGAGGAGTGAGACATAAGATTGAGAAGGTTTTTGGACCCTGTAAGCAATAGGGAGCCATTGCAAGTTCTTAAGGGTGGGAGAAACAGCCTAAGTTTAGGAACGGAAATCCCAGAAGAGAGAGCAGAGTGACTCATAGCGGCAGGGGACTTGAGGCTGGGAGACTGGGCAGAGGCCATGGCGCAGTCACAGGGGGACCATGTGATAAGGGGAAGGGGAAGGAGAAGGATGGACAGAAAGGGACTCCAGAAGCTGTAGCTTCAGGGCTACATGAGTGCGAAGGATGGCAAGTCTGACGATGACTCGGGGTCTAATCTTGGGAGCTGAGAGGATGGTGACATTGTCACTTTGGAGGAAAGCAGGCTGGCACGGTGGCGGTGGCGGGAGCTCTCGGGGATTGGGTAATGAGCTCGCTCTTGGACTCGCTGGGGCTGGGGAAAAGCAGCTCTTGGAGGACGGTGTGTCAGGCAGCTGGAATCAGACTCTGGGGGGTTTGCGGGATGGATGAAGCTGTAGGGGGCGAGGAAACACGGCCTCCGAACCTAGTGCTTACATTTCAGGGAAAGGACTTGGTGGAGGGTGCCGGGCCAGACGGGGACGCAGGCAAATGGAGGGCTCGGAGCCCCAGCCTTCCAGGGTGATGTTCACAAAATGTAATCGTTAGTGAACAGTGTTGAGAAACACCGAACTACCCAACCTGACATTTTCAAGGAGCGGGCAGGCAGGCGAGGGGCTTCCCAAGATCAGGCTTCCTTCAAACCCTAATTGAAACGCGACATTGGAAGGCGCTTCACCCCGCAGAGGAGCCAGGAGGTGGGGGAAGCGCTTGGGTGAGGGGTGGGGGGCTCCCAGGCCTAGGGAAGGAGAGGGAGTGGGGAGAACAGGAAGGGGTAGCGGGGTCGCGGTAATTTTTCCTTTTCCATCTAGCACACAGGAGGTAAGAAAGCCAAGGATTTCTGTCAATTGTGAGAGCTTCTACAGCAACAGAGATGTCAGCTCAGGAGCCAAACTGCCATTTCTGCTTTAATTGGAGCCTCTCTCCGTGAAGGCTGGGGAAGGGATGAGAGAGGGGGTGGTGGAGAGAGGGAGAGTGAGGAGAGAGAGACAGCAGCTGAGAGATGGAGACACAGCACGGGGAGAAAAGAGACACAGAGAAATCTACCACAGAGAGGTGGAAGGAGAACCCCTCAAGCGGTCCCCATCAGGTCCTCGGAGCTCTGGTCGCCAGGTCAGGCTGCCGGCTCTGTTGCAACGAGGTGCCACCACACAGAACGGCCTCCCCTCCCAGCGCATGCGTGCGTGTACACACACACGCGCGCGCGCACACACACACACACACACACACACACACACACACATACCCAGGCGGGAAATGAGCAAGGGGAGGGGTCTGGAGTTGATTCTTTTTCTCTTCCTTCTTTCTCATTTATTAAAAAAGTAAAAAAAAAAAAATCCTTTTTCATTTTTCTCTAGTGCCCTGACTACTTGTCAAGCCCATAGTTCTCGGTGCATCATGGGAAGCTCAGCCCATGTAAAGCCGGGGCATATATATGTAATAAAGCCCTAATCCTCCTGCAGGGCTCCTCAGCCGTGCAGGTAGCCGACGTGGCAAGGGGCCCAGGCCCCCTGCCCCCACCCTGCCCAGGCCCCTTCCTTCCCCCTGAGGGTTTCCTAGAAACCGGCAGCATCCAAAAGGAAAAAGATAAATGAGGTAATAAGTAAATGGAAGTGTGACAGGGCGCTTGGGTGGCTCAGCGGGTTAAGCGTCCTGACTTCAGCTCCGGTCATGATCTCACGGTTTGTGGATTCAAGCCCCGCGTCGGGCTCTGTGCTGACAGCTCGGAGCCTGGAGCCTGCTTCGATTCTCTGTCTCCCTCTCTCTCTCTGCCCTTCCCTGCTCCCACTCTATCTCTCTCCCAAAAGTAAATAAAAACATTAAAAAAATTAAAAGAAAAAAAGAAAAAGGAAGTGTGTGTGTGTGCCCGTGTACATGTTCACGAAAGAGAGAGACAGAGATTATTATGTAATGTAGGAAATGGAGAAGAGGAGAAGGAAAATGAGGCGATAAGAAATGAGTTACAGCGCGTGAGAAAAGGAGCCACGAAGTGAGCATTTAAAGGTGTATGTCATCTGTTCCCTGGGCCTTGTCTCTTCCTAAATATTCACAAATACATTAACACAGAGCTTCAAAGAAGCTGTCAGAAATTGACGAATTCAACTCCCATTTTACAGACGTAAGAACTGAGGCACTGATACTTAGGGAAGCATACCTCACTCACAGTTGCAGAACTTGCAGTTTAAAAAGGTTAGGCTTTGAACCTAGATCTCTTGACTTTCTCTTGAGTCCGTTTCTGCGGTCTGACTCGTGGGGATGTAACAACAACTCTCAGTGCATACCGCGCGCCACGTACTACCTCTGTACTTCGCATGTTACCCCAATTTTATTCTGGCAGCAACCGTAAAAGGCAGGTGCTATTATTATCCACATTCCAGGGGAAAGAAGGTGGAGGGAAGCGCACAGAGAGGTCAAGTCAATTGCACGAGGTTGCACAGCAGGGAAGTGGAGGGGCTGGAGCACACACCCAGGCGATAGGACTCAAGCACTCATTTTTAACCACTCTGCTCAGCCATCTCTCAATAATAAATTAAAAGGAAGGTGAACAGAGTCCTTGCGATTATTCTCACCAGCAAGTCGAGGACATGCCATCCTCTTGCCAGCAGGCATGCCCGAGCCCTGAAGTATGGAAGCAGACAGAGTCCCTCCCAGCTCCCCTGGCCCTTCCTCATTCACCTGCCTTCCCTAGATTAGAGGTCCTTCAGCGGGAAGGCTGGTCCGGGTCTTCCTTCTCCGTTGCCAGGCTGACAAGTGAGGCCGCATGCAGGCTGTGAGTGACCTTCACGGACACACTGAAGAGCACGGACGGAGCACCTACCCTGTGGCAGGTTCTGTGGGAGCCATGGAGGGTGGGGTCCTCATCAAGATGGACCCAGGAGACACCTGTCCTCAAGGACATCTCTTAGGGGAATTGGGACGCGAACACGAGGGGCGCCTGGGCGGCTCAGTCGGTTAAGAATCTGACTTCGGCTCAGGTCATGATCTCACGGTTTGTGATTTCGAGTCCTGCATCGGGCTCTGTGCTGATGGCTCAGAGCCTGGAGCCTGCTTTGGATTCTGTGTCTCCCTCTCTCTCTCTGACCCTCCCCTGCTCATACTCTGTCTCTCTCTCTCAAAAATAAATAAACATTAAAAAAATTAAAAAATACGTGAACACGAATAACCATACCACAAGCCAAGGGCCATCAGGAACACCAAGAGATACACAGAAGCAGTGCAAAGACTTTAGGGGAGTAAGAGATGGCTTGGGGCTGCTGCACCAGGAAGGACTTCATGCAGGAGGCCAGCGTCAAGGAATCTCCTCGACTTGGCTGTGCAAAGACAGGAACTCGATGAAGGGGGGCTCAACACAAGGAATGCTAGTGCAAAGGCCCAGCATCAAGAAAGTAGGGCAAGTCTCAAGGGGCTTCCAGGGGTGGACGGAGCTTCCCCTGGAGAACACGGCTGGTACCCCAGAACACTGTCCATGGCCTCTCGGTCAGACGACCTCTGCCTCCAGGCTCTGCACAAACAGGTTTCGGGAGGTATACTTCGCTCCCAGGGGCCAGCGTTTCACCGAGTGTGTGCTAACACTTCCTGTGTGCTCCCTCCTGTGAACTTTGCAGCCACCTTGAGAGAAGTAAGTACTATCATTATCTTCACTTTACAGATGAGGAGACGGGTGCCAGGAAGGTTAAGCGGCTTACCAAAAACACACAGTGAGGCTGGGACTTGACTCCAGAGCAGCCTGAGGGCAGAGCCCCCTCTCCAGCCACTGTGCTGCGGTGGTCTTGGGAAACCGGCTCCCGGAAAGCGGGCCCTCAGGAGAGGGGTTCCGTCTAGTCCTCACCCGGACACAGGTTGCCAGGAAATTAAAGCAGTAAGGAAGGGGCCGCGGGCTGCCCACCCCCGGGTTAGGAAACCTGGGATTCAGCACTTAGTGCAGGAAGCTGTGAAGCGTGTATGTGTGTTAATAACACTTTGTTCCTGAAGGTTTCTGGGGACTGCTGAGTGCTAGTTCCAGCAAACCAAACATGCTTCAGGTGCAGAGAATCTGTAGAGCTGTAGTTACACATATATATGCATCGATCAGCAGAAAGACCGCGTCCATTTCTAAACAACGGCTAGCATGTTCGAGCCCTACTATGAACACCTCATAAGATGAGAGATCTTACGTGGGGTCTTAGTCCCATGGGGGGCTCTCTCTCTCTCCTTTCCCTCTCCCCACTCCCTTCTTCCTCCCTTCCCTCTTTCCTCTTCTGCCTCCCTCTCATTACCTTCAGCTGCTGGGGAATCACTCAAAGGTCCCTACAGGGTTTCAGGGAAACGTTAGCCTCCCAGATTTCAGAACCGACTGCATAACTAAACACAGAGGCCTAAGCCCCCACGGCTCAAGGACTAGTGACCATCCCAGAAACACATCTTGCATCTTACTGGCTTAGAGAGAAAGAGCAGGTGCTAGGGGGTAGCCAAGGCTTTAAGCTTGAGGATAAGGTGGTCATTGATGTTCTTCTGGCCAGCCATTTCACGAGTCTGCCAGGGACAAGATCTAGGGCAGGCTGAGGCATGGAGCTGACTCATTCCAGCTCACAACGGCGTCCTAATGAAGACTGCGTGTCTGGAGGCCCAGCTGCCTCGACCTGGCACCTGCAACCTGGCGCCCCACCCCTTTCTGCACCCAGCAGCCGCCGCCTCAGCATTAGAGGCAGCGGTGGCGGCAGCACCTGCCCCCTCCCATCGCTCCCCAACCCCCCACCTGGCCGCCCGCAGCCCTCTGCAGTCACTCCTTTCCAACCCAGCCAGCCCTCCGCCAGGGCTGCAGTTGATGAAATCTGGGAGCTATTTTGAAATTTCCTTTAAAAAAAAAAAAGTCCAAACTGATTAGTTGATAATTACATGTTGGAACATCTGCTCTGATTTGTTTTATTCTTTCTATTTTGGAAAATTGGAATACACTG
Source organism: Paguma larvata (assembly GCA_030068075.1). NCBI lineage: Eukaryota > Metazoa > Chordata > Mammalia > Carnivora > Viverridae > Paguma > Paguma larvata. Next base: position 7,598,059 of record CM057831.1, read on the forward strand.
AAGTTTTGCCTTCTGGAATTGCCGGCCTGGCTCTTGGAGTGTGAGCAGCCCTCCTGCTCGACAGCACCTGGCTCGGCCCACAGCCCAGTTCCCAGGGCAAAGCACAACTCTCCTGCCTGAAATAGCAGCGCCCTGGCACCTCCTCGCCCCACTCCTGGCCCGCAAAGGGTTATGAAGCCTCCCTCTCAGTTGTGACCTGCACGAGCCTCCCGCAAAGGTTTGGAGGTGAGGTGAACTGGGCAGGCAGAGTCTGCCGCCAGATTGGGGTGTGGTATGGCGAAGCCCAGTGTGACCCACTTATTACGCCCCCACGCCATCCAGTGATCAGCCGCTTGGCTGGTTTCCCTCTGGAAGTGTCTAGATGCTTCTGTCTCCTAGGCAAGAGGGCAGGTCCATACTGCCCGGCAGGGACTTGCTGTTACTAAGAGGCTGGGCATAGTCAGGTTTGCTCATTACAGAATACTGGCATCTAAAGCCATCACAAGTCCAGACTCCAAGAGGCTGCCACTTGTGAGTGACTGCTCAGAGCCTGCAGGTGTTACTGTCAGAGACTCGGCAGGGCTGAGGGCTGAGGACCTGTGTGCCTCTTGTCATCTCTTCATCCAATTAGCATTTCTGGAGTGTGCATGCAGTACTCGGGGCCTCGTGCAGGTCACCGAGGTGAATCAGACGCAGGCTCTACCCTAAGGGGCTCATGATGGCAGCCCTATTCCATCCCTTCTCCTTGCCACAACCGGGGTGACCTATAAATCTCAGACAAGATATGATTATGTCACTCAATTACCTTTTCGACGGCTCCCTAGTCCCTCTACGATCAAGTCCAAATTAAAGTCCTTAACTTGGCATCCTCTAGATCCGAACCCAACTTAGCTGGCCGGCCTCATCTCTCTAGTCTTTATTCTTTGCTGGCATTCCTCATCTCCCTTCTTCCTTTCACCCGGATACCTCTGACTTGGCTCAAAGCCCTCAACCTAAGATTCGTGAATTTCTCCAGCAATCCTTCTCCCGATCCTCCCAAATTTCTACCAATTCGGATGCCCTATCTCTGGGCTTCTATCCTATCCGGCATTCTGAATTTCCCCCCGCGCTACGCAGCAAGCTTCATTGACACTTCCTGATGACTTCTCCACCCTCCCGCCCAGATCAAAAGCCTATCGAGGACAGATAGCACGTCTTGCTTGCTGTCCTAGCTCAGGCAAGTAGCACGGCACCGAACATATGGTGGTGCTCTATAAATAACTGAGAGATAAGGGAAAGGCTGAGCAAATGATTGAACAGATGAATACATGCTCAGCTTATTAGGGAGATGACATCCCCACATATAACACTGAGAAGCATTATGGCGTGCGTATCAGACAGGGTAAGTTATGTTACGCCTGCAGTAATAAGCAATCGCCAGTTCTCAGTAGCTTATAAAAACTAAAGGTTTATTTCCTGCTCCTGCTATATTTCTGTCATGGGTCAGCGAGATTTTCTGCTCTATGATGTCCTCCCTTAAGAATGGCAGCCAAAGGGAAGCCCCATCTCGGTGCTTCCACAATTGCTGAGGCAGGAGAAAGAGAGCATAATGAATCTTTCACTGGCTTGGAAAGTTTACACTCAGAAGTGACACAAATGATTTCTGCTCTTATTTTGTAGCCCAAGCAAGTCACGTGACCGGACTGAACGTCAAAGGCGCCAGGGAAATACGATCTGGCCGTGTGTCCGGAAGGAGAACGGAAATGTTGGGTGAACAGAATCAACGTTCTTTATAGGAAATCCAGGGAGAGAGATTCCACTTCCAAATGAAAATATCTGGTAAGGCTTTCAGACCAAAGTGGCATTCGACTTTGTCCTTGAAGGCCGGGTTGGGGACAGGCCACTCGGTTCAGTTTGCTGAGCTGTGATTCTACATGCTGGGAGAGCACTCTGCTTCCTTCATTTTCACTCGCTAACCCCGTAGCTGAAAAATTCGGCAGGCTCCCTGTTCTGAACATTATTCCGATAAATAACACAAGGTCCCATCTCTGAGGGAGTCTGCGGTCTAGTAGGAGAGGGAAGTCCTGAATGTGTACAGACATTCATAAAATATGCATGAATGAGATATGCACAATAAAAAGTAGAGCAAAGGAAAAAAAATTCCTTCCATTTGGAGGCATCAGGTTGTGCTTTCTGGAGAAGGGTAGGATTTCAAGAGGGAGAATTAGGGTTGAACGTGGGGAGGGGCTCTAGGTAGAGGACTCAGTACAGACAAAGCCATGGGAATGGATGTTCAAAGAGCAAGCTAACTGGAAGAAATATGGCCAGTGTCTGGGACACTGGGACAGCAGGGCAATGGGAAATCTCCAGGAATTGGGAACTTTCAGAAATGAGGCGTAAAGGATAGAGAAGCCTTATCATTTTCTTTTCCTGAAAACCTCTTCTGAAGCTTCAGCTCAGGAGTCACCACTGAAGGGCAATGAATTTTGGGAGACGGTCGGGTAGGCTGCACCTGACCCCTCACGTGTCACAAGGAATCTCAAACATTCATGACTTGGTGGCTCCTCCACTCCCCCATCGGCCCCCGCATCATGACCCAGATGGCACAAATTTTCAACCTTTGTGGCTACCTCCTACTTTTCATGAGCAGACGATTCCAGGGGAGGCTAGGAGACCCTAGAGACCCTGCATTCTGAAACAGAGCCTGATCCAGGCATCGCCCCAACCTGGAGACATCCTCCCTCTGGCCCCATGGGATTTAGGGCCATTTGCTAGAGCCCAGGGAGTGGCAGGGCCACCCCCATCGATCTGTTCTTCCTGGCTTCGCCCATCACCATCATCAACTTTGTTATATCACTCTCTGATGACTTGGTCACTTTTCAGATCAACCCAGTGTCGAAATAATATGTCGACACAGGCTGTTGAGGTGAGGGTGACCATGATGAGGAATATGGCAATGATTATTATTAGTGTTCATTCTGTCGAGCTCTATTTTGTTTTGTTTTGTTTTCAGTTCAAATTGCTGTTGCTGAGGAATTGTTTCCTGAAGCCAAAATTTCCTGCCTCTCACTCACTTCACACTTTGACTCATTTATTTTTCCTATTTCCCCAAAGACCCTTTGACACTTTGAAAAGTGTTTCACTTAGATACAATCCTGCTCTCTTACCTAGAGTTTCTCCCATTTTCCCCTCCTCGCTTTTTATTAATAAGTCATAAAGAAAGTGTTTCCAGGCAAACATCACTCACTAAGTAATAAAAGCTGGGGCCAGAGGACAGGGTGACGCAGAGTAGAGACTGGGGAGGCGGCCGTGACTCAACAGCACGTCCGTGGGGGCGAGAGGGAAGCTGGTGCTAGAAGAACACTGTGGCTTTATGGGGCACCAAGATTTCCTTAACACCAGCCAGATCAGGTCAGGTGCGAGACTCCGAACTCCTGCATCGCTGAAGCTAAGGATGTTGACAATGGAAGGCTGTGTGTGGATCACCAGCTCCGGCTTTCCCAGGAGAGAACTGAGGTTCGTGGCTTTGCTTAGATGAGTCCATTAGAAGCAGAGCCTGGATCACAGCCCACCTCAAGCCTTCTTGCTGTTTTTCACACTTTCCTCAGATGAGCACACCCACTCCTGTGGCCCCCGGTCAGCAACACTCTGACCCCAGACCTCCCTTCTCTCCTCAACTCCAGAATCATCGTTGCCTATCATTAGTTACAAGACATTTCTACTTGTATAAACCTCAGACAGAGGCATCTGCGTGGCTCAGTTGGTTAAGCGTCTGACTTCGGCTCAGGTCATAATCTTGCAGTTCATGAGTTCAAGCCACACATCGGGCTCTGTGATGGCAGCTCAGAGCCTGGAGCCTGCTTCAGATTCTGTGTCTCCCTCTCTCTCTGAGCCTCCACCACTCATGCTCTTTCTCTCTTTCAAAAAACAAATAAACATTAAAAAAAAAAAAAAAAAGAATAACCCTCAGACACTGGACTCTTTATTGTATAGCCCAGACCTGGCTCACACTTTTGGGCCTACCAAGTAAGCAAACTATAAAACCTCAGGCTTCTTCCAACTGCTCTCTTGTCCTGGGCAGCAACCACGTTCCACTTGAAATCTCTCTCAAAGCCACCCTTCAATCTCTTGGTCATCATGGCTAGTCCTGTATTCAGGTCTCCTCAGCCCCTGTCCAGCCTGCTGGTCTCTCTGCCTCTAGGATCCGCCCTCACCAAGCCACGTTTCACGCTCCGCAGAAGAGGTTTCCTACAGTTCACACCAGATCATGTTTTTCCTATGGCTCAAAGCCTAATTACTCTGTGAAAGCAGAAAGGACTTAGAAGGAACGCGCTAGGGGATGCCGAAGAAAACTGCCCAGCATGGGGCCTAGCCCTGGGCTCTCAGCTGCTGTTTGGCAAATGAATAAATCAGTAATGAGAGAAGGGGTGGGCTGCTATACCAAAATGGAAAGAACACGGACTTTCGTATGTTTCCTGGATCTAGTATCTACTGTGTGACTTCGGGCAAATGCTGAGCCACTCTGAAACAGGGATTCTTAAAAAAAAGGCAACATATTTAATGCTGTTTGACTTAGCTCACGTTATTGCCATGAGGATCAAGTGGACAGTGGCTAGGGAAGAGCTGTTTACAGCATAAAACTGGGGGGCACCTGGGTAGCTCGGTCGGTTAAGTGTCTGACTTCGGCTCAAGGTCATGATCTCATAGTTTCTGAGTTCGAGCCCCACACTGGGCTCTGTGCTGACAGCTCAGAGCCTGGAGCCTGCTTCGGATTCTGTGTCACCCTATCTCTCCCTCTCCCCCACTCGCACTCATTCTGTCTCTCTTAAAAAAAAAACGTTAAAAAATTAAAAATAAATAAAGCAGAAAATAACATGCAAAGGGAACTATTGTTATGTAATAATACTGGCTAGAGTCGGAGGAAGCTCATTGCCTGGTACAGTGAAAAGTGTGATCTTGGACCAATCACTTCTTTCTGGACCCAAGACTTTCCATCAATAGAATGATACTTCGGGACCGAAATACCTCAAATCCCCTCCAGTGCTTGTTCCCTGGGATTTGATGGTTTGACCCAAAGCCCTGTGTGTCCCCAAAGAGTCTTGCTTATGAGCTGTCACAGACCGCTGTCAAGCTGCTGCCCTGATCCCATCTCTGGATTTAGCCTCACTACGTAGGCTTCTGTTTTCATCTGCTAATAAAGATCGAGAGCTTAGATTTAAATCCGATCCTTTCCTTGTTCCCGCCACATATTACAACGAGTTTTGATCAACCAACCTAGGTGGTTCGCATTTTTAAAATTTGAGATGGAGAAAAAGATAATTAAGGAGCCCATTGGCCCTTATTATGGAAAAAAAAACAAACTTAATTATCCCCAAGGCTGGCTCTGGTACAGGCTCATCAAAGAGCCCAGCAATGCCACATCAAAGCCTGGAGTCGGGTGCCGTGGCCAACTCCTCGCTTGTTTCCAAAGCAGTTGTGTTCAAAGGAACAAAAGCTCGGAGTCCGTAGCTAGAAAAAACGTTGGCATCCCCAGCCTGGTTCCCCAGGGCTCCTTCAGTCACCTCCCGAGGAACAAAGAGTAAATTCAGCAGGGAAGGTCCTCATGGGAACTGGGTTTTTTTTTTTTTACCTTCCCTGAAAAAGGTTTGGGCCCCGGGGATTTGAGATCGAGAATGAGAATTTTAACAGGGGTTTGCCCTGGGGATTCTGAAATTGGGGCTTTAAACCCCAAGCATTCATGAAAAAAAAAAAAAACCCAACCAAGTGTACAAATGCAAATAATTCATACTGACGAAGAGTGTGACAGCCTTTCAAATGACAAGCTATAGCGATTCCTGACCATTGTTAATATATATGATGATGGCGGCTACTTCCTGCTCACAAATCCTCTGTGACTCCATTGCTTCTAGAAGGAAATGCAGTCCCTTCATTCTGGCACTGAAAGGCCTTCACCTGGGAATGTTCATCATAGTCTTGCAATCTGATTTCAAAAGCCCTGCATTCCACACAAACGTCCACGTCACACTTTCTCCCTACTTCCCGTGCTTCCAGAGATCCTGGCATTGTTCGTACTTGCTTTTCTTGCGAAACTACTTCCTTCTCTCTTCCTCTTTTCTATCAGTCAGAATCCCCCCTGTCCACAGCTAGCTGTTTGTGTTTCTCTCATAGAGCTTGTTCCTTTAACCCAGCACACTTTGTGGGGTCAGGGATTCTAATACGGACAAGGCTCCCTCCATCCAAGTGCCTTTGGACACAAAGATGAGAGAGAATTCTCGTTGTAGTGGAAGAGGTCATATTCTAGTGCCGGAGATGGACATGCATTCAAACAGTTACATTACGGTATGAAAAACACTACAGCCGGTGCTGTCTGGAAATATAATGAGGGCCAGAAATGTAATTTAAAATTCTCTAGTGACCACATGTTAAGAAGGTAAAAACCAAAGGTAAAATTAAATTTAATAACAAATTTTATTTGACTCGATGAACCCAAAATATCATTTTGACCTGTGGCACTAGACACATTTTGAGTAGGCAAGAGCCACATGTGGCTAGTGGCCACCATATCAGATGGTGCAGATATACACAAAGCATATATAACTGTGAAGACTTCACAGGGAGGGAAGTAACACAGCTAGTCCAGTCACACAGGCTTCGCGGGGTCTCAATGGATGAGTGGGGTTCATCTGGTGGATGAAGGAAGAAGTGCTTCCAGACAAAGTAAACAACCCATGCAAAAGTATAGAGGAAGAAAGGGTATGGTAGAGACACATAAGACGGTATAAGGTAGACAGCACGGTAAGCGATACTAAAAGTGAGCTTGAAAAAAAGGCTTCAGGTATCCTCCTTTGGAACATGAAAGAAAAAAGGAGCAGTGGAGATGTTTAAGCTGGGGAGTCACACGATCCACTCTGATTTTGGAAGATGACGTAAGAAAGACTCCAGTGGTTTAGCCGGGAGGCTCTGATAGCAACCTTACCCATATCCGCCTTGGTACGCTGGTCAGCTACCTTTTTCAGCTTCCCTTGCATTCTACGCTTTCGGTCGGGAGATAAGGAAAGAGAATCTGGAAAAGTCCTAAGTGTTCTAAACAGCTTTGGCCCAGACCAGATACGCTCTTAACCACTCCTATTCCATTGGCATTTATGAATACTGAGGGAACAGGAGAAAAGTAAAAAAGTAATTTTAAACCCTAAAAACAAGTAGTAAATCAAGAAGAGGATACAGAAAAGGAGTCAGGGACCTTGGGGATGATAGAGACACTCGATGTTAGGAGGCTGACTGACCGTCATGAAGAGAAGAGCACCAACCTTTCCATCAGCCACCAACCCATGTGCACAGTGAGGGAGGGAGAAGTACGTTGGGGGAAGAGAACTGTGAGAGGTAGGATACTTGTTACAGCAGCTAGCTGACCCTGACTCGTGAGGGGGCTATTGCTCCGTTGTTATCTGTTATTTGTTTATGGCTTATTTGACATTTGGGTGTACTTGCCATAATGCCTTGCTTAACCGGCGGGGTTTTAGAAGGCAAAGGACTGTGGTCTGTGCTTGACTTGGCCTTCTATCTCTCCCCTCCCCAAGCACAATGATTCACCTTTTAGACAATCAACGATTACTTCAGGAATCAATTACTTTATTAATCCAATAGATCCTTTCATCCCTGTGTCAAAAGACGCCCATAATATGATCCCTTTTTATCAACTACTTCCCCTGCCAAATCCATGAGTCACACAAAAATCACCTCTTGCCAAGATTATTCCTATTGCCTCCGAGTTTGTGTCTCTGCTTCTGCCCTTACTTCCCTTTGGTCTATTTTCAACACAACAGCCAGAGAGATCTGGTTAAGTATAAAGCAGACATCACCCCTCCACTTAAGTTCTCAATGGTTCCCATCTCCCTCAGAGTAAATGCCATTGTTTCCCCAAGGCCGACAGAGCTGGGACTTGTGCCCTCCCTGTCTCTCATTACCCCCTGACATCATCCCCTACTTGTTTACTCTCCTCCATCTATGCTGGCCTTGCACTATTTTTTTCAAACATGTCGGGCACACTTGAACCTCAGGGGCCTTAGCACTTGCGGTTGCCCACCCGAAATGCTCTTCCCAAACACCTGCATGGCTTCTCTTTCTCAGGCCTCAGATCTGTCTCAAATGTCCCCTCCTCTGCAAGGCTTTCTTCAGTCACCTTGTCTAAATTTCAACACCTCTCAATACTGTTTCTTCCCTGTCTCTGTTTTATTTTTCTGCTCAGTACTTATCACTCTCAAACATACTAAAGATGTCACTTCTGTATCTTGTTTCTTCCTTTCTCACCTAGTAGAATGTAATATCTAAGAGGCGGGATTTTCTTTGCTATCGTCGTTACTATGTCCCTAGTGCCGTGCCTGGTACAAAGGAGGAAATCAATCAAGTTCGGTGGAATGAGTGCATAGAGACAGGGAGGCATAGGGCACCAAGAATGCCGAAGGAAAGGAGCAACTCAGGGAAGGCTCATGGCGGAGGAGGTCCCCAACCAAGACTGAGAAGACCCCAAATTGGCTGGGAGAGGTGTGCTAGGGAGCTCATGACAAGCAGAAGGGGCAGCAAACTCGACGACCAGTTTGCATCTGCTGAAGAGAGAAGTGCAAGATGGGAGGACGGAGGGATGAGGCAGGAGAGGTGGGCAGGGGCGAGACCACAGTTTCACCCCATCAGACCACAGGTAGGGGCTTGGCTTGGTCCCAGGCACAGCGGTGGGATCTGCTTTCCTGGTCGACCGTTCCTGGGTTTCTGCAGAGAACAAAAGTAGTGGGGGAGAGAGTAGAGCCAAGATGGAAAGCTAAGGAGCTTCTTGCGATGGGCCTGAGGGCAAGATGACCAGGGTCCACGGCAGGGTGGGGAGCAGAAGTGGAGAGGAGGTGGGATCATGGAGACAAAGGTAAAATAGGCAAGGTCTGGTGATTCACTGGCTTGCCCGAAGGTTACTCTCTGACCCTCCCTTCTGGTTTGGATGGTGGTTCATATGCTCGTTCTGCTGGGTGACATTGGAAACAGGTGCAGAACCAGGTTTGTGCGGAAAGGTTATGACATGAAACATTCATGCAAAGAGATCCAGGACATACTGGAAGACATAAGTCTGAAACATGGGCCCATTGGAGATTCTGGCTAGAGAAATACATTTGGGAGTCAGCAGCAGAAGGATGACAGAAGTGTCCACCTGAGTCAAGTGCAGGAACCGTCACACCAGGCGGCCAATGAGAGCTTACGAAGTGAGAGGGGAAGAGATTCGAATAGTAACAGAGGGGGAATGGATATCACCCTGGGGGACACAGCACGCACGAGATGCCCAAAGTACAAAGTACAAAGGGAAGATGGAGGGTTACAAAGGAAAGCAAGAACTAACGGTAAGATCAAAATCGGGCGAGCAGCAAACTGGTGGGAAAGTAAGTCAAGAAGAGTGGCTGGAGTCTAGCCCAAGAGCAGCAAGGTGGGGGAAGCCCTAGAAAGGATATGGTAGCCTCAGAGGGCTGCCCAGAAATGGATCGATGAGGCCACCCTGGTTTGCAGACTCTTTTCAAAAGTCACAGGACCTCTTCCAGTTGGATCTCACAGACGGCTAACGAAAATTCAAGTCAAGCTACTACTCCGACGGAAGTTGGTTTGGGCCAGAACCTAAGAGCTGGCTCCTACCTGTCTCCCCTCCTCCGAAAGCCCCCCAAACACAGAGAGATTGAAAACTGCTCGTCTAGGATAAAGATCTCTGGACTCTGTGCAGTTAATGGAACACGCACCACGTGCCGCTGGATGTCTTGAGATCGGCAGCTCCTTTTCCACCTCCAACCACCCATGACGTGCTCGGTCGCTTTCTCTCCTCTCTGGGCGTAAGAGGGGAGGGGGTGGGAAGAAGTGATCACGCGGGGTTCTTTGCACACCAGAGTTCTATGGGAATGCAAAGGGAACAGAGACCGCTAAAGATAGGTCAGCCGGTCCTGCTGGGCCTCTTTCTCGCCCAGCGCCATTGAGCGTCCACCCACCCCGCTCTCCAAGCCTTAGAAAATGCTCTCCTCTCGGAAAGCACTGCCCTCAACACCTTATTACCTCTAACAATAGCATTTTTACCAGCCCGGTCATATTTTTGTCTTCGCTGCCCAATGACTATATTTTCCAAGAAAACAAGCTCCTTCGAAATGCGCTGCCCTCTGCCAAGCAGGGGAGTGCCACATTATCTGTGGTGGGTGCCGGCATTTAGGAGGAAATGATTTTCTTTCATCTGTCCAAGTAAATCTTTCCCCAACACTTGTAAAGCTGATTGCTGCCAATTTCCAGCTGGAGAAACACAGCCATTAAGAGGGGGAGACATTAGTAACTGGAAGATAGTTATAACATTTAAAACGGGGGGATTTGCTTTTCCTTTTTTTTTTTTTTTTCCTGCTCCAGACTGTGTATTTTTTCCTTTTATTTTTTCAGTGTTTCACTAGCATTTCTATTTGGGAGGAGGGAAGCGGAATGCATTTGTAAGTGTGTGTGTGTGTGTGTGTGTGTGTGTGTGTGTGTGTGTGTATTTAACACACCATATATAACATAGATATGTTTAGATGATATATGTAAAATATACACATATATGTATATAATATATGGGTACTACACAAAGTATATATGTATATGCCTCTAATCGTGCATGCATATATGAGGTACGTGCAGCTTTTGTAAATGGGGAGAGAGAAGGAGAGAACGGGAGAGAGAAGGAGAGAGAAAGGGAGAGAGAAAGGGAGTGAGAAAGGGAGAGAGGGAGAGAGAGGGGGTGAGAGAGAGAGCGAGACCTCCCTTTGAGCTCATTTCTCTTCATCGCTGTCCAGACATGAAAGAAAGCAGGACAGGCGTATGCCGCACGCCCAACCTGGCCTCTGTGCTGATTCTCCGTATCATATGCGCCAGGTACTGACACTTTGCAACTCTGGCATGGGAGAAGGGGAAAAAAAAGAAATAAAATAAAACACTTCCTCCAAAGAGTGTAGCCACGGGAATCGGAGGACTAAGAGCAAATAATGATTTCCTCTTCTGCTTTTTAAGTAAATACTGCTGCACAATGAGCTATTGGGCAGGACAGGTGCAAAATAATAGACTCTTTTTCTGGTCTCCCCAGCCCCCACGGGGCCGTTGCTAACTGCATCAGGTACTCAATTTTCTTTTGTTATTTAAAGATGTGTTTGTGGATTCCTAGGGGGCGGGGGAGGAGGGGCGAGTCCTGTTCTAGCAGCACCAAGAGGACGGCTTAATTTGTATTTTTGCTTTATTAATGGAAAGCTACCTGTCGGCCCCAGGATTTGTCTACCCGGGGAGGCTTTTAATGCATCTGTCCAGTGCAATGGGGCTTGGGAAAAAGAAACCTCTCTAATCAGCAGATCGTGTCTTGCAGGGAGAGAGAGCGCATCTACCGGAGCGGGCTGGGGCTGGCAGAGAGGGACCCAGGTTCCTGTTGGGATTCTACGCAAGCCCCTGGACCTCTCCGGGCCTCAGTTTCCTCTCCCGTGAAAGGGGGAGGAGAATGCCCATCTTCTCTATTTCCACGGGCTAATGGCGAGGTTATTTTAAACTCAATAGCCTTGAAATATCATAGTGCCTCAAGAGAGTAAAAAGGCACAGTACTGAGGAAAAAAAATGTAACGGGTTATTCTTAATAATGTTTCTATTCAATTGAGTATAATTAATCCTTTCTCATGCCCTCTTCTGAATGCAGTTCGGATAAAGACAGACACATCTGACTGGAGAGGCCCCGAGTGCTCATCTCGCCCAGACCCTCGCTTTAGGGTCGGGTGGCTCTGGGAGGGATTTGGGTCTCTGCATCATGCGCCCCCACAAGCCTCTCTCATCATCAAAGGAGAAAAGTCTAGAGAGAAACCTGGAGCCTCCAGCAAACATTTCCAAACAATACTTCATTATCCTCGTTAATTGCAAAATATATAGATCACCTCCCACGTGCCCACCCCTCATCCTCCTGCAAAAACAGAGCCATGGATACAGTCTGAGGTGGGAAAGAGAGGGGCGCCCTCGTTCCGGGCCTAGTGTCCTCTCCTTGGTCTTTCGTGTCAAAGCCACAGGAACAATCCTCAGGGAGGCCCACAGAGTAGATCTTTTGCAAACGGGAACCGCCTTCGGGTTTAAAAGATTTCGAGAGCTGGCTATAAAGGCAGGGTTATTTAAGTCTCTTGTTACCCTTTATATAGCTCTGGATCCATGAGGGGACCGTTTGGGGGTGCTAGGAGAATTGAACACTCTCTGATTGGCCTGTTGGAGCATTGTCCCATTGGAAGGCCCGGCTCTGCAGGGACAGCCTAGCCTCCCTCACTCCACCCTCACAGCCAACAGTCGACTAGCCCGACCGGACCGCTGGGGGGGAAATACTGTGCGAGGGAAGCCAAAAGCCCTGGAGACCAAGGTCTGCCATAGATCCAGGCTCGGGAGACGCGAGGCACCAGGCAGCTGAGGCCCGCCTGGTTCCCAGCTATCTTCCTCCAGTTTAGCCCTGAGCCAATGTTTCCTTTCCCCTCAGGAAAATTCCTAGGGAAAGAGATGCCTTCTGCCTAGAACGCCAAATTCACACTTGGCACTAGGTACGCTTCGCTCAGTCTTTCCTTCTCCTTTCTCTTTACTTGTCTCCTTCCTGCCTTCTGTGTGAATAATATATTAATCCATTAGCATTCATTAAAAAACTCTGCCTAATTTGGTCGAGCAAATTAGCAGAAACTATGGCTTTTAGTTCAAAGGCCAGGGACATTTGGATGAGAAAAAAAGAGGAAGGGTTCAGGGATGTGTCCATACCTTGGGGCACCACCAGTGGGGGTCAGGCCCAATGGGTGCCATGGCCAAGAACTCTGACCGCCTAGAGGCCGCAGGACAGTGGGTAATGATGGGAAAGGAAGGTGCAGCGAATAAGATACCTGTCCATCTTGTGACAGACACAGAAACATGGCAGTTGAAGATGAACTTTGTCTACCTCATGATTTTGTGTATGAATTGATCTGACTTTTCCACTAGCCTGGAGCTGCTAGGATTCAGTAGATATGGACATTAAGAGAACCTACGCTGGGGGCACCTGTGGGGCTCTATCAGTGAAGCGTCCGACTTCAGCTCAGGTCATGATCTCACAGTTCGTGAGTTCGAGCCCTGCATGGGGCTCTGTGCTGACAGCTCGGAGCCTGGAGCCTGCTTCGGATTCTGTGTCTCCCTCTCTTCTCCGCCTCTTCCCCACTCATGCTCTGTCTTTCTCTCTCTCAAAATAAAGAAAAAAATTTAAAAAAATTAAAAAAAAAAAAAGAGAACCCACTTTGGTGTCAGAGAGCTGGAATCCAGTTGCGCTTCTATACTGTTTTAGCTGTGTGACTTTGAATTTGTTATTTAATCACCAACCCCTAGTTTTCTTATCTGAGAAATGGAGGATGACTGGAATACCCACCTTGTTAGGTTATGCTGATGATACAATAAACAGAACCTTGGAAAGTGCTGGCACAGAAGTGGTTGGCAAATGTTTAGCAATAGTCATTTTGAGCTATTATAACAGAATACTGCAGACTGGGTGGCTTAAACAACAGAAATTCATTTCTCACAGTTCTGGAGGCCAGGGAGTTGGAGATCAGTGTGGAGTGGTCAGGCTCTGGAGAGGGCCCAACTCTTAGTTTGTGGATGGTTCTCTTTCTCTGTGTTTGCAGGTGTCAGAGAGCAGAGAGAGGGGACTTAAGCTCTCTCAGGTCTCTTCTTTCAAGGGCACGCATCCCACCATGAAGGCTCCACTCTCGTAACCAAATTATCTCCCAAAGGCCTTGCCTCCAAATATCATCACACTGGGAACTAGGCTTCAACATAAGAATTTCAGGGGCACGCTAACATTCGGTCCATAGCAAGCGTGGTTATTATCTATCTCCTACCCCCTCCCCATCTAAAAGACTCTCCACTTTTGGGAACACTGACTGTTGAAGATATATTCTAGAAAGGTCTCCTCTACCCAGCCTGCTCTTGCAAACTCAGTTTTTTTGTTTGCTTGTTTGTTTTTTCTTTGAGAGAGAGAGTGTGAGAGTACGCGTGCAAGTGGAGGAGAGGGAGAGAGAGAATCCCAAGCAGGCTCCACACTCAGGGTAGAGCTCTCAACGCAGAGCTCGATCCCACGGCTGTGAGATCATGACCTGAACTGAAATCAAGAGCAAGACACTTAACCAACTGAGCCACCCAGGCACCCCACAAACTCAGCTTTTGACACCAACTCCATCTCTGGATATGTAAAGGACACTTTTCGCATCAAGAAGGAGTTGAACATCCCATTAGAAATCTGAGGAAAAGACACTAACTGCTAACTTATAAAAGAAGATACGTGAATGTTTCAAAAACCTATGTACTTATAAGCCTCGATAGTAATAAAAATGCAAATCGAAACCAATTAAATTACACTCTTTATCATCTAAAGTGGAAAGGATATAGAGTAGGGGGGGTGTTGTCAAAGGTGTGGAGGGGCCAAGACAGTCATCCAGTGTTGACGGAAGTATAAACGGAAGGAACCTTCCTGGACAACAATATAAGGCAACATCCCACCCTTTGTACTAAATAAACTTACTAAAGGGACGAACAGGAAAACGCTGAAATACACCCAAATACACAAAAGAATTGAATGTCTTAGGAAGATGACCTTTCAAATCAACGAAGTACAGATGGATTGTCAGCGACTCTGGTTTGGGACAACTGGGTAGCCATCCGATAAAATATTAAGTTAGAACTCCACTCACCTCTTATGCCAAAATAAACTCCAGGTGGATCAAATACAAAATGTGAAAAAGGGATCCATAAAAGCACCGTGAGAAGACACGGGAGGCATCATTTATAAGCTCAGAGAGATGAAGGCCTTTCCACTAAGTTGCTTCAAATTTGTTTCCGTAAATATATGATTTATTAGGTAACAGAAGAGGAAGAACACATATTGCTGTGTGAAACACAGCCCCTCTTCGTGACAACTGTGTGTAACATTTCTCTACGTGGCCTCATCTGCCAACTTTGAATTTGCAAATAAAGAAGTTTCAAGGGGCTACTTTGGTTCCACCGTGTATTGTGAAATGCCTCCCACACGGAAGTATGGCCATGCCATGAGATGAAAGGTCAAAGGGTGCAAAATCCGGATTAGGCACTGGACACAGAGAAACTTTCCCTTTGCTTCTTTCCTGGATTTCTTGGCTCCAAATATGTTGGGGAAAAGGGGAGGCATTATTTTGGAAAAAAAAATAACCAAACCTTTTTTAAATACTCTCCAGTTTCTTACCTGAAACCATTAGGCTTTTTAATTTTGTTTTTGGAAGGTAATTATTGGGGATATATTGAATTTTGTTAAACACCACCGGTGTCCTGTGGGATCACATTCTCTACATTCAAATGCATTATTATTTCTTCAGCAAACACATGAATATTCACGCTAAGTGAGACAGATAAAACCTCACATGAAAACCAGGTCAAGATTTACCGTCAAATGAGTTTTGGCATGGAGTCCGTGAGAACCCTTTTTGTTTTCGGAGTACTGTAGATAAGACCTGAGGGCTTACGTAAAGAGCGTTTACCAATCAATAAAGACCATCCAACAACCCATTAGAAAACAGACAATGAAACACATAGAAAGTTCACAGAAGGGGAAATACGAATGGTTTTTAGATTAATGAAAAGGTTGTCAACCTCAGTCCTAATAAGAGAAACACAAAATAAAGCTACCGATTTTAAATGCCTGAAGTTTTGTGAGGCGCCGCTATTGAGAGCGTGAGGAAACATGCTGGCCTTCGCTGCTGGGAGGCACACCGTTTAGTGTCGCTTCTGAAGAGAGCTATTTAACGAGACTGATAAAAATTAAACGAAATATACAATTCCACATCTAGGAATCTATTTTAGATGTGCCTGATGATGGGACACTGATTGTAATTCTCTCTCTCTCTCTTTCTCTCATATAATATTATACAATAGAATACTGTATAATAGTTTAAAAGAATGTGACTTAGCTTTACATACTAATATAAAACAATACCCAAGGTATACTGTTCAGCGAAAAAAAAACCCAAGATGCAGGAAATTGCGTGTGCGTGTGTGTGTGTGTGTCCACTGTACGATAAACTGTTTTAGTGTCAGAGACTATGTCTGATTGACTTATCACTTCTCCCCAAAAGCTATCGCATTACTATGTACATAATAGGCGCTTAATAAATACTGAGTAAAGGCAAGAATTTACACAGAGAAAACACTCAGTAATCATTTTATTTTTCATTGAATGCTGGAGTTGACTGGCTACTAGGACGTCACAGTCACAAGCCATCGGTTTTTCCATTCAGACCACCTGGACCAGACAGAGCGTACAGTTTTTATGTGTTAAACTCAGAGAAGGCGAGGCAGAGGCCAGACTTCTGACACTCATTTCCAGCCCTTCCATTAGAGCCCTAGATGGACTCCTTTTCTCCAAAGGCAGCAGCAGGCTGAGTGCTACCGGAATATTCTACAGGCCCAGGCAGGCTCAAGAATCACCACCTCTAACGCAGTCGTCTGCCTCCAGACAGGCTTAGGGCGCACGGATGGGGTGAGGCCCCACCCACTGCTAAGGACGCCCTGACGTACTATGGTCCGCCTTCCGCCATAATGAGCTTCCTCTCTCTCCCACGAGGGCAGACTGGGTGATGATGACATCACACACAGCGAGCCCTGGAAGAGAAGAGCGGTTGTTTTCCTCTTGTCTGATTGTCTGGACTATGGCATAAGTCTAAACCTTCTTAGCAGAGCCCGAAGCGTAAAGCTTGAGACAGAACAATCTCTCAGGGGCCCATAGGCCCCTCATCCATCAACTACGAACATGCCGGCGTCATTCTCAGGGCCGGACCGTGGAAAGGCCAAATCTCACGGACATGGATTTAAAAGTCAAATTCTCCCCCACTCTCTATGGGCTAGTAAAGCGAGATGTTCAAAGCGAATCAGAAAATGACAAAGAGGCCCTGGTTTCCATCATTCTCTCCAGCCCTTCTCCTGTTTCTAGAACTTTCCTCTCAAGCTCTCCCCCCACCAGTGTAAAGATCAGAGGCTTGCCAAGTGTCCCTGCGAAGAGACGCCTCGCGCCCATCTTGCTCCGGTGTTCTTCCTTTGGCAGCCTCCCAGAGGGCCGGTGCCAAGGCCGCGGGCTATCTGGGGAGAGAACGCCCAGCTGGCCACCCTGAGGAACACCACCTCGGAGACGCAGCCAGGCCCAGCCAGGCGCGAGCAGCTGCTGCGATGAGGCTTTGGGGAGTGGAGGCCGGCGTGTGCTCCGCGTCGCCACGGCGCCGTACAGCATCTGCGAGCCGCGAAAAGCCAATGCATAATGCAGAACTGCATGTTCCCACCTTCTAGCTCTTTCTTCATTGTTCTCCCAGGAAGTGGAAGATGGATGGCTCGTCCGTGGTCTCTGCCTACAGTCGTGTCCTATGGCATTATTTCCCCATACCCGGGCAACTTTGGAGAGGCAGAGCAAGGCAGACCACAGGAAGAGACAGCTTAAGCACGGCAGCAGAAAAAATAAAGTGTGGTTGGTTTTAGCTAATTGGCCTCATTTTGTACATTCTGAGATCCCACTACAAAAGGCCCTGGAGCTAAGGGTGAGGCCGAGCACAAAGTTTCTGGTGTTGCTGGCCCTCCAGGGCTGCCGTATCTTAACCTAGGCACCAGGCACCAGAACCCCAGCCCCCACTCATTTGCTGCTCCCCCAAGAGCTTCTATCCAAAGCTCCCAGAGCTCAATTGAAAGCAGCAGGCGAAAAGTCAAATACTTCATTAAAAGCAGCAAGAGACTCCATTGTAAACCCACTGCTCTTGCCCATCAAAGATCAGACACTGGGTTCCAAATCGGTTCTGGTTTCAATCAGAGATCAGATACTTAAGAGGCAGCTTGTGGTGTGTATCTTTTCAATGTGCTGCAGAAAGCCCCTGTTTCTCCTGTTTTTACCTTATTTTTATACCCTATAGAGCCCCTCAAGAACTGCTGCTCATAATACACACACACACACACACACACACACACACACACACACACACACACACTCATTATGCTGAGACAGGGAGAAGCAGAGAAACACTTCAAAAGGTAAGCGTAGGCTTGAGTTTCAGGCTTATTGAATTCCCGGAAATGCTGTCTCTCCTCCTGAGAAAGGTTAGTGTTTGGAAACAACTTTAATCTGGCCAAAGAAAAGGGAAAGAGAGAGGGAAAGACACAGGGAGAGGGAGCGCTGGCAGAGGGAAGGGATGGAGAAAAAGAGAGAGGGAATTGTTAATTTCAATTGATTTTCTGATAAGGTTTCATATCCTGAAGTGTGCTTCAAATCTGAGAAGTGACATCTGCTGAGATCGCCCGTCAGTGTCTGAATTCTCCTGAATGTAATTAGATCTGAGACAAGATAGAAGACTCAGTACGGTGGCCCTTAGGGAGGAAATGGTCTTTGAAAAGAATTATGTTAATCAGACTAGCCTTCTTCTTGCATCTGTTCTGCTGTTATTCTGGGTAAAATTAATAGGTCTAAGGAAGGATCTGATCATAATGACAATCTGGTCTTCACAGCAGGAGGTTTTATAAAGGAGTTGAACTGCGCCTTGTTGAGAACACTTAAAGTAATTAGTTACAGGGCTACTCACTTTCTTTCCTTTTTAATAATAATAATGGTTATTAATGTTTACAAATTAAAGAGTCTTTCTCCAGATGAAAGGAGTACTGGAAGGCAGGCTCAGGAGCAGACGCTCTGCACCTTTATGCCACGGGCCAGGGTGATGACACAGTGGCACCCCTCTTTCCCCGCCAGGCTGCCCTCCCTCTCCCCCCTTCTCCCCTCATCCCCTCCCCGCTCCCTCCCTGGGGCACAGCTGGGAACAAAGTGCCCAGGGCTTGCAGAGGTGGCGGGAACCAGCGGAACTCAGGGGCGGAGGCTGACATGCCTCACCTGTTCGCCCAGTGCCTGGCACAACCGAGGTGCTCAGTAAGTATTTGCCGATAGTTTGGAAGAAAGGAAGGAAGGGGGAAAGGAAGAGAGATGACGGGAAGAGAGAGAGGAAAAAAAGAAAGACAAAGAGAGAAAGGAAGGAAGAGAGAAGAAAGACGAGAAACAGAACAACGGAAAGAAGAGACAAGAAATACAGAAAAAAGGAAGGAAGACTATAGGAAGAAAGAAGGAAGACTAGAAGTAAAAAAAGAAAGAAGAGAGGAAGAAAGAATGACAAGCATTCTCGTCTTACTGCAAGATATCACTTCAAAGACAGGGAGCGTTGATGCTGTAATTTGTGTTAAAGTCTCTATTAGTCTATAAACCAGGGCAGGTAAACCGCAGCCACTGGGCACAGCCCTGCCCACCACCTTATGTTTATACATCAAGTGCTTGGGGCCCACCCATTTGCCTATCGTCTATAGCCGCTTTCACACTACACCTGCAGATTTGTGTCTCTGTAAGAGAGGTCGTATGACCACCAGAGCCTGACTGGACTACGTGGCCCTTGCAGGAAAAGCTTGTCAACCTCGGCTATCATCTCTTGAGAGCAGGTGTCCTATTTGATTTGATTTTCAGACATGCTGAGTGGGGCTGACTTTCCCAGAATAGAACTTCCCACCTGCATGATATTCAGAGACCCTTAAGCCAAGACAAGTACCTCTTGGGGGGGGGGGCAGGTGACACGGCCGTGAGAGGAGAGAGGAGTAAGGAGGGTGAGCTTCTAAACTTCTGTCTTCTCCACCTGAGGCCAGTTTCTAAGGGGATGAGATGTGATGTGTCCGTCCCATACCCACAGGGCTAAAAGCTGCTGCGGCAGGGACAAGGTTGTATAAGTACAACAAACAAGGCAGGATGATGCAAGGGCGAAATCTGGAAGGAGAAGACTAAGGTCGCTCTTCCATTTACTGACTGTATCGTCTTAATTAAATCACTGAACTTATCTGAGTCCAGTTCACTCATTGGAGAAGAAATGGAGATGAAAATAATATAACATTAGAGTCTTGATGCGTTAGATGAGCGAAGTGTATCAAAGAACTTTGAAAGCCATATAACTCTTATGCAAACAGTGATTACATAGGAGTTACAATAGTTATGGAAGAGTACGGTGGCCCTGCATAAGCCAGGGTTTCTGTGCTGTGCAAGGCCAGGTGTTGCTCTCCTGAGACCCAGCTCGAGAACAAGAGCTTACGTCTTAAAGGCATTTTTGGTAAAGCTGGGTCTGTCAAGGCAATCAAACTTTGAAACTCTAATAACGCTCATCCCAGCCCCCAGTGGCATAAAACAACAAGCATTAATTTCTTGCTCATACATCGGCCAGTCAGCTGGAGCTCAGCTGATCTAGAGTAGGCTCAGCCAGCTTTGGCTCCAATTTGCTGGTCCGATTCAAGGAGGATGAGTCTCTCATCCTCTTTGGACCAGCAGCTTCCTAAGGCATTTTCTTTCCACAGTGACAGGAGCACAGAAGCCCCAGCCTCTACTGGCACCGCATCTGTTCACACACCACTGACCCCAGCAAGACAGAGGGAAGCATACTCTTCTCACCATGAGGCCAAGGCAAGTCAAACGTCCAAGCCCAACATCAATGGTTGGGAGCGCACACTCCTCCCCTCCATGGAGGGAGGTCTTTTGGAAGGAGTGAATATTTGTTGACAAATGACCTATTAAAGAAGCCAAAATAGTGGCTAGGCAGCCCCAAGCTATTGGATCCAGGAGCTTAAGCATGCGTATCTTATTTTGATGTTTGTTAGGGGGCCATCACCGACAGCGAGGCTGTACATCCACTTGCCAATATGGTGAACACTTTAGCCTTGACCTCATATGTGCATTTTTTCATGCTCCAGGTACAATGGACTGCCAAGTAATGAAAACTGCATGATTTTTTCGATCACTCAAATTCACTGATAAAATTACATAGACAAATCTTGGCACGATTTAAGAACAAATTTGGGTCCTTTGGAAAATGTATTTGTGAAAAAGATGCAAGACGACTATAGTATACTGGTAGTAAGGAAGCAAAAGGAGCCAGGACTAAAATCAGACGCCAGCAAGACAGCTGAGGTCACCTTAAATAAGAATGACAGCCATGAGCAAGGGGTCCCAATTAATTATACCTTAATTGAAAAAAATGGTCCCTATTCTGGGTCATCCTCACTTTTCTCTAGAGCTATAGGGAATGCGGTGGCATCCTGGGGGGAGGGCAAGGGTAAAGCCAGCTTCTCTGTGTTTCTTTCTCCTCTGCCTTCCTCCTGCTCTGCAAGAGGTAAGGATAAGGTTACCATAGGATCAACAGCTTCATAAATATGCAGAAGAAAGACAAATCAACCTGAAACCCAAGAAAATAATTAAAATATAAATAGACTTGTTTGTTTCAAGGATTTGCAATGAATGCTTGACTCAGTCTGAAGACTAATCAGTGATGGATAATTATACTTGCACACACACACATATCCATGCACACAAAAAGCTATCCCAGGTCCCTTCTAAGCAACAGGAATGCAAACACTGTGAGTTTTCTGGTTCAAGCAGAGAGGAAGTCACCTGAAGCTCCTTGCTGAGTGTGAGAGTTGACTTCACACCTGTTGCTGGGCCAGCAGCCCAGGAATGGGCCAAGGGGGGGGCATGGGTGGGGTTTTGCTGACATCCACAAGCTCCTCCTTTTCCTTCTACTTTCGACCTTCCTTCTTATCTTTTCTTTCCCTTCCTCCCTTTCTCTCTTCTTTCTTCCCTCCTTCCCTGCCCCTCTCTCACCTTCCCTTATTTCTCCTGCAGTGTTTTCTCCCTGAAATTTGACTTTCTTCCTGCTAGAGGAGGTAAGCAATCTATCAACTCATGGACATTTATGAAGGTTTTATTATTGTTCCAAGCTCCGCAATTGCCAGCAAGGTGAAGAAACCCAAGCCTTGATCTGTAGGAACTCAGACTACAGCAGTTTTTCTCAACTGGGCAAGATTTTGCCCCTCCAGGAGACATGTGACAATGTCCGGAGACATTTTTTATTTTTGTGGCTTGGGGTAGTACTACTGGAATTAGCAGGTAGAGGCTGGAGATACAGATAAACACCCTGCAATACATAGAAAAGGCCCCTCTCCCTCTTCTCCCCCCAATTACAGAATTATGGCTCTAAATGTCAATAGTGCTTGGTCTAGAAGGAGAAAAAAAGATACAAACACATTGAAAAGTGACTCACTTCCAGGCTCTGAGGAATAAGGGCCTGCTATATACTATGGCACTTGGGCTCACCTAAATTTCAGGACATGGTTTTCTTTCTGGTCTCTGGATCTTTCCAGTTCTGCAGGCTCCCAGCTTTGCTGCCACCTTTGCGACCTTAGGATTCTTGATTATAATTGCACTCTCAGGAATGAAGTCCCACTCCCCTAATCATTCCTTAGGCCATCTTGGGGTAGCTCAGTATTTGGCCATCTGGCCATCCATCTTTTCATCCACCCATCCATCCATCCACCCATCCATCCATCCATCCACCCACCCACCCATCCATTCATCCATTTATCCAGTCACCAGTACTCAGTAGGCACTATTAGAGTCACTCAAACTCTACTAGGCACACCTCATTCGAAGATAAGACTTCTTGGGAGGGAAAAAAATCCACAGCTGGTATATGAATCGGAAGAGAAAATGAGCTAAGCATTATGAGAGAATTAGTGATAAGACAGGGCGCTCCTTAGGGACATCATCACTGAGCAGAGGGTCTCACTATTTCCTATATTTTTGGTTAATGCCCATGAGCAGTGTGCTAATTTCCTTTTCTTGTTGATGCCTCTAATTTCCCATCTGTGAAGTGGGAGTCCTACTCCTACTCATCACAATGTTCCACAAGAGGTGCAGCCAGGTATTCAGCGTGATCTATTGCTAGAGGTAGGAGAGGGGAAAAGCATACTGAAGGTTAGAGTAGCAGTATCCTCCTATCCCCTGCATTGACTTTGTAGCCTATGGCAAGTTTCTCAAACTTGCTGTGCCTTAGTTTCCTCATTTGTATAATGAGAATAATAATAGCACTTTCTCAGAAGAGTCACAGTGAGGATTAATTGAGCCCATTCATTAAGAGCATTAAGAACAGTGCCTGACACATAGTAAGAGCTCAATAAATATTAAGCATCATTATCAATTGTCATCACTACTGAGAGAGTAGTCACTAGTATAAGGGTTGTGAAAAATTTGGTTAGGTGCTCGAGTCTGAGAGAGTAACGGTGGAACCCTATATTCAGCAATGAGACTCCCAAGGAGCACCCTGTTCTACTGCTGACTGTTAAACCAGAGTTTCTCAACCTCAGCATCACTGATATTTAGAACCCCATCATTCTCTGTTCCAGGGGACTGTCCTGTGCAGCATAGGATACTTAGAAGCATCCTTGGCCTTTACTCAATACATGCAATAATACCCTCCCCCCAACTGTGACAACCAATGTCTCCAGACATTGCCAAGTGTCCCCTGGGGAGAAAAATCACCCTGGTTGAGAACGACGGTCTTAAATGATAATGATAAAAAAAATTAATGATAGTAATAACAATCATGTGTGAGGAATCACCTTTCCATCAGTTGCAATTTCCCCTTTAACTGGACATGAGAGCATCTTACATGTGCTGCACGTAAACGTAGACTAGACGCTGTGGAAATACTTTCATTCTGCAGAATTTGAGACGCTTTCCGACAGTACAGTCTGGTTGGTTTCTCTGAGGCAGTGTGCCTCCAGTTCAACATTGCCATGAGGTGGCTGGATAACAAATGTTCAAAAGAATAAGTTTCCTTCCAAGCAGAGATAACTGAGAATCCGGAGATTAATGCATATATTTCACCCAATTATGATGTTAATATAAACATGACTTCAGAAAGATAACAATATAAATATGTATTAATCAGTAATCACTTACATATATCTATCAAGTCTTTCAGTCACATCGCCTTGGCTTGAGGCCTTGCTCTGGCATTTACTACTGAAGTGACTTTCAGCAAGTTACTTATTCTAAGTCTCAGTTACCTCTTCTATAAAATGGAGCTAATAATCATGCCCATTGCGTGAAGATTAAGTAAGAGAATGCACATGAAGAACTCAGGATCGTGTGTGGTGGAAAGCAAATACTTCACATGTTAGCCATTATTGTTGCTGAAAAGAGAAAAATGGTAAACCAAAAAAAAAAAAAAAAAAGCATATAGGCAGAGATCGGTGACTTTCTCTATTTTCAACCAGCTTCAAGTACCATTGA
The DNA here is from genome assembly GCA_030068075.1 of Paguma larvata. Taxonomy (NCBI): domain Eukaryota; kingdom Metazoa; phylum Chordata; class Mammalia; order Carnivora; family Viverridae; genus Paguma; species Paguma larvata. The sequence continues at coordinate 7,622,216 of CM057831.1, forward strand.
ATAAAATTTGGGGTTCCCAACTGCACTGTGTTGAATAGTGTCCTTTAAAATTCATGTCCACTTGGAACTTCAGAATACGACCTTCTTTAAAAACAAGGTGATTTTGTGTGTGTTTGGTTGGATGGTTGGTTGGTTGCCTGGTTGGCTGGTTTTATTTTGTTTTGCAGAGCCGGTTAGTTAAGATGAGATCATACTGGATTGGAGTAGGCCTTGTGTTCAATGACTGGTGTCCATAAAAGAAGTCATGTTGAAGAAATAGATACATATAGAGGGACAACTACCATGTGGAGGTAGAGACAGAGATGGGAGTGATACCACTATAAGTCAAGGGCACCAGGGATTTCCAGTCACCATCAGAAGCTAGACAAGGTAAAGGAAGAATTCTTCCCTAGATCCCTCAGGAGGCATATGGCCCTACCAACACCTGGATTTCAGATGTCTGGCCTCCAGAACAGTGAGATAATAAATTTCTATCATTTTAAGCTATTCAGTTTGTAGTACTTTTTTATGGCATCTCTAGGAAACAAATATAGTAATTTACTCTGTCTCTTAGGCTCTGCTTGGATGGGATGTGTTGTTTCTTGACTTATGTTAAAATAGGTCTTCCTATAGGTATTTTGAGTCAACTGCTTATTTCCATCAAAACCAATATTACTCTTAATTTCTTCATTCTGTTGATGAGTTTAGTTCTGTTAATGAGAGTACTACAAATAAGACCTGGTGTCCCTTCCTGGGCCGGACAGCTTTGTTGACTCAGGTTCTCATCCCTTCCCTCCTCATTCCCAATGTTTCCCTTATTTCCAGCTGCCCCAAAGGAGCATATTCTTCTCAACTTCCAACTGAAATCAAAATTTGACTTAATTAAACTTGGCAACCCTCCTACTAATACAAGCCTCACTTCATTACCTTCTGCTCATGTTTATCCTGATCAACAGGTCTAAGAGCTCCGTAAGTAGATGTTACCATTTTTTCATTGCACCTACAATAAAGTGTGCCTAGATCCCTGAATTTAATAGGGATCATAAAAGATATCTCTTCTAGCATTCCCCACAGTTCAATACATGAATTTTTTCCACAGTATCATTTTTGTAAATTTTTTAAATTTTTATCTTTTAGAGAGAGAGAGCATGAGTGGGGAAGAGGGGAAGGTGGGGTAGAGAGACAATCTTAAGCAGGTTCCATGCTCAGTGCAGAGCCCAATGCAGAGCTCATTCCTATGACCCTGAGATCATGACATGAGCCAAAATCCGGATTCACGATCAACAGACTGAGCCATTCAGGCACCCTCTACAATATTCTTATCAAGCTAATATCTAGACATTGCTTTAAAACCTCCAGTGATGGGAAATCCATTTCTTTTAACAACTGTTCTTTTTATCTTTAGACATTTCTAGTATTAGGAAGGTTTAATACACAGAGTTAAAACCTGTCATTCCATTCATTGTTGGACCAGAGTTTGTGCCCTAGCCAAAATAGTTCTACTGAGAAAGAACTCTGATACGAATTGGAAAGCAAGTTCCATGGTTCCAAGGCTGTAAACATTCGTCTTCCTTTTTACCCTTGGGTGGTAGCAGAAATAGTCATCAGTAAAAATTAGGGAATGCCCTGTCAAAGTACACCTGACTTTTCTTTAATGATGTTCCCTCAAAGAGCCATAACCATCTCAAACAGGAATAACCTGATCATGACAGTTACTGCCCATACTACCCATTTGACAATTACCATACATTGTCTTCTAATCATTGTTTTTCATCTCATATGTATGTGTCTAATGATGAATTGGTCTTGTATCCATAGGAAGACTGTGGTAGTATGATGGTTTCTCTGCAGTTTTGTGTACTTTGGATGTACAATTTAGTATCCTAACGTTCCAACGGTATCGGATGTTTATTTCCTGGACTGTTATTCATAATTACCATTCCAAACCTGTGGCCATTCTTTTCTTTCCATCATCTGTATTCCATCTCCACTTTTCCAACCCAAATGTGATCCATTCCTCAAGACCAGACCCCATCCCATTTCCTCAAGGCTTTCCCAAACTGTTCTATGCACATCTAACTCACATTCATTCTTTTCTTTTGTAAATTCCTTCTATCACGCTTACCATCTGTCTCCCTTACTTAGACATTTTTATCACCTTGTGCCTACTCTACTTTAACTATTCCCTGTGAGTTTGTGTTGATTCTTCTATTAGGCTCAGAGCTCCTGGAGGGCAGAGACCAATTTTGTTGTTCCGCCCACAGTCTATGTACAAAAGAAATGTTTGTTAAAAATACAAATAAGCTCAGTTGTTGGGAGTGAAGCAGCTTTTGCTGATTGATCCGTGTTCTTTATCTTGTCTAGTCCCTATTCTGACTTACAGGAGGCTTTTATGACAATTGTGGCTCGTACAAGGGCTTCATTCAGAAGAATGAAATGGGCAAACTAACTGGATGACTGGAGCTGAACTAAAGATGGACCTTGGCTAGATTAGTCTCATTGCTATGTCTCTCCTTTGAGTCTTTCTCGTATCTTTCCTGCTCAAGAGACTACTGAGTATTCTTCTATCTAGGGAAGGGATTGGCAGATTTTCCCTTTTGTCTGTAAAAGGCCAGACTGTTTTAGTATTCTAGGCTTTGTGGGCTATATGGCCTCTGTCACAACTGTTCCTTTCTGCCATTGTTGCATGAAGACAGCCATAGATCAAATAAATATGTCTGAGTTCTAATAAAACTTTATTTATACAAACAGGTGGAGGAATGAATTTCACCTGGGACTGATAATTTGTTGGCCCCTAATCTTGGGGAATCTCTATGTTTCTCAGCCTTATTCTATTCCTGTGGCCACACACTGGCTCCTGCAGTCCATCTCATGGAGAATTGCTTCCTTCCCTCCCTCTCTTCCTGCTCCATCCATATTCTACATATCTAATTTGAGTCTCTGCATTTTACCCATGAAATCTTCATTGATTGCTCCAACCTATACAACCCAAGTGAGTTTCCTGTAGCCCATGGTGTTTAGAGTTAGTACCCCAGAGTTCAGAGTATAATTGTTTCATGAATATTAGCCTCCTCTTACCAACAATATTGTGAGGTTCTTGAGGGAAGAGAACATGCCTTATATTGATATAGATTTTCTACACCTTCCCTATTACAGCTTGGCATGTAGTAAGTGTTTAATAAACCCTTGCTAACTGATTTATTGACATATGTCTACAACACTATATATTTGCTCCTTGCAATGTGTGGTGGGCTGAATAAAGGCCCCTCAAGTTGTCCATGTCTCAATCCCTGGAACATGAGGATATTACTGTACATGTTGGTAGGGAGTTTGCCATGTGACTAAATTAAAGACATATAAATTGAGATGGAGAGTCGACCCTGGATTATCTAGGTGGGTCTCATGTAATCACAGGGGTCCTTATAAAAGCAAAGCAGGAGGAGTCAGATGACAGATAATCACTGCTTCTGGAAGTAAATTCTCTTCTGGAGCCTCCATAAGAACCAGATCTGTTGGCGCCTTGACTTTAGCCCAGTGAAACTTATTTTAAAGTTTTGGTGTCCAGAACTGTAAAACAATAAATTTATGTAGTTTTAAGCCATCAATTTGGGGTAATCTGTTACAGCAGCAATAGGAAACTAATACCGTCTGTGACAGAAAAACATTAATGATTAAAAGCATCAAGAAACATATTTGTGCCAATGTGTGGATGCTACAGTTAAACCCTAAGCCAGCTTTGAGCATTTTTTTTTCCCCATGATGAGGGAAACTTTAGGTAGGTGGTAAGAAAAGACTACAGAAAGGTAGATTTGTATATAGGAAGAAACATCCTAGCAACACTCTGTACTTAAGCTATTCTTCCAGGAACAGTAGGAAGAGACTGGTTCTAGAGATGTGGGTTTAAGATCCAGCCTGCTGCTCGCCATGTGACCTTGGGCAAGTCACAATCTCTTTGGCAGCAGAGCCTGACTGCTGCAAAGGTTGTAGGACATCTTCCCAGTTCCACTTAATTGGCCCCAATGAGGCAAACCTAGTCTCTCTGTCCATCTGGATTTAGTAAGACATTTACTAGAAGCTTGCAATAAAGCTACCCAGTAAGAAGCCCAATGGGCGGCTCTGTCATACACCGTGCTGAATACTCAAGGGCTGCAGTCCTGCTGAACCCCTAAGCAGCTTCAAGCCCTCTTTCTGCAAATGAGAAGATGCAATTACTCCAATCAAAGTGTCCAAGACCCAACAGCTAAGTGATTATTTCCAGAAGGATGGGTTAGAGGCTTGTTTTGTTCTTATTTTCTTGAGCTATATGCCTAGATTAATCATAGAGAGGGGGCACCTGGGTGGCTCAGTTGGTTAAGCATCCTACTGGGCTCAGCTCACGATCTCACCATTTGTGAGTTCAAGCCCCATATCGGGCTCTGTGCTGACAGCTCGGAGCCTGGAGCCTGCTTCAGATTCTGTGTCTCTCTCTCTCTCTGCCCCTCCCCCACTCATGTTCTTTCTCTCTCTCTCTCTTAAAAATAAATAAACAAAAAAAATTTAAAAAAATATCACAGAGGCCCTATTGGTGTACCCCAGGCTGCAATTATTGTTCTTTTTTGTCATTTTAACAATGACAGAAATAGTGATGGCAGTTTTGTATGAACAGTAACATTCTGGTACTTGTCTAAGGCCGTCCTTCTCTTGTGTCACTCCAGCAATTTTCCCCACTCTCCCTTGTGTCCTCAAACCCTGCTCACCTCTACCTCTTTCCCTCTGCACTATTAACATGCTCAGATTCTCACTGGGAGAAAACAAACAGAGAAATATTTTCTTGAATCCTGCTGCCTTCTGGAATCACCCGTTGCTCTATTTCTTCCTTCCTTTTGCTCCTCCAAATCCTGTGAGCTCTCACTGCTTCCCCTTATCACCATCCTGCACCCCTGAACATCTTTCATTCTGGCTCCCATTTCAAATAATTAACTCAAATTACACTCTATACAACTGAACTTTTCTTAATTGACAACTTCAAAGGCTCCTCTCGGTTCCTCATCTTCTTTGACTTCTCCGCAGTGTATAATTGGCCTCTCCTTCTGGCCGCTATCACTTCCCTTAGTTTGCAAGACAGTGCCTTATCCTGATTATGCTCCTCCATTTGTAATCTCTTCTCTGCCCTTTGTCTTCGGCTCTCCCTCTCTTCCCTGTCCCCAGGGGTGGTTGGTCACCAGTTCCTGCATCTATTTCTCCTCTCCTCCCCCTACATTTTCCACCTCAGTGACCTCATGTACCCATGGCCTCACCATCATCCATACACTACAGATTCCATTTCTAACCACCATCCCAAGTTACATTTCCACTTTTCCAAATATGTTGTAGACATCTCCATGTGGATGTTCAAATGACATACTGAAAAAGCTCCAGGTCTGAACTAATGTTCACGTTAGTGAAGTATACTCTATGGGTTAAAAACATGACTTTTCAAGTTTTATAGGCTTGGGTTCCAGACTCAGCTCCTCACTGCTTTACCTGTGTAACTCTAAGAAGCTCATTTATTTTAATGTTTATTTATATTTAAGAGAGAGACAGAGAGAGAGAGAGACAGAGCGAGAGTGGGGAGGGGCAGAAAGAGGGAGACACAGAATCTAAAGTAGACTCCAGGTTCTGAGCTGCCTGTGCAGAGCCCAACGTGGGGCTTGAACTTGAGAACTGCAAGACCATTACCTGAGCCTAAGTCGGATGCTTAATTGGCTGAGTCACCCAGGCACCCCAGAAATTCCTTTTTTTAAGTTTATTTATTTTGAGAGAGAGAAAAATAAAGGAATGTGAGCAGGGAAGGGGCAGAGAGAGAGGGACAGAGAGAATTCCAATCGGGCCCCTTGCTGTCAGAGAGCGCAGAGCCCAGTTTGGGGCTCCATCTTACAAAGTATGAGATTATGACCTGAGCGGGAGGCTTAACCGACTGAGCCACTCAAGTGCCCCAAGAAATTCATTTTTGCGTCTCTATTTCCTCACCTGTGAGATGGGAAGATATAAGTATCTACTTCACAGAGTTCTTAAAAATATTTAAAAAGATAATGCATCCAAATCACCATGCTTATTGCCTGAAACATACTTATGGTTCAATAAATATCAGTTGTTATTACACCTGCCTTACCTTTTCCTGTAAATGATATATCCTTTTCTCTTTTCAGTCATCCTCAGTTGGTCATCCTCGACTCCATCCTACATCCACTTAATTGTCAAATGTTGTCAATTATTCTTTAATAATATGTTCTGTTTCTATTTGGGGCTTTTCATGTGCTCAGCCTTCTTGCTAGCACCAACTACAACTTGCTGTCCAGTATCTCCACCATATCCTCAACCATCCAGTCCATCCCACACACTCGAGGGTTTTATCTTTCTGGACTGCAGATTCAACACATCATTTTTCTGCCCCTACACTTTCAATGCCATCTTATTACATTACAAGTAATTGGCAGTCAAGGTTCTCCATGATCTTATCCTTGCCTGCTTTCCCAGCATTACTTCCTACAGCTGTCCTGTAAGCATCTCAAACTCGACCCAAACTTAGTATATCATCAAAAATTATCTTGCTTTCCCAGCTCTATCTTTGCTCATGCCATTCCTACTACTTATACTGCCTTGTCTGTCTGGTTTGGGTAGAGTTTGAAAATTGATCCCTTTCAAAGTCCAAGTAAGAGGTGCCTGGGTGGCTCAGTAGGCTAAGTGTCTGATTCTTAATTTTCGTTCAGGTCATGATATTAGAGTCAAGAAATCAAGCCGGGTCTTGGGCTCCACTCTGGGCATGGAGACTGCTTAAGATCCTCTCTTTATCCTTTGGGGCATCTGGGTGGCTCAGTCAGTTAAGAGTCCAATTTTGGCCCATGTCATGATCTCGCAGTTTAGGAGTCTGAGCCCTGTGTCAGGCTCTGTGCTGACAGCTCAGAGCCTGGAGCCTGCTTCAAATTCTCTGTCTCCCTCTCTCTGTGCCCCTCCCCTGCTCATACTCTCTCTCTCTCTATCTCTCAGAAATAAATAAAACATTAAAAAAATTTTTTTAGAGATTCTCTCTCTCCATCTTTGCTCCTTCCCAGCTTGCTTGTACACATGTGTGCATGCACTCTCTCTCTCAAAATAAAATTAAATTAAATAGTCAAGTAAAATGGCACTTACTCAGACTTAGTGACTCTTAAATATTTTGAGTTTGAAAATCTGATCAAAATTTAGATTTTTCTCCAGGAAAGATACAAATGAGCCAACAGAACATTTGCATGTGGTTTTAAAGGCTCATGAAACATCCCCTTTCTATTTCCTTTTGTCCATCACTGAATTATTTTCTATTTTTAAATTACATTTTATTTTTTAATCCTTCAATTCTTAAATCATTATGTATCTCTTTCAAGGAACTCATCACATTATTCCTGGTATTTCAGTTAGTGTTATTTCTTAAAGTTTATTTATTTTGAGAGGCAGAGCCCACACACATATGTGAGTAGAGGAAGGGCAGAGAGAGAGGGAGAGAGAGAATCCCAAGCAGGTTCCACACTGTCAATGCAGAGCCTGATGCAGGGCTTGAATTCGCAAACCACGAGATCATGACCTCAGCTGGAATCAAGAGACAGATGCTTAATCGACCGAGCTGCCCTAGAGCCCTCAGTTAGTTTTAATGCAGGCCTTCCTTAACTTCCAGAAAAGTATTTTCTTTGGTGTTGTTATTGTTACTTTTTTTTTTTTTTTTACTTTCTGTCTTTCTTTCTGTCTTTCTTTCTTTATTTTTTTTTTATGAAGTTCAAAGACCATGAGCATTAGAATCACATGAGGGCTTGGTAAAAATGAAGATTCTTGAGTGCAAGTCCAGAGGTGACAGGGAAGGAACCGAGAAATGCTTCTCTATATGCCTCCACCACTGAGGTCCCCATGAAAGCATGGTCTCATCCCATGCCTAAGCCAGTACCACAGAGGCAAGATGTACAAAAATAGCCTTGGTCTCCCTTTAGCCCTTCTGGTCTGGTGTGGCTGGGAACTGTCTAGACAGTAAGATAATGATTTCTCCTGCCATCTTCCACTGGTTTATTGGATTATTTCTACACCAGCACTTTTTGAATTTGGAACAAAGACTTCTATGTGTCTGGGGTTATTTTATCTGGATCCCTGAGCTGTCTTCTGTATAGATGACTTGTTTTTTTTCCAAACTCCTATCCTGCATTGGTGAGGAGGTTTCTACTTAGTCTTGGTTTGATACATCTTAACACAACTTTATAGAGAATTCCAGCAAGCTTCCTAATGGAGCTTGCCTGAATTATGATAGCAATTTGGGTAAATGCCTTATCGTCCCTCTCTGACTGTGAAGTTCTTAAGGGTAGACTAAACCAATTTCCAGATTTGGCATATCCATTGTATTGCCTTATTTCACTCAGATAGATGAGGTCTCTTTTCTCTCCCTCCCCATTCTGCAAAGGTCAGAGAATATTATAGCTTCCTTTTTTCCTATCTACAACCTACCCATTTTTCAAATTTCACCTCTTCTACAAAGTTCTTCCCAAGAAGCTCTAGTGCACATTGATCTCTTCCCTTCTGAACTGCCAGAGCACTCAGAGTCTATTATAAAAATTCCTTATTGACCTGTGATTGTATTCAGCCCACCACCTATGCTAGTATGTCACAATGGTGAAGTTCACGGGCTCTAGAGCCAAGCAAACCAGAGTCTGACATTCAACTGCAATACTAAGGAACAGCATGGTCTGAATTTAGTTCTGGGACTCAGTTCAACATCTATAAGAGAGTAGTAATATCATATATACTTCATGGTATCTTTATGAGAATTCACTGAGATAATGCATATAAAGCCCTCCACATATGCTCAGGACACAGTAAATATTGAATAAATGTTAGTTTTATAGAGATGTCTTGTATAAGTCAGATTAGGTTAAGTCGTGCTATAGTAACAAAGAATTTTAAAACAATGCTTCTTACAAAAACAAAAGGTTATTTCTTATCCAAGATACATGTCTAGGGCAGCACACTTAGGAATCAGCTCCATATTGCTCTACCCCCAGAACCAGGCTGACTAAGAAGCTGTTATTGGAACATGGCCTGTCATCACAGCAAAAGGAAAGGAGACTATGGGAAAGCAAGAAGTGCCTCTTAAACTTCTGTCTGGAAATGACACCCATCTCTTTCCCCTGCATTTTATTGGTCAAAGTCATAAGACAGAGTCTGACTTCAGTGGGACAAAAAAAGAATGATTCTCCCTCAGGAAGGGGAGGGGAGAAATAGTTATCTTGTAAGTCTTTCATTTATTTTAATTTTCCAGCATCGGTTATTTGACTGATGTATCTTTTGTATTCCTCAAAACCTAGCACATAGTAGGAAGCGAATACATATTTTATTGATGGGTAGTAGGTGTTCATCATGTCTCTACGTTTTGAATTGAGTTGAGTGACTGAAGGAGAAGTTCCTTGGTGATATATAGCAAGGGTCTGAAAGTGACAAAGTGTCAGCTGATGAATTGACAGCAAAGGATCATAGATCTCTGTTTCCTTAAAACAAATGAAACCATCCACCTGGTACATATGCTTAGCTTGAGTATCTTCCAAGTCCACATTTGCCTTAAGATTTCTTCTTAGAGGAATTTTTTCCTTAGTTCTCTGCAGAATCCATGAGGTTGCTGACATGTTTCCATTTAGAACCACGAGTCCACCATACACAAAATTCTTTATTTCTTCCTGGGTCCTGGCCAGCAATCAGAACCCAATGCCTCCGAGTAATCCTGGGGATATACCTGTGGCCTGGACATCTGGGCACCTGGCTTCCTGCTCTCATGAAAGATGATTCTCTATTCAAATAAATAAATGCCAAAGAGATATGTGGACAGTCCAAAAGTGTTAAGTCTTGAAAGAAAATAAAACCTAACTTCCCAGGAAATTCTGGGTATCTCCCTAACTAATTATTCATTATCGTCAACGATCTTGCCCTGGTTTTATCCCTAACCTTGAGTACATTTCTTTCAAGTCTCTCTCAGCCTCGAAACTTAGCATCAAAATTCCTTCCCGGGGCAAGGTATGGCTCCAGTGCTTCTGTGGCTTCACCAGATACCAACGTCCCTGGAGTCTTTCTCCTGCCAACAGCAGATTAAGCCTCTACTGGGAGAGTCTCTAGCTTCTCCAGAGTTTTCTTTTCTCAGTCAGCAGAGATCAGACGTCTCACACGACCTCACTACCAAGTTCTTCCATCTCAGCACTGGAAAGAAATTTCCAGCGGGGGGAACGCTGTCTCCTTTCAAGTCCCCTACTCAAAACTTACCTTCTTCTTCTTCCATAGGGTAGAATCCCAAATGGAATCCAGGGGCTCTGAAGTCACACAATGCTGCCGGTCTGGGGTGTTGGGAAGCCAGGGAGAAGATCAAAGGGCTTCGTGACAGCAAAGGATGCCAACCTATTTACTAACTCACTCTTTCCTTCTTTTCTTCTTAGCCTCCTTCTTTCATTCTTATCAATATTTTGACTGAATTATGTGTAAACTGAAATTTGAATTGATTGTAAAAGAACCTTCAGCAGCCGGTTCTTTTACAATCTAGTGCTTTTTGATACAGACTGCCTGCTTTTAAAAGCTACATGCCTCTTTGCAATGCAAGCCCGTAGCAAAATAGATCACTATTTAAATGTACTTATAACTACCTTACTTTCTATTACAAGTCAGGAGAGTTAGAACTGAGAATTCTCCACTTTGTTTTTCACTGTAATACCCTCAGAGATCAACATACTGCATGGCATACAGGTCTCCAACAACAAATTGTGGGTGAAAGCATGAATGAAAAGCATGGTGGTGGATAGATATTCAACCCAGGGCGACTTCCTGAGTTCAAAACTCAGTTCCATGCTTCCTAGGTAACGTTTCTCTTTCCTGCTTCAGTATTCTAGTCCCCGAAATGGGAACAATACTGCTTGGCTTAGTCAGGGTTCATGCAGATAACGTAAGAAAACACACCAGGTATTCTAAGCAGAAAATGATTGAATACGGTGAATGACGTGCTTACAAAATTACTGAATGATGGGAGGAGCAGGTTCCAGGATCAGCCTCTTCAAATAACTGGCCTAAAATTGTCCTACTGGCCCAGTAAGAGAACTCCTATACCTGCCACAGTCATCAGGCTGAGGAAATAGGAGGTCACTGTCCTAACTGCTAAATTTAGGAACACATCGTGTTAGGTATAATTCGATCATCAGAAGTCACCAGAATTGCTGTCCCGAGGAATATCTGAAATGGAGCGATCTGGAGCTATCTTCACAACTGCGAATTCCAGAGTCAAACGAACTAGTCCAACCGGACCTGTATTAGGAAATGGACTATCTCCCTACCTAACACATCAAGGATTTCAAGTCTCAAGAAAGCTGACTGGATAAACAAAATCACAGGTAGACTCTAGCTAGAAGGGAAATGTAATTTTCAGTTTCCCATGCACTAGAGTATACGTCGGAAGCAGTCAGAGAAGGAGGTACAGGAGACATTGAGCAAGCCAGGCCCTGGTATCTGCTGCGGGGTTTAAGGGAGATGGGACTGGAAAGTGCTCCGGCACGGTGTCTGGCACGTGGCGGCTGTTCTTATTTTATCCAAGAAGATCTATCGCATTAGCTTGGGCGGTGACCATGGACGCCTATTTTTTAAGTGCTACGCGCAGAGAGGAACAAGTGTAATTAGCTAAGCCCACAAAATTTAACTGTTATTTTTGGGACCGGACTTTGGCAGAGTCTATGCATCCCTCCCCAGGCCCCACATTCCTGGTTTCCTTCCCAAGACGGACGATGAAGGCAAAACCTCCTGCCCAGGGTTCTGGAGAGAGGCTGCAAGGCTCCTGCTGAGGGCTTCCCCACCCTCCACCCTCCACCCTCCTGGAATCCACAGCACCTGCGGTTGGGCTAATTGCTTCAAGCTGCAATTATCTACAGACTTCTCTCCAATAGTTTGGTCCTTTGTGACTTGAGGGCAGAATGTGTAGGTGTTTGTGCTTCTTTGGTGTGAGAGACGCTCATTCCGGGGGCTGTTTACTCACTTCTCAATCAGAGGTCTTTTCCCTCTGGGATCAATTCGAGTTCCCCTTGCCTCCTTTTATTCTTCCCCAGCCACGTCTTCTGAGGACACTTCTCTCACCTCAGATAAGTCCATTCACAATATTTCAGGTACACCATCTACATACCAGTTTCTACGCTAGGTCCTGTAGGTTAAGACTCAAGGTTTGTCTGCGAACACCTCTGCCTGCACCTCACATTCTCTCCCAGAACCCACTGGATGGTGTAGGAATTGGGATCCTGGCGATGAAAAGCACTGAGACCCTCAGGCTAGTCCCAGCGGCTGCTGTATCCCCGCTGTCCTATGCCTAGTTTGAGAGCAGGGAAAGGGAAATTATAGCAAAAATAAGACACACGCCCTCCAACCCAGCTGGGCCCGTTCCCCAGTGTGCTGACGGGACAAGAAGGCAAAGCTACATCCTGGGGGGAGGGGGACAGGACACCTTTCCTGGTCTCTCTCTAGAAACAGCTGGCTATACCCTTTTCTTGTGGAATCCAGCCCCAGGCACCAAACCTCAGGACTGAGCACTCCTCACCTTCTTACGGTCCTCCAGCTCCTGGCTGTCGCTTTTATTTACTGGCTGTTACTGAGGGCTGCCGGGAATGGCAACTAAAATGCTCACGTAAGGGTCTGAGGAGATTTATTCCAGTGCCATCTTGGTGCTCGTTAAAAAGCATGTAAAAGAGGCTGCTGGGAGGTGATCCAGAGCAGACCCAGCCGAGAGAGTGCACAACTCCGACACGGAAGCTGCCGAGGGGTATTTATGGTCTTCCGAGCGAGGCCAGATGGCTCTGCCTAGCAGCCGGGGCCCTCGGAAGTCTGGACAAACGTCCCCAGCATCCCCCCCGCATTGCTTCACCGGCACAAACCCCTTGGCTCCCAACCAGCAGGGGCCTCACTGCTCAACCCCCCAGCGACACATTCCTTGCACCCCTCCTGCGCCTGAAGAGTCTCTGTCTCTCTTCCCCCCACCTTATTCAACCTTCCCCCTCCTGCAAGGTGTACCCTCGGCAACATCTGCCTCACTGGTGCGGATCATGTGAAACTTCCCATGGCAGATGGAATAACAGCCCCTGTCTGAGCCCTACTCCCCTGCACCCATGGCTACGTCCCTGTCTTTGGAGGACTGTTCAGATGTGCTTACATTAAGGACCTCGGATGGGGAGGTGTCAGTGGATTTTTGGGGTGGGCCCACTGCAGCCACATGGTCCTCAGAAGAGGGATGGAGGAAAAATGAGGGGTGAGGGCAGAGCCAGAGGCTGCAGTGATACGCTGTGAAGGGGGAGGAAGGGGAGGTGAGCCAAGGAGGGCGGGCAGCCCCCGGATACTGGAGGAGGCAAGGAAACGAATCCCACCCCTACCCCCCATGACTCCAGAGGAAGGCAGTCATACCAACACCTTGATTTCAGAGTTCTGGCTTCCGGAAATGTACGAGAATAAATGTGCATTGTTTTAAGACTCCAAGCTGGTGATAATTTGCTAAGCAGCCCTGGGAAAGTAGCACATTCTCTGTTTCCTGAGTCTGCTTCTGGCACTCATTCTGCTGCCTCATTGCATTCTGCCTCACGCTATTCCCCGTGAGGAATAGCTCCGCTATTCCGCTAGCTCTTGTCTCCTCACCGGGCCTGGAGCCCCCGGGGGAAGGCAGGGGACACACTTTACATAGCTTGTGCACGTTCCCAGGGCTTACTGTAGGGCTTAGCACATCCTGAGTGCTCTGCAAACCCCTAGAGAAGGAACTCCAGTCAGACGGGGAGAAGCGCCCTGCAGGAGTAGCCACCTGCAAGGTCACCCGTGGGCATACGCACTGCGCATGCGTCCCTGCCCGACTGGCTGGCTGACGGCATCCATTCTAGAGTTCTCTTGGGGCTCCTCTGGTCCAGGCACTGTGTTAGGTCTTAGGGATACAATGGTGAGCTGGGCAGGAAGTTGACGGGCTGGTGGGAGAGACAAACAGGCGATGACAGTGAACCGTGCTGTGGGAATCTGGGCAGGGGCAACTAAATTGGTCTGCAGAATCAACAAAGGCTCCCTGGAGGAAGTGACCTGTAGGGTGAGAGACGAAGAGTGGCTAAGGTTCAGTCAGGTGGAGGCGGCATGAGAAACAATGTGCAAAGCAGAGATAGATATGTATACACCCAAGTTCATGGCAGCACTATTCACCAAAAGGCAGAAGCAACCCAAGTATCCATTAATGTGACTGAAGAAATAAACCATGGCGTGTACATACAATGGAACAGTATTTTGCCTTAGAAAGGACAAACATCCTGGAGCGTCTGGGTGGCTCCATTGGTTAAGCATCCGACTTCAACTCAAGTCATGATCTCATAGTTCGTGGGTTCGAGCCCCGCATCAGGCTCTGTGCTGACAGCTCAGAGCCTGGAGCCTGCTTCTGACTCTGTGTCTCCCTCTCTCTGCCCCTCCCCTACTCGAATTCTCCCTCTCTCTCTCTCTCTCTCTCTCTCTCTCTCTCTCTCTCTCTCTCAAAAATAAATATACATTAAAAAAATCTTTTTAATTAAAAAAAAAAGAAAGGACTAACATCCTGATACATACTACGACCTGGGTGAACCTCGAAGACGTTGTACTAAGTGACATAAGACAGTCAGAGAAGGACAGCCACTGCATCATTCCACCGAGATGAGGTGAGTCAAATGCAGACAGACAGACAAAAGGGACAAGAGCAGCTGCTGGGACGTAGGGAGGAAGATGGGCAGATTTTGTTTAAGAGGCACAGAATGTCAGCTTTGCACAACGTTTCTCTTTCGAGATCCGTGGACGGATGGCAGCGACGTCCGCACAACAGGGCGAATGTCCTTGATGCCACTCAACTACATACTTGTAGGTGGTTAAAATGGTAACTTTTAAATATTTTACCTCAATAAAAAGAAATTAACTAATGAAACCAAACAATACTGAGGCTAGGAAGAGGCTCTTCACCTCCGGACACAAGTACCGTTAATCATCACTAAGCGTCTTCCAAAGATGAGTAAGACCTGCTTCCTGCTTGGAGCCTCAGAGCTAATAAGGGAGAAGCGTGCGAGCTGACCCCTCTGTCCTCCGCTCCCCCGCCATCCGGGCTGCACGTCTAACAGCCCGCCTTTGTCAGACTTTGGCGTGTAGCCACCAAGCCTGTCTTCCTTACTTCAGAGGTCTCTGTGGGGTACCCCTGAGGAGCTGGGGTCTTTCAAGTAGCAGGCATGAGTCACTGACTGACACACAGGTTTGGGTCATCCTAGGACAGCGCATGCACACTCTTCAGCAGTGAAGTTAGAAGTTCCCTTGATGCCTCCTTCTGCTGCACTCCGCTGATCACCGCTCTGCAGCTGGTGGGGGAAATGGATGCTCTTTTAGGGCCCAGACCCTTCAAGGGGGACCCACAGCAGAGGGAGGGCACATGCGACCACACAGAGCTCCTGCCTGCTCCCTTCTCCTGCAGGGGCCATAGCTTCACGGGGGAGGTAGAGGTGGTTTCCAGGGCAGCCTCGCTTGGCACCAGGGTCTCCTGTCTCTCCAGCCCTCAGACCCCATGGCCAAGCCTAGTTTGCCTTCCCAGCCTCATTCACTTAAGGAGATTTCTTTCTATAGGTTCTCAGTTCTCGCTCTTTTCTCTCATCTTCCCTCCACTCCCCCCCTTCAGTCCCTCAGATATATCTACGAAGCTCTGAATTCCAGCTAAAGCAAAGGTTCAGGTTATTTCCCACAGAGCTCCCAGACCCCAGGGAAATCATGGGATGTTGCTTGACACCTGTAACAGAGTCTCTGAACATTTTGTGACAGTTGGAGTGATTTCTTCTGCCCAGAGCACAGAGAAGGCCTCCAGGGGAGTGTTGCTTAACCTCCGAGTTGTCATATTCTAGTTTCTGCCAAGCCACCCTTTTACACCAATCTGTACTACAATCTTATAAGTGTTTTGTTAGCACTTTCGAATTGCATGGTACAGGGGAACAGAGGCAGGAGAGATTGATTCTGTCGAGGGGCGGTTGTTCAAGACAAAGGAGTAGGGATGGGGTGACACCAGTACTCCCTGTGCGGGATACGTGGGAGTGCAGAGCCCTGTTATCACTCGTGCCCTTATTTCTCACATGCACACGTTCTACAGGTCAAACCTCGTCCTGAAGGACAACAGAGACACGCCATCGGACGGAGACAGTGTGGGCTAGTGGGAAAGCCTTGGCCATGGAGCCGGAGGACTCGGTCCACATCCTCACATCTCCCAGGACTGTGAGCCTATTGGCTCTCTGCTGTGACCACCTTCAGGAAAATATACCACCATCGACTGTCATCGGTACCTTCAGTGCCTTCCGTATAGGAGCTCCGTGACAGCCAAATGGGATGGCATATGAGAAAGTGCTTCGAAAACTGTCTAGTGCTCTACAAATATAAGAATAAAAATGATAGTGAAACAACCAAAAGAATATTTATCATAGGAAAGAATAATGATAAAAAGCCCAGCATAAATCAGTGGGCCTATGAAATGGCTGATTATAATCTTCCAAATAGCACATTATGGATATTTGTCATGGCCAGAGAAGCCTCAGTTTGGCAAGAAAGGTCCCCAAGATTCCCGTGTAAGGATCCCTCTAGGTCATGGATCGGAAGGGATAGAGGATGTGTCCCCACCATTAGCTGTCAGAAACCATCCTGAGCGATGTCATTCCACTGTGCCCAAAAGGAGAACAAATCTTAGAACATGCATGATGCCATACTCTCGTGGAATGCAAGAGTCAACAATTAGCCACTTTTTCCACTTGAACCGTCACCTTCAAGAACAGGTCCCAGGGAAGAGCAGAGACTGGCTCCCTGCTCCTCCACCCACAGCCTTGCATCTCCCCCTCTATTTCCCCCCTCGATCCTCCTGTCTGGTAGAGGCCGCCCCCAATCACTGCAGTGTGACGCAGGTAATCAGAGGTGGCCATGGGGAGAGAGGGAGGCTCAGCCCGCACTCAGCTAAGTGAGAGGGCTGTTAACAGTGAGGTCGGGGAAGGTCAGGTAAGCTGTGCAAGGCCCACGTTGCCATGGAGTTTGTTGAATTAGACACAGAACAAGGGAATGCTGGTTGAGGAGGTGACCCTGGCTGCCGGAGTTATACACTCCCTGCCAAAAGTGTAGCCCTACTAGACAATCGCCTTTCACGTGTGGGGATCTGTGCTCTGAGGTGGCAGCGCTAGGCTGCCTTACGTTCAGGGAGCAAGGGCGGGAAGGTCCACCACAGAGTGTGTATGTAGCACTGGGTGGCAACTAGGGAATCAGGACAGTCAGCAAGTGCAACACTGTGAGTGGGAGTGACCAGAGTCAGTGTAGACATCAGACTTGGGAGGTGTAGACCATGGCTGGTAAGGGACCTACAATACCTTTGTTGGCTGTCAGCTACCTGGTGTGGGGCCGTGTAGGGGTGAACTTGAGGGTAAAACCTGGGCATCAAGGCCCTTCTGCACCCTTGAAACCACTTGCCTCCATTTTTAGCCTTCTTTTTTCTCACCATCCACACTCCCACCTCCCCATGGAAGTGTCTCCTTGCTGCTGGAAAGTCCTTGAAGTTACCACCCATTTCTCAGATCTGCTGGGCACATGAGTCTACTCTTTGACGCGAAACTCACCTTTAGGAAGACCAATCAGTCCCTGCACTCTGTGCAACCTCAGGCTCTATCACCTTATTGCAACACACAATCCCACAGACAGGCTTCCTGTGTAAGTTGCTAAGAAGCGTTTATCACCTAAACATGGGCCCACGTTTCACAGAAGAGGAAGCAGAAGAAAACTGCCGCTAGAGAAAGCTTGGGTAGATGAAAGCCCGTCATGACATCTGACTCCACGCTTGCATTGTGTTTTAGTATTGCTGATATTAAAGCATGATAAGCAATATCCTAGTTAATTTATCATTGGCCTTCACCTTATGCTTTTGCAATATTTGCAATTTTCCCCTCCCAGTCCCCAGAAGAGAATAGCAAATATTTTACTTTATTAAGCACTTTATGGATAAGATTCAGAGGTATAAGAGCTATAGGTATATTAGGTAATGTCCTAGTGTTAAGGTTTTAAAAGTGGCTTTTGATCTATTTTGGTGTTTTTCAAGTTTCTTTTGCGAACTAGGCAGTTTCTTGGGCCTAGGCTTTCTTCCTTTTCTCAATATCCAATTTATCCACACACTATTTTTGAAAATAGACTGTATGCTGGGTACTCTTCTAAATGCTGAACTACAGTAGTAAATAGAATCACCGAAAATTCCTGTCCTCACTGGGTTTATATTCTTTGGACGAGGACAACAATAAAAAAGATAACTTAGTAAAATATGTAATAGTAGATATGTTATTTGGAGAAAAAAATTAGATGGAATGGAGATACAAAAATCCAGGGCTGGAGGGTAAAATTTGAATTGTTGGACTAAAAAAAAAAAACCTTACTGGACCAAGTGACATTTGAGTAAAGACCTAAAAGGAAGCGAGGGGGCTGGCCATGCAGTAGCTGTGGAAAGAACATTCTATGCAGAGAGAAAAGCTAGTGCAAAAGCCCTGAAGCAGGACTGTGCTCGGTGTGTCTAAGAAACAGCGATATCAGAGTGGCCAGAACAGAATTAATAGAAAGAGCTGAAGTCACAGAGAATCAACAAAAGTGACTTCAGACAAAGCAGCCAGAAAATTTAAAGGAAAACTAATGACTATGGTATTCTGGAAGCCACATGAAGACAGTCCTTCCAAGGAGGAACTGACCGGGCCAAAGTTGCTGTTGACAGGTCAACTAGCACAAGAAGTGAGAAATGGCCATCACATTTAGAGAGATCTCCATAAGAGATTTGGGTGAAGTGGCAAGAAGAATGGGATCAAAGGAGTTTGTTGTTGCTTTTTTTTCCTTAATATGGGAGAAATCGTGGCATGTATGAATGCTGATAAAAATGATCCAGAAAAGAGAAGAAAAACCAAACTTCAAGAGAAAGAGATGATGGTTACTGGAGAAATGTCCTTGAGTAGGAGGAAGGAGATGAGGTCTAAAACGCGGACGGAGCTATCACCCTCGCTTGGCTCTCATGGAGTTCATGCTCCTTACTACACAAAAGGCGGGGCTTATGCATTTATATGCAAATGAGTGTTTTATGGACAGTAGAGCTTGGGAAAGTAGGCTATCAGTTGCTGGGACAGATGACCCTAAGTAGTCTCTGGCCAGTGAAAAACGATCCTAGGACACAACAACTTCTGGCTCTTTGTATCTGTCCCCTTGTACTCCTTTGATATGAGTCATGGAAACAAAATATTTCCTTATACTTGGTATTACCCTAGTGGCTTATTTTAAACCATAGACCCAAGGGACATGTTATGACCAAGAGCACAGTGCCCAGAACAGAATAGTTAAACATTGGTTAAGGGAATGAACACAGGAATGCCTGCAAGCATGAATAATTGAATGGCAATCTTGCCCTTTTACCTAATCTCAATCTACACAGGTAGGCAATTGCTCCGTATATTTTTGTCTGCCTTAGAAAAACAGAATAGCTAGATGTATCACAGGCTTTGGAGCTGGACAAGTATAAGTTTGGTTCTCAGCATGCATCTCAGTTAGACATGTTCTTTAACCTATATGAGTCCTATTTATAAAATGGGAATAGCAAGGGTTCCTAATTTACAGAATTCTTGTGAAAATGAAATCAAATCAAGACTATTAAGTATCTAGTAAAGTGCCTGAGAGATAGAAGATATTAATTGCTGACTTGAAAACAACTCTGCTTAATGACCTTGTAAAATTCACTGCCTTCTGCAATATCTTTAAATTTTCAATTCAAGCCAACCCATGGGATAAGGAATTCCAGAAGGTTCGCACTAACTGTGCAAAGTCCTTCTTTCTTTAAACCTAAAATCATTCCTTCTATGCCTCAAGCCTCTTTTTCCCTCACTCTGGTTTGATTAGTTCTTACATTTTAGGTGGCTCCCCTCTTTGTTTTTAAGTTTGCAATTTTCTTTTATCTGCAAAGTCTTGTTTTCCGAATGGCTAAGAGATGGAGATCTGGGGATCCTGCTTTATTCTGAGTGAAGCTTTACTCCAGAAGACATTTCTTGGAGACTCGCTGTGTAAAGAGGAGGAAGATGGAAGACACAAGGACCTCTGGCCATGTGTCTAGCTTTGCTGCACCAAGAGAGAGATGTCCACTGGGTCAACAAGGAGGATTGCTTTGTGGTTTCTTTGTCCCCATCAAATCATGTGTGACCAGCAGGAGATTCGTTTGACATCTCTTTTCACATAAGGTCAGTAACACTCAGCAGAGGGTGTTGCAGGCATTAAGGATGTTCTCACAGGATCCGGAAAAGGCTTGTAGTGAGAGATGTTTCTCAGGAACCTAAGGCCACCTACAAGCACTGGTAAGTAATCTGGAAGGAAATAAGCCTCTTAACCCTCAGGATTCCCCACACTTTTAAAAACGAAGAAAGTATGTTTTATCTGCAAGGAAGCTGTGATGGAACAAGAAGAATGTGAAAAAAAAAAATGAGGGGAGGCCATGCAAGAATCTAGAAATACCTGACATCAGAGCACTCCAGCCGGTAAAAAATAGCAGTGTCCAAGTTCAAGTAGGAAGAATTCTGCCCAGCATCTCTAACCTGCCGATCTCCTTCTTTCCCTGTTGCAAACATCCATGAGTCTTCCCCTCCAGGAGACTACAAAAGGCCCCTCTCTCGAGGCACTAAGCCCTGCTCAGGATGTATGGGCCATACTTTTAGCCTAGTATGAACATTTCGTGGTCTTAAGCCAACATTCTCTAACTCAGGTGCTTCCCAACCTCTTTCATAGTAGGTGCCATTACCCTGGCAGCATTCTGAGGAGCCCGCAAGAAGCTGCTCAAAGTGGAGGGCAACTTCTCAGGTATCCCTGACCACTGCAAGGACTGATGGGATACATGTCAAGGCACGCTGTCATCATTTCCACAGATGACCAGTTGGGATCCCATGATACTCCTCTCTCTACAATTTTCCCCTCAGAGAATACGGATTTGGAGAATGGGACAAAAGCCTAGAGGAAATGCACAAAGTGAGTGGCACAAAGGACTGAGGGCCATGAGAATGAGCATGATAACAGTAACACCGCCACTCACGACGTGTCTATTGTACTAACATGTGTGGGCTCTGGCTCATTGTCTTGCAGGCTTACCTCAATTTTGGTAACAATAATGTGACAAAGGTACTGTTATCCCCATTGTAGAAAAGAAGAAGCTAAAGCTTGGAAAGGTTGAATAATTCACCAAAGTGATGCAGATAATAAGTGTTCACCTGGTTAGTAGAAGCCCATGAGCCTATGTCTTTAACAAACTGACACAAGATACCTTGGAAGCAAGAAAGGAACAACATGGAGGTGGTGGGTAGGAGCATTCCTCTGCCTTGATCCAAAATATGACTTGATTCCAACCCAGCTGTGGAAATGAGGACCTGGAGAAAATCAAGATGGGGAGACTTCCACCTTCTACTTATAACCTCTGCCTAGCTTTTGTCTCCTCCTGCAGCTCATTCCTAAGAGTTTTGGGGGGCGTACCAAAATGGGTGAACACAAAGAGACTCTCATGTTCGAAAAGACAAGATTGTGTTTTGTCTCAGCGTGTGAGAACACAAATATAAACATGCCTTTGACAGGAAAATAACAGAAGCCACCAGTCATGCCCTTACCACCAGCTGGGCAACCATCCTTCAGCCCTTGGCTCTCTTTAATTACCTTCCAACCATTGTTAGCTGCCCAAAGTAGGACTATCAGAAACTAAGGAGCCTCATCTCCTGTCTCACTGAATGTGAGAGAGAGGACCACTCGACAAGACTTATCCTCTCAAATCCAAGATGGGATTCTCAGAGAATTCACCAGGACTTCTAAATGGAATTTTCTGGAACAAGGACACAAAGAATACTGTCTAACCAGCAGCAACTGATGAGGATGAAAGCAGTGTTTGAAGAAGTCAGGTCTTCTCCAGCTCAGCCCTGAGTTGGATACACAAACTGAGGACATAGGCTTGGCTTCAAGTCACTCACTCAGAGTTTATCAACCTCATGGTTTGTGTGGAAAAGACCAAAAGGTGTGGGAATCAAACCAGTGCATCCGGGTAGGCTGCAAGCTACCAGAGCCGATGTAGAGGACAAGACCAGGCTGCAATACTTGTCCCAAAGAAAGACCCCTTTTTTTGATTCCAGAAAACATCTCAATCTGAGGAGAATTTTGTATGCAATAAAGAACAGCATGACTCATTGCTTCTCATAGTCAGTGAGGTCCCTTCTGGTTTTATTTCTGGTTATTGCTCCTATAAAAGATTATATCCAGAGGCCTGAAGCACTGCTGTGTTTGGCCACCCAGAGGATCCTCGCCCAAGATGTCTTATAGTCCTAGGTCATAGAATGGCCATTCCTACAAAGGGGACAAACACAGAGGCAGCCATATTGTGCATCTATTCAGAGATCACTTCCCTCCTCACCACACAGGTGAGCACAGACCACTTTAGGCTCCAGAGATCTCTCAAGGTCACATCTGAGGGCTGCTTCAGGGGTCTGGCTACTTGGCTTGTTTCAAAAGAGGCTGGCTGCTATCTCTCAAAACTCAGAGATCCCCCAGCTTTGCCCTTCATCCTCCAGAGGCCAATCAAGAGGCTTACCCTGAAACAGGAGAGATTTGGGGTTAGAACAGCTTTTGAGGAAGTCTTGTGAGACCTGATTTAACAAAAGTGAAGTGCTTCCTCTTCTCCAGAGGCTTATGGGCATGTCCACTGCCTACCCTTTGGGAGAATTTGAGAGCATCTCACATGAAGGAAAGGGGTGGATTAAAAGTCCAGAGAAGGAGAGCTCTGGCCCTCCCTTCAGAGGTCAATGACAAATAAATTCCAGGATGAAGGTGTTATCAGTATCAGAAATCAACTTTTCTTTTCTTCTTCTTTTTTTTTTTTTTAATATCAGGGAAGGGGCAGTCTGCCAGGGCTTCTGGCCCTGGGAGCCATTACTCTGGGGCTGGACCCTTTGAGGAGGAAGCCCCAGAATGCAGTCCTAGTCCCTCCCTTCTCCCTATCCTGGTTCACCTCCTCCTCCTCCTCTTCCTCTTTGCTCACAGAGCTATTTTTCAGGAGAACCTTACAGCTGTCCTCTGGCTGAGTCCAGCTGGCAGACACCCCAGCCAGGAAGCAGAGCAGGGAGGTGATCGAGTTGAGGTGATGTCATGTGAAGAAAGGCCTAAGGGCAGGTGCCAGGCCAGGGAGTGGAGAGTGGGATGCACTTAGCTAAGCCCAAGAGGGCTACATATCTTAGGTCAGGGTGGGTTTTAGTGGGTCTGGAGACAAACAAGTAAAATAACAGGTCAGTGGTGAGGCCCAAAGCACCTGTGGCCACAGAGGCCTCGAGCTGTCTGCAGGGGCAGGACAAGGGTTTCCATGAATCAGGTGAGAGATGTCACCCCATCTATGTTCAGCAAGGCAGCCAGCATTCAGAGAATAAATTTATTTTCTGCTAACAATAATTGCATCAAAGGGCTTTGGAGTAAGTCCATCTTCGAGAGGGAAGGTTTAGAATTCAGCTCACATTCACTCTGGCCGGCACACTCCCCATCCCTTTCCTCCACCACCACAGACTCCCTGGGTTTCCCTGGGGAAAAGGGAAGAATCTGCTTCTGGGGTTTGGATCGCAAACATATGTCTGTTCCCTCACCCACACTCCTAATGCCTGCAAGTCACGTAAACTCCCACATTCCAAGGCATAACCACATACTCACACACACACACACACACACACACACACACAAGAACCCCACTCACTGATCTGTCGACCACATCTACACATAGCATCTGAGTAATTGGCTTTTGTGCCATGGGCCTCTTTGGTGGCCTGATGAAATCCATGAACCCCCGCAGAAAACCGCTGCGGAGTGCATAAAAAAACACATAGAAGTACAACAGAAAACAATTACATTACAGTTCAGTTTTCAAAGCATCCTTAACACGCATCTGTGGATTGGTAATATATGTGCTTCCTCATTAAAGCTTTAAATAATAGCTAACAATCGATCTCACAACTAAAGTAGTGACTATAAGTGATACTTCGATATACCTGCAAAAACTATAAAATGAGATGAAAATATCTGTGATTTCTATTGGCAATAAAATCATAGACATTGTAATACTACTGTAGATTGTTGTCTATATTGGAAGAAATGTTACGTTTTGGTTGGAAGTTAGTGAAAGTGAAGATTTAATATTTTTCCCCATTCAAGTTCACAGGACCTCTGAATTCTCTCAGACACTTGAAGAACCATGGATCCCAGTTATCAATTATCCTGACTTAGCTGGCGTGTGTATTCGCGCATAGCAATATACACATTCATTCGTTGTACTTAAAAACACTTAGCCATCAATTCACACATACACATTTCTCTTTCTTAAGGGACCATCCTACCATTTAGAAAATTTTTAATGTTTATTTAATTTTGAGAGAGAGAAAAGGAGCGCAGCTGGGGAGGGGCGAGAGAGAGACAGAGACACAGAATCTGAAGCAGGTTCCAGGCTCTGAGCTGTCAGCACAGAGCCCGACCTGGAGCTCGAACTCACGAGCTGTGAGATCATGACCTGAGTGGAAGTCGGAGGCTTAACCGACTGAGCCACCAAGACGCCCCCACACATGAATATTTCTAAATCCTGCCTCAAAAATACCAACACTCTCGTACACAGCTGTGTGATGCTAGATGTTTACCAACCAGCTCTCCAGGTTAAAAAAAAACGAAGAAGAAGGAGAAGGAGAAGAAGGAGGAGGAGGAGAAGGAGGAGAAGGAGGAGGAGGAGAAGGAGAAGGAGAAGGAGAAGGAGAAGAAGGAAAATCCTGATTTGCAAC
The DNA here is from genome assembly GCA_030068075.1 of Paguma larvata. Lineage (NCBI taxonomy): Eukaryota > Metazoa > Chordata > Mammalia > Carnivora > Viverridae > Paguma > Paguma larvata. Next base: position 7,647,061 of record CM057831.1, read on the forward strand.
ATTTCCTAACTTCCACGGGGTAAATGCTGGCACCGTGGCCAATTCGAAGTTACCAACAGATGTCACGGAACACAGAGTCGGGAAGAGATTGAGCAGGAACGCTCCATTTTGCCATACAGAGACCACAGGTTAGAGGACCTCAAGACGCAGACAAGAGTAAAATGTAAGGTACTCATGAAGGAATGAGGTGTGATTATCACTTTTATGTTCACATAATTTATGTCATTGTAAGCATAGGCAATTTAATTTTTAATAATGGCTGATTTTAACAACCAGCTTACAAAATTTATAAAGTTAAAAATCAGCTCGCACGGGCCAGCACAGGCTAGTCCCAGCACACCCCTGCATATGCCTTTGTATTCATATACGTGCCAAACCCTCAGGTTATTTTCTACATACACGTCCAATCATCCACTTATTCGCATATGTTCCCAAACCCCTACTCATGGACAGACACTCCACTCCACTCATACACATACCCACAATACTCGTATTTGTCCATCTGTGCAAATTGTTCATGTCCACCCTTGATACATAACTCACACTGTTACATGATACAAACATAATCATGACCTCGCAATTCATAGATGCCCTCAAACTCAAAAAACCCCAAATGGATAAACGGCACCACAACTGATAGCTCAGTTGTAACACACTCATTTGCATACACACCCTAAATTATCATTTACCCTAAATCTCCACTCATTAACACAAATATACCAACACCCCACCCACATTCATGCCAAGAATCCTTGCAAGCATGTTAGTGCATGCATCCATATCATCCAGATACACTCAGGCTCTCATGTAACACTAAAGGCGTATTCGTTACACACGTATTCAAATATCCTCAATTTTCCTACATGCCCGGGAATAAACACACAACTAACCCCATTCATGCATATGCATGACCACCTATCCCATATATTATTCATGTGGACTCATGCATGTAGACCCTCACACACACACTCATACGTTCTTCATATTCTTACACCCATCTGCCCCCCACATTCCCAATACCAACGCACAGAATGGAACCCGGCACTTCCCCTGGAGGGATGGCTGCTGTTGGCTCTGAGAGCAACTGAAGAGCCAAGGCAGAGGCCAGTACTGGCTGGGAGACCTCAGGCTGACACATCAGGACAGGGCAAGACAGCAACTTGGCCGGAAAGCCCATTGTCTCTGCAGAGCACAATCCATCAGTGTCTCTTCTTTTGTCTTTTCATTTCTGATTCACTGAACTTCAGAGCCATTAAATCTCTACCCATAGAAGGGATAAGACACACTGGGCTGTGTGGCAGGGTGGCACAGAGGACCGAGGAAGTTGTTTGTCTAGCGCCATTGAAAGAAAGTTTGAGTCTAACAAAATTCCCACATTCATGGAAGACAGTGGCTCATTGTCCCCCCCAGGTTGGAAGTTCAGGAAGGTATATAATGCATCAGGAGTATACAATGAAACAGGAATGTCTGCTTCTCTTCCAAACGACTGGACCCTGGGTTCTGGGCAGACACCAGGAGGAGGTGGGAGAAGAGTTTCTGTTAGAAACAGAGCCCACAGAGAGGGGCTCTCTCAGTGGGCTTGGCATTGAGTGAAGAGTCACCTGCTACCACAGTGAGCCGGGGCAGTGTGGTCAGGCAGTCCCATGAGGCCTCCACTTAGAGTACCAGCCCCCATCCGACAATAGAATAGGCCTCCACTGAGAATACCAACCCTCCATAGTATGAGTGGAGAACGCATCACTCATGTTGGTCACTGAGATGGTTGCAGAATCAGGGTCTCTGGTTTTTAGTGGGGGGCTTTCTCCCTTCAGAGCGGGTACCCCCTAAGCCAAATTGAGTTATAGCACTTGGAGGCCTTGGGGAGTCTAGTGGGCAGAGCAATCTAGACTTAGGGCGTGACTCAAATTCTCACAGTCCTGAGATTGAAGGCCCTCGGAGTCCTGGCCCAGCCAGCAGGGCCCCTGCCTCAGCCTCAGCAGGAAGGCCTGGCCCATCAAACCATGTGCGCCTTCAGCACAGGGTACGAGGAAAGAGTTTGACTCTGAGCACTGGCTGGGTTACAGATTAGCTGTGTGACCCCAGACAATCGTAAACCTCTCTGAGGCTCAGGCACCCCGAACTGAAAACTAGTATTTGTTCTAAATGCATCTAAGGCTGCTTCTTGCTCTAAGATTGTGGGGCACTTACTGGTGAGCAAGGCAGTGCAGCCAGAATGTCTGGAACATCGTCTGATCCATGGGAGGGATAAGGCCACGCATCAGCCCTCTGGGGCAGATGCAGGGAGGTCCTGTGAGTGTCCTGCACGGCGCCTGAACCAGTGTACATCTTGTAAAGAGCTGACATTATGTCCTCCAAACTGGATGAGGCACTCACTGGTAAGGGTTCAGGATAAGAGAGACTTAAAATGTATGACATACAGCCCTAGCCCTCAGGTTGCCTAGAATCTGAAAACCAGCACTGGTCCCTTGGGACAGGCTACGCTACAATCTCCTGACTTTCGAACACGTTTGTACAAGGCACAGAAGCGAGACGTGAGACCCAAGTCTTGCCTTTGGGCTCACTTTGCAGCCCAAGAGATGGACAAGACCAAACTGATACCACTGAGCGGCTCGGGAAACAGGGTTAGAGTTCAGAGAGGGGCAGGCTGGAGTAACCCGGAAGATCTTCCTGGGGCAGGAGGCCTGAGGCAGAAGCCCAGGTTGGGTAAGAAGGAGACACACCAGGAAGAGAATTTGTGGCCTCTGCGAACTGTCCTCCTGGGATAGGTGGAAAGACTTAGGTCTTTCTGGGGGTGGGGGGAAGGGAGGGTCCAATCCAACGCTCTTCATTTATTCAATCGCTCATACCCAGACTTTATGAAGCACCTGCTTTGTGGCAAGCACTGTGGTTAAACACTGGAGGGTGTAAAAATAAGAATGACACAGTCCCTGCCCTCCCAGAGAAGGCAGGTTCTTAAACCGGTGCCTTCAGAGGGGGAGAAGGGATCAGAGAGGCCAGCAGGGAGTATTGGGGCGCCCGTCTCCCGGTGGGGAAGAGAGGTTTGGTCAGGGAATAGTAACGATAATGAACGTAACGAACGCTGTTAAGCACTCAATCGGAGTGTTTTCTGTGTGCTGTAAGTCGTCTATATATACGATTCCAATTAATATGTATGTCTGCCCTGTGAGGTAGATACTATCATTATACACAGATGAGGACAATTTTGGAACAGTGACGAGAGCTGGAAAGGGCAGAGACAGGGTTGGCACAGTGGGGCCGAGGTTTCAAACAGTGACTTGGGGATCATTTCTTCCCTGTCCACTTGCTCTTCTGCTACTGAGCTGCCAGGAGCCAGCGTGCTGCCTCTCCCCTCACCCCTTCACAGGGGGCCCCGGGGCCCCTGCCCCTCACTAATGCCATTAGCGAGTCTGCCCAGCCCACAGCCAGGACTCACTTGGACAGCACAGAGCCTAGTGAAGGCCCATTTGCTCAACACATAATGGGGATTAGAATTCATTAATGCACTACAAATTAAAGTATTAATAACGGCCGCGGAGTTTAAATGAGAGCCAGGGAAGGGAATCGGGCGAGGGGCTGCCCCTCCCGCATCTCCCACCTAGCTGCATTGTTCAGGCACGGGCAATCCTGCGCTCTTTAATATGCTGTGACAGCCGCTGAAGTGACCCCAGACAATAAACAGGGCCTCCTAGTTAAGTATTAATCTGCCAAAAGAATGACCTTCATCCACTAAAGAAGGGATGTTTTTAAAAACCTCCGCAAGTGGAGGAAGGCTCATTTGCTCGCTCATTTAGCATATTAAAAGGGTATTATTGCTACAAACAAGAAATCTAAATGAGGCCTGGGCAGGAGCTGCGGATAACACTCCTGATTAAAGGTGCAGGGTAATGATGAACACGGGAGGCTGAATCCGTTATTGTTCACCAACATGGCAGGACCTGGCTGCCGGGATGATAAGGGCATTAAGCCCTGTTGGGACCACGCATGTCAGAGAGGAATGGAGCACGAACAGCTGCCTGGGAGCTGCCCACCTACACCCACCCTGGCAGGCGGAAGCGACCTCAGGGGAAAGGAAGGGGCTCAGTGAGGTAACCTCAGGTGATTCCCCGAGGGACCACAGCCTTCCCCTGGATCCACCAGCTCCCTTCTTGTCTACCTACAGCGTCTCCCAGTTGACCCAGCCAGCCAACTCCATGGGTAGCACCTTGTCCCCAGAGCTCAGTCAGGGTGCTCTCAAGCTTAGTCCCGGCACAAAGAGTTGGGCAGGCGGAGATGGAGAGAGGAAGGATGGGTGTGCTGGTCTCGCTTGTACCCAGGATAGCCCCCAAGGCCTGTGATCTCAGAGGAAGAGCTTGGCTGGGAAACTGGGTATCTCCTCTTTGAGCCTGGGGCAGTGTGCTGGGGAAGGGGGGGCCCCACGAAGCCATGTGCAGAGAGAGAAGAGAAACATCACTGAGGAAAAGAAACAAGAAGATACAAATGTAAAACTCAAATTCGACAAAATCTAGGGGAAAAGTGGAATCTGCAATGTGTCTGGTACCACATTAGGTTACAAGGGGGGGACTGACAGGTAAAGAAGATGTAAATCCAGCCCTAGGGATTTACCTTCTAGGGAGGGAAGCAGCAATGACTCATAGGAAATTGATAGGCAGGAAATAAAGTTTTAAGTACAGAATATTTAAGGTATAAATAACTATTGATAGCAGGAAATCGTGGGGAAATTACAGAATTACTTGAATACAGGATTGAATTGAATTAATGTAATTACAGAGTTAAGGGAGAGGAGAATGACTCTAAGCTAATAATGCCTGCACCTTTCACCTCCGGCCTGTGTTCTCCTTGAGGACAGAGACTTTGTTTGCTCATCTCTGTGTCCCCCCCTCCATACTAGATGCTGCGGCAGAGACAATGCTATTTGTTCTCCATATAGCTTCCTCTTCCAGGGCCAAAATGGAGAAACATTCCCAGCCTCCCTTAAAAAGAAAGTGGAAGAATATGATTGAGTTTTAGCACACGAACACTAGTGGAGCCAATGGGTCACTTCTGGGCCAAGGCATGAAAGAGACAACTGACCTCATCTTTTCTCCTGCCGTAGCAACCTGAGCTGGTATGTGATGAGCAGGACCTCGTGAGGTGGAGGGAGCCTGGATCCCTGAGTCACAGGATGGAGGAGGACACTACCAGCCTCGGGCAAACTCTCCAGACTTCCATTGTGTCCCACCACTGAGCTTTAGGGGTCTAGCTACTAAGGCATAAGTATTATTTATCCTGATTAACGAAAGTATGTTGAACTAATAAATGAATATTCTATTTGATCCTTATAGTAAATTTAAGGTAGATTTGTTACCTCCGTTTGCCAGATAAAGAAGGAGATTCAGAGTTAAGAAGTAACAGAGCCAGCAGTTAAATTTATGTCTTCAAATCCCATGCTCTTCTTACTATACCTGGCCACCTTTCAAAAATCCAGTCTGATGTATATTTTATGTGAAATTTATCAAAAGGTACCTCAGTATAATAGAGGTTACGGACTTTCCAAATGAGAAGGTCCCCTGGTCATCACTGTTGTCAGGACAGTGTTGTCATCTTGCATGCAGTTTAGGCCTTCTGAAGCCAAGTACCTCAGAGAAGAGCGTTGGCCAAGTGTTTTCTCACCTCAGGGGGTGGGAGATGGTCTGTGAGGGGATTCCTATCCCTCCTTTTCCCAGCTTAGGAAAGAGGAATCTCTCTCCCCTAAGCAGATGGTCAAAATCAGGCTCCTTGGAGAGACTGACCCATGCTGGCTTTTGCATATCAATTTCTAAATAAATTTGTCAACTACCCACCAGTTCCCAAAGCTCTGGAGCCTGTCCTGCTTGAATTTAGGAAGCATGAAAATAGCTGGAGGTAAATACTAATTCACACTGTGAATCCCTTTCACTCTTCTGCCATGGCCACAGACAAGGCAGAGGGTAGTCTAAGGTGGGAGAAGGAGCTCCCCGACAAGCCATGAAGAAAAGCGCTCAGCGTGTAGGGGGAGAGGAAGGTGTGTGCAGGACTGGAAATTAGTTTAACCTCTAAGAGGAAAGCTAATAAGAATTAACCATAATGGATAAGATCGGTTATCTGTAGAGAAATCCAGGGGACAGGACTAGATTGTCCTTTGTCTCTTTCTCCGGATCCCTTCAGATCTGGGTATTCAGTTCAGCTCATAGAATAAGCATTTACTGATTAAAGACTGTGTGCCAAGCATGGTTCTGGTGCTGGAGACATGGAGGTGAGTAACAGGGGTCAGCACTGCTCTCCTCCAGGGCTGATTAAAACCACAGCGTCCCTTGATGCAACGCAGTACTGCTCAGTGGCTCCCCTAGTGGCCAAACCCCCTGTACTAACAGTCCTTTCTCTTCACTCTCCATCCTTCCCTTTGAGATCTGTGTTCCCCCGGAATCTCTAGCTCTCTGAAACTCAAATCTATACAGCCCTACGCATTGGAACTGGACAAATCCAAACGGTTGTCACCTAAATTTCCCATCTTAAAGATGAAGAAGCTGAGACTCAGAGAGGGAGAAATGACCTGTCTGAGGTCACTCTTTGGGTTCTCCTGGGAGAACCAGCATGATAACTCATGCATGCTCGTTAATGTGTAAGCCAGAAAATGTATTAAAGCTGTTCGGTAAATTAATCAATAGATGGACTAGTAGAGGTGGGGTGGGGAGGAAAGGTAAGGTCTGCTCAGACTGCGCTGAGTTCTGTATATGTCACTCTGGTCTCTTCCCTGACTTGTGTCCATCTTTCTTCCAGTCCTTTCCCTTGATTCTGGGTTCTCTCTAACTCTCTCTTCTATAGAAATTTCAATTCAGAGACCACAGGGAAAATTGGAGGCTGGGCGAGTTCTCCTGGCTGAGACTAATTAGTCCATCTAACTACCCTCCCGTACTGTATTTACCTCGATAGAAAGGGTTGCCAATGGTCTGTCAATGACAGACAAGGTAGGTGAATGGGAAGTACCTGCAAATGGTGGGGTCTGAATCGTGTGAGCTGCCTCAAGAGACATGACATTCTATCCTGGAGCTGTAGGATTGTGTCATATCCACCCTGACCCCCTTGGCTCAGTCCACTTGATGTTCTGCATCCCTTACGGAAGACGAGTGGGTGACACCTCACGCAAAGCCATTCCCTGGAGGTCCCCACCCATTTCCATTGTTACTTCCTCCGTGATCCCCTCTCTGACCCTCCTTCCCAGTCCCATGTTATCAAACCTACTGCACACACCTCTCACACAGTGCTCACCACATGGCACTGCCACTCTGTTCCTGTGCCTTTCTCCCCCACCAGCTTGAGAGCTTCTTGAGAAAGAGCCCACACCACCTTGGTTCTTGCGTCCCTGGGACTGGCACAGCTCCAATGCACAGCAGTTACTTAACACATGTGTTGAAATCCAAGGAAAATTAATTTCAATTCCCAGTGTCTAGAGTCTTACCCTTGTTCTGATGTCTCACCTGGGTTGCCCTGTAAGGCTATAATATGTGCTACCAGATAGCTAGGTAGGTCCGGTATTATGCCTTGGGCTTCATAGGCAATACTGCACCCCTATGGGGCAGTTTTTAGGATCTCATCTTTGTTTGAAGAAATCGAGTACAGAGGAATTAAGTGACCAGGCTAAGGTTTTACAGCTGGTCAGTAGAGAAGTTGGACTGGAACAGTGGTCTGTCTGACTCTTTGACTGTTGTTCCTCTAAAGACAGCACCCTGACTTGCCTGATCCAGCAGGCTCTGCTTACAAGCACCCAGAGTTTGAGACTGTCAATGCGATCTGTTGCTTCAAGGAAAATACTCACAGTCTCATTTTCTAGGATGTTGTCAAGTCACATACAACCTAGACTGGACTTAACAACTTCATTTCCCAGTGACATCTGCCTTTGCATATGGTCCCCACGCTGTTTTAAAAGCTCCATTCTCAGGTGAGCCGGAGCATCACTGCTCAAGCTGCCTGCGTGCTCCAGAGGATTTCACATGGGCTTTCTCTTGGATTCTGGGCCTTAGTTCCTCATGAACTGTAGTGGCTTTTACGTAATAAAGATAAGAGCTGCCTGCAATAAACACCCAGGACAAAAATCCCCTGCCGTTATCCCCAGGGATCAAACAGAAGGCCTTACCCATGAGGCCCTGGAAGAGCTCAGGCTTGGGTCTGTTTTTCATATATTCCCATATAAGTCTCTGCTACTTTGATTTATCTACTTCCTACTGACCACCTAATTTAATTAAACTTCTACTCTTCAAAAATTACACAGAATTAAGAGTCATGTTAAGCTTGGAGTCATCTGGAAACGATTTCTGCTCCCATTTTCTTCATGTAACAGGCAGCCTGACCCTTTCCCTGAAGAATCTCAAAAGTCAATGGACACATGCACATATATCATATGATAATAGAGCAAAAAGGAACAGGGTTAGAGAGGGGCGGGGGTGAGAGTGGGCAAGAGAGAAAGAAGGAAGGAGATAGCGGCGAAGCTACAGATTGAAGAAATCCCAAAGTTGAAGCTAGAACAGTGGTTGTCATGGGGGGAAAGAGAGAAAGGATCCTTGGGGTCCTTCTGACATTGGAGAAATGGAGAACAAAGAGGAGACTCCACCTGCAGGGGGTATAAGGTCATGAATTTAGCCTAGGGAATTTCCAGTTTCCTGGGTTGAGAATTCCACTTTGCTCACAAGAAAGAACAGAAACTATTTCCTTGAGAACACCTTCAATTAAGGATTGGGGTGCCAAAGGAAGTAGGGGTCCGAGAGAGATGGGGACAATCTCAGTCCAAAGGAATGCCAAGAAGTTTTAAATACAGAGAGGATATTCAAGGAAAGATACGAAGGTCAGTAAGAACCTGGGGACCAGAAGGAACTCTACTGCAAACATCTACATTTTGCTAATAGTCAGGATTGCTCAAGATGCCAAAAAAGAAGCAGTCTGCACAGGTGATGGATTTTTCCCCCGGATATGGGAATCTGTGTCACAATTAACCTCTTGATGAGAGATTTCTCTCAATTAAGTTTTAGTTGACAGGTGGTAAAACCTGGACAACTGGCAAGGATTGACTGACAACCAGGGAAGATGAAGCCATTAATTCTCTCTTCCTATTTTACCTTCCCACCTCCTTCTCGCCAAATACCCTTAGCCTCTGGATACTCATTTCCAGTGGCCCTTCTAGAAAACTTGCCCTGACCTCTTGCCTTCCCCGCCACATCAAAACCTCCCATTTCAGTTCAGAATCTCTCCTCTGGGTTATCACAGCACACGGTGCACATTTTAAAAATAGCCCTTAGCATACTGCATTATCACTTCTCCGTCTCCTCCGCCAGACTGCAAGTTCCTTACGGGGAGGAACTCTCTTTCACTCTCACACATTGCCTCGGCTTCTGGCACAGTACCTGTTACTTCATAGATGTCAAATAAATATTTCTGACGAGTAGATAAATGAACGGCAGAGAAACTGCGAATCTGGTCCAGGAGTTCTCCACTGTTTTGTGTTTCAGTATAGGGGTCTGGGGATGGCATAGGCGTATCTTAAGAAATTACTCAAAATAACAGTGAGCCAGTCGCCGGAAACCTATTTTGCCGTCACAGCTATAGTACAAACGCGTCTCACCATCCACACACAAGTGTCCAAAGCTGACACACTGCTCACGGTTTGCGTGGAAACATTTGCTATTAAGACCACTCTCTCTGGAGGGGCAAGGGTCTCACACATTCCAGGAAACATGGACTCCTTCTTTGGCACCAGCTTGACTTCACACTGCGCCTCGTATCTGGACGTGTTATTCACAGGAAGTCGTGCCACACTCTGCAAACCCGTGCTGCTCAATATCTCCTCTGCGGGTGTCACATTAATATTGGAAGAGACATTCATAAAGCCCCCTTAGGGAAAGATCCACCCATCTCACTGGTCCCCAGAGGATACACCAGCAAGGATGGGAAAAGCAGCCTGTGATAGAGCAGGCAGAACTTTTTGGAAATTCAATGACAACGTCCCTTGGGGCGAAAAGGCAGCAAGACTTGCTCGAATTCACTGAATTAACAAAAGAAGAAATGCAATGGAGAACTCTTGCAAAACAACTTTTCTAATTTCTGGTGAAGAACAGAAGGAAATTACAGGGCCACTGTGTAAATTCCCCACTAATACCCTTCTTAGAACAAAGGAGTAATTCTTTCAGGGAGAGAGCTAAGATATCAGATCTACATACTTGCTTTATAGCTCTAAGGGGTAGGAATGCCTTTAGCTTGGGTGGCAGCTTCAGGGACGTCAGGAAGAGAGCAGCCTGGGATCCAGGGAAAAAGAAGCATGGAGCTGGGTATTTAGATCAGGCTACACCTTGAAAAAATAAGGATAAAAAGGTTAAGGTTTCCAGCCAAGACCCTCAAAAACAGAAGAGCAAAGGACCGTTAAGGACAGAATCCATAGCTAAGTAAGAGCCACAGGCTTTTGAATTCTGATTTTGATGGCAGGCTACAAGGCGAAAGCTCACGAACGCTACATCTGAGGCGCTGCCAGCATCTCTCGTGGTCAGCATGCGAAACCCAACATCTGGGAACAGGCTACAGAAGACTTTACTTCCAGCCACTCACCGAGGGGAGGGCGGCAGGTACAGTGGAGTGCGCCATGGGTGAGCTGCAGTAGAGTCACAGGACTAGTTGTTCAAAGAGGAGATTCTGGACACCACCGCACAGCGTCCAGGGAATCCCTTAAGGTGAGGTCTGGGAACATGCATTTGACTAGCTCCCCAGGGGATCCTTATGCACACTGACATCTGAGATCCGATGGTTTAGTACTTAAGAGGAAACACGGTTTGGGTAGGAGAGACTGGGGCTCCAATAGAAAGAAGCTTTACACCCACTGCCTGAGTGACTCCGGAAAGTTGCTTAAACCTCCAATCCTTGGTTTATAAAATAAATAAATAAATAATAACAATAATAATAATAATAATATATCAGCGTTTAGGGCTCCTGCACAGATTAAATGAGGTATTGAATGCTAAGTGCTTAGTTAGCATAGTGCCAGATACATGATAATATGTGGAATCTACAATTATATAATAATCGATATAGTCTTTTGGAGGAAACAAAATAAATGCACATGAATAATTGCAGATAGCTAGTAGCCAGAGGACCTGATTTGTCCAGAGCCATCATGAAGGAAGGCATTTTTAAGGGAAAATGTCATTTATTTTCATAAAGAAGGCATACTGCATTTTTGGCTATTTCTCCAGTTGGGGTGGCCAAATTGTCACCACAAGTGTCCTGTGATTTCTCTAGGGAGTCACTTTGATTGGAGACTAAAGGTGCCTGCTTCAGAACCCAACTGGCTGGAATTGAAAGTTGATGCCTCCCTTCCTAGTGGTGGAAATGTAATAGTACCTACCCCAGAGTGCTATCCTGAGGATTAAATTACACAGCGATCACATAACTCAATACAGGCCACATAGTAAGTACTTATTAAAAAGTAACAGTTTTTAATGGTATAGGGCTTTCTGAGCAAACCTGCCATTCATTCGGAAAATGAATTCTGACCTCCTACTCTGTGTCTAGGGTTGTTCTCAGCTCTGTGAGCAATGAAAGACTATTCTTTTCCTTCTAGGGGTGTAGGTGTGACAATGTTTAAAACGAGAAACGTCATGAGATTATTTGTTGTGTGGCAAATATCAAATGAGTAATACACAGCAAGCACTAGACCCTTTAGGGAGAAACAAACCAAGAAGTAGGGAAAGACTGCTCTGATAAGACGGAGTGGTCTTGAAAAGAGTGGCTGAAACAAAGCCAAGGTGAAGAGGACATATGCAGGTTATGCGTGTATGTAAAGGGCGTGCGCCTAGAGGTAGACTCCTGTAGTTACCTTCAAAGGTCACTGCATTCTGACCCAAAGCCAAAGTTTGGCTGCATACCACCAGAGAAGGGGCACCATTATTAAGACCCTAGAAGGGTGCAGGTGCACACAGTACACCAAGACGAGTGCTCTCAGGTGGTAATAGCAGGTCAGTCAAATTCAGTCATAGACTGCACACAGGCACCCTTTCCATTTCATCCTGTCCTCATGCTTTCCCTTTATTCGGATTTTCAGGGAGTGGGGAGGACAACAGGAGTGGAGAGTGCAGAGCCCATCTGCGCACTCCAGTTGCGACAAGACCTCGCATCTGCCAACCCCAGCTCCCCGGTCCCTTCTGACACAAAGCCATAATCTTGAACTCGATCACCACCCTACATTAAGGATGCTAACTCAGAAAGGATGGAGAGGACAGAGGAAACAGAGAGCTGAAATAGGGGAAGGAAGGAAGGAGAGAAAAATGGTAGGAAGCTGGAGAAGAGGAGGAGAGAGCCCTGGACAAAAGTGCTATCTGCTGTGCCTCGGGGCAGTCACAAATGACAGACAGGATGGATTTAGGTGAGGTGGCTGGTCCGACCACCATCCAGGCTTCTTCCCATTCCTCCTCACCCCACCTACCTTTACACACTGCCTGGGGTCGCCTGGAAAGACACTCACAAACACATATGATGTTTTTCTTTATTCATGAAGTCAACCCCTTATTTATTCAGTCCTAAGTATTTGCTGACTTCCTCCTATATTCCAGGCACTGTGCAGACGCAGGGGAAATACAGCGAACAAGGGAGATATGGTTTCCAGCCTTGCTTTAAATACCTATCAGGTACTTTTTGAACTGACTGCTGCAGCTCACACTGTGCTAGGTATTGCAGAAAGCACACAATCATTTTAAGCTACATTCTACCTTCTCGGAAAGCTTCCAGTCTGCTCAAAGAAATAATAATAATCATGTACCTGAATTAATCATCTCTGAACAATTCTGGTCCCCAGGGACCCCCTCTCCCCTGGGCTCTTATGTCTGCGTGTCCACTCATGGCAGACTTAGCACACACTCCCTTGTGCTGTTGCTTATCTGCTTACACACATATTTATTGTATCCTATTAAAGCCCTGTGTCAGTTACTTTAGGATGTTTAACAACTACCGCAAAACTCTGGGTTCAAAGAGCAGCAATTTATTTAGTTCATGATTCCGTGGGTTAGCAATTCTGACTGGGCTCAGTTCGGCGATTCTTCTGGTCTTGGCCAGGTTCATTCATGCATCCACTGTGGGATGCTGGTCTCTGCTTCTAGGGGTTAGGTGGATGTTGACTAGCACATGAGAGGTGACAGAGCAACATGGTCTCCAAACTATTTGGCAGTTTGGTCCGGACTCATTCACAAGGCAACCGTGGTAGAGCTCCTAGACCACCAATGGCCATGTGCAGCGTGTCCTGACCCCTGGGCTTGGAACCGGCAGGTCGTCCCTTCTGCCGTATTCTGTTGATCAAAGCAAGTCACAGGGCCAGCCTCAGATTAAGGGGCAGATAAACAGACCCTACCTACTGAGGGAAATACAGTAAAACCTTGATTGTGAGCATAATTCGTTCCAGAAACAAGTTTGTAATCCAAAGCACTTGTGTATCAAAGTGAATTTCCCTATAAGAAATGGAAACGCAAATGATTCATTCCACAACCCAAAACTATTCGTATACAAATGATTACAATGCTGTGATATAATACGAAATAACAAAGAAAACATAAAGGAAAATAAACAAATGAACCCACATTTATCTTTTAAAACATTTGTGGCTGGTGTGAGGGTGACTCGAGAGGAGGGTTATTGTGTAGGACGACTCTCACTATCACTAAGGGAATCACTGCTCTCTATTGCTCAGTGGAATCTTTTTCTGCATGGGGGCCATTGTATATGCTCGCACAGATGTGGTCTATAGTACGATATTAATAAACTCCTGTCATAGACTGTATTTAATGGAATGGGCAGTGAGGCAGCAGAGAAAAAGGTCTCTATCCGCAGGCAGCCTGACCTAGAATGAAGCAAAGCATTCCTAAGCTCACTCTTGTCTGGAAAAGCAAAGGGCTGTCCATAGGGGCTCTGAAATGACAAAAAACACACGAGTGCCAGTTGTGGGCCCCTTCCAACGTTTTAAAAAATCACTGCTTTCTGCCAAACGCCGCAGCCTGAGACCAAGAATCCAAGCATGGGAGATGATCACCCGCAATCCCGCAGAGAGAGAGAGAGAGAGAGACAGACAGACAGACAGACAGAGAGAAGAACCATTGGCTCAGTTGTGATCATGTGACATTTGGCATCACACACTACTCATATTGCAAGACATCTCTCACTTATCAAGTTAAAATTTATTAGGAATGTTTGCTCATCTTGTGGAATACTGGCAGGAAAAGTTACTTGCAATCCAAGGTTTTACTGTAGATGCAAAGATGCCTCGCAAGGCATGGATGCAGGAAGGAGTGTGCTGAAGCCACCTTACTCCTCCTAGACCACAGGATCTGTCAAGCTTCTCAAGAGAGATGCCATTGACACATCTCTGTATTCTTAGAGCTGAGGAAACAGCTTGCCTTCACTGACGCCATAGGAGCAGGAAGTCGGTCCAGGGCATCAGGGAAGGCCCTCGTAAGGAAGGACATTTAGAGTTGAGATTTGAAGGAAAAGTAGGGGCTGGCGAAACAGAGAGCACTTTGGTCAGAGAGAATTGTCTCTGCAGATTCTGGAAGTTGCCAGGATCCTGGGAGAGTCCAGGACAGTGCTGCCGGGGTCTGTGAACCTCGATAAGGAATTTGGGCATTATCCTAAGGGCAGCGGGAAGTCATTAAGGAGAGTTTAAGTGGGGGATAGAAGCGATGAGGCTTGTGTTTCTAAAAGGCGGCCTTGACTGCGGTATGGAGAATGGATTAAGGGAGACGAAAGTGGAAGGAGGAATAAAAAAGTCCTACTTCAAATTTGCAAATACCGCCTGCAAGATTAAAGGGTTGCCAGCTCCTTATACTTCTAGGGCATGAGGCAGGACAGAGATTCGTCCCCCGGCCCCACCTCTGAGCTGCGGGAGCCGGAGATGTGTGCAGGAGGGGGAGAGAGGGGGCTTTGCAGGGAGCATGCTCAGCTTCTCAGCCCCGCCCAACTCCCACCAGGATCTCAGGCCTGGAGAACAATGGCAAGTTCATAGATTAAGATTCTTTTTACCTTTCTATTAGCAGAACTAATCATTTGCCTTTAAGTAAGACATTTCATTTTGATTAAAGTAATAACCATGAATAAGTAAAACGCAATTAATTTCCAGAAGGACATTCGAATCTAACAGGGTTTCGTTCCCAGTCAGGACTGAGGCTAATCCAGCTCTTACCTTGGCTGTCATCTAATGGTAGCTGCCATTTATTGAGGCCCTACTAAGTGCCAGGTAATTTTCACAGTGTAGCTCATATGAGGTACATACTTCCTTAGGTGGGTGGAATCACCCCATCTTAGGAGTGAGACTCAGAGGGAGTATGTCAGCTGCCCAAGGGGACACCTGGGATAGGGCAGCGCTGGAATGTGAAACACCTTCTCGATTCTAACATCCGTAGAAGCCAGCGATCACTCCCTGAGCCTTGCAATGTGCCAGGCAGGGGTCGAATCCTTGGTAGGCTTTCTCTCATTTGAGATAGGTGGTATTGTCATCTCTACTCTACCGATAAGGACAGTGAAGTTCAGAAAGGTCACATACCTTGCCCAAAGACACACAGCCAGGTCTAAGATTAGAAGCTGTGTTTTCAACACAACACACTGCCTCCTATGGTCTCCCAACTACGCCGTGCTGTCACGAAAACCTTGAGCTTTTCAGAAATAAACACTTCCTTATCTGTCCTAATTCCCGTGTAAACAAAGCTCTGAACCATGGATACAGCCATTCCCCCCACAACTCCCTCATCAACTGTGAGCACCTGGATGGCAGGGCCTGTGCAGTAGCCCACTGTCTATCACCCTCACCTTCCACAGGCCCCGCCGCACCTAGCAGTGCTGATCCAAGCCCAGAACTTTATCGATCTATGCTGGTTCTTCCCAGGTGTGATGCCATCTCTACTCAGACATGTGCAAAGACTCACAAGCTGAGTTTTCTGAGCGAGTCCTACTAACAAGCTGGCCGGGCAGGCAGCCTGCCCCTCCAGCTACATCTGCACGGAGATGGATCAATGCCACTCTCAAAACAACGACCAGCCAGTCACACCTCTGCTTCCCCCCAACACCGCAGAGCCTTGGGGAGGCAGGGCTTGCACTGGACGCTGCCGTTCTACCACGTCGTCACTCACCAGTGCGAGAGACGCTGGGCTCTGCTCCTCGGGCAACAACATCGGGAGGAATAATGAGCTGCTCTGGGGGAGGCGAGAGCTTTCTGATCGGAAGACATATGAGGCTGTCACAGTGACAGATGGACCCAAAGGCCCCTTCCCCACGACACTGCCCTGATGACCTAGACTCTCACCCCAGATCTGTCTGTCCCTTGATGCTGATTTGGGAGGGCAAGGTGGTCAGAGGGAGGAGCAGAAGACCACGCCATCAGCAAGAGGAAGAAAAAGCCGTAATGTTCTTGAGGGATATCAGTTGAGCGTTAGCTCCATAACTCACGCTGAAAAGCCCCTTGGACCCGCTTTATTTATCTGCATCCTGAGAGAGTTAGACTCTCACTTCTAGGAATGTAGCTTCTGTTGTCTGTCAAGTGTAGATAGTGGAAACGCCCCTTAGTGTAGACGTGATGGACAGACGCCCAGACTTGCAGTCAGGAGATGTGGGTTAAAAACCAAGCTCTTCCTTGACTCACGGTGTACACATGGTTAAGTTCCTGGACCTCTCTGAGCCTCAGTGTGCTCATTTACGAAGTGAACATAGTAAGTGCTTTTCTCGCAAGATTCTTGTGAGCATGAAACGAGACAGCATGTATGTGAAGGACTTAACACAGTATCTGCCACAGAGTAGATAACTTGTAAGCATTTGTGGATGTGGCTGTGAGTTTCAAATGAGGAATCGCTGGTATAAGGATATCTTTAAACTGAAAGACACTCTATGAAGTTTACTCTTCGTATTTGATGTTAGTCTAAGTATTGCATTATTATTACTACGGATGCTGCTAGGATTAGTGTGTTATCTCTAAGATACCTTCAACCTTAAAGGACCAAGACCTCCAGATGGAAAGATGGGTTGGTCGTAATTGGGTGGTCTTTCTGTCTGAAAGGGGCTGGGACTCTACTCTGTGTCCCTAAAGCCGCGTAGGGGACCGTCGGTCCCAGTCCCACCCAGGGTGCAAAGTCACCAACAGGGAAATGGGTGATGAAGGAAAGGGGGCGAGAACAACACATTAAGAAGGACAGGAGGATAGGGGCGCCTGGCGGGGCTCAGTTGGTTAAGCATCTGACTTCAGTTCAGGTCATGATCTCACGGCTCGTGAATCTGAGCCCCGCATCGGACTCTGTGCTGACAGCTCAGAGCCTGGAGCCTGCTTTGGATTCTGTGTCTTCCTCTCTTTCTGCCCCCACCTCCTGCTGGCTCTCTCTCTGTCTCTCAAATATGAATAAACATTTAAAAAATTAAAAAAAAAAAAAAGACAAGAGGAGACTGTTCAGGGGCCAGAAGGAGGTACGTTCTATCTGTGCTGACGATGCTAAGGAAGGCCTTGCTTCCAAAGATGATATGCGCACAGAGATAACCCCAAGTCCAGGGTGAAGTTGGCTGGGGCAGAGCACAGCTGGGTGAACAGTAGTGGGGGTAAGAGCAGGCTCGGTGAGAGAAGAGGTAGAGAAGAACAAGATAAGGAAGGGGGACATGGAAGATGTTGAAGTAGAGAAGAGGAAGGAAGGCCATCTTGTCCTTTACCTTTTTGAAAACCTTCCAAGAATCCCATGGCCTGCATGTGGAAACCCAGGCTCCTCAGCCCAGGCATGAGCCCTGTGCAGTCGGGTGGGATCAGCTCTTGCCCCGTCTCCAGCCACAAGTGAGACACCAGTGTCTTTGCCCTTGGGGATCTTTCTGAGAGGAAGGCCTTTCAGCTCTTCCTTGTCTGAGAAAACTACCAGGCATCCTCAAATATCACCTCCTCTGGGAAGTCTTTCCTGAGGCCCTGAGGCAAAAGGAGCCGATCCTGGGACCCTGTACACGCCTCCCTTGAGGGCTGCCCCAGGACTATTTGCTTCCTTCCCTGCTCCCCGCACTAGGGAGTTCCTTGGCGATGGCACCTGTCTCTTGCTCATCTCTGCGCTAAGCAGAAGACAATGTCACTGGAGAACAGATCAGGGGGGGAAAGTTAGAAAGGAAAGAAGAAAGCCACAAAGGTGAAGTAGAAAGTATGGCGAGGAGAATAAAAGGGAAGAGTGGATAGAGACGCCGGGGTCAGTGGTTGAAAGGTGACGGTGGGAATGGGTTCCAGAGACTCTCTGGGAATTTTTCAGCACCTGGCGCCTGGCCCTGGGGCCGGCTTCTTCCCATCGCTGCATCCTCACGAGGCACCCGGGTTAGGCCCACCCTCTTCTGGAGCAGCTGTGAATTGAGGTGACTGCAAGGCCTCTGTGCAGAGGAAGCGTGACTTCTGGATGGCTGAAACACAGCAGGTCCTGCTGCAGCTCGATTTGTGTAAACGGTCACTTACAACCTAAAGGAGGGTCCTGCTCCTGCCTCTCCGTCCTCACCTACTCCAGCCAGATCCGTTTGGATCGACCCCACCGGAAAACTATCAGCTGGTGTCTCTGTGGGGCGGACTCACGACCCAGCTGGATTTGACTGGGCCCAGCTGGTCTTCCTCTCTTCCCTGGGTTGAACCCCCGCAACGCTCCCGAAGCACCTCCTCTCACCTGCCTCGAGCAGACACTGCTGCTGTACTGACTCGCAGTCCAGACTCACGGGCGTCCAGGCAGGGTCACCGGTACACTGCAATGGCAGTTCTCCAGCAGACGCTCTGGTGGCCCAGCTCTCCTGGCCCTTGCCCGATCTCTAAAGAGGGCCGGAAAGTCTTCTGTGCTCACCCCATGCTGAGCAATCAGAGACTGGCTTCTCAGAGTGCAAGTATTTCACGGATCTACACCACTCGAGGTCAAAGTAAACATCATTAGGGAAGGAAGAGCACGGAGGCCTCTCTGCACCTTTCTCTCTCAGCTTCCCAAGGGAAGCTGTTGGGGGCTGGACTGAAATAAGTGGCTCTTCAGTTAATTCCAGGGCCCACTTAATTTGCATGATTCAGCCCTAGTCCCTTGCATCTTCTCCCTGATGCCCTCGGTCTTGCCAGGCTTCACCTTCACATGTAACAGCATCGGATCACAAGGCTCCTCTTTCTTTTCTAATCTTTTGAGATGGAGGAAAAGTAGACACTTATTGGGCAGGGGGTGAGGCGTTGCGCCTCAGGTTCCTCCTTAACCACACTCGGGCTGGAAGTTTCTAGGAGGAGGGAGAGGTGTGTGACGAGTGTGCACAGAGAGCCGGGATAATCCAGAGAAGTTCTACAGAGTTCCTTATCTTTCTGGAAGACAAAAAGAGGCAACTCTCCCTTTCTGGCAGGGTTGAGAGGGAGGGGGTTTAAATGCACAAGTCTCCTTTTGGTGTAGAGCCAAAGCGTTCACCATCTATTCCAACCTTTCCTTCATTGAAGTATAATGAGTTTCAATTCTCGTTTCTGCTTCTAAGCTCCAAAATGGTCAATGAGTAAGGGTGAGCAAGAAGACAAAAACCAAGAAACAAGTCTTGAAATACCCCTAATCCACAGAAAATCGGTACTCCTAATGAAAAGTGGAAATTAACCAGTACACTCCTTTTTCCAGTAGGTATGTAGAGTCAGCCTAGTTGATTGGCTCTTTACTGATAATTTTTGAGAAAGAGATTACCCTTTTTTTTATTTTTTAATATAATTTATTGTCAAGTTAGCTAACATATAGTATATACAGTGTGCTCTTGGTTTCTCGGGGTAGATTCCCATGATTCATCATTTACATACACCCCCCAGTGCTCATCCCAACAGGTGCCCACCTCAATGCCCATTGCCCATTTTCCCCTCTCCCCCACATCCCCCCATCAACCCTCAGTTTGTTCTCTATATTTAAGAGTCTCTTCTGGTTTGCCTCCCTCTCTGTTTGAGACTACTTTTTTTTCCCTTCCCCACCCCCCATGGTCTTCTGTTCAGTTTCTCAAGTTCCACATATGAGTGAAAACATATGATACCTTTCTCTGATTATTTCACATAACATAATACCCTCCAGTTCCATCCACAGTGTTGCAAATGGCAGGTTTTCATTCTCTCTCATTGCCAAGTAGGATTCCATTGTGTATATAAACTGTGTCTTCTTTATCCATTTATCAGTTGATGACAATTTGGGCTCTTTCCATAATCTGGCTATTGTTGAAAATGCTGCTATAAACACTGGGGTACGAGTGCCCCTATGAATCAGCACTCCTGTATCCTTTGGACACACTCCTAGTAGCGCTATTCCTGGATCATAGAGATTACCTTTTTAAACAAAAGTGTGAGCTCACCCAGGGATGGAGGGTGGCTACTGTAATTCCTTAGGCTGAAGATGCCAAAATTCTCCTTAAATCTCCCTTACTCCTACCCGTTTCATGAAGGCGTCCCTCAGAGACTATAGCCCTCCTCCATTTGTTCCCTCACTCATTACTTACTGCATATTTTGGAGCGAAGAGAGACCCACAAAAGGTTTGCAGTATTCCTGTCTTTCCAAAAGCACAGAGTTTATGGAAACGAGGCCAGCAAAAATGAGGCTGGACATCCGGGTGGACCCAGATGACGAAGACATGGCTCACTGTGGAGTTCAGGCTGTTTTATAGACCATGAGGTGCTTCAGAAGACTAGGAAGCAGGGGGATGGCACAGCGTTGCCTAACAGGAAGTCACTCTGAGCTCAGTGAGGAAGGGGACCTGGAAGGGGCTGCCAGATTGGGAGCAGGAAGACCATATAAGAGGCTGTTGGAATACTGCAAGGAGAGAGAGGAGAGGGACCTGTGAGGGTAGTGTGGATACAGGAAGGGAGCAAGTGTCACCGACCGGCATTTGACACACAAGGGACTGAAGAGACTTGATCAAGCAAGCAAAAAACCAAAAGAACAATACACCACTCTCCCAAAGCTGTATTTTATTCAGCTATTATTAATAACTGATTTGATTCCATCCATTCCATTTTACAACCCCTGTCTCCTGCAATTGTCTGGCCCTGGTAACAATTTTATTGGAGGATAGGAGGTACATTATAAATACATTTTATATTGCACATTGTATTTTAAGCAAATTTGAGACATCTCTGATTAGGTGCCTTCCCAATGATAGCCTTGTTCAGACAGATAATTGTGTGCTGATTTTTTATTTTATTTTATTTTTTTTCAGCTTTGTTCTCTCCCCCTTGGCAAAGCTGCAATCTTGCATACACACGTCAGTGGATAAAAACCCTTGAAAATAACTCTTCAGAAGAAATCTAATTTACTTTTTAATCTGGTTCGGAAATTTGCCAGAAAAATTTCCACCGACAAGCACTGCCATTTATTACCACTTATCACACACCCGGGCTGTGCTCTCGCTCCTGATGGGGCTAATGTAACAGGGGAGGAATCTTCTGATACATTATTTATTTGATACAATCCCACCCAGATAAGATCTATGGGCAGGAGAGGACAAAGTTTGACCTTATCCTTCGTCTAACGGAAAGTAAGGGATCTTCCCTCTGCTTGCTCGATGAACCATCCTCTCTCCATGCCCTTGTGAAGGTTCAGCTTCCCATAGAGCTCCAGGACGGTCACCCCACAGGGGTCTAGCTTTGACTTGGCTTGCTTCCCCTGGGATCTGTTTCACCCATTTGGGTATTTGCTTGTGTTTGACTTTGAGATGATTTTCAAGGGTCTTGTGCTTGACAGAGACCAAAGTGCCATTTAGCCCAGACCTACCCAAGCTCACTATGGGGTGGCTCCATGTTGGGGAAAGAATATAGGATGACCGGTGACCTTGGGGTAGAAATTAAACCTTTCCAGCATCTTCATTTGTAAAATGAGGAGGGGCATCTCTACAACACTGCCCAGCTTTCACCGTCCATGGAGGCAGCTAAGCTTTGGGGAAAGCACAGAAGATATGGGTCACAAGTGGTGTGGGGGTTCTGGCTTTGCAGCTTCCTGGCTGGCTAATCTTCAGCAAGGTGACATCTCTGAGCTCCTATTTCCCGATCTGTCCATGGGGTTAATAGCTCTTCCCCTGCTGACCTTACAGAGTCATTAAGATGATAATGAATATGGAAGCTTTGCAAGCAGCAAAGACATATATAAATGTATAATTAATCATGCATCAATTTATTAATTAGTGAAAACACATTACGAGATATTTGCAGAACCCACGCAGAGGGAAAACTGGAAAAGAGGTCAGGCTGGGGGTACCCAGCAAGACTTCCCAAGTACCTGTCTCCAACCTCCAGGGACAGATAACCCAGGCTGGCCCCAAGCAAAAGGAGACCCCTGCTTTCAGTTACTTGGTGCATTTTGGCTGACGGTCTACTAAGAGACATCTCCAGAGTCCCCCAGAACTCCCATGATCCACAGAACTAGGTTTTAGTCTCCACTTCACCCCTCTCATGTTTTCGGCAAAATACCAAAGGGGGAGGATCTTTGAACACTGGACAGAATTCAACTGAAACCTTGGTGTGGCTGTGCACTCACTGACATCTATGAGAATTTACTTAACTTTCCTGAACTTTCCCTCATCTATAATATGAGGAAAATAGCACTTACCTTACGGGCTGTTGTGAGGGGTCAGTATATGTAACCCTCTGTAGGCCTCACCTCTCCACCATCAGTGAACTGTAAAGAGAGGCACTGTCCTTGTGTACCTGTGTACTCTTGCTGCCTAGTACAATATCGTCCATGTAGAAAGAGTTCAACCCTTGCCTTCACATAGATGAATGAATGTGAATGAATGAGTGAATGAAATAGATAGTGGTCAGGATCATGAGCTGAAGAAAATGTACATAATATTCTTGACCTGGAAAGATAGAGTCTTGAGCCCTAAATTAATTTTGGAATCTTTCTCTCCTCTCAAATCCCTGTCTCCTACTTCTTCCAACCTCCCCCTCCCCCTGCTACTCTTGCTTACCTCTCCTACCCTCTTGAATTCCAGAACGTTCTATCTCCCTCACCCTTACCCCTCAAGCTACCCTCTTGAATTCCAGAACGTTCTATCTCCCTCATCCTTACCCTCCAAGCTTTTCTCGCTTTGGCCAGTGGGTTGGCAGTGAGGTGTGCCCACAGAACTTTCTCCCTGTATCCCTGCTTTTTGTGTTCCCTTCTCAGAGCTATATGCCTCCTGCGGGAAGAGTAAATATAGAAAAATGACAACATGTACATTAATGCTCGTTAGAATGTCATCATTATACTCTGCAAAGTGTCTGCCGAGGGGGTCCCTAAAGGACACTTAGAAGCGAAGCAGCTGCTCCAGATTTGTTCCAGCTCACATCTCGAAGAAATGACATTGAGATAAATGTAGTATTTCTGGCTGGAGGGAGGGGAGAGAGCAGGGCTTCTTTGGAGAATGGGGGGTGGGAAGATGGATAGTGAAGAGAGAACCCACATAAGCGCTCAGAACAACAGGTGCAACGGACACACAGCATGAGAATGCGCAGGGAGCAGGGCAGGCTCTCCGGCGAAGGCTGGTTTGCTCAAACCAAGAGGCTTGCAGTCTACGTAGGGACATGGTTGGCTCAAGAGCTCCTATCTCGATCTTAGAGCAGCCTCTGAAAGAATCCCCTGCTCCTCAACACACATGGAAAACAAGCTATGCTCTGAATGAGAAAAGCACCATTATGCTTACTTTGTTACCAGCAGTCACTGACTGCGGGTTGTTGAGGGAAGGGGAGGCAACGTGGTATCTTACTGACAAGTGATACCAACTAATATTGTCTATATTCTGCCCATCTACTTAAGACACGTTGAGATGGCAAAGACCTACACGACCCCCACTTCCCCTCACACACTCTGGTCAACAACTAGTGAGTTTTTCCTTTTATCTCACCATCCTGATAAATGCGAGTGGCAAGGTTTGTGAAACTTCTCAGAGATCATGCTTTAATTTAATTTTTATTTTTGCCATAAAGACAACTTTGAGCCCAAGCCATAAAGTCACTACTCTAAGTCCAATGAATTCATACCAACTATGGTTTGCAGAGCACTCCATGTTTACATCACACTTTTCCATGTACTGCTTTAGATTCTCACTACTATCCCATTAAATAATCAGGGCAGGTCACCATTTTGTAGATTAGGAAATCACAGAACACACCTTTCAGTTATAGGCACACACAAACATACACACCCTTAGAGAGGAAGCCTTTGAAAGAAAACCTCACAAATAGATGTCAGCACTCAAACAGAAGCCACAAGATTCAAGGCTCCTACAAACTCAGTAAATCACTTTTATTCAACCTGCCATAAATAACCATGTCAGGAGACCTTTAACTACTCAGAATTAGAACTTTCCTTGGCCGGTTGAGATACAGCAGCCTCGATGAACAAGAAGGAGTGTGATGAGCTCAGCGCCTTCTGAAGCCTGCCATCCCCAAGTCAGTTTACCAGCTTAATTCATCAGCCAAGGAAAGAATCATGGTAAAAGGAGAGTATACAGGAATCATGTTTCAGTAGGCATGCCAGCTCTAGTTTGCTTCTCCCCAGCACTATAACTTGTCTGCAGTCTCTCTGAATCTCAACATTGTCATCTGTGAAACGGGAGACTAAGCCTTGCCACCTACCAAGCTCCTGAGACTACTGGTTTCTATTCAGACATCGATTTATCATGGCCTTCTCCACTACGTGCCAGCCTTTATAACCTCGCGTGACTTACTATGGTTTCATGATTAAATTCAGAAGTCAGATCCTGGGCCTGGTCAAATTTCCTGCAGTTCCCTCCCTAGCTCCTCATAGAGGGGTCCAAGTGAACAGCACACATCCTACCTATCACCCCTATCCCTCCTCTCTCCCCAGGACTCAAAAGACTGGATAGAAGGATTAATTATCTTTAGATTCTGCAACCTTTTCTTACTATAGACAAGCACTAGTTGGTTTGATGATTGCTTTAAAAATACCCCATCATACTCTATTGAATGTTCCTATGTACCAGGGATACTGCAAAGTTGTATTCTGGCCTCTGCCTTTATAGAAATCTAATGGGCTCATGAGAAGGCCAAGTCAACTGAATTCCCTAAGTAACACCCTCCTCCTATATAAAATGGGGATAGAGGTAATGCTGTCCTTTCAGGTTGTAGTAGGATTACATGAGATAAGGCACGTAAAGCTCTGGATACAATGTCTACACACAGTAAACTCATTATTCTTGTTACCAATTACAATGAATATTCTGGGGGAGGCATCATACCAGAGTTATGGATGAGATGCTTTGGGAGATCTGAGCAGAATGTAGCTGTACTCAGCGGTCTTTAACTAAAGAAAATTGGTAGGAGAAAAAAGTAATACATGT
Source organism: Paguma larvata (assembly GCA_030068075.1). Taxonomy (NCBI): domain Eukaryota; kingdom Metazoa; phylum Chordata; class Mammalia; order Carnivora; family Viverridae; genus Paguma; species Paguma larvata. The sequence continues at coordinate 7,672,375 of CM057831.1, forward strand.
GACTTTTTGTCAGTGGAAAAGATGCTTTATTACTCTTACTTGATGTACCTAGCAGATGAGGAGGAATCCACTTTGAGCTACAATCATCAACTTTTCAAATACACAACAGCAGTCCTGTTGTGGGGAGAAGGACAGTGAGGTTTCCGCATTCACAGAACGACCCAGCTGAGGAGACTGCATAATGGTAGAAGAAAGGGCATGGAGGTGAGGCTAATTCCACATAGAGAGACATGTCTCCAGAAAGGAGTGTGGTCTTTTTGCATGGTCGTTTGCAGAGGGGAGAGTTTCTGGTGGGTAGAGAACAAGGTAAGGTTGTAAAAGTAGACTTGTTTATAGGGTATTTTTTTATTTGAATTTTTGTTACTTAACATACAGTGTAATATTGGTTTCAGGAGTAGAATTCAGTGATTCATCACTTATATACAACACCCATGGCTCATCACAGCATGTGCCCCCCTTAATGCCCATCACCCATCTAGCCATCTCCCACTTCTTCCCTCCACCAACTCTCAGTTTGTTCTCTATCGTTAGGAGTCTCTTGTGGTTTGCTTCCCTCTCTTCTCTCTTCCCCCTTCCCATATGTTCATCTGTTTTGTTTATTAAATTCCACACATGAGTGAAATCATATGGTATTTGTCTTTCTCTGATTGACTTATTTCATTTAGCATAATATAGTCTAGCTCCTCCATCCACATTGTTGCAAATGGCGAGATTTCATTCTTTTGATGGCTGAGTAATATTCCATTGTGACCTCTTGCACTGCTGGTGGGAATGCATACTGGTGCAGCATTCTCTCCACTCTGAAGAACAGAGTTACAGAGTTATAGAGGTTCTTCGAAAAACTAAAAATAGAACTACCCCATGATCCAGCAGTTGCACTACTAGGAATTTACCTAAAGGATACAAAAATAGAGATTCAAAGGGGTACATGCACACCAATGTTTATAGCAACATTAGCAACAACAGCCAAACTATGGAGAGAACCCAAATATATATACAGGAGATTTTTCAAACTTATATTTCTGATTAATGGTAGAGGAGAAAAGGAAGACATTCGTTAAATTTTAATTAGAGTAAGTACTTTGATAGCTATAGTCTTCAGACCAGAAATTATTTACCTTCTTGTATTATTAAAATAATTTCCACTAGCCAAGTTGGCTCCTGTCTTGAAAGTATATGGAAACAAGTCAACAAGAAGTAAGTGCCAATTTTGAGCCAGCCATCTTAGAGAAGATGAGCCCGGAGAACCTGGTATGAGGCAGCTCCAATACACATCCCACTTGTTCACGTCACACCCAAGAGCTACCACCATTTCTCCACTTCTCCCTTGACAGTCCTATCTGTTACAGCCAAATCCATGCCAAGAAAGGGCATCCAAACAGAGTACCTTGCCTCGAGACCAAGAGTGGAGGATTAAAGGAAATGGGCCACTCTGCCCCAGTGTTCTCTTTTGATCAATGCACCTTATTAAGTAGGTCTATTTGGAAAGCTTAATGTTGAGCACTTACTTCCCTGGGTAAGGGACAATCAGGATAAACTACTCTCTCAACTCCTTTTCCACTGAGCTCTCTCAGCCAGTCATCTGGAATAGTTCAGGACAGACTGTAGAGAGTCTTGAATGTTGGCTGAATAGCTTGGACAGAATTCAAAAAAAAAGACCCAGGTTACAGGATGGTATTAAGAAGGTGGTAGAGCTGGATACCAAAATATCAGGGGTTCTTCTTTGTAATAAAACTTCTGTGTCCCAGAACTAAGGGTCAAATATGTAAATGGGCTTTATACAGACAATAACGAACCAGAGTAAAGGTAATAGCAAAGCAATTCTACACTATAATACAGACTTTTAAGTCTTATGTACAGTAGGTGGGGAAGGAAAGAAAAAGAGAGAGAGAGAGAGAGGGAGAGAGTCATTGATAAGAGCCCCTTCCTTTAACTCCAAGAGTTAGATAGAGCTAGCCCCTAATTCAGCCAATGTTTCCTGAATACCACCATGCATAGTATGCAAAGATGAGTAAGACATGACCATTACCTACACAATCATACAGGGGAAATGAATGTGTAAACAACCACCCATCACCCAAGGGGAAAAGTACTATTTCAAAAGTATTTACAAAGGGTAAGTAATTCTGTCTGAGATGGTCAGGAAAAGGAAATGATGTTTCAGGAGATTCTTGGAAAACTTAAAGTTACAATTTAATAATTGTAAAACGGAGAAAAGTTGCTGGGTTCACTGTGGACCACTTCCCTTAACCATACGCATATGTGCACTGTCCTTGTGTTGTGGAAATTATATTTGGGATAAAAATGCAGTGCTTTCCCTTCTCTTGAGGGCATAAGCCCTTCCTGCCATGTGTCTATAAGGCAAATGACTGGGAGGGTGATGGAAATTTCTGGAGGAATAAGAGTCATTTCTTAATCACTTTCCTAAGTAAGGTAGCCCCCTCAGTGACAAGGGACATCTTCCTCTTGTTGCCATCTAAATTCTCACTCTTATTTTTCTCAGAGCCCCATATTACCATGTCCCTTTACTATGTTTGGGAGGAGTCACCATTTGAATTGATCCCTCTCTAGGAACCCCCAAAAGGATGCTTTTCTTTCCCTTTCTCTCTCTGGTGTTAGTATCAGGAACTGTGCACAAAATTTCTCCATCCTCCCTGTAGCCTACAGATGGTACTTCCCATCATTCTTTTGTTCATTCAGCAAATACCAACCATACACCTGGTATGGGAACTAGGAATACAACAGTGATAAAGAAAAAAAAAAGTCCTTTCCCTTATGGACTCTACAGTCTGTTGGGAGAGATAGATAATAGATAATTAAACAAATAAAGACATTAATATATTGCCAGGCATATATTCTTATGAAGAAAAAGGGCACTGTAGGGGGATATTAAGGATGTTGGGCAGGGAGTTATAGTGTCAGGAATGCCTTTCTGAGGAGGCAGTATTGGAGCAGAGGAGAATGGAATAATGGAAGACAGAATGTGAATGCCTGGTGGAAAGGTGTTCCAGGCAACAGAGATGGAAAGTGGGGCTCTTCTTGGTATAGCTGAGGAACAGAAAGGAAGAGAGTGTGGCTGCAGTAGAGTGAGCAAGGGAAAGAATGGCTTTAGTGAGACCACCAGGACAAGGTCTTTTAGACCGTATAAGGACTTTGGGTTTTGTGCTAATTGGGGAGACATGCTTTTGGAGAGTTTTGAATAGAAGAGGCACAACGCTGTAATGTAGGTCTTTGTAGTGTCTTTCTGGCTGTTTTGTTCAGAATAAATGGAAGACAGGCCAGGAGGGGACTGATTAGGAGGCTGGTGTAGTAGACTGAGCAAGAGATGGTGATGACTTGGACTTGAGAGGTAGTACAGAAGGTGGTGACGAGTAGCCACAGAACATATTTTGATGGAACATTTAGCAAGACTTATTTAAAGGATTGGATGTACAGAATGAGAAAAAGATAAAGATCAAGGATAACTAGATGGTTTTAAGTCAAAGCAACTTAATGAATGATGGTGCCACTTAATGAGATCCGAGGACTGAGGAAGAGAAACAGATTTTGTGGATGGACCTGGTGATAGTAGAATTGGATTTGGGGATTCATCTCAGGCATTCAAGAGGTCATATTGAATAGGTCAATGAAGTATGGTCTGATGACTTCAAAACATTGGGTGGTTTTAGGGAGGAGGACAAACAACTCTGGATGCAGCAGTGAGAACAAGGAGAACACATACTCAATCCCAAAGCCAGAAGTAGAGGAGAGTAAGAGCAAAAAAAGCAACCAATGGATTTTAGGGAGAAATAGGATCCTTAGGGACAATCTGGGTTCCAAGAAGGTGATAGAGTTGCTCAGACATGGGATTGAGGATTCAGGGGACTTTATAAAATATGGAGCACATTTCCACAGTGCTCAGTGGAAGGGTCTGAAGTTTGGGCATCAGTGCAAGTGACAAGGCAAGAGGAATCATAGATGAAAAAAAGAACCTTAAGACAATAAGATGAGTTTGGCCATCCACTCCATCTCTCACCCCCAGCAATCTCCCCACAGCACAGCTCTAAAGTCCACAAACACTGTTTCTCTACAATCCCTGGGACAGAGATGAGAGAACAACATAAGGGGGAAGCCCTTGAACTATCGCATATATTCACTTCTTCTAAGACATAAGTCCTGGGCTTCTCAAGTTTATGTCACCCTGATGTGATGTTAAAAACACTGCTATTAAGGGTGATATGCTGTTCTTCACCAGTTGGTATCACTAAATGGCCCAAAGCAGATGGCATCCCTTTCCTCATGTAGGAAAGCACGTATAGTCACCTCAAGTTCTACCCCAGGTCTTGTGCATAGAGACTTAAAAAATAAAGCAACAAACCTAAAAGAGCGTAGAAAAGAACTCCAAGTCATAGGCATTTGCAAAGAAAACTACCAATTCTAGGCGGTGAAGTTGAAGCACAACACATAAGTCAAATGGACAGTTAGTCTGTAGGATTTTAGAGAAAGGGGAAACTTGCTGGATTCCCAGGGTGACCACGAAAGGCTCATGGAGAAGGTGGGCTTCACAGAGGTCCCCAAGAATGAGGTGCATTCACTGGGTCACCTGAAGCAGTGGACAGCGAGGTTGCCTGTCTGGATCTGCATCTATCAATTCAATAGTGTGCCTCTGGGTGAGAAAGAGCCATTTACTCCTTATCATTATCCTTAATAATTCTAAATCAGGTGGTGATGGAAAACCAACCCACAGCTCATTTCAGAAGGATGTAGAAAGGGGGAGGCAGAGGGAAAACACATCAGAAAACAAATTCATCTTCTCGGCACAGAGACAAAGGACTGGGGCTTGGTCCAGAGCTACAAAGACTGATCCTTTCAAGGCTGAGCCAGTTTTTCAAGACATTCAAGTCAAGTAGTGATAAAAATCCCACTATTCACTGTTTTATTAATGGCTTCTCCACTATATGCAGATAGGTAAAAGCATCATATCTTTATTTGCATTTCTTTTTCTATTGCCTCCAGCTCACTGAATTTCTCCCTTATCTGCCAAGAAATGTCTACTTTTAAGGTATTCTTTCATTTCCTCATGCCATTGGCTGTCAAACGACTTAATAACTTGCCCATCATGGAAGTCAAATATAGTTTATTAAAAATGCATGTCTCACTCAGTCAGATGCCCTTTGGCAGTCTCCAGACCTTGACGACTCTGTCTCAAAGCTTGGGAACGCAGAATGGTCTTGGCTGGCCAGCTGCACTGCCTTGCTTTGTCTCATGCTCACTGCCCAGATTATGCTGAGCGACGCAGAGAAGGGGGGTGGGAACTGTCCAAGGAGGAGGTGGAACTGTGCCCCTTGTCTGACTCGAGAAAGTGAGACTGGGCCTGAGAAACGCAAGTGCTTGAGGACATCCAAGCCATCTAGCCAGGTCTCCAGAGAGGAGTATGGTCATGAAGATGGAGCTGGTGCCCTGGGGTAGAAGGAAATGGCATCAGAGCAGAAGTGGGCTCTGTCAAGTCAGTGCACTGGAATGATGAATCATGTCTGTGATTGCACACATAGCAAGGCTATATCGCTATTTACAGGGGCTAATGAGGCATCTACAGTCACAGATTCAAAGTCTGAGTGTTGTTGAGGCTGTGAGGAAGAAGCAAGGAGCCTGAGCTAAAAACGCAAAGGGAATGGAGGTCGCCTTTTCCATTGTCTGCCACAGGGATAGACAGCACCAGAAGCACCCCATCAGGATATGTTGACCCTTCTCCAAAACCAATTTAGAGCAGCCCCTCAGCCTCCTTGGCGATGCTCCCTAGCTACCCATGGATCTCCTGGCTAGAGCCCCATGGCTTCTGCTAATCCTTCATTCTTTAATTCTCTGTGCATAGCAGAAATGAAGAACACCCGTACATGCCTCACTGTATCCAGCACCCCCTCATCTACTTGAAGATTGTACACAGTCCCCCTTCATCTCCTCACCTTGATACTAATTAACCCTCAAATCTCCTACACCAGCCTCTTGCACTGCTTTCACGTCTTGCTTATTAAGCACTGTGCCATGTTCTACTCGATTTTCTCAGAAACACCTATACCTGCAGAGATAGGGGGAGAGTCCCAGCTACTCTTTAGGAGAGAAGGTGGACACCCCACCTGGAACAGAGACACAGCACTGCAGGAAGACCAAAAGAAAGACCTAATGTGCTGAGAGCCCAAAGGTATTGCTTCCATCACAAGGAGAGGGTTTGGGACTCCTCCAGGGGAAAGATAAAACTGGGCTGTAAGAGTAGATAAGGGAACATATGGACAGTATGTGAAAAAAAAAGGTAATGAGAAAAAAAAAAACAGAAAGAAGGAAACAGAAGTAGGGAGTTGGGTCATAAGGCAGGATCAAGAGAAAGGGAGAAAAAAAGCAGAGAAGGAGATGAACGAAGGAAGAGGCAGAGTAAGATCAAGAGCCAGAGAGTGAGATAAAGACAAGAGGCCAGAGAGAAAACTCAGAGGAGAACAAATAATGTGAGCCCTTGAAATGGTGCAGAAAGTCAATGGGAAGGTAAGTGAGTGGGAACATGAGCTCAGTCTGGTCTGGCCCCTGAAGAAGCCCTGAACCTCTGTTGAGACCACCACTGGGGCAACTACCTGAGGCCAGGCAGCTGGAAGAGCAATGTGCCAAGTGTCCTTTGCCTTGAACTTCCTTGTCACCTGGAGTGGGGAGAGAGTCAGGTGCTGACAGGGGTTGGGTGTGGGCAGGCTCAAGAGCATCTCCTATAAGACACCTCAGGAGATTGAAGGAAGAGGACAAAGTGAGGGAGAGATGCAGAGGCAGATGCCCGCAGAGGGAGAGGGGGCTGGGAAACAGAAAGACAAAGAGTGACAAGTCAAGACAGAAAAGAGAGGAACTGAGAGAGATGGCGGAGAGGCTGATAAGGACAGGAAAGGTGACAAGAATGATTGGGAGATTGGGAGAGAAATTGAGAGAGATGTCTTGAGATTGAGAGGATAGGGAGAGAAAAGGAGGTCGAGGGAGAGGAAGGAGAAAGAGAGAGAGGAAAGAAGATGTACAGCGTGGAGTTGGAGCAGCAGAAAATGGAATAGGTCCTAATTTTGAACCTTTGCCAACATCTGAACTTGCTATTCTGCTATCAATTTTTCATCTGTCACCAAGACAAGCTGAAAGAGCTAAGCTGCAGGTTTTGTTGATTATAGAATGTTCCATTCGGATCTGTACCAAGGGTAACTCCTCTGGATTTCTAGATGAACCAAATGCAGTTAGAGAGTGTGGGAAGGGAGGTGGGGGCTGGGGAGATGGATACTATGCTGCTAAGGGTGGAAAACAGAATCATTTAGTAATGCCCTGCAGGGCTAGAGAAGATACTTCCTTACACATTAGTGTCATTCCTTGGGGACAGGAGGCTTGGTGCCACATTAGGGCATCTTTTGCCCTGGGGGTTCTGGGGCAGGCCCAGCTGCCTGCAAAGTCTCCCCTCTACCTCCTTTGCTTCTGCCAATACCAAGTCAGAAATCTTCCAGTAGATTTAGCATGACCTCACGCAGATGATCCCTGCCCATGCAAACAAACAACAACTTCAGTCTCCCTGGGAGGGGCCGAGATTGAGCTGAGTGAGTGGAGAGCAGAGCCAGCAGTCCTGGGTCCCTAATCCCCGGTTGCCACAGGAACTCCCACCAATAGCAGTTCAGCACCCACCAGGGTGGCGGTGCTCGGAGAAGGGGGGGAACGAGGACAAGGAGGTGGCAGCATGCTCCACTGCACCTCTCCCCAGAACACAATGTGACACAAGACATCGGGAGATGGCAGCGAAAGTTCAGGGGAAAAACACACATTTATTTATGGCTCGGGCATCTGTCGTCAGATCAGAAACAGAGACCTGATCTCGGGCAAATCCAGCAGCCTGTTCGAGAGCAGATGGGGAGGTGTGTGCAATGCTCAGTCCTGTTCAGTTCTCAATTCATTATTATTCCTCATCTCCGGATCCTGTCTCCAAAGCAGACATTTGTCCTGGCCACAACGCCGGGAGGCCTGTGTGGGTGGATGGGCGGATGAGAGTGGATGGGTGGTTATTTCCATCGTGTGACTTGGAGCCTTCCATGTGAGAAAAGAAGACTATGGCAAAATCCAAGGAAGAGATGATGGAAAAGGGAATAGAAGAGAGAATTCAGGCCCAAGAAGACTGCAGGCTGAATGAAAATGGGGTTGGCCTGAAAGTACGTAGATTAATGCTCCAATCTTCCTCTGCCCTATCTTGCTGAATGACCTTGGGCAAGTCATTCTACATGTCTGGCTGTCCCTTTCTGCCAAAATCTTGATATTGTACAATTTTCCATACACAAGGATGGCCTCTCAACCTGAGTGTGATGAAAAGAATGCAAAATTTGGAGTCAAGAGATCTGAGTTCAAGTCCCAATTTGCTAAGTACCAGTTCAGTAATCTAAGGCAAAACACGTTTGTTTCCCTGCAGACTCTCAGTATAAGGGATAAAAGGCACAGAAGAGTTTATCAGGCCTTCTCTCATTCTAAAAATTCCATTATTCCATGATAAGAAAACCTGGAAATTTTCAGAAGACAGTGAAATGAATAATCTGAGGCCTTCAAAGACAGAGCAGGTACTCAGTCTACATTAGTTGAAGAAACAAACACAGCCTCTAGACATGATTCCTGAGCCCCTGGCTTATTGGGCTCAGTGCTGTCATGCAATGCAGACTGTCTGCTCCCAGTTGTACAGGCAGACACCTACCCCACCCCATCTCACTCTCTGAACAATCTCCCATCTCCCAAAACCTCCTACGCTGACATAAGCCTCTCTCCAAAAGCACTTTTCAGGGAGAGGGCAGAGAGAGGAGGATGGGGTGGCAATCTGGAGAAATGAGGCTGCTCAGGCAATATTTGGGGAGCCTCGATTTGAATCTCCATGACTGTATGGATTGCACCACCTTAGATTTGTAAGAAGGTGCTGGGATCCCAGGAGACGCCTTATCTTTCCCACTTGAGATGCACCTTCTCAACTGAAAATATGCAACAACAAGCCCTATATGTTTCATTGAAAAGCAGAATTAAATTCCCCGACCTGCCTAGATCCATTTACACTTCCATCAGTATGACTCAGAAGGCAGTTTCTAGGCATGGCCCACAGTCAATGTCAAGGGACTCACCCACCCTCCCCCCAAGAGAGCAAGATGGATAGACTTCTCCTTGATCTGACTGCAGGCACACTGGCTGGTAAGCCCTGGCCCCAGGAGAGCTACATACATGGTGAAAACTGCAGAGTCTGATGTTATAATAATGGTAAATAAAGACCAGGAGTGAAGCTTCAGGTAGACAGATGTTTTCATTGACTAGACACAGGTGTCTTTGTCTCCAGTGCCTGAGAACTGGTGGGTGATGGAGGAAGTGCATTTCAGCCCCCACTCCCAGGGGCTGTCTGCTGCTGAGCCTCACCTGTGCCTTCGCAACCCTCTAGCTCCCTAGGCAATCCCAGGGAGGGGACTTCACACTGCCAGGCAGCCCTTACTAATTAACATTTGCAAGTGACCAAGTAAGACCTCACTTTCCCTTAAGCTTTATCCCTTCCCTGAGGTAGGAGGGGAAGGGATATGACTGGTTGCCCCTAAATAAAGCCCAGCTGGGAAGTCTCTGGAGCTGCCTCTTGTGTTGGGACCGAAGATCTGCCTCAAGGCCCAGCCAGACCCCTCATCAAGGAGAGGTCAGGAGCTGTATCTCATTCCCCCCAAGGCTGCAGAGCAGAGCCTCCGAGGAAGACAGTGGCCACATCTGCTGAGATGATGTGACGGCACTCCTCCCCCAGTCCTGGGCAGCCTGTTTAGGCAGCCTCAGTCTCTGCAGTTGATTTTGCCTGTTGGCACCTGTTTGTAGCTTACCCCAACTAATGTCTGTCAGTGGACTAATTATCATCAAGGATAAGAAATTAAGAAATTATGAATGTGTAGACACTTCTGTTCTCATACTAATGGTTTGTGTATTTAATGGTTTGTTTATTATTTAATGGTTTGTTTATTTTATCGATGGCATCTGTCCTCATTTGAACCTTGCAAAGGACAAATTGGACTTGCACTTACTCTTATTTGGGTTTTCCCCACCTCTGCAACCTTCTGTTGCCCCTAATAGAAGTAACAATCATTGCTTAAATGGATGGATGATAGATGGAAGGAAGGAAGGAAGGAAGGAAGGAAGGAAGGAAGGAAGGAAGGAAGGAAGAAGGAAGGAAGGAAGAAGGAGAAGGGAGGGAGGGAGGGAGGGAGGGAGGGAGAGGGTCTCTAGGTTGGCAGAAGCTTTCAAATCACATTTATTGAAGGAACTAATGATGTTTGGCTTGGAAAACATTCATGTTTCAGTAGGATTACAGCTGTCAACATTAAAATGGTCTTTAAAAAACATTTTTAACATTGTGAAGTATAATACAAATTGCATGAAAGGATGGAAAATATAGATCTTAACCAATCATTAAAACAAACTAGTGTATCCACCACCCAGGTGGAGACCTAAAGTGGTGCCAGTTACCTCCTTCCACCCCTCCACTTCTCTCCTCTTCACCACCACTCCTGCTTCCCGCCCTGAGAGGACACCACCACCCTCATATCTCTGTCTTCTATGGCAATCAGTTTTTTTTAACTTTGTTTATAATGTATTGCCTAAATATGTACCCAGAAGAATATGGCTTTTACCCATTTTTGAACTTTATGTAAATGAAGTTGTATGATGTACTAACTTTTATTGCTCAACGTTGTGGTCTTTCAAGATTCATCCATGCTGTTGCTTGCAATAATGGTTTGTCCATTTTTATAGTGTTTGTTATTTCCCTTGTATGAATATGCCATAATTTATTAATCTAACCAAATATTAGTGAATATTTGGGCTGTTTCCAATCTGGGGCCATTAAATTGATGACACTGCTGTGAACAGCCTCATTTGTGTATCTTGGTGCACATGTGCTCCTGTGGGCCATATAACCAGGAGGGGGACGTCTGGGGGAGTTTCTTAATCAGAGCACACTGAACAGTATTTTTCGAACTGGTTGTTCCAATGTACTACTGTTCCACTAGCAACGATAACACTGCACCTCGTGTTTTTGTATACTTGCTATTGTCAGACTCACATTTTGTGCCAACGTGGAATGGAGCAATATCCCAATGTGGTTTTAATCTGCATTTACCTAATTGTTAATGAGGTTGAGCACCTTTTCCCATGTTTATTGGGCATTTATAGGACTGAGCCAGTCTTTGGCCTTTTTTTTTTTTCATTGGGTTTTCTGTTTTTCTTCTCACTGTTTAGAGGGATTTCTGATGCAGGATGAGCTGGAGTCCTTTCTCAGATGTATGTACATCAACTATTTTACCCTGGTATGGAGCTTACATTTCATATCTTAATGGAGGTTTGGGATGAACAGGTTCCTAAGGTTAATATAGCCAAATGAACCAACTTTTAAATTTACGATGAATTCTTTTTGTGTTCAGTTTAAGAAATTCATCTCTCTGCACTTCAGATTACAAGTTGAGATTTATATCTGTATATTTAATTCTAGGACTAGAATTGAGATCACTGTACCTGCTGCCAGGAAGAGGCACATTTTCGATACCAGAGATTTTCTAACATTTCAGACTGGACAGCTGTGAAATGGGCCATCTTGCTCCCTGTCACCCAGAAGGTTCCAGAAGAGAGTGGGTAAGAACCCACCAGGTATGCTCTAGAGGAGGTCTGCCTCTCTGGTCTATTCAAACTCTTGAGATTGGACGACTTGCATTAGTAATAAAATCTACTTCCATAAATACTCCATTGTAACCAGTAGGGGGCTTTAGTCATGACATGAGTCACGATGCAGTTGACTGCTTGGTTAATAAGCAAAGAGACACGAATGCATGCACCCACACTCCTGTCTTACATTGGATTTACCTTTTGTTGCCTGGCCTCAGGGCTTCTTTTTCCTCATTACCTATAACTAGCTCAAAGCAGAGTACCCAACCCATGTATGGTCAGCTGATGCCATTGGCTAAGGTTACAGGCAGCGATGGAAAACAGGGTTTATTTCAGGTTAACTCAATTGTTGGTGGTTGCCGGGAGAGCAGGACTCAGGAAAAATAGCTGCCTGGCAGGGACTTACTCTGAAAGTTCTCAAAACAGAGCTCTGCGGAGAGATCAGCCCAAGGATATGGGCTGCCCTGGAGGCCTAACCTTGAGCTGCCCAGGCTCCAGAGGACAGAGTCAGAGGCAGGCAGCCCAGCCTCTGTTAATGCTTGGACAGCAGAAGAGATCTAATCCTAATCCCCCAAACACAGACCTTCCCCAGGTCTGTTTGTCTTCCCCTAATCCTCTAATATTTAAAGCAATTTCAATCCTGTTTGAAGAGACTTCCCAGCAGTTTGAGTCTGGGGCCTCCAGAGGGAGGGGGAGAAGGAGAGGGAGGAAATCAGGAAGCAGGGGAGGAGCAAGAGCAAGAATGAGCCCTGGAGAGGGGGGAACCAGGCGGATGACAGGCTGCCAATGCCGGCTGACAGGCCTTCCTGAAACTTTCCTCCCAATGGCCTCTTCAAGATCTCCTTCAAGAAGGAGGGTCTCAGGCTAAGATGTGGTCCTTGAATAAAGTGACTTCATTCATTCATCCCATCAATCAGCCAGTCAGTCAACATAATACGTACTGAGAACCTACTGCATGAGGCTGAAACTATGCTAACCTTGAACAGTTACCAGGATCATAATGATTACAAATAAGTTCAAGGTGCAGTGGGTTCCTACACAGGCTATAGATGTGTCTGCAGAAGAAGAGAGCTGACCATTGACTTACAGGCTATTTTTACCATGTCTCTCATACGTTTTTACTCTTTGTTGAAAAAAAAATACCCAAAAGATTCCTGCCTCCTCTATCCTGGCGTCCTTTATCTCTGGAGCTCCTTGGCTTCTGCTCCAAAAGCTTGGACTAGCCAAAATTAGAATGACAATGTGTTGGACTCTACTAGGTTATAGTCAGCACTTGGTAAGGGGATGGGAGAAAGAAGACTCCCAGAGGGATGAAGGGAGCGGTTCTGTCTAGCAAGATAAGTGATGGCCGAAGGACTGTCTTGTTCCTAACACCTTGGCCTTGTTTCAACAGCCAGGAAACAGAATGCATGTCTGAGCAGGGCATCCTCATTAGAGAGCATTTGCCTGTTTCAGGTCATGGAAGGGTCTTCTCCTTAAGCTATACTCTTACTTTTTATAAAGGTTTGAGAGAGAGAGAAAGAGAAGGAGGGAAGGAGAGAGAGAGAGACAGAGAGAGGGATGGAAAGAGAGAGAGAAGTGGATGGATGGAAGGGCAAACTGATTGATCAATCAATCTTAGATGGAAATAGGTTAATTTCTAAGATTTTAAAAGAGAAGGCAGAGGAAAAGATAATTTTTATGACTTCAAAGCATGCAAACAAAAAAGCATCATCTTAAGTAAAAGCAAAAACAAAAGTCGTCTCACACAATTTTTATAAGAGGAGCACAGCGATAGATGCACCGTAAATACACAGATTCCCTCAGGGCACTGGGGAAGAAACTTAAGGAAGACATCAAGTGACCATAGTATAAAGTCTGTCTAAGCATTCCTTTACCCTCCTCCCCTCCTTTATGCTGCAGCAAGAACACAGGCCAGGCTGTGCTTATATTCTAATTAAAAAATGTAAGTGGAATCCACCAAAAAACTTTTGCTCAAGATCCCCTTTAAGACACAGTGTTCCAGTCTGCCTCTGTCAGTAACTGCCTGAGTGACCTTGGACTGCCCTTTGGAATGCCAGGCCTGAGGATCCTCATCTGTAAAAGAGGGACTAGACCAGGCCACCCCTACAGTCCCACCTACCTTCGCAAGTCTCAGATGCTAAGCCAGGAAAGCACTAGCAACCTCTAGAGCAACAAGGAAGACTGGCATCTTGCCAGGTTCCCACAGTTTCTTCCACAGGCTTTTCCAGATGGGATCCTTGATGCTTAATAAGCACCTGAACCAGAATGGGAAGCCCTCCACCAAGTGCACCCTGTACCCATACCGGCATCCTCATCAGCAAATTTCCCGCTTGCAGGTCTTTGCAGCACCTAGCAGTGCGCTCAAGTGACCATCTCTATTTTTTTTAATGTTTATTTATTTTTGAGACAGAGAGAGACAGAGCATGAGTGGGGGAGGGGCAGAGAGAGAGAGGGAGACACAATCCGAAGCAGGCTCCAGGCTCTGAGCTGTCAGCACAGAGCCCGACGCGGGGCTGGGCTCGAACTCACAGACCGTGAGATCATGACCTGAGCTGAAGTCGGACGCTCAACCGACTGAGCCACCCAGGCACCCCTGGCCATCTCTATTTTTAATTGTCAGGAGGTATTTTTCATTTCTTTATCTTAAAGGAGTCCACTGGACCATCCTTCTGTGTCCTGTCCCCTCATTTCACTAGTGATGTCATCCTAGCTGCATTAGACAGCTCTCATGCTGACGTCATTCTCTGCGTGTCTTCTGCTTTCTGTCCGGGGCTTTTTCCAAAGCCAACAGGGATGGAGGCTGTGCATGGGTCCAACTGCACAGGCTCCCTCTCACCAAGGCTGATCTAGCCCTGCTACATGAATGCCGGGAGCAGAAACTGTTGAGATCGCAGTGTGACACCACATGTGGAGAAGACCGGTTGACCTCCTGTGGCATTGGACCATTTCTATCCTAGAAGGGCAGTGATTTGTCCTTTCTGGAATGGACACCTACTCTGGATAGGGGTTTGTCTATATTACCTGAGGCACCTCTGCCAGCATCCCTCCCTGAAGGCTGGAGAAATGCAGGCTTGCTGACATGAAATCCTGCAAGCATTGTCGAACCAAGGGACGCATTTTATGGCAGAGGTATGAGAATGGACTCTTGATTTTCTGACCCAATGAAACTACCTATACTCCATCACTCTGAAGAAGCAAGCCAGAACAACGGAACCCATCTAAAGCTCTAGCTTAGGAGTGCCACACACTGAGGTTGGAGTGCTATTCTACGGCACACAGTATATGCCCTGAGGCTATAGCTGACACACAGTTCTGTGTCCTTAATGGCTAGAATATACAGGCTCAGGAAGCAGAGACTAGATGTTGCTGTGGTCCCTCTGACTCACTCCTAGTGACTTATTTGCAGAATTTGTGCTTTGAGTTCTTGCAAATTCAGGTTCTGTGGCATTGGAGTTCCTGGTTCCCAGATAGGGAACAGTAAGGATTCCACCCAATATGAAGCCCTGAGGACCACCCAGTCATTTTAGACTGCTCATGCTGGTAGACAGTGAAGCCAAAGTGAAGATTTTTATTATAAGAAGCCCAGGTTATTGCTCTATAATAGGAATGGAAAGGAATCTATACGGCACTCCAGTGAGTCCCTGGGGTATTTCTTTGTGCCCCCTTCCTCATGACAAACATGGATGGGCAGCAATTACTGCCTGGGAGGAAAAGGAGCTTAGGCCCCTTAGGGATAAAGACCTAGGTCACCTTGTCCATCCAATCATCTGAACCAGAAATCTGGGATTAGTCTAGGCCCCTCCTTTCCACTCTAATCAATATCATGTTGTATAGATCCTACTTCATCGTATCCTCAAATGTACCTACTCCTCTCTGTCCACATTGCCAGGGCCTGGGTTCATTTACCCTCCCTTCACTTCTTGACTATATTCCTTAGTGGCCTTATTACCAACCTCCCAACTCTGCTCTGCCCTTCTCCCAAGGCTGCCAGAGCTTCTTTCTACCTTCTGCTCTCAACTTACTCAAACTGTCTTGAGTTCCTTCTCCACCAGGGTGAGCAGTAGGGCACCTGCGTCCAAACTGGGATCTGAACAGCACGCACGTGGGTGCTGGCTCCTGTTTGGCTCTTGAAGGTGCTCCCTGATGCTCTACCCCCACACATGTATTAGACCAAATGCTCAAAGAACTCAAAATTCCTGCTAGGGCTTTTCATGGGTGCCATGACCCAGCCCTGGTTCCAGGAGTGGGGCCTGATTCATGGATCTTTCCCACCGAGCAGAGCAGTATTGCTTTTGTGGAATGGGCTCTGCCTAGCACACGAGTCTCCTCTATCTGTCCTCTGCCCTCCTTGACACACAGACTCTGGAGGTGCCTAATGAGGCATAGGGTTTGCTTCTGTGCTTTCCTCCTTCCTAGTACTCTCTGACCTCTTCCCCTTTTAGCTGCTAAGCAAACTTCTTTATATTTTGCAAAGTTCAGCCTGAGCCTCCTCCTTGTGTAGTTTTCTACCTCCTCCCAGCCCAGGGTAGTTAGCTGCTCCTCCTCCATGTTTTCATGGGGCTAGTGCATATATTTCTCACCGTATATTACAGTATCTCCCTCATTAGATTCTAAGTACCTTGAGAATAGTGATAAAGACTTACTGAATGGTGCCATATGTAAATATTTAACAAATGTTTGTTGAATTAATGAATAAATAACTCATAAGATTGCTTTGAGGACCCAGTAAGATAACTTAAATACTCGAGATGTCAGCTAAAGTCACTCCGTCCTCTGCCTTTAAATACAATGGACAAGCTTCCTATTTCACATTCCATGGGAAACTAATGTCTTCCCAAGATTCCCGTGAATGTCAGAGCACTTAAATCTTCATGACCCCTTCAGTCTCTGAACTCTTGCTCCTATACTTCTCATTCCCTTCTCACTGCCATTCTTTCTCCTAATCTGTGTGCTATACTTAGGTGCTCAGTTCCTTTCTCTAGTCTCCCTCCTGGCTAAATGCAGAAGCCAGTCGTGTGTATAGTAGACACTTACACAGTTTGGGGCAATGACAAGGATTTATATCCTCACAAAGCAAACAACCTAAAATTGAATATTGGGCTTTGTATCTTTAAAAGGCAGTAAGCCGCCCAATGGAGTGGCTTTTCATTTCTCCATGGGGTCCAGCTTCCCACTATGGTACCTGAACCTTTTCTCCTCTCTGCCTTCTCCCCCTCCATCTCCTCCTCCCCCTCCTCCCCCTTCTCCTTCTTTTCCCCCTCTCCCTCCTCCTCTCAAATCTTTCCTGCCCTCCCCTGTACCCCAAATCCTGCCCATTTATTTTTTTAAAAATTTAGAAATATTTAAGTCAGACAATGCGTGACTATTACTTTTTTAAAGAATCAAATAGTACAGTCATTCTTAAAATGAAATTAAGTCTTCTCTCCTACCCCCACCTTGAGTGCTATTCCCCAAAGGAAACCACGTTAAGCCATTTCTGTTTAGAGGGCTCCTAGTGGTTTCCTCCCTACCCTAAATGGTATATTTACCCCTCCATTTCTTGATTTATTGACCGTGGATATTATCTATTGATTACCTGCTAGAAAACATAAAGAGTTATATTCACACCACATCCAATGTGACTTCCTGTTCTCCTTTCAGCTTTCATACTTATTATACTTTAGTTCTATTAATTACATTTATGATTTTAAATAATACATGTAAATATACATGTCATGTTTCATCTACATCAAGTCGCACGTCTTGCCTTCCTGCCCTACAACAGGAATGTACCAGCATACCCACACTTCCTTCTACTTCTCGTCTACTTTCCACACTCCACCCTGTCAGCTGTGCCTCTAGGTTTGCATTATCCAGACTTACAACATTTGCATTGTACTGTGCATCCCCAGGTCTGCTCTCCATTATGTCATAGGGACTATGAGTGTCTGCAAGGACTATGCTGGCTGTGTATATGTGTCAGGTGGACCCAGAGGCTTGGCAGGGCAAGCGTTGAGGACTGCACTGAACTAGAGATAATGTATCCAACTCCAAAACATTGTGGGTTTAAAAAAAAAAAAGTTCTCTATACTCAAACCAGCCTCATCTGAAGTTTGCATTTGTTCCAGGTGACCAATCTGTAACTCTCACATAAATTATTATAAAAGTTGAAACAGTAATGGCGAGCAGAGATGGCCACCAAACACTCCATTTGCTCTCCTACAATCCCATCTTCCTCACTGCCTAGTGGGAGAAGAGGTATGACTAGGTCTAGCCAGTGAAACGTGAGAAATCTTGTGATTTTCAGACTGAGATAGAGAAAACCCAATGATATTTACTGAACTCCTTTCTGCTGCTGCAGCTGAAGCAGCTCTAGATGGTGCAGCTTCTAGATGGTGCAGCTCTAATGTGGAAGAGTCTTTGCCACCTGGGTCCCCGAGGGACTAGGGGGAGTAGAGTCCTGTGCCGACCTGCTTAGGCCATGGGGAGTAACCAAGAAATAAACTTCCATGTCGATCAGAGTCAATGAGACTTGGGGTTGTTACCTCAGCACAACTTAATCCATTGTTATTAATTTGGCATTTAAATTAATATTTCTATGAAAATAGTATTCACTGCATAGCCAAGAAGTAAGTTAGAATTACATATCTCTCAAAGGATCAAACGCCATGATTCCTTTGCCTGCTTGAAAGATATTTTTGCTATAATCTAGTTCAATGGATTCTTTTCCCACACTCAAGCACTATACTGAAAACATGACAAGCTTTATTTTTATTCCAACATAGACCATCAATTTCTTATGTGAATTTTTGTATTTTCTGAAATTTTCTTTCTTTCCTTTTGGAGAAAAGAATAATTCGCCTTCAGCATATCCTCAAATCATTTCACCTTCAATTGTTTATGAAATGGAATCCATTTTCTTTACAGAAATATAGTTCCAGAAGCATCATACCATCTTCTCTAATCTGGACCAGTTGCCCTTTGAATCTATCATATCACTATTCTCTTAGATACTCACATATCTCCTAGGTTAGTCCGACAAATTTCGGGATTTCATACACCTCTCTTTCATTTTCTTTGTTTTGCAGGAGTACACCCTCAAGTAACTTCCTGAGGAAGAATGTTTAGGAGGCAAACATTTTCAATCTTTGCATTTTTGAAAGTGATGCTACTTACCCCTCACAATTAATAAGAGCTCTAGATTCAATGCATTTTCCTTCAAAGCTGTGAAAGCAGGTTTTCGTGTCTGGGCCGATGGACCAACTGCACACTTCCCCTGCCTCTCACACTGAATACAGCTATGAAATTCATATGGAATGAATGGTGCAGCTACTGGAGGATTCTGAAAGGTGAACAGGAGAGGCAGATTGGGGAAGAAGATGAGAATTAGAAATACCACCCAAATGGCATCTCCCACTTTTCCTCTGATATCCTGGGCAAAAGAACTCTGGGAGAGGCCATCTGATTCTGAACCAAGAGTGCGAGAAGGGACTCAGCATTTTAGAGAGAGTGGGGAATTCCCAGCTGTTCTTTGTCCTTCTTCCCTTTTCTCTGTTCAGTGAATTTCAGATTCCCCTGTGGTGTGAGCAGTGCCAGATATTTAAAGCTCCCAGGGTGAAGAGCCTTCCCCTCCAATCAGACAAGAGGGTGGGGCAAACTCCCATCAATTTTCCACCTCTCTTTTCTCTCTCTTCTTGACTCCAGAAGGGGCACAGTTGCAAATACTATAAGACAGAGCAAAGAGACTAAAGTCCAGCTCTCTGACCAAAGGAGAAAAGGAGAAGGCCCAAGGACGTGGAAAGTACCAAGAGGATCTCAAAGAACCATCTCCGTATAGCTGTAATTAAATTCCTGGGATCTCACTCAGCTGCGCATGCATGCATCTGAGCCTAAACAGTAGACCCGAAACCTTGAGAACTGAACCACAGGTGCACTTCACCACCACCAGGTCCCCAAGCTATCCACCGGATGGTGCAACAGCAACAGATTCAAGTGGCACAGCAAAGACCTTGGAATAGACCTGACTATGACACCACAACCTACTGAAGTCCAGCTGGAATGTACAGCCTGAACCCAACCAGGTTGACTGTCTGAAAACACTTCTCCAAAGGATTTAAACCAAGAACAGAGACTCAAACCATAATATATATAATGCCTAGGATACAGTTCAAATTATTCCGCATATGAAATATGAGGAAAATCTCAACTCCCATGGGAAAATACAATTAACACGCACCGGTGCCAAGAAAACACAGGTATTCAAATTATCCTGTAAAGACTTTAAACCATCTGTTATAAAAATACTCCAATAAATAAAGAAAAACACTTTTGAAAGATTGATGATATCAGAAAAGAAGTATAAGATACAAAGAATCAAGTGGAAATTATAGAACTAAAAAACACAATAACAAAATTCAATAGTAGAATGTAAGTGACAGAGGAAATGAGTAAGTGAACTTTAAAATAGACTGTTAAAAATTATGCAAATTGAACAACGGAGAGAAAAGATTAGGGGAAAAAAGTTTAAAGTACCTGTGGGACATTAACAAATTTCTAATAGTCATTCCATCAGAGTACCAGAAGAGAAAATATAGAGTGTCGAAAATTATTTGAAGAAAAAACTGCTGCAAACTTCCCTTACGGGTAAAAGACATAAACCTGCAGATTCAAGAAGGTCAGCAAAGCACACACAGAGTAAGGCCAAGAAAGTCCACTGCCACAAACATCATAATCAGGGGGAGTCAGGGTACAGAGAGGGTAGAAGACACCCAAGACTCAGCCCTGGACTACTCCTGAAGGTCCAGAATTCAGAGATCAGAGAGGTGAAAAGTACTCAGAAAGGGAGACTGAGAAATGGCCAATGAATAAGGAGAAAATCAGAAAACAGTGATGTCTGGAAACCATATGAATGAAGTACTTTAAGGACGGGCAAATGATCATGTGTATCAGAATGCTGCCATGGGTCACACGGATTGAGGATTAAGAAGTGAACACTGAGTTATTATTTTTAATATCTAAGTGAATAGTGACTTTAAGAAATCAGTTTTGAGGAGTGGGGGACCCGACTGTAGAGGAGTCAAGAAAAAAATAGGAAGAGAGACACTGTACAGAGAACACAGCAATTCTTCCAAGGAGACCTTTTTCTGTAAAGGGAAGAAAATACAGGCAATTGCTGGAGGGAGGTGGGGGTGAGAGTGGTCTGTTCGAGCTGTTTGTATACAGATGGGAATGAGCTGCAAGAGAGGGAAGAAGTGATAATTAAGGGGATAATGAGGAGGAGGATGGAGTCTGGACCACAGTGATGTGCTTGCTGGTTTAGGTATATGGAAGTCTAGAGTAGTGACCTCATAGAAGGCATGGTATCAGGGCATGGATGCAAGTGGATGGGTACCTGTGCTGGCGGGTGCGTGGGGAAGTTCTCTGTTGCTGCCATTTTATCAGCTAAGAGACAGGAGGAGAGGCGTCTGTAGACTATCGAGAAGATAGGGAGGGATGTAAACTAGTGATCAGGGGAGTGGGAGGAAAATGTAATGGGGTATAGGGTGGCCTCAGGGGCCCAGTGGAAGTAGGTGATGATCATTTTAAATGAGACCAGTTGGTGTGGCTGCATGGTGTTTCTCTCTTCATCACTGTTGTTTTCAATGTCATTGGCATGTGCCTAGGTGTGGACCAGTGTAATTTTTCTTATGTTAGACACTTAGTATGGCCTTTCAGCCTAAGGACTCATGATTTTCTTTGGCTCTGGGCAATATTTGTGGATAATTTTTTTGATAATTTCCTTCTCTCTCTTTCTCTCTAACTCTCTCTCTCTTCTCTATACTGGGAGGTATCTTTGACCATATCTTCCAGCTCTTCTACTGAATGTTTTATTTTGGCAATCATATATTTTTAATTTCCACAAGGATGCTCTTATTTAATTATTTCTATTTCATAGACTGGTTGTTTGGGAGGTTTTGTAGGGGAGTTTTTTTGTCCTAAGTTTTTAAATTTTTTATTTTTCTTATTTTTAATGAGAGAAAGTTCAGTGCAGTAGTTGAAACACAAAGGCAGAAATCAAACCAGTTGAGTTCAAATCTCGACTCTGCCTACTTAGTAATTGTGTGAACTTCAGCAAGTCACTTAACATCTCTGTGTCCAGCTTTCTCATCTCGAACATGGGGATGTTTGTAATAGGTAAGTCCCACAGTATTTGGAGTTTCAATGAGTTAATGCATGTGAAGTGCTTCCAACAGTCCCTGAACCAGAGACTGCTAAGGTAATGTCAGTCATGGCGATGCCCATGATGGTGCTGATGATGGTGTGATGGACGCAATGCTATCTTGAAGTTCTCTGGGTTGTTAGGTAGCATTTAGAAAGTTTTCTCCATTTTTTGGAGTTAAATGTGGTTCCTCCCAGTCAGTCGTTCTGTTTGGCCACGTTGGTTTTTATATTTCCCTCTGACAATTATCTCGGTGTATCTGGCATTCTGTGATTGTATATTAGGATTTTAAAGCAAGGACCTAGTGGACTATCCATGTAGCTGTTGTGTATGTAAGTCTCTTTCCCTGAAGGGTTTCCATGAGTGAGGAGGCCACAGGATAGAGCTTTGAAGTGGCAGGCCTTGTTTTAGGATGCAGGTTAAGAAGTCATCTGTAGGGTGGAAGCTGGATGAGGAGGCTTATGTGGTTCTAGCAGTCCCACTGGAAGCCCTAGA
This sequence comes from Paguma larvata, assembly GCA_030068075.1. Classification (NCBI taxonomy): domain Eukaryota; kingdom Metazoa; phylum Chordata; class Mammalia; order Carnivora; family Viverridae; genus Paguma; species Paguma larvata. The sequence continues at coordinate 7,694,735 of CM057831.1, forward strand.
CTGCCTACCTTCCATATGGGAGGAGTCCCAGTGCTAAGCAGAGTGGGCAGTGGAAACACTTCTTCAGGATCACCCTACCCTCCTTTTCCCTACACCTGTGAACTCTGAGCCCAGAGCCTCCTTTTGTTTTGCCAGGAAGATTGGCTTTCGTTGACTCTGCAGCTGCCACCTCAATGTATTCTGGCTTTGGCTCCTCACTCCACTTCATTTATCAATGTATTTTCATCTAGGACTCATTTTCCAAGGGTTCATTGAAATCTCTCATCTGCTGGTAATGCTGACCTCACTCCCTAGTCTCTTTATTATTATGGGTTTATTCACTTTTGTATTCCTTTAGCATCATTTTAGTGGGGTCACCAGAGAGGCAGGAGGTTCATTTATTGCCTCAGTCTGCCATTTTTAACCAGAAACTCTATCGTTTCTTATGCAGAGCAGTTTGGCATTCTCTTTGTGTTTGTGCCTCTTTCCAAAAGATGCCCTCAATACCTCACCCTCCACACATAAAGTGGCTTATCAAAGTTATTTTTCTAAAGAAAGACAATTTATTCTCTCAGAAGAGTGCTGGTGTGATACATTTAAATAACATTTTTTTCCCAACTAGCTCTATGCAAACCACTCAAGATGGAGTATGATTCATAGTAAGTGTTCAATGAATATTATTTCCCCTTTCCTTCTTTGTTGTCTTTGCAGGCCACCACTACTCAGTTCTAATCACATTCAGCCAACACTCCTGCTCTTATATAAATGTATTTATAGACTTATCTTTATTTCTGGATAGTCTTGTGTATATATATATCTTTTTAAATGTGTTTCTTCATGTTTGTCTGTAAGGAAAATGATGCCCAGAGGTGTTGAATGACTCAATAACGTAGAAGTAAAAGCCAAGGCTTGAAACCATACTGTCCAGGACAGGCCTGGTGCACTTTCCACTGGGCCCTCCCTGCCTTCTGAGATCGTGTGTATGGGTCAGGCCACTCTCCTCCTTCCCCAGCCACTCTTCTTCTAGAGTTTCTGTTTTGTTTTTTTTAAGTAGACTCCATGCCCAACATGGAGGTTGAAGTCACAACCTGAGAATAAGAGTCATATGCTCTACCGACTGAGCAAGCTAGGCTCCCCAAATTTCTGGAAACGAGATCAGAATCAAAGTCTGTCTTAATTCCAAAGCTAATGCAAATGGCTCCTCGGCAATTGCCCTACCACCCCAGCACTGCCTTGGAGGGCTTTAGGCTGAGCCAGGTGCTGCTCAGCACTCATAACGGCTCAAAAATTTAGCTTAGGGGTCTACATTTAGGTTACTGAGAACTCTCTGCTCATATAATTCTCAAGAAACTTGAGGAGACTCATATTTCAAGGCCACCATTAGGTTAAATGGGCATCTGTGGGCCAGCATGAGAACCAAATCATCAATCATTTTTGATGGGAAAATGTGTTCCCAAGTAATACACAAGCAATTCATGAATGAGCTACATCTCATTTATAGGTCTGCTTATTCCCTGAAGCAGGGCTTATGGCAGGAGAAAAAAGAACAGAAATGGTGACCCTGCAATACCTTTGAATATGTTCCCCTCCTTTGCATCCTCCATCTTAAGGCCGCTATTTTAGATTATGAAAGGGGAATTGAGAGAGAAGGAAAGAAAGATGGAGGAAAAGAGAATAAGGGCATCTTTTGAATCACGTATGCCCTTTCATAAACAAGGTACCTAAGTTAAATCTACTACAAAAACGTAAGTTCTTCTGCCTTTCAACCTCAAGCACTGATGTCAGGACTGGCCCCCAGACCCACCCCTGCCACGTAGGGGCTGCAATGGATGACCTCTCAAGGTCACTGCAATTCAATGAAGTATGAATTTAGTTCTGGAAGGCCCCATTGGATTTAAAGAGATTCTCCTGAAGAAGACAGTATTCCATTCATCAGATTTTGGGAATCGGGGAGTGCCATATCTAGGTCCCCTCGCCACTTTCACTCTCTGCACACCCCCCTCCCCATGAAGAGAAAACCTGGCACCTCTCTGCCATCCATGCCAGTTCTACATCCTGCGTTCTCAAACCAACAGGAGCCTTTGCTCTGTAACTGCAGGAGGAACAAACTCACAGCCCCACACACAGTCTAATTAAATGTCTGTGGAGCTACGACTGGGCTCCTCCTGCTCAGAGCCTATGGCAAAGGGCAAGAGGCCCCGATCGGTTAAAGAAAGAAGAATTCAAAGGGTATTTTTTTCAAGAGACCAACAAAACAGAAGGTGCTGCTTGTGCTACTTTCGATTTGGGAAAATATTTTTTTTTTCCATTTTGTTTTAAGAAACAACTACCGAATGAAGGAATAGGAAGGTGGGTTGCCCATGGGTGGAGGCCTGGGTCACTGGAAGGAGAGAAACTAAAAATAAAAAGAACCGCAGGGTGCAGAATGTGGAGAGGTTGTTGGGGGGGGGGGCTTTGTCCCTACTCTGTCTCTAATGCTCGTTAAAACGTCCCACTCCCCAGGCTATAGCAGACTGATTCCATGGGTGGCAGGCCTGAACAGAGAGGCTCGTCTCTTCCCCTCTTGCAAATCTGAACTGTACAAGATGGCGGGAGGAGGGCCACATTCAATCAATGGATCACAGCGGTCCGCGTGTGCACATGCCACATTCCCTCCCTAGCGTGAGAAAATCTAACCAGCCTCCTGGAAGGCAGATGCCCAGATGTGGGCCACACCCAAAAGGACTCAGAGCCTTCAGAAGTGGCTATGGAATATTTAGGGGCATTAGAGCTTGCATCTAGCCAGGCTCTTTCAGAGCCTCAGGATCTACACGTCAAATCATTGGGTCTTTCGAAACACGTGTCTTTTCTGAGAGTCACTTGCCTGGCTACTTTGGGAAGGGCACATGTAATCAAAGGAATCTCAGAAGGCTCAAGCCTGTAGGAAGAGGAGAATGGCTAGGATTGGTGGGAATGTGGATGCCCTGGGATCATTTCTGAGAAGCAAGGTGTACACGTGAGAAACCACACTCGGGCTGGGCCAAAGTCTTAGCTGAGAGCAGAGTGACAGACAAGAGACTGCTTGTGGTACGAGGGAAGAAAAGAAAGGAAGGAGGTAAATGCAGGTGAATAGAGAAACCAGAAGGAAGAAACCGAAACTAACTGAGTATCGTCATATGTTCAACTTGTTGCAGCCTCTGGATGTAGCCTTTATTGTTCTCAAGGCAAAGATGAGGGAATTGAGACGCGAGAAGCTAAGAATTTACTCTCAGTCACACAGGGAGAGGTGGAATCAAGATCAAAACTGCAATCTGTCTTAATTCCAATACGGATGTTGGTGGTTCCTTGGCAATTTCCCCACCACCCCCGCTTTCATCCCAAACCCCCAAATGTGGCTCTATTTCAAGCATCATTTATTCGGCCATTTTCTGGGCTCTGAATGGAAACACTGCACGTCCAGTCTACTAGCCGTGTTAGGAACAGTGATTCTGGAAAACGACCACACTGTGAAGGGGACCCAGGGGATGGCACTTCCATTCATTCACCCTCCCACCCCTGAATATGGACCAATGCGCCACTGACGTAACTACTCCATCTGTGCCTCACGCCCCACCCTGAGCTTCAGGAGCCTTCACAACATTTTCCAAGCCCCCGTCTCTTTCTTCCTCTGTGTTGGGCTGTAAAATATTCTCTTCAATTATTTCCCCACTCCTCGCTTCAGAACAGCCAAACCAATAGTGCTGCTCCGTGGGTTATGTGCCGTATGTCACTGTGCTGTGAAATATTAAGCCTTCACAATAGGTCCGAAGTCAGCAACGCACAATCTTTTAATGGTTTAGCTCACTCGGGCTATTTGAGAGTGGCATAATATTGCTATTTTTAAATAAATGGGATCTGTATTAATGAGAGCCGACCTCTCTTGGCCATGCGGAGCTGCTCCCTGCTTCAAGCCTACATTGGGGATTTGGCATGAAAGGGAGGGGGGAAAACAGCTTTTCAAAATGGGAACCAAGCAGCGCTTTAAATAATGCTCACAGATGCTAATCATCTTGGGGGGAGGGAGTGGTGGTGGGATGATTATTTGAGAGGATAATAGATTTCATCTTCAAAGAAGTCTTAGAGTCTTGATATTGAGAAGAAAGTGGGTGGCCCATGAGTGCGTGTGTGTGTGTGTGTGTGTGTGTGTATGCAGGTGTGTGTATGAAGATGTATATGCAGGTGAATGTATGTGCAAGTGTGCATATGCATGTGAATTTTTGTGCAGGTATCTGCGCATGTGACTGTGTGTGCAGGTGAGTGCGTGTGCGGGTGTGTGTGCATGCAGGTGGACGCAGGTGGTGTGCATATGCGTGTGGGGTGGGGAGTGTGTGTGTATGCATGCACACGTACGCATGTGGTCAGGGGCCAGACACAAGCCAGCATGCTATAGGATCGTGCTGACAGGGGCATGCTGACATGATGACAATAACTGTACTTGTGGAGGTTTGTGAGGGAGCCTGTGAGAATGGGCAGGAAGCCATCTTGACCAGCTGCGGGGACAGTGGTAAATGAAGAAAGATCCTCCCGAATAGGGATATAGGAGGCTATGGTGTATTCACAGGCAGAAGACTCTGGAAATCTGCAAGTCAGCTCCTACCCAGTGGTCTGGCAGGCTGACATTTCATTGCCAGGCAACAGGGGTAAAATCATAAATCAGGCTCAGTGGGGCCCCTCTGCTTCTTGAGACATAATACTATATTTGGAGACACTGAGGACATAACCAGGGCCAGGACATCCCCGACTCAGAGTCCCTAATTGCCAAGGCCCCCTCGCTCCTGAGGACTCTGATAAAAGTGCCTCCTCCCCAGTTGCAAGCTGGACCTAGACCATCTGAGCAGACTGGGATGGGTCAAGGGGATTCAGAAGTAGACGATTTGAGAAAAAGGCTTATGGGAAAGGAGTAAGGCACCTCTTCTGAAGAATATGAGCAGGAGAATTTATCAGAACCAGCAAACCAGTCACTCCACCATCTGAGCGCATGGGATGCCATTAAAAACAATTCTGACAGGCAGCTCCTCCAGAAAGAGATTTCCCTCCCTTTTCGCTTTTAGGGGGCCAGACATTCTGTTTGTAAAACTACAAGTGAGTTTTTTGGATCTCTAATGAACAGCATGTGACCACAGTTAACAAGATTGTATTCTATATTTGAAAGTTGCTAAGATAGCAGATCTTCAAAGTTTTTACCACACACACACAAAAGGTGTTACTATGCGGAGTAATGGATGGGTCAACTAATACTATCACACACACTCACTGTCCTCTCTCTCCTAGGTCCACACAGATTGTGCTCCCACCTTGGGCTTAGGGGCACCAGAAGTAGCAATAACAGCAGATAAACAACGTTTTAGTGTAAGTATCTCTCATGTGCTAGCTGGGACATACTTATCCTACAGATTCTTCTTCTTTGATCTAAAATTCAGTTTGACTGGATATCCTGTGTACCCTGGGTAGGCCACAGGGTTACAAAGTCCTGGGGTAAAGCCTCAGAGAAGGTCTGCACATTCTGAAGATTGCTCATCCAACAAATACTTACTGACCACCTTCTCTGTACCAGGCCCTGGCAGATACTACGGACACTGGGGCTAGGTCTTTCTCATTTCACAATATACATACATCAAATCATTATGTTGCACACTTCAAATTTACACAATATTCTATGTCACTTATATCTCTATAAAGCTGGGACATAATAATATATGAAAGTCAGGAGAGTCTCTCTGCACGCCCTCTTTTTCATTGTCTGCCACTGTATAACCAATTACCCCAAAACTAAGTGACTTAAAACTACAAATGTATATTAGCTCACAGTTTCTGTGGGTCAGGGATCCAGGCACACCTGAGCTGGGTGCCTCCAGCCCCAAGATCTTTCAAAAGGTGCAGTCATGGTGTTGGCTGGGATGCTGTTTCATCTCAAGGCTCAACTGGGGAGGCACCTGCTTGCAAGTCCACTCACAATCTTGGCCCCTGACAAGATTCAGTTTCTTGCAAGCTCTTTGACTGAAGGCATCAGTTCCTAGCTAGGTGTTGGCTGGGGGCCTCCTGAGATTCCTCCCCACATGAGCCTCTCCATAGCACAGCTGAAAATATGTCAGATGGCTTCCCTCAGAGTGACAGTGTATTGGTAAGCTAAGGTCAGAAATGACATTCCTTCACTTTTGCGGTCCCTTAGTTGTTCAAAAGGAGTCACCAGGTGCAGCCCATCATCAAGGAAAGAAGCATACACAAGCGGGTGACTATTTGGAGGTAGAGATTATTTGGGGGGCAGTTTACAGGCTCCTAACATACCTTTCCCTTCAACAACAATTTTCAGAGAACAGGACACAGTGGCTCTTCTCAGGGAAGGGCTGTGGCTTGTTCACCCTTGCATCCCCTGCACTTCGCATGCAGCAAGGAAGAGAGGACCTCGCCCCTCTTGTCCAGCTAAGACCCAGCCTCACAGAGCCTCATGGATTGTGAGGGTATTTTCAGTTCAGTGGGATCCATGGTCTGAGGTCTGGAGTATCCCTAAGCTGGGTGTGGAGCCATGACTGACCCTCTGTATTCCCTCCATTTCATTACCCCACACTCCACCTCCTCAATGGCTTCTTGGTGAAAGAGGGAAAGGCCAGGGGATATCACGAGGCAGGCGAACAAATATCAGGAAAGTAGGAAGGCGGGACTTGAAAGAGAAACAGAACAGAGAATAAAAAGAGAACAGAAAGAGAAAACCCCCAGCTGCTACTTTATTTAAAATTAGACACAAACATTTATTAAACATCTACTATGCACTGGACACTTTCTCACATTTGTTCACTTAATCCTTACAACAAGTTTTCAAGGGAAACAGTTTTGCTCTCTTTCTATAATTCAGAAAATTAAAATTCACAGAGGTCACTGACATGCTCGAGTTCCCACAGCTGGTAAATGATTTTTTTGTAATTTTTATTTTTTGAGAGATTGCGCATGTGAGCAGGGGAGGGGCAGAGAGAGAGGGGGACAGAGGATCTGAAGCAGATGCCACACGGACGGCAGAGAGCCCAATGTGGGGCTCGAACCCACAAACCATGAGATCATGACCTGAGCTAAAAGTCAGATGCTTAACTGACTGAGCCCAGGCACCTGCCCCCTCACAGCTGATAAACAAAATGAATTCAAGCCCAGCCTTTTTAATGTCCTTTAGTGCCCCTTCCATGCTAACGGGCTGAAGGTGATGGATAGGAGGGAGTGTCAGTCTACGTATACCCAGAGTTGGTATTATAAGGGTTGTATTGTGGTAGTGGTGGTGGTGGTTGTTTACAGTTAAACAATGGCTATAAATTACACTGGGAGGGCAATGAAGCATGTTTCCATTACAGAAAACAAAGACAAGTTGGTAAACAAGACTAGAAGACATTGGTTTGTGGTCAGAACCAATCTTATCACTGGCAAATCTCCCTCCTTGAACTCATACTTGGTTCTGGATGACCTTGACTGACTCTCGAAGTTCTGAATGAAGATATACACCTAATGAAAGGGCTCAAAGGACCATACAGAAGATCCCGAGAGGAAATCCAAGGAAGGCACAAACAATGGCAGCCCTGCAGAAAAGAGGGACGCCGAATCTTGAAATAACTACGGGAAATAGGGGCACATCCTTCTGTATGTAAAAGTTCTGGAGTGTTTATCTTAAAAATTAAATGTCCTTACCACAGAGCCATAGATCTAAATTCATGACAGGAGAGCGAGTGAGTCCTTGGTCTCTTTCTCTAAGGGACTGACATTGGAGGGAGGTTGGTGGGTTGAGGAGGAGACAGTGTGAAGCAAAGATCACCTTCCTTACCATTCTGCAGTGCCACTTTGTACCCCCTTCCAACACACACACACACACACACACACGGAGACACCTCCTACCCAAATACGGAGACATTCTTTCTTTTCCATCGATGGGAGGTGTTTTCTTGTAAATGTGGGGGCCCTTCTTCATCCTTCTGCTTCCCCCCATGGCCCATCAATTCTGGTAGCCCATTGCACCTGAACATCCTCACCTAAACCAACTCTGACTGGGTATCAGCAGAAGCCCCCGGACGATCTCATTCCAGGACTGGAAGAGACCTCTAGTGGTCTCCTTTCCTGGCTCCTGAGACTCTCCAGACAGGTTCAGTCACAGTCCCCCAGCCAAAGTCAACCCAATCACTACCTTTGGTGGTGAGTTCTAGCACCTGGATGTTATGCTCTGGATACTCACCACCTGTAACGTCAATTTATACGTGCTGAGGCAAGGGAGGAAAATGCACTTCACTACTGATACAACATAGTGATAAATACAATAGATGACTAGGAATCTGCTTTTTTAAAACTTAGAAAAAGTTAGAAGGCAAGCTAGTTTGGAAACAATTTATAAACTGACCACGAGGTATTAGATGCACCATGAACATGTTATTATTTTGTCTGTCTAATTTATTTCCCGCCTATTATCCTGCCCCACCAAGACTCACAGATGCAGAAGAAAGACAGAGGAGTAGAGGTCAGGAAACCCGAGATCAAGTCTGGATTCAGCCACTCTGTAACCTCCATCGACTCACAGCCTGCATGCATAGAATGAAGAGGTGGGACTGGGTTGTGTCTAAGTCCCCATCCAGCTGTTTCTACGAATGATAAGTATGCACTGGTATGACAAGGAGCTGAGACGCACTGCAATCACTGGGTTATGCCATCCTTGTCAGGAAGAAATGCCATGGCCTCCTCATCTGGGCTGTCACCTGCCACCATGGTTATTCAGAGAATTCAGGGAATCTTACAATTGGCAGGTGCTTTTGCTTAACTCATAGCTCCCAGGAGCTGGCTGTCAAGGGAGAGCTCAAAGTTACTACCAATCCCTTCTGAATTGCTGATACAGGATAGCTGCAGAGTTCCTCCTGAAGGCCCCCCTCCCACTACTGACCCCATCAGAGGCTGCCGCCATCTCACCAGTGCACCAGCCTCCCAAATCACGTGATCCTTCCCCAGTGCTAATGGCGTTCAACACAAAAACACTGCCCTGACAAATGGGGTTCGGCCTCTCCAGCCTCTCAGGCTCAGAGCACCAGTCAAATCCATCGCAAACACCTCCTGCTTGCAAAGCAGCCTCAGGCTACTAGGGCTAACATGCTTAGGGCTCTTGGCTTCCAGACAGAGGTGCCCCCTCCCCAGCCCCCTAAGCAGTATATGTGGTGGTGACCCTTTAGTGAATGCCACCACGCCAGAGAGTGGGTGGTGAATGGACTGGGACAGAGTGTTGGAGGCAGGAAAGGTGTGGGGGTAGAGGTAGCGGGCATTGTTCTTTCCACCACATTTCTTGTGCTGGAGAACAAAAACCCGTGTTCGCCTCCATGCTTGCCAGCCCCTTGAATGTGTATGGCTTATACAGGTTAGGGGATCAAGGAGCAAAATCCTATTTTGGAGTAGTGGCGGACAAAATAAAGATCAGAACAATCACGGTGAGATGATTAGTATGGGAGGAAGAGAGAACTCATCATGGGGATAGAGGGTTTGAACTCGCAAAGTAGAAGTCCATAATGAATGCCCAACTTTGACAGCCTTGCCATCCTGTTTCCACACCCCATTCCAGACACCTGGTTAGACAGTGTTTCACCTTTGCATGTGCTCTAGAATGCCCTTCTCTTGCTTTTAAGCATCATCTCATTAATGGTGAAGGGATCCACACAATATAAATTTGTCTATGAATCAACTTATGGGGGCTTGAAGCTTTCCTGAACCCCCTCCCTTGAGGCAAGCTCAATCACCTTCCTTTTGTACTATCACATTATCCTTACAGACCCTTTATGGTATAACTTGACAACTGTTTGGGCTTCTGTTTACAGTTTGTCTTCTCCACTAGACCATAGTTCACTGAACAGAGAGACTGTTTATTATTTATTTTCTTTCCACAGTGCTTAATACAGTGCATGGCACACAGAAATGCTCGTAACTATTTATGGAATAAACAAATATGTGAATGAATGAATGAAAGAGGGCCAAACACTCTGAATGTTTGCATAAATTCTTGTCCCTGAGCTATGGTTACTGTCACAAGAAATGTGTAGCTGCTTGGTAACGCTGTCTTATGATGTAGGTCCAACCTTTTAACCCATTTCTTCACCCATTTGTCTATAATGGGGACACCAGAAGTCACCTAGCATCTTAAGAACAATTGATCTCACTCTGAACAGTGGGAGAGTCTGGTTGCCTGGCTCTGAGCAGTTATACGACATACTAAACTCCCATAATCATCCATCAGGGCTGATTTGGGAGCTAGTAGAAGAAATATATCCATTAAGCCAGTGCTGAGTCTCAGTAACTGCCCTATGGTTTGAATAATCAATTGCTATTACCCAACATCCAATAGCCAATGGAGATGAAGGCATTCCATCCCCCACTCCTCTTTTCTCCACTCCAGCCAGATTTAATAAGACAGCTCATGATACTTCATCTCCCCACACAACACATGAAAGCATCATAATCAAGTGTTTCTCGTTCACTGGATGTGCCCAATCAGATGAGGAGGGTTTACAGGTGAGGACGGGCTGGAGGCTCGGATCCCTGACTTGGCAACCCATGCCCCCATGTTCACCACGCTGGAGGGGTCCTCTCCAGTAAGCTTCTGACAACTCAGAAAAAACACCCGCATCAGCCATTTCTCATAAACAAGAAAGAGACCAATTTCCAAGATGCCTCCTGATTTCCATAACCCTTCCTCCCTCCTTTCTGAAGCACGATGTAATCTCTCCCCTGCAATATAATAAATATTTCACTTTCAAATCCCGATTCATTAAAGGAAGCCCAGGAGGGAGAAATAATAAGGTGTCGCTTTACAGCCCAAATAAAACAGTGAAAGATATATTCTATAATTTATACTTCCGACTTTAGGTTGAGATAATTCATATATCATTTTCACTTAGGGACCCAAAATGGTGCTGTGTCAGCATATTGGCTGAAAAATAACTTTTTGTATTATTTTATGCCTTTCAGTAACGTGCCCTGGTTATCATACATCAACGCTAGGTTGAGTTCCAGTGTCTCGGCAGCTCCTCCTAAGTCATTCTCTTTCCTAACCAACGTGACTTTTCCTCCTTGATACAGATGGAGCCTCTTAGCTGCGTGCACATGCACATTCTCTCAGGCACAAAAGCACAGCTCCAACTGGAATCAGCTTGCCCGGAGCCATTTCTCTCGCCATTATTCACAACATCACTAGTCTTTCCTCTAAGGATGAGAAAACTAAATGAACCCCAGTTGGAAACAAGCTGTATGGTATTTTTCCAATAGAAATACGATCTTACATGTGCATAGCACTTAGCAGCCAGGGGTTTGGTGGGAAAGGCATCAGCTGTGGGCATGTGTTCAAATCCCAACTCATCCTCTTATGATCTGGGTATTCTTTAGCAAATTATTTAATCCCTCCAAGCTTCAGTCTTCTTATCTATAAAATGGGGATAAAAACAGCTGCCCAAGGGGCAGCTGGGTGGCTCAGTCATTTGAGCAACCGACTCTTGATTTCTGCTCGGGTCATGATCTCATGGTGTGAGATTGAGCTCTGTGTTGGGCTCCACGCTGGGCATGGAAACCACTTATAATTCTCTCTTTCCATCTCCCTCTGCCCCCTTTGCCCATTCTCACTTGCTCTCACTCTCTCTCTAAAAAATAATATGTGGCCAAGTAGATTCTGGAAAATTTTAACTGAGGGGCAAGTAATCATCGGATCATGGTAGAAATTGCACACTTACTCTGTGTGTGTTTGTGTTTATGTGTATATATACTAAGTGCACAATAAATGTACACACACACACACACACACACACACAGACACTAGTCCAGCACTTTAGGGAGATGAACTCATCAGCTGTCATAGTAACCCCATTAACCTACTACTACTGTGCTCCTCTATTCACAGATGAGGAAACTTAGTCTTAAGAGTTCAACCATTTGTTTAAGATTGTTACGTATACATAATAGGTATTGAGAAAATAACACTTTTACTTGGTGTCTGTTTACAAAGTATTCTCCTAAACATCTCATTTGGTTTTTATGATAGTGCTAGGAGCTAAGTAAGGCAGGGAATCGGCGTGAGAAAACATGTCCACTTGCCTCTACCGCCACAGTGCCTGGCCGACCGCCTTCCTGATCTGCTTCAATTACATTTTGGTTCAGACATTTGGTGATTCTGTGGGGTCTTTGAACCCCTTCGGATGAAGCAGAGAAACATCTAACCCTCTCGGCCAATCACCCTTCTACTCAGCTGGTCTCTGGTTACCCCATTTGTTTGGAAGGAACCATATTGAGACTAATCTTCTGTCCCACCTAGCGATCCCACATAGACAAAACCAGCCCTCCTGTGCCTGGAGAAATCAGAAGAGAACCTCAAGAGCACTCTACTGGTGGGGCTCCAGCAGTAGCTGAGGCATTAGGCAGACACGTCGTCCTGCCAAAGGTTTTTTGAGATATGCCCCTACTTCACCTGGGTTTCCCCTTCCTTTCCCAGATCGTGTGGTGTAGACACACAGCGTTAACGTGACCTGGACTGGGGTGCCTGGGTGGCTCGGTCAGTTAAGCATCCAACTTCAGCTCAGGTCATGATCTCACAGTTTGTGAGTTCGAGCCCCACACTGGGCTCTCTGCTGACACCTCAGAGCCTGGAGCCTGCTTCGGATTCTGGGTCTCGCTCTCTCTCTCTGCCTTTCCCCTTCTTGTGCTCTCTCAAAATAAATAAACATTAAAAAAATAAAAAATAATAAAAAATTAAAGTGACCACGACTTAACAGAAGTTGGCATTAGCTTCAGGGCCTGCAGACAGAGCCCTGGTCTCATTCTCTCCAATGTACTTGAACCCTCCCTGTCCAAGCCCTAGACAAGCCTTCACAACCACACCCTGGGAATCTATGCTCAGTAATAATGGTAGTAGTAGAGTAACAACAACAATAACAACAGGCATGTGCTATGTGTTGGGCACCGTGCTTGGTGCTGTCTGTGGATTAGCCCATTTAACCCCTACAACAGCCCTATGTGGGGATAACAACCTTATTGTTACCCTCTCAGAGTTGACAAAAACGAAGACTTTAAAACATGATTCTCCTATGGTCCATCCAGATAATGGAATATTATTCCGCACTAAAAAGAGATGAGCTCTCCAGCCATGGAAAGACAGGGAGGGCCCTTAATGCATATTACTAAGTGAAAAAGAAGCAAGTGTAAAAAGGCTGAATAGTGTATGATTCCGACTATCCGACATTTTGGAAAAGATGAAACCATGAAGGCAGTAAAATGACCAGCGTTTGCCAGGGGCTGGAGAAGGAAGGAGGCAGGGAGGTGGATCATAGGGGACTTCTAGGGAAGTGAAACTACTCTATATGATACTATAATGCATTTGTCAAAAGCCACAGAATGTACGAAACATAGAGCGAATCCTGAAACAAACTGTGGACTTTAGTTAGTGATGCTGTATTGTATAACTGTATTGGTTCATCACTTGTAGTAAGTGTACCATGCGAGATGTTATTAACAGGGGAAGCTGTATGGATGTGGTGGGGGTGAGGGTATATGGGAAATCTCTACTTTCTCTTCAAGTGCTCTGTAAACCTAAAATGGCTCTAAAACATCAAGTATTATCAAATGCAAAGCAAAACAAACAATAACTTTCCAAGGTCACTCGAGCAATAGGTAAGCAGCCATGACCTGAAGCTAAGCTTTCTGACTCCAAACCTCATGCTCCCCGATTTTAAGTCAGGAGAGGCAACAAGCCTTTCATTTCAACCCTGTTTCAGTTTTCTCCTCCCTAAAATGGGAGTAAGATCAGTAATACCTCTCTCTGGCCCCTTACACAGAGAGTGTCAGAAAAATGGTTTATGTAAAGAATTGGAAAATTTTTTGTCAACTGTCAAGTGCTGTGCAAATTCAAAAAAAGACCATCATTGATTTGAAACCCTGCCTGCCGGACCATAAAAGGGATGTCGTGGTTCTCTGGTTGAGCTCAAATGGGAGGAAAATCTTATGAAGAGGCTTATAATCACCCTCCCCATTCCTGAGACACTGGCCTCCTTTGATTGGGCTCAAAGGGAGGGCTGAGTCTCCTAGGAACAAAGAGGTGGAGCGGCTGAGGACACGGAAGCTGTGGGTCTACAGAGCTCTTGGAGCAGAAAGGAGGGAGGGAGGGAGGGAGGGAGGGAGGGTGGAGGGAGAGAGAAAGAGAGAGAGAGAGAGGACAGCTACATCAGAACACTCATTTATCATAAGAGCGATTTCCCTGTTAATAAAGTGACCTTGTGTAAACAGCTCAACTTCTCACAGCTCTTGCGTCATTAGGAAAGGGACACCCGCTGATTGATCTCAAGCACACAGGCTGCTGAACCAGGGTGAACTGCCACCACCAAAAGAGCGACATGTGATTCAGCCCGGCCCCTGGATCACAGAGAGATTGGACGGGGCAAGGGAGATGCTTCTCGCCAACTCCTTTGTGGGCAGAGGGGCAGACTTGATCCTGGGTAGTGGTGGGCCAGGGACAGGGACTCCTCCCCAGACCTCTGCACTGAAAGCAGTATGCCTCTTCCAAGGGGCTGTACCCAGAGCATACTCTCCCTGCCCTAGAGAGTGCCTATGGATGGTTCTCTGGTTCCCCAGAAAGAGATGTTTAGAGTAGGCAGGACCCCATCCCCTGGGTCTGTAACACAAAACAGCCAAAACTCACCACGGAACTTCAACCTCTTTCAAGCTCCCCTGCGTTCTGCCTGACTAGATCATGGTCCAGCAGGGTCCAGATTCCTGGGTGGAGGGTCACCATTGCCATAGCATTGAAGCCACCAACAGAAGGGAAGCTACCTGTCTCAGGTCCACCAGAGAGAGACCAGAAGGAGCCCAGGGTCTCCTCACTGGAACCCAGGAACCTGCTGGCCGGCTGGTGGGGGGGCGGGGTGCTCTTGCCAGCGTGCCACAGACTTAGCTGTGTGATCTCGGACACCTTGCTCTGCGCCCCCGAGTGAGGGTTAAACCGGTTGATCTCCAAGGTGCCATCTGGTTCTGAGACTTCCAATTAAGTGGGGGGCTTCTCTTAACTAAACATATAGATATTAAGGCAATTTTTAAAACTAATAAGGTGAGCAGCTGGAGTGGAAAATCATCCTCATATTACTGCCACCCCTCTGCTCCCCTCCCCAGTTGTTTTTCTCTGCCCCCTGAAGCTGAGATCTGGAATTTGCCAATTTTTGAAATTTTACAAAAGGATCTTATTTCCTACAAAGACAAAAGACATCTTGTAATCTCCTTTTCATGTTTCCTCTGGTCTGGAATCCTGAGAAGGGAAGCCTCCATCTTCCAGGAGAAGAGGACATTGTATATATATACATGTATAAAAAAACCCAAACCCACCATCACCCCCTTTTTCTCTCCTAGTAGAAGCTTCCAATTCCCAGGCAGTGCTCTAAGCCCTGGAATTAACCCCCATTATGTTGCATAGCAGCCAGCCTCGAATACATACAATGCAAGCAGAGGGCTTTTTGATGAGCTGACACAGTTTGGTGAACATAACATGTTTCTTTCTTTTCAACAGAATCTCTCCCACCTTTTGTCCCGGTTCTTTAAGGGCTGCTGCTCTCAGCCTAGCTATCGTTGAATCTTCAACGGAAGTGATAGTTAAAAAAGGACTCAAGTTCTCCCCCGCCCTCCCCTCCCAGGAGTATCTGCATCTTAACAGGAAACTCTTAGGGGCTGAAATCTTCCACATCAAGGAATGAATCTCTAATAGTAGAATTCAGACCTTAGGGCAGACAATGGGAGAGCTCTTTTGTGGCGGGGGATACCTGGCAGGGACACCGTCTTAGTGACTTCTCACATTGGCCCTGCCCACGAAGCCCACCTGTGGGACTTCGGAGAGACAGAGGCTGCTGCTGACTCAGTAAAGCAAGCAGCTAGCTGTGCCCATTCTCTGGTTCTCTTGCATTCCACTGAGAGGGGTCTGTGTTAACCCTGAAGCATGCCCTTACTAGGAAAAAGTGAGGTCTAGAGCCAGTGAGGGATTGCCTCTCTTGAGAATCCATGAACCCATCTCGATGGGTTCATGCCTGGCCTGAGGGCCAACCTCTTTGCAGGTATGGGTTCATTTAAATATGAGGAAAAGTACCTGGAGTAACTTGCTTCAACAAAGAATAACTGAGATCCAACCATTTAAGAGACACAATGCAGAAAGGTGGGGGTGGGGAGCAAGGAGTACAAAGAGCTGCTGAAACAGGGAGGAAAAAAAAAGTCTTGACTGCTGACCCTGAGTAGCCCGCAGCAGAGGAGCCAAGATGCGCATATACTCAGCACACCATATACCACAGGTTAAATATTGCATGAACAAAGTGGTTGGGAGCCCAGAAAGGGGGCGGCTGATTCCACCCGCATCAGGAGAAGCTTCGAAGAGACATTTGAACGGCATACCTAAGAATGAGCTAGAGGAAGCAAATGAGCAGTCTTTCCAGAAACGGAAAGCAGGAAACATAAAAACATGGAGACATAAAGCATATGGAGGGCTTGGGACCACACAAAATAATAATTTGGCTAACTAGAGCGCTATTTTCCTTAATTGGGCCTTTCTTTCAAGTACCTCTCCTTTCTCCAGATAGGCGCCTATGCGTGTGCCCTGGACATCACCAGCTGGGCGTGCCAGTGAAAGCCCGGTCTGCAGCGGTGGGTGAGGGATGGATGGCGGCAGGCCTCCGATACCGTGCTGAAGAGTGAGAGCTTCAGGGCGCCTGACTGGCTCAGTCGGTTAAGCATCTGACTTCAGCTCAAGTCATGATCTCAGGGTTCATAGGTTTGAGTCCTGCATCTGGGCTCTGTGCTGACAGCTTGGAGCCTGCTTGGGATTCTCTCTCTTCTTCCCTCTCTCTCTGCCCCTCCCTGACTCACAGGAAGCCTCCTCTCAAGCCATCTCTGCTGCAGAGTGAAGGCTGCTCTTCTCCAGCTTTTCCCACGGGCATACAGCAAACAGCACCGGGGAGTGCGCACGACCGGACCGCTAGCAGCTTTAGGAAATCCCGCTGCAAGGGAAATGCCCTTCGAGTCTCAGTTTTATCTTTAAAACCCTTGCCAGTTTTGGTTTATGCTATAATTTAACCATGTCTCTGTTAAGATAAAAGTAATATTTGCAATCACTTGCTAGTGAGTAAAGCAAAGACTGATCATGTTTATCTTGTGAGTTCTCTCACCCCCAACACAGCGCAAGTCCCTCAGGGGACCCTACAAGTTCAGAGGCATGCCTTGAGGGTCAAGGGCTGTAATGTCCAGACCCCAGCGTTAGAAAGGAGGCAGTGGGAAGGGGATGAGGCCAGAGGCGGGAAGAGCAAGTAGAGGTAGCACCGGCTAAGAAGGGCAACGGTGATAGAAATGACGAGGGCAGAGTAGATACAAGGGAGGTTTTCTATAGAGTCTTGGCCAGACTTGGTAACTGTTGGTCACTGAGCGAGGGGAAAAAACATCCCAGACTCCAAATTTTCTCCCACAGTGCTTGTTACGGTCCCTGTTGCTATGTAACAAACGCTGCCCTAACTGAGCCGCTTCAAACAGCCATTTTATTAAGCTCACAGATTCTGTAAGTTAGGAATCCAGAAGGGCAGAGCAGGATGGCTTGTCTGACTCACAATGTCTGAGGCCTCAGCTGGGAACATTCAAAGGCCGGAGTGACTTCCGGGGCAGGAATCGCCTGATGGTACCTGTGCTCCAATGTCTGGTGGTCAATGCAGGCTCTCAGTCCAGACCTCAGCTAAACTGTGGACTGGAGCCATGTGGCCTGGGCTCGCTTGGGCTTCCTCACAAGATGGTGGTTGGCTTCTAAGGGCAAGCATTCCAAGGGAGCAAAGTTCACGGCCTTTTTACTTAGCCGCGGAAGTCACGTAGCATCACTTCCACTGCACTCTGTTGGTGAAGGCGGGCATAACTGTTTGACCAAGTTCAATAGACTGTTGGGTTCACAGACTCCACGGCTGGATGGGAGGAGTGTCAAGATCACATCGTAAGAAGAGCATGTGGCACAGGAGGTTCTGTTGTGCTCATCCCTGGAAAGGATAATCTGCTACCGTGCTCTGCCAGGAGACCCTTCTGTCAATTTTCATGTATAGTGATAAGCCTATCTTGTAGCCGTAAGCAGTTGAGAAGGAGTTCTTGTTGGTTTCACCTTTGTCTTTGCCCCCAACATCTTGTCTTGTTTTCAGAAGAATTTAGTCAGAATTTGTGTGATGAATGAATAAACAAACGAATGAATACATGAATGAGAAACAGGCTGCCTGAAAGTCCCCATGGCACCCGGCACAGACACCTGCCTGGAGAAACTGGAGCTCCTTGAAGGAAGGGGGCCACTTAAGGAAAGTTGGTTTCATTGCCCTCGCATCCCTCCTGTATGTTCTCAGCTAATCCGCAATCCATTATTTATGGGCAGCCTAATTAAGGTTGTGAGTGGCTTGATCCTTGTTTACTTACGCCTATCCCGGAAGATTGCCAAGATTAAATAAAATTACCTCCAGGCAGGCAGGCCTCGCAGGGGCTGGGCGAGAAGAGAAGACTGGAGACGAAGCAGCAGCCCCTTGGTCTTCTGGGGGAAACTGCACCTTGGAAAACTTCATTCCTATCTCCTGCACACGCACACATCCTGTGCCCGCGGTACGTCCCCACCCAGAGGCACGACGCACCACACACGGGCGCAGGCATCCATGCACACCTCGACACGCACACGGGGCTACCGCTGTATAAATGCACTCCTACACAAATGTTACTGCTCCTGCCGTTGCTACTGCCAATTCCAGCTCCCTTAATAAAGATTCAGATAATCTAGACCAAACAAAACTCAGTGAAGTCTGAAACTAACTAATCGAAAACGATTAGCTCCTCTCAGCCTCTGAATTTACCCTTTTCTTGTAAAACCAAAGACCAGCTCTTATTTGGATGCTGGCCTTGTATATTTAATGAAGAGACAAGCCGGTGGCTGGAGTGGCGGGGACGGGTTAATATTTTTAAATGATTAGTAGCAAATTAGAAAACATTTCAAAGGGCCATTTACATTTTTTCCTTCTACCCGAGGCTGTTCTTCTTTGGAACAGTAGTTAACCCATCAATATCCAACTCGTACGCAGGATTAATGGGACCCCTCATCCATGGGAGAAATTTTGGGTTTGCTCACACTCACATCCAAGAGGCTGTTTGGTACCTCAGGGATTTAGAGAAAGAAGAGTATTCTTGGCCGTGACTCTTCATCCTCCAGCAGTGTCAAAAGAAATGCCATTGGCAATTGGTTATCTAGAGTAAAGGCCAGGGGACAGTAAGACAGTGATGGAGACAGGGTCCTCTAGCAAGAGTGAATGGAAGGAAAAGAATGAGCTTTCTTGGGGTGCCTGGGTGGCAGTTGTTTGAGTGTCTTACTTTGGCTGAAGTCATGATCTCACCGTTGATAACTTCGAGCCCCACATCAGGCTCTGAGCCAACAAATGAGAACCTGGAGCCTGCTTTGGATTCTGTGTGTGTCTCTCTCTGCCCCTCCTTTGCTCTCTCTCTCTCTCTTTCTCTTTCTCAAAAATAAATAAACATAAAAAAAGAATAAGCTTTCTCAATACTGAGGAAGTGTAGACACATTTCGCAATGCATTCATTTGTTCATTCATTTAGTCACACATACTGGGCAGCATCTCGATCTCAGGAGCTGTGCTAGTCTCTTCATGTGGTTGCTCACAGCTCAGAAGGTGATATACATAAGCTGATGAGCTGATTACTGAATGACAGGTAAGACAGGTAAGCACAGAGAAGGCATAGAAGGGGCTTCTCAGCCAGTCTTAAGATTTGAAGCAGGTTTCTGGACGTTGGTGAGGGCTAAGTTGTGTATGTGTATGAGGGGGAAAAAGAGAGGGAGAGAGAGAATAGCCGTGGAGGACGGGTAGGGGAGCTCGTAGTGGGAGATAGTGGTCTAGAGAGGTAACTGCACGAACTGAGATGTAATAAAAACAATGGTAGTGGGAGCAGTGATGGCACTACTACCAGAAATACCTGGCAGAGTGCAGAATACTCCCCATAGATTGTTACACTGCATCTTAACAACAAATCTAAATTCTCCCCATTCCACACAAAATATAACTAAATCACACCCAAATTAAGGAATTTTCCCAAAGTCACAGGTGAGGGAGTTGGAATATAGACCCAGGAAGGGAGTCAGGCTCCAGTCTCCACATGCAGAGTCTGCTGGCTATCCTGTGGCCACAGCAAGATGGCTGTTCTTGATCCTATCAGCGATTAGACACTGAAGGGTTTTAAGCAGTGAGGGGCATAGTCAGATTTGCATTTTAAAGGCAAGTATGGAAGCCAAGTGGAAAGGGATTTTATGGTGGAATACCGTAGGTAAGGTGACTAATTAGGAGGGTGGAAGTCCCTGGTGAGAGAGCATGAGTGTCTCTGCTGGGGGCTAAGGATGAGACGGAAGGGTCAAACCTGAGAAATGTTTGAGACAAAAACTTGAAGTATTAGTGAGTAAAAGCAAAGGGTGCATGAGAAGGAATCTAAGATACCCGGATTTATGGCTAGAGTGGATGGAAGTGCCATTAACCATCTAGAAAACACTGGAAGCAGGGCAGGCCTGAGGAGTCAGAAAGGGAAAGGAGGCATGGAGAGAGTTGGTGTTCTCTCACGCTCTGTACTCGCTGACCTTGAAGTGCCGCAGGCTATCCCGATGGGCAGGAGCGGAAGTATTTGAATGGATGAACCAGACGCTGAGCTAAGAGGTCAGAGATGAAGGTATCGTCCACACAAAGGTGGTAATCAAAACCAAGGAAGTGGGAGAGATTACCCAGGGAGGGCATGCGGGAAGAGAAGGAGGCCTAGAGAACGCCTATGTTAACAGGGCAGGTTGAAAAGAGAAACTGGAAAGTTGTCCATGGAAAATATCTAAAGGGTAGAAGGAGAATCCAGAAGAAAATGAAACCATAAAAAATAAGGGAACAGAGACTTTCAAGAAAGAGTGGCGACTGCATCTAATGATGCATCAAAGTCCAGAAAAAGGACCAAAAAATGTCCCCCGGCTTAATAACCTGTAGTCCCTCAGTGAGCTCTGACAGTGCAGTGAGGTTGTGGGGCAGAGAAAAGGAGAGAAGCAAATGAACGGAGTAAGTGGGAGGTACAAAAACAGGGAGATTAATCTTCCAAGCAACTTGCCTAGGTAGGAAGTTAACAACCCGAAGGCCCGGGAAGGGGGAGCTGTTGAGGATGTGGAAAATCTAAGCTCCCCGAAGGACCGAAGGACCGAGAGGAGGAACAAGTAGAAAGAACAATGGAACAATGGCAATGGAGGGGGGAGAGCAAGGGAGTGAGGTCCCAGCGTGGGGGGACAGGATGCGACCAGGAGATGGTAGGGAGTGGGCCGTGATGGGAGGGAAGAAAGCTCCTTCCTTGATAGTGGAAACAGCGGACTGGGGAAGAGAGGCATAAACTCAAATGGTGGGGACATCTGAGAGACGATGCTCTAACACTTCCGTTTTCAGATTTTTCAGAGGAAGTAACGTACGAAAACATCTGCTTAGCGTGCAAAGGAAGAACATTGGAAGGAATCTTGAGAGAAAAGGGGGTGAGTGACAGGGAGGAGCCAGAGTGAGAGCTGCCCACCAACAAAATGCCACACAGCTCAGGCTGTCCCTGGGTTAGGGGATTTCCCCTTGGAATTCTCCACAAGTCAGATATGCATCGTGGGAATTGGCTGGCAGAGTATACGACAGAGTCCAGCAGACACGCCAAGGCCAATGTCGCTGGTGACTCAGTCATGGCCGTATCTGTTGTGCATGCAAGGCGTCCGCACAGTGACTACCACGTATCCCTCAATAAATGTTGGGTCTTGTTAACAGCAATCAGTTGGTGATCCCCAAGGTCGTTCTCTATCTTAAATTATAAAATCTAATATTCTCCTATTCTACGAAAGAAAGAAAATGGAGACATAGGCTTTTAAAAGAGCTTAAGACTAAAGCCAAAGGAATTTCCAAGAGGAAGGGCTGTAAAATGCCCATCAAGGCTATTAAAAAGGTGACAGAATCCTGGATAAACTGAGGATCAGGACAGATTCCTAGGTGCCTAGGGACAGGTTTGACGCCTTTCCTCCGTGCACCGAGAAAACAATGTCCCATAACATCGTGTCCAACCTGCTGAAAAGGGCTGCCCAGAGCTCTGTACTGAGAATGGTTTGGGGGCAGGAGAATAATTACTCATGTCTGCCGCGTGCTCAGGACAGGACGTGGCACTTTTGCTGTCCCTGCTAGAGCCCAAACCCCTCACCTACGTGAGAAAACGGAGGTCCGGAGAAAGCAGATGCCGTGGCTAGCTTTTCAGGGGGGAAATCTGGACCAGTCACGTTTTCCAACTTATGGCCCAGGGTCCTGTCCGGCACGTCGCATCGCCGTTTCCCCGACACGAACAGCACAGACGTCGCAGCAATGGTCACCGAGGGCCCGAAAACTGTAGCCAAGACCAAGAAGCAGCAGACTTCTGAATCGAGGCCCTGCTTCCACGTCCTGGCGCAGGGGAATCATCGTTTAACATAAATACGCCACAACATAACCTGGAGTAATCCTCGGCAAAAACAAAGTACGGAGGGAGCCTGGGTCCCTGCTGTGAAATACTAAGTGTGCAGTTTAAACTTATGTGCAGCATGTAAACGCCTAAGGGCCTGCACATGGGCACCGAGAGCTTTAAGGAGAGGCTATTTCAGTTGGAAAGACGTTGTCTGGCACCTAGTGCTTACCAAGCACCCAGGGTGGGAGGCCCAATTATAGAATTAACATCGCTCATATCTGCTCAGCCAAATAGAAAGAAACTACTCTATAAAGGGGCCGGGCATCCAGAATGAAGCCGGGGAGGGAGAGGCCTCTAATTGCTCTCATTTTTTGCCCAGCAGCACGGTGCCGGTCTCTGAATCTCCCAAGCAGATGGAAGGAAGGTAGGGGTGGAGAAGGGGTAGGGAAAGCACTTGGCTTCATCATGTTTCCTCCCACCCTTTATCTTCTTCTCTATTTCTCTCTCTCTCTCTCTCTCTCTCTCTCTCTCTCTCGGCTCTTTTAGTTCAACCTATTAACGTTTCGAGTATTTCTACTCCCTCCCCTCAGCCCAGGACACAGGTAGGGTCAGTTGGGGGAACTAAACAGAGCATCGGAGTCAGAGAGATCCGAGCTCGAATCGTTCCTTTGCTAAGAGAAGCTGTGTGATCTTAAGCAATGGACTCAACTGCTCCGCGTCACGGTTTGCTCCTTTGAAAATAGCAGTCAACTCTCAATACTTACCATCCAGCAAAATTCTGAAAATAAATACGATGACAACCCCTAGTGTCTAGCCCAGAGTATGCACAAACTCTGATGTCAGTTGCAGGCAGCCTTGTCCTGAGATTCAAATGAAATTGGCCTGTACCCCAATACTGCTTGTAGGAGAAAACCCAGACTTTTCCAAAAGTTCTTGGAGGAGTCATTTAATGCTTCTCCTGGTTACTGTGAATCTGTTCCATTTGAGGACTCGTTATATTCTCAAAAGATCATCATCCCCTTTTCACTTCACATACACTCACGGCGGACCCCACCCTGACTCCATTCCCTCCGAACACTCTTGCCCTGGGACCGTGGCTTTCACTGAAACGTGAGGGAAGAGAGAGTGTGCCCCACGCTCCATCAAACGACCCTAACTGGCGTGGACCTCACTCTCTGATTCTCCCTGCTCCAGGATGCCCTCACGGGCAGCTCCCTCTGCTCAGCCCAGCCTCTCCCCCCCTCCCTCTTTTCCTCATTCATTGCCCTCTCTCCTTTCTCCTCTGCTCATGCCTGCCCCCAAATTCCTGTCTGTCTCTTACCCCCACGCAGTTTGGCCATTGCCTTCTGTTGCCTGTCTCCCTGCTCCATGCCTGAGGTCTCATCTCTCATATCCCAAACACCCTGCGGAAGTATTTTCCCAAACAAAGCCAATTCCCTCCCCTAGGGGGAAGTCTGGCTCTAGCTGTTAATGCGACAGTTACATTCCTACCACTACGCATGTCCTCAGTCAGTAAACGTGGGTGGCCTGTTCTCTCTTTCCACTAAAATATACCTTTTCTCAGACCATCTGCCCCTGAAATCTCCTTCCCCATCTCCAGGAAGCCTCCCGATAAAGAAAGCCACCTGTCCCTGCACTGGCCTCTTACTTACTTCACAGTTGACCCCACCCCTACGCCGAGATGGCTCTCGGAAAAATCAGCTCTCATTTGCCAAACCCAATGACCTAGTCCCATTCTCTGTAGCAAGTGACAGTACGGACGATGGACTCTTCCTAGCCCTGAGCCCAGTGCCATCACTCCTCACCTTCCCCCCCATCTGCGACCACTCCTTCTCAGGGGTGCCTTGTCCCATCTCTACCTCGGGCGTGGGCATGCTCTTGTACCAGGAGGTCCCCTCTCTTCCCCATCCACATGGTTTTCCCACCTGTGTCATCCATTCCAACAGCCCAACGTCTTGGGAGGCTGGCGGGGCCGGCGTGTCTCCCTTTAGCTACCATTCTCCCCAGAGCTCACACACACATTCGTGAGCACTTCCTGGAAGTCTCGAACTGAATGAGGAGCAGGGTTGCAAATCCGAACCATGCTCACCATCCCCTCTGGCCTCCCCTCCAAGCCCACACCCACCCTGGCACCTCCACGTTCAGTGAGGCAACCACCAGCCTCCAACCCTTTCAGGCGTCCATTGATTCACTCCGTAAACATTTCCTGGGCCTTTCCCCCCAGGTAATCTCATTCATGCTGACGAATCCAAAATTTCTATCTCAGCCCAAAGCTCTGCTCTCAGCTGCAGACTCACATATCCTACCACCGACTCGGCATCTCCTCCTACTCATGTCAAAGGCACCTCAAACTTAACATGTCCCAGAGAGGTCCTTTCCTTCCTCCCTACCGTGAGACTGCTCCTTTTCCAGGCGAACTCCTATCTGCAAATAGCACCTCCAACCACGCATTCACTTAACACAAAAACACGGACAACACGTTGATTCCCCTCTGCCCCTCCCCCTCGTATCTCAGCCTGCTACCAACTCTCGACGTGTCTTGTTCTGAAGTGTATCCCAAATCCACTCTTTTCCCCCCACCCCCATGATCCGGGCTATAACCACCTCTTCCATGGACAATTCCGGTAACCTCCCTCAGGGCCTTTCGCTCTGTTCTTGCTGCCCTCACACTCACCGCACCCCACAAGCAAGCTCTGCGAACAACCTAAGGGGGATCGTGCGGTTCTCCGACTTAAAACCCGGCAGGGGCCTTCCGTTTCTCTTGGACACACTCCAAAGTCCTCGTCATGTCCTATAAGCAGTTGCCGTCTCTCCAAAGTTCCTTCATCTATAATAACTCAACATCTACGTTCCTCGAATCAGGAGCGAGCCAAGCCCTTTCTGGCCCTTCTTCCGGTTGATACTTTTCTTCCTGAACTTAAGATCTCAGTACAATTTTACCTCCTCAGAGAAGCCTTCCTGACTCTCCAAGCTGAGTTTGTAACTGCTAGCCCACCATTCTCTTTTATTACTCCACCCTGCTCCTTCCTAACATTTAGCTACTTTATGGGGTTTTTTTCTTTGCTTCTTTATTGTCTGTTTTCTCTAGGAGAGCATGGACCACGTGTGGTTTGTTAACCACTGGGTTCCCAGCCATGGAAACATTGTCTGGCACATAGTAATTCCTTAATAAATACTTGTTGAATGAACGAATGGTTGGAAAAATGAATGCATCTCTAATAGGAACAAGGTGTTGCCTAAGACACAGTCCTTGCTCCTCAGGGATGAGCCGCCTGGGCGAATATAAACTCCTAAATATAAGAGAGAGTTATTATGTTGGGAGAGGCATGGTCAGATGGTATGGAAATACAGAGGTAAGCACAACCAGCCTGCCTCAGGGAATTTGTGAAAGAAATTCACAGAAAGTTCACAGTTGATAGGATATGTATGACACAAGAGAGGGATTTGGTAAATTTTAATTTTTTGGTATAGTTGATTGAATTGAAATTAAAATTTACCCTGGCATCTTTGCTTGATATCAACTCAGGTAATTACCTGATACTGGAGATAGAGCTAGAAATTTTGAGTACCAGTTGAAAATATACTCTCGGTCCTTGTAACAAAATAGGTAATCTGTTGGTATGAGAAATACATTTCCCTCCCTCACCCTCCAAAAAGCCTCCAAATTCTATGGAGTCCAATGTGCCAATACTATGAATGTAAAACCACAGACTGCAGATGTCAATGAATGAATTAAGGACAGAACAAGGATCATGTTCTTTTTTTTTTTTTTCATTAAAAATTTTTTTAATGTTTATTTATTTTTGAGAGATAGAGAGACATAGAATGAGCAGGGGAGGGGGAGAGAGACGGGGGACACACAGAATCTGAAGCAGGCTCCCAGCTCTGAGCTGCCAGCACAGAACCCCATGCGGGGCTTGAACTCGCAAACTGCAAGATCGTGACCTGAGCCAAAGTTGGACTCTCAACCAACTGAGTCACCCAGGAGCGACTTTTTAAAATTTTTTTAATGTTTACTTATGAGAGAGAGAGAGAGAGAGAGAGAGAGAGAGAGAATGTGTAAGCGGGGGAGGGGCAGAAAGCGAGGGAGACACAAAATCCAAAGCAGGCTCCCAGCTCTGAGCTGTCAGCACAGAGCCTGACACGGGGCTCGAATCCACAAACCCTGAGATCGTGACCTGAGCCAAAGTCAGATGCTCAACTGACTGAGTCACCCAGAGCCCCAGATCATGTTCTATAAACAGCATTATCGCTTTAGTACATATGGCACTCATCTTAGCTATATTACACTGTGGACGCAAGTAATCCCAGAATCTCAGTGACTTCCATACTGACGGCTTATCTATCACTTATATAATGTGAGTATTGGGCTTATTTTTATTCCCTAACCCAGGCGGAAGCAATGGCTTCGATCAGGGACACGCTGGTCTGGAGGCAGCGGGGAGAACGTCATGGCAGAACCAAGTTATGCTCTTCGAAGTTATGTTTGAAAGTAGCTAATGTCACTAACGCATTTCACTGGCTGAAGTCAACCACCTAGTGAGGACTGGCATCACTGAGGCAGGGAAGTATAATCCTTGCCAATATTTGGTGATAAAAATACAACCTTCCATGACACATACAGCTCCAGTTCATTGCTTACAGTATTTCCATTACTATGAGAACGCTAAGAAATACTTACATAAGTTCTAGGTAGGCAACATACTTGCAGACAATAGTTGACACCAGTGATGGAATGAGGCAGCATAAAATACCCCGGCAAAGACACAAATTCCATTTCCTATTAGCAATCGAATCCTGCAGAACTAGAATTTAGGATTTCCGAAACGATTTCCACCTACAACATCTACGTGAACAAAAGAGCGGTTTCCTCTTCAAGACCAAGATTAAATAAATTTCAATTCATAAATAAGAAGCATTTACCCTTCCTTCAAACATCATAATTTCGAGCAAAACTGAGAGCATTTAATAGTTTTAGCAAATATTGGATACAGAAGTTTCTGGTCTGTCTCAAGAATTAGGAGATCTTCTCTGCATGTGATGGGCGGATTGAAAAAATAAATCCAGGGTCGGATCCAGCAGCTTCTCCCACACCATTAAGTGCAAATTCAAAAGGACATTTGAGAGGGGGAGCAGGTGTCCACCATTAAAGCGCCACAAGAAAGAAATCACCTCTGACGTCTTTCTCCATCTTCAGAAGCAAGCGTAGTGCCTGGTACCCAGCAGGGGCTCAACTAATGCTTCAAGCGAACACTTCCCTGGACGGCAGGTTATATCAACTTTCAAAATACTCAGTCAGCTTGACCCCAGAATTCCAAGTTTAGAAATATATTCTAAGAAAATAATCAGAGCTGTTCACAAAGGAAATAACTGGACATACATAGGATGTTTGTCACAGTCCCACGTATAATAGCACAAACCATCAGCGACCAAAATATCCAACAATGGAGTACAAGTCAAATATATAACGGAATACTATACAACTACAAAAAGCCACATTTTTCAAAGAACATTTAGCTGTAAGGGGAAATAAAATATACTCTAGGGACAAAAAGTTCAAAAACTTGTAGGTTCACTGAATTATCATTTTCATAAAATGCATATATGTGCACATATACATACACATATTCATGTTTGAATGTGACGGAAAAAATTATCCGTTACCAGGGAAGAACACGCGTCTCCTGCAAGTCCCTTTTGACTGGTAAAGGTGGGGGATCCTTTGTGTATAGAGGAGAGGGACGTGTAAGGATGAGGAGACAGGAGGCTAGAGCTGGGGACGATACAGGCTCTGTGGCAGGACTAATAATTAGCAAGGGGTTGAGGCAGTTGACAGTTGATGGGAACTGGGGGCATGGCAAAGAACTCACATGCCTAAAGGAGATTTTTTTCATGCTTTTTAACTTATTTTTGAGAAAGAGAGCATGCGCACACACGTTTGGGTGGGTCAGGGTGGGGGTGGGGACAGAGGACCCGAAGCAGGCTCTGCACTGACAGCAGAGAGCCTGATGCAGAGCTCCAACTCACCAACCACGAGATCATGACCTAAGCTGAAACCAAGAGCTGGATGCTTAACCGACTGAGTCACCCAGGCGCCCCAATTGAAGGAGATTTTTTTAATTAATTTTGCTGTCTTTGCCTCTGACCCAAAACTGAGGCAAAATCTTCATTTCCCTTTTCTATTTTGTGAAGGGAGATTTACTCTGGGGTGGGGTGGGGGGAGGTGTCCAAATCCTGACTCTTGCTCAGGAGCAAGAAGCCAGAGGTCTGAGGGACCCAGCCCCATCTCAGATACCTGTAAGGAAGAAAATGCACCAAAATATTAAACAGTCATTAGCTCGGGGTTGAGAAAAAAAAAAAAGGTGATTTTCATTTCCTCTTTGTACTTTAATGGATTTTTCAAATTTCTGCGATGAATATGCATTACTATTATAATCAGAAAAAAATGTTATTTTTTAAAAATAAATTGATGTCAAATGAATGCATAAGTGAATAAATCAATGAATGAATGAATTAACTAATTAGCGAAATGATTGACCTGGCCAATGGAAGCACAAACAGGATTCTAGTTGACAAATTTGCTTGTTCTTATTTCCTGCTGTGGACATTAGTCAGCCTCTATCTTTAGATGAGACATATTTAAAAAAAAGAAAAAAAAACGGAAAAATACTCTTCAGATGGAAGCAATATTTTCATGCCCTCTATTCACCGACATTTGCAAAATCTCTCTCCATCCCACCCAGCCTGGCTCATTTGTGACCTGCCTCTTATCTTTTCCCGCAGGGTCTGTGGCCAACACCCCCAGAATTCGCTAGCACAGAATGCCATGAAAATCAAAGGGAGTAGGCAAGAGATGGAAGAAGCCACATCTACAAAGAAGCCTGCTAGCTGCTTGCTTTTGAAATTTTGTGGCTCTGTGTTTAAATGGCCTTTTAACACCAGCATGTGAGTGCATATGCATGCATGACACACACAGACATGACATCGGAGCTGCAAACTGAAAACATACTTAACACACACCCAAACACATTGAACCTGAACCCGTGCCAAACCACATGTGTTGGACGTGGCAACAAACTGTCTGATTTGTTCCTGTCTCGTCCGCAAACATCGTCAGGCAGGGCTGGAAAGCGGGCGCGCTGTGCTGGACCGAACCCACAAGGGCTTCTATAGAAAGCATATTGTTTGCCCAGATGGGCTGGGGGAGATGGCAGGTGGGTGAGGATCTTGCCACCTGCCAGGCTGGGAGACAAGCAACGCACTCCTGAGTCCCGGAATCCAGGCTGAGGACAGCCCAAGGGCACGAGGAGCTTTCTGGAATATTTGGGGAAGACAGTTTCTGAGTGGACCCTTGGAGAGGGAGGAAGGGGGAAGAGAAGCCTGCCTGACAAAGCTGATTTTTTTTGTGTGTGCAGATGCTGCCGGCAGAAGAACAGAGTGGGAGCAGTGTGTTCAGCTACATTAGTCAGGGATAGAGTTTTAATAGGCTGCAGAAGGAAATGATGACGGCAAAGTTAGGAGCAGTGACTAACTCAATTTGAGAGAGCCAAGCTCCCCGGGAGGTGAAAGCCAAGGTGCCATTTCCCTGTTTGGAGGGGCAGGGCTGCCGTCGGGGTCACGGCAGACACTGCCACTGGACACTTTTACCTGAACGAACAGGAGCCTGAGCTTCTGGAAGGTGACCCCACGGCTCCTCCTGTTGTGGCCCTGAGACATCCAGGGATCATCAGCAATGACAACCAGTACAGAAATGACCCTGAGCAGTTGGGGACAGAGCTGTCATTTCTTGGCACAGGACAGAGGGAGAGCGCTTTTCCTGGGGAGGCCGTCTGCACGGACGGGGCAGGAGAGAAGCCTCGTACCTGCTGCAAGGGCTAAGGAAGGAGATGACACCATGGGGGGCCAGGGGCCAGCGAGTCTGGTAAGGGGCAAACCGGTGACAAAGCTCACGGGGCTCAGCACCTCTGGATATATTAGGGGAAGGCATCTTCCCGCCAGCAAAGGATGTGTGGCTCGCTGGAGAGGAGGGAGGGGGCAGATTCAGCCTTCACGTGTCTCCCTGGCTGAGAACCCTTATTCAGAGTGCCATCTGCCCAGTCATATGCGGCAGCCATGAAAACTAGCCTGTGAGGAACAAAACCCTGAGCCTGGCATTCCTGGCCCTCCGCGAGCCAGCAGCCCTGACTGTCCAGCCTAGTCTCTCCTACCATTTGCCAAAAGCCACACTCCATCACAGGGCAACTCCAACCCCTTCTCCGAGCCTACCTTCACTGCATCACGCTTATACTTTTGCTTCTACTGTTCCCTTTAGCCATCATGCTTTAACCTACATCCTTGCCTAACATTACTGCATGTGTTTTTAAGTCCTGCTCAAATACCACCTCCTCCAAGAAGTCCCCTCTGGTTGCCTCCACGTCAAAGGGACCTTGTCCTAATCTGAGCTCGTGTGCCACTTTATGTCCTTGTGGCATAAGAAAGGTACCTCTTTCTACCTAGTTTTTACGTTTCTTCTCTTCTCTACTAGACTGTGAGTGCCCTGAGGGCCTGACCTGTTACTATTACTATTACTATTACTATTACTATTACATACCCTAGAGTATCAAAGGAGTATATCCGGCACAGGAAAGATGCCCCAGAGGCCATCTCATGGATGGCAAAGCAGATTTAGATCCCAGCACTTGTTCCTTAGAGACGATAATAGCTAACCGCCATTTATTTCCATGTGTGTTGGGAACTGCTGAAAGTGCTTAACATGGAAGAAGTTACTGAGTTCTGCTGACTAGTCCAGGTAAGCTTTGCATTCATCTCCAAGGGCAGAACAGGGAACTGCGACACAGAGAGGGTCAGCGCTGCACCCGGGGTCACCAGCTAGCAAGTGACAGAAGTGAGATTTGAACCCAAGCCAAATAGCCCTGAGTCCCCACCTGTGACCATGTGCTGGGCTGTTACTCACTGATCGACCCTGGGTTTAACTAATCTGATACCCCTCCTTCATCTTTAAAATGGGAACTATAATACTTACATAGTATATATGCATGTACGTCAATTATATATTAACTATGTAGATTCCGGAAACATAATAAATCTCCAATAAAAAGTAGCCACCATTAGTACGTTTTGAATTACAGAAATAAGGAATACAGGAATATAAGATAGGAATATATATATCCAACACAAATATAATGTACCCTCTATGGGATTTAAATTGTTCTAGTAGTCACAGAAATAAAGTGGATAAAACTGATTTTAATAAGATGTTATTTAATCCAATATATACAAAATTTTAGCATTTCAACACGCAATCAATATTTTAAAATGTGAATGAGATATTTTACATTATTTCTTTATAGTAAGTCTTCAAAATCTGGCTTGGATTTTACACTTGAAGCTCATGTCAGTCTAGACTGGCCACATTTCAAATATTCAAGAGCCCCATGTACCCAGTAGCTACCGTATCGGACGGCACGGTTCTAACACAACAGACCGAAAAAAAAACCCTCTCCAAAATCCTATTAGGAAGTCAAACTTCTGCCATTTGAGCTTTGATGGATTTTCTCTTTTCAAGAGCTCATCATTAAAATGCAAATACCCCTGGGAGATATCAATTAATGCTGAGGCGGGGCCAATGTTGCGACTCAGACTTGCTGCGGGGCTCTCCGAAGCCACACTCAGGGATTCAAAGTGTGAAGCTCAGAGTCGGACAGAAGTGAGCTAAGTCACGAGCTGCTCTTAAAGTTGTCATGACAGTGGCCGAGTCCTTCAACACCGCTGCGCCTAGTTGGCTCACCCGCGAGGGGGACTAACCCCGACGCAGGACGGATGGGAGAAAGCTTGCCAGGGTGAGCACACGTGATCCACGAGCCTCAGTTCACTCCCTCTGCCCCTAGACCTCTGGGCACTCAAGCTGTCCCTTTCTCTGTCCCTCTCCTATCACAAAGATACATCCTGTCCACAAATGCCGCTTCGGATTATATGCCCCAGACCACCTCTTCCCCTGGGCCTACAGCTTTTTGTTCCAGTTCTTTTGTCACAGCCTGTCACCTGCGTCACCTGACTTTGTCTTGTTCCACCTATAAGGCAAAGGTGGGTGTGGGAGAGACAGCCCACAGAGGTGCCCACAAGGGGGAGAGCCCTGGGGGCCAAGGTACACACCCCAGGGTGCTATTCCAGGACCAGGAGTGGACTTCTGGGACAGAGGCACGACGCCATAGTCAAGAGGAAAAGTCCCGGAAAAAGGGCAGACAGCTTTGAGCCAAGGCCACTTGAGAATCTAATGGCCCAAGAAACAGGGTGAGAAGTCGGGGTGATCACGAGAAATACGGGAATGATATGAACAGGTCAGGCGGTTCGGGGTGCTAAGTACGCACGTGAGCTGGGCATTTTCCAGACAATCTGGGCGCTGAAGGCCCAGGTAGAATTTTGGGGTGGGAGCTTCTAACGCCCCCTTGCATGTTTTCCAGGGCTTTCAAATACCGAACTCCTTGCAGACACCTCTGCCTGTGTGTTGAACACATGTGCCCCTTCAACTTGAACTTGTCCCCACTGCTGCTCCACCTATGGAGCTGTGGCCAGCCAAATTAGCACGCACAGCACGCCGCCCTGAACCCAGGGCCTGTTCCGTCCGGGTCCTCCCAGCCCATGACCTTGCCAGTGTTGCTGTAAATGACCGGCCACGCCCACCTACTTGGGAGTCATGAGGATGTCTTCTGTCTTCAACGGAGGGACTGGTACACCTAGAAGGTGGCACAGAACAGTGACGGAAGGCTTTCGTGTAAAAACCCCAGCTCTGCCACTCGTCGTACAACCTGAATCAAGTGGTTCGCCTCAATGTTCTCCTCTGTAAAATGGGTGTGATAAAACCTATCCTACAGGGTTGCTACGGGATACAAATGTGAAATAATACGCATAAAGTACATTTGAACACCTAGCACACAGGAAGCACTCACTCAATGGGAGCTTCATTTAAATAAATAAGTGAACACCCCTGGCTCGCCGTGGTGGCACCGAGGCACCGTGCGAGCGGACTTTTCCATCTCCTTCGGCACACTTGCTATAGGCTCTCTTCACTCAGGCCGTGGTCCACCGATATGCGGGTGCAGCACCAGCCGCGTGCTCTGTCACCTCTGGGACTTCACCACTGCTGCTCAGAACGGCCTCTCCCACCCTTTGGACCTGACTGGCTCCTACCCCCACCAATCAGACCCAGTCACATCCTCCGAAGACTTCCTCCACCGGAAACGCAGGGCTCCCCTTCGGCAGAGCGTAAGGCACCTCACAGACCCCTCAGCCGTATCTCTATTCCTGGTACTGTAACGACCACGTACAAATCTCTGAGAGCAGAGCCACGCGCCTGACACAGAGGGAATCGTTAACAGGAGCAAATAGGTAATGAGCGCTCACTCTGTTTCCAGGGACTATGCTATGCCCTTCCTGTATATTATCTCATTTAATCCGCAACGACCTATGAAGTAGACTCTATTATTAGCTCCGTTTTCCAGATGGAGTACTTGAGGCTTCTAGGCGTTAAAGAGCTCGTCCCAGTAAAGCCAACTGTGCGAAGGGGCTGAGACTCCAAACTGAAACCATCTCATGCCAGAGCCTGAGTACCTGATCACGCCATGTAGGGAGAAACGAGGGAGCGAATGAGTGATATAGTGAAGCTCCGAAGAGTAGAGAGTAGCGGGGCAGAGAATCATACTCTTTAAACAATTGTCTGTGGTCTTTTTATGCTCATTTATAATTTATGATACATCCACTCCAGATGATGGAATATGTTAACAAACAAAAACTCAAAGAGAAACAGAACAGTGGACAATGGTTTTCACTGTCACCCAGCCCACAGAGCACCTGTCCAACACCTCGGTTTTCAGCCCACGACCCTTGGAGGACACAGCGTGGGGCTCAGCCACCTCCTGCTTTTTTCCTCCTCCTCTTCCCTCCTGTGGAGAGACGCCCTCTCCCGTGTCACTGAAGAAGCTAGCAAGGAACTGAGCACTCCCGACGTCCAGGTACACGCGGGAGAGAGGCTGGCTGGCCATCCCACCTCCTGAGAAAGGGACGGGAGGAAAGAAGGAAACATCTGGAAGCGGCGGCATTTCGTTCTGGACCTTGCGCACATGAATGATGCACTAAGACAATTCTCTGCCTTATCATAAATTCTGCAAACTCATGAACTTTGCAATCTCTGAAGCTCAGCGCTGTATGGGAGCCACTTATCTTGTGCTGAAAGCAATATAAAAACAGATGGCAAAGAGAGCATCGAGAGATAAATCAGCGGCCTGGCTGCCAGGAGTCTGCGGACAAACCCAACACGGCCAGACTCTTGACTCTGGGACATGGATGGGACCTGCTCTGCGGGGACATCCCTGGGGGGAGGCGGGCGGGCTGGCAGAGAAGGTGGCTGGTGGGCGGAGGCAGAACAGAGTCCTGCGGGGAGTGTCAGGGAGGAAAGGCACCTTCACAGGCGGCTTTGGGAAAGTGGCCAACCGCTTCCCGAGGGAGGAAGTCGTGATGGAGGACAGCTTGGGGCACTGTCCACGAAACTGCAGCCAAGACCAGAGCTTTAGCATTTATAAGCGCTTTCCCGTAGCTGCCACACTAAATCCTCACTGCAACTCTGTAAGATATTTACTTTTGCAGAGACGGAAACTGAGGCTCAAGGTCTGCGTGCTGGCCAAAGTTCCAAGGAGAGCCAGGACGCAAATCCAGGTGCAATGACCGCGGTCCTCTGTCACTCACGTCACAGGGGCTGGCTTGGCGGGAAAAGATGGAGTAAGGGTGAAAGTGAAGCTCCCGGGGTAAGGGCCTCACCTGAGGTCACCTGCACCCCGCCTGGTACTTTTTCCGAGATCAGTGGGTCCTGGGGCAGCCTGAAATGCCACCTGTAGCTCAGCTTACAGTCTGCTTCTGCTCTGAAGCAAAAGTGAGCGCCAAAGCCTCCGGGCCATGCCCACGGCCCCTGGGGACAGGTTCAAAGCAGAGAGGTAGTGAGGGAAAGGGAATGAGAGCGAAGGAATTGCTGAGACTCGCAAGAAGACAAAGGCGCCATCAAGGGGCAAGAGGCAGTGAACCAGAGAATAAGAGATGAGGACCTGAGAGAGATAAGAGCGTGCAGGAGACCAGCAGGTGCGACCCTGAGCCATGACTCTGGCTCTGGGTCAGGGTCAAGGGCAGCCCCTCCTTGGAACATGAGTCATTGGAGCCAGAGCTCAGGGATGCCGCCTCCCTAGGCTCTGGAGAATGCCACAAATGCCTCTTTCCAGAGGGTCCTGACAGAGAGCGAATGATGTTTGTTTGGGTTACATTGTCCCCGTGCAGCAAGGACGTCCGGAGCGAGCACCGAGTCAGCGCCAGGTGCTGCTGAGTGCTGGAAGAAGGGAATGCCGATACGGACAAGGATGCTGAGGCACACGCCGAGGCCAGGTTCTTCCAGTCAGCACACGCCCCCAGCCCCGAGGCCTGGAAGAAAGCAGGTCAGTTAGGACTGTCCTCAAAACGGGAAAACGCAGCCCAGGACAGCAGTCAGAACGCAGATTTGGAGCAGACCAAACTCGAGCTGCTCAAGTCATTCTAGAACTTTCCCGGGTTCTTCAGCCACTGTGTTGGGCCAGTGCTGTCCCTGCGAAGACTCTCTCTGAGGTCCAGAGATGCAAAGAGTCAGCCCTAGGCCACACGGATCCTGAGAAGCCAAGCCAGGGTTTCTGTATTTCACACCGCAACAATAAGGAACCGACAGCTCTACTGACATCATCTCAAGTGGAGCTCTCCAGAGCCTTATGGAATAGGTACCATTATTATTCTCATTTTACAGATGAGGACATTGAGGCATCGAGAAGTTTGGGCAATTTTCCCAAGGCGCCACGGGTAGTAGGGGGTTGGGCCCAGGCTGGTCTTTGACTGCAGCCTGAGCAGAGAGTCGATGAAGAGGCTTCGTGCAGGTGAAGTCCTGGCTTCTGGGACTGCACTCAGTGGAGGGGCACAGGGGATGGTTTGCCTGCGTTCCAGATGCCTCTCTGCAGGGAGGGGTGGTTCAGGGAGGGGCTCAGCTGCTCTGCTCTGCTCTGCCCTGCCCGCCCCGCCCTCGCCCGGGAGAAGGCGCCGAGTTTAGAAGCAAAGCAGAGAAGGGCCAGATGTGGGGAGGGACTGAGATGAGCCGGCACTTCACTCCAGCGACGAGATGTCTGCTAGCGGTTTTTCAAAACATCCCTCCCCTCCCCAGAATGAGCAGGCTTAGCGCCGCGGCTGCACCACCGAGACAATAATCACTAATCAAGTCCAAGTTCCCTTCTAATCAGTTCAGTTGTTAGAGGAAGAAATGCAGCCGGGCTTGTGCCGAAGGAAGGCTGTTCATCATCACGGCCGCATGCCAGAGGGGCTGCTGGGGTGGCGCCCACGGGCTGCCAAGCATCCCGAGCCGGCAGCCTCCCGCTGCGCCGCGGGGCGTCCGGCGTCACAGCTGCTCTGGACGACGCCTGCTCTGCGCCTGTGGCTCCAGCCTCCCCACATCTCAGCTCCAAGGTGCTGGAAATGCTAACAATGAAAACACGGAAAGAACAGCGTGGCCCCTGCGATCAGGCTGGTGGGGCTGGAGTGTGGTTCCTCCAGTGACCACCTGGATCCTCGGAAACGTCAGTCGACATCCCTGGTCCTCCGCTGGAGAAGGGAGAATCAAAGCCAGTTGTGTCTTTCTGGAAAATTCTACTCGTCCTTCAACAACAGATATCACTTCTTCTGCGTCTCCTTTCCCAGTCAGCATATCGTCCCCCTCCCTGAGTCAACTGTCCCGCTCCTGTGTTTCCCAAAACACATTACTCAAATACCTGCTGGAGTACTTAGCAGTCTGAGTGCTGGTTCCATCATTGACAATTCTGCATGTTAGAGCAAGAGCGCTGGAGGGGAAGAAATAGAATGCATTAAAACTATGACCCCCCCAGTGGCCCACCAGAATGCCTGGCACAGAATAGCTGCTTATTAAATGTTTGTTGAATGAATGAAGAATAAACAGGCAGTACGTACACTTGAATCTGTTACTGGCATTCGAATGCGATGCTTTGCGCTTTATCCAATATTGTCATCAAATGCAAAACCTTTTAGAGATGCTGGCGCTCTAGCCATAACCATCAACAGGACCAGAGGTAAGCAGAAAAGAAGACAACGGACCGCTGACAACTGCCGAATTCCTTCAAGAGTTTTCCAGTTACCGGCAAATGCACGCATCCTGTTTTATTCAATCTAGATGAAACCTCTTAGTGAGAAGACTTTAAATTAAGTGTGACTGAATTAGCCGCTGTTAATTCCACACCCCCCTCCCCCGATCTCCTAATCTCAAAGCGGAGCCCGCTCTGCCTCGACTGATCGGTTTCCTCTCTGGTGCAATCAGGATTGATCTCCATCTCCCAGGGAGAGATACGGAGCCCGCTGGTGGAGCTGGGCCCTCCTGGCTGCAAGGCTCCCCCAAGGGAGGGCTGCTGGCACTCACTGAGCCGGGACCATAGGTACAGGGCTTGAGAGGTGCTATCGTTAATAGTAATCTGTGTGCCTGGAGGAGCTGCGGCTGCAAACCCTCATTTCGTAAAACGGAGATGCGGAAGAGTTAGCGAGGCCCCAAAGCCTCTCAGGCCAGTAACTCTCCTCTAGGGCAGCAAAGGGCACATGGTTGCGGCTGCCCTTCCCCCCTTCTCCTCAGACCCTGCTCCCAGCCCCAAGAGAAGGTCTCCGCCACCCCTGGGTGCACGTGCGCACGTTCCTACCCCCCACCCAATATCCTCGGGGCCGGAGACCTCACAGGACGCCTGAGGATCTTGGCAACAGGCCTGCGGCAGGGCAGGGCAGCCTGGGCTTCATCTAAGGGAAACTGGGATGGGGTGAACTGTGTCCCCCAAAAGGATGTTGAAGTCCTAATCCCTGACACTTATCAATATGACCTTATTTGGAAATAAGGCCTTTGGAGATTATCAAGTTAACATGAGATCCTTACGCTGTGCCATAATTCATTAGGATTGGGCTCCTTATTTTTAAAAAATGCCCTTTGGACACAGACGCAGGCACGCAGGGAGAGTTCCGCAGGAGGACTGGAGTTGTGCCGCCCACGACAATGAACTCCCCAAGCTAGGAGCGGGACCTGGAAGAGCCAGACACCTCCCTAGTGCCTGAATTCAGAGGGAGCGGGGTCCTACTGATACCTAGATCTCGAACGCCCAGCCTCCAGACACAAGAGACAAGAAATGTCTGTTGAGGGCACCCGAGGGGCTCGGTCGGTTAAGCATCTGACTTCGGCTCAGGTCACGATCTCACGGTTCCTGAGTTCTAGCCCCAGATGGGGCTCTGTGCTGACAGCTCAGAGCGTGGAGCCTGCTTCAGATTCTTTGTCTCTCCCTGGCTCTCATTCCCTCCCCCGCTTGTGTTCACTCTCTCTATCAAAAATAAACATTAAAAAATGTATATAAAAAAAATGTCTGTTGATAAGTCGCCCAGTGTGTGCTACTTTGTCACGGTGCCCCCAGGAAATGAATCCAGAGCCCGCTCAAGTCTTTCCCCAGGCTGGGGTGGAGGAGGCCCCTCCGAAGCAGAGGGGCCAACGGAAGCCACGGCAGAGACAGTTCGGAAGGGCGCTCCCTGCCGCATGCTGTTCCCTTCCGGGGCTACAAGGCACAGTGGAAAGAGTGCAGGCTCTGGAATCCCAGCCACACCCGCAGCTCTCTTTCCCGCTTCCTGTACTCAGTCTCTCCAACTGTGGAATGGGGAGAGAAGACTGATGCGCATTTCTGCCAAGCAGATGAAACTAGAAAATGTGTCTAAAGCCTGGGTCAACACAAGCACCTGACTCGAGACCGAAATGACTGCTAATTACCGCTGCAGGGATCACAAGGACTGTTACATTAACACCAGAGAGAGGTGGAGAAATGACAGGCGGGTGTGATCGCATCAGCGAGACCTTCTCGAAACTGTCCGATTCAAAGCTGCTGGGTCCTCTCACCCGGAAAGCAGCCTGCCCCCCGCCTGCCGTGCCTCCTCCATCTTCACGGCCACGGCGCCAGCGTCCAGCGAGCAGAGAGGCTCCAGGGCCCGCCCACGCTCAGGAGTGTCCTTCGGGCCCTCGGTGGTGGAAGCGGGCCGAGGTGGCATTGATGATTCATGACGCGGCTCCAGCAGCACAAGGACTCCGGGCAGGTTATGAAGCCATCAATCTTAAGCTGAGATTTTTCTGGAATGCTACAGCCAGTGAGGAAAGGTTGCAGGGGCCTGGGGGGTGGGGGGTAGTGGCGGGGGTACAAAAGACCTTGCTGAGTTGCACGGGAAATGCACAGGAAGAAAGGTGCATGTCGAACTAGAGCCGTGAGGAGTCTTTCCCACCCCCACACTCTCCTATCTCTGTGCCCTCTGTCGCCCGCCCGCCCCAAAACACGCACACACTCGGTTCATCCCACCCCGGCCGGGCCCGCCCTCGGGAATCCGCCACATTTGCCAACAGACAGGTGGCTCCGGTCATTTGAAAGCTAGGACCATCTTGGAACTTCTCAACCTTATAACTGGCACTCTCCTCATCTGACCGCCTATGACTTGCCCATCCAAGCCCCCCCTCCACCAGACCACTCACTGCCCTCTGACTCATCCCCACTCCCTGTGCTCAAGTGTGACCCCTGC
Organism: Paguma larvata; assembly: GCA_030068075.1. Classification (NCBI taxonomy): domain Eukaryota; kingdom Metazoa; phylum Chordata; class Mammalia; order Carnivora; family Viverridae; genus Paguma; species Paguma larvata. The sequence goes on from CM057831.1 coordinate 7,734,868, forward strand.
TAAGAAAGAACCTGGGCTTCTGAAGGAGATTTGGGTCCATAGGGGTCCCAGCAGGGAGCGGGCCACACCAAAACCACGGCGGGTGGTGGAAAAGCCAACATCCGTGACTGAAGTGTGGGCAGCCTTGGGGAAGCCGACGAGAGACGGGCGAGAGAGGGAAGGCAGACAGAGGGTGTGTGAGAGGGGGTGGTGACAAGACCTGAGGGGGTGGCTGACAGAAGAGACACTGCCATTGGCGGCAACCAGTGGGAAGGGGAGGAATGAATATCTCCACCAGTCATCTGGCGGAGACTCACGCGGCAAAACCCACTAGGAAGTCAAAGGAGCTCATTGATCAAAATCCTAAGTCTCCGGGGTACAAAGTGGGGCAAAGGAAGGTCAAGAAAGGACCAGGGTGAGCAAACCATATACCAGCTGACTGAATTTCAGTTCCTCCTTTTGCCAGCTGTGTGACTTTGGACCAGGAACTTCACTACTCTGAGCTCCAGTTTTGTTATCTAATTAAAACAAAAAGTGAGGGGCGCCTAGGTGGCTCAGTCGGTTGGGTGGCCAACTTCAGTTCAGGTCACGATCTCGCGGTCTGTGAGTTCGAGCCCCGCGTCGGGCTCTGTGCTGATGGCTCGGAGCCTGGAGCCTGCTTCGGATTCTGTGTCTCCCTCTGTCTCTGCCCTCCTCCTGCTCACGTTCTGTCTCTATGTCTCAAAAATAAATAAACGTTAAAAAATTTTTAAAAAAAAAGTGAAAGAAGACTTTTTTGTGAGCATACCATTGTGAAAATAAACAAGGCAATATACAAAGTGCTTCTCACAGTGCAGGGCACATTCTACATGCGCTGTAAATAACACTTATTAGGGATTCTTAGTCCTCTTGAAACCCTGAGAGAGTTCCCATCACTTCTGTTAAACTTCCGACTTTTCCTTTCATACCTCTGCCCAGGACTCCTGCAGCACCGATACAGACACCGGCGAATGTTTTCTGTGGTTAGATCCTTGCCGTACTTACAAAGATCTTTCTTCCAGATTCAAACATTCATGTTTTCTTCTCTTTGCAATTTTTTTTTAAAGATTAATCTCTAGACCCAATGTAGGGCTCAAACTTACAACCCCAAGGTCAAGAGTCTCACGCTCCACCGACTTGAGCCAGCCAGGTGCCCACCCCTTCTGTGAGCAATTTTTACGTTTGAATCTTTTATCCTTCCGGAGCTGATTTTGTTGTAAGACAAGTGTCGCAAACCCAAATGTATAGGCAGATTGCATACACGGGCCAGGAAGGTTGCATGTGCGAATAAAATTGGCTGGGTGGGGCTGAGGTCATGGTGACAAATTGGACGATGAAAACCTGTCCCTTAAGGAGTAGTTACTGTTCTGCTACAGAACCATGACCTTTTTTCTTTAAAAGTAGCATTCGAAAAAATCGCGATAAAATGCACATGACATAAAATTCACCATCTTAACCATTTTATAGTGATCTTTTCAAAAGTACAAATTGGATCATGTCATCTCACCACCAACAGCTAAAAGCCTGCCAGTATCTTGGACTCGTGCACTTAACAGTAAAATCCAGGCTCTCTGCAGCGGCCTGCAGCTCCTACGGGATCCGGCTGCCCTGCCCCGGAGATCTGCAAGCTCCCGCGTCCCCCTTCCGCTCGGTCATCGTGCTCCAGCCACATCCATTTCTTCGCTTCCTGGAACCACCAGGTCTGTGACTATCACAGGTTCTTCCCAGCGTGTCAGCTCAAAACTCGCCTTTGCACAGAGGAGACAGGAGTGCTGATGCATAGGGGCACGTGTACCACAATGTTTATAGCAGCACTCTCAACCATAGCCAAATTATGGAAAGAGCCTAAATGTCCATCAGCTGATGAATGGATAAAGAAGACGTGGTTTATATATTCAATGGGATACTATGCAGCAATGAGAAAGAAGGAAATCCTGCCATTTGCAACAGCGTGGATGGAACTGGAAGGTGTGATGCTGAGTGAAACAAGTCAGTCAGAGAAGGACAGATAGCATATGTTTTCACTCATATGTGGATCTCGAGGAACTTAACAGAAGACCATGGGGAAAGAGAAAGGGGAAAAATATGTTACAAAGAGAGAGGGAGGGAGGCAAACCAAATACAGAGAGCAAACTGAGGGTTGATGGTGGGGGGAGTGGGGGAGAGGGAGTTAAATGGGTGATGGGCATTGAGGAGGGCACTTGTTGGGCAATGGGTGTTGTATGTAAGACAATTTGACAACGAATTATGTTTATAATTTTTTTAATTGCCTTTGCATAGAGGACTTCCCAAATATAAAATCTCCCAGCGATGAGAGGTCAGAAACGAATCCAACTTTCCTACCGTTAATAATTCGTGCTGAACAACACACGGTCAGGCCACCAGTCCTCAGCCACACAGCAGACAGCAGGCAGAGCTCTGGGGATTCCTCCAGAATGACTAGCGAGTGGCCCAACGCTTTTTAAAATAATCCATCACCACTTCCCTGAAAAGCCACCTTCAGCATTGTCTAAACTCCCATCATTTATGAGGGTTTATTTCTGAACTTTTTATGTCTGTTCCTACTCTAGACCCAACTACTTAGATCTTTCCAGCCTCATAACACATTTTAATTTCTGCCCGTGTCTTAATATCTCTCTATTTAAAACCTTCTTTATGTTTTTCTTAGCTATTTTGCATTGCTTCTTATCTAGAGGAACTTTAGTACTATTTTGTCAAACTCCTCCAAAAAATCTTGTTTGTGTGTTGATTAGGATAATGATGAACATATAATTTAAATCTGGGAAGATGGATGTAATTAACAAAGTTGAATCATTTTATGAAAGGTCAATAGATCTTTCAACTTTTTCAACTTTTGTTGAAGAAATCTCATTAGATTTTCAGGGTTGTTTTTTTTCCTATAGGCCCTACCTCTCTCTTGTCATATTTATTCATGGACATTCTATACCTTCTTTGTTGTTATTATGAATGGAAGTTTTTCTTCCATTTCTTTTTCTAACCAGTTATTGTTGATATCAAAGACGGCTATCGAGTTTTATATTCTACGTTTCTTTTAGTCAGCCATTTGGCTAATTTATTTTTTAATCATTCGTAGTTTAAGTTGATTCTCGTAATCTTTCCAGATTTAAACTTATATCTAAAAATAGTTATTTTGCCACTTCCTGTTTGCTCTGTAGGTCTTGTTTCTAGTATATACGTCATTGTCTCCAAAGTAATGTTGAATAATTGTAATAATAGTGGGCATCCTTTTCTTGCTCCTGACTTTAACAAAAATGCTTTCATGACTTTTAGGCATGATACTGGCTTTTATTTTAATGGGAAGGAAGTGCCCCTCTATTCTGAATGTAAACCAGGAACGGGTACAGTCATTTGCCAGATATGTTTTCATTTGGCATCTACTGAGATGAACCCAGGGAGGATTATTCGGGTTTGACTACCCCGGACCTGCTGCAGGACCACCCCCTCAACTCCATAAGGGGTGCCTCCAGAGCTCCAAGTCACCAAAGCAAGGCCTGCTCACTGTTAAACAGCCCTCCCGAGGCCGTAACATGGCCCTCAGAAGACTTGAGGGAAGTTTCTAGAGCTCCGTCTGTCCCCGGTAAGACACCCCACCCCCGTTGGGATGACATTGCCAGGCAGATCAATTCCCAAAGGAGGCTACATGTAGCACTGACGATAACGTCTTCCCTAACTACTTTCAGAGCTGATCTCGCTGGGTCCTACAAGACTGTTCACCCCTTTCCCACTCTGCTCAAACCCCCACGTGAAAACGTTCCAATAAAAACGCTACCCAATCCCCTACCTTCCCAGGCCCCCGAGACCCTCCACATACCCTCCAGAACTCACGTCTTCATGAGGATGCTCAAGCTTTTCTCGGCAACATCCCATCTCTGAATGCTGCCTCTGCTTCCCAGACTGCTCCTTCTCAGTCTCTTGCTGTTTCTTCCTCATTTCTTTGACCTCTAAATGACTGTGTGCCCTTGGACGTGGGCTACAGACCTCCGTTAGCCTCAGTCAGTCCCATGGCTGGTTACCGTCTACCTTCTCATCGTTTCTCACTTACTACCTGGGATCCGACCTCTTTCCTGAACTCCAGACATACACAGCCAACTGCCCCTTCCACATTTCCAACTGGACAACTACTAAGCATTTCACACTTAGCCAAAATCAAATTCTTGAAAATGTCAGGCTCACGCGAGGAGGAAAAATCAGGCTGGCCTCAGATGGACATGTCCACATTGACGCTGAGTACTCTTCCCCAACGCAAGATCTTCCTCACAAATGGATGCTCCCCTCATCCACTGCTCGGCTGAAACCTCCTCAGTCATTCCTGACTACTCCGCTCTCTCTCTGTCTCTTTTCTCTCTTTTTTTCATTCTCGACCCTTATTGTCTCTCCATGTATACTGTCGGCAAATCCGGTCAACTCTACCTTAAGAACAAGGCCAGAAACGAATAACTTTCCAACCTCCATCACTACTACTTTTGTCCAAGGCAGTTGCCCCTTTTTGGGACAATGGCAAGACGCCATAAGTAGTGTGCTCCCCTGGCTGACCACACTACCCCCTTGCTGGTCCTCCAGGTGGCCAAATGCTCCTTCCTGAGAGCCCCTGCACAGGCGGCTCCTGAGGCCGGAAGTGTTCTTCTCCCAGACATTCACATTTCCCTCCCTCGCTTCATTTAGGCGTCTGCTCAAAGAGAGCCTTGTCAGAGAGACTTTCCCTGGCCATCCTATCCAAACCAGCGTCCCACCTCCCCCCATGATTCTCTATCCACTGCACTGTTTTACTTTTCTTTGCCACTGCCAGATATATTATTTATGTATTCATTCCTTTGTTTATTGTAGATCTCTCTCCCCACTGAAGATATAAGCTCACAGAAACAGGGACTTGGGCTGCCTCTTCTGCTTATCTCCAGCACCTAGAACAGTGCCTGATAATACAGGTATCAATATTACTCATTGTTTTTATTCTTTAAACTAAGAACCATACGGACTTGGGTTAGCCTAAGCAGCAGGTAGCTGGAGGCAGAATGAGAAGTGCTGACGGCCAGGCTCTCCTGAGACAACAGCCTCTGACTGGGAGGCTGGGGGAAGGGAACCTACAGTTGGTGGCTGCACCCGCCCAGCGTGGACGTATGGTCTCCCTGGGCTGGGAAGAGGGAGTGGGTCTTGCTATATGTCCTCAGGACCACTTGCAATCATTTTAAATGTTTTTTTTTTTTTAAGTTTATTTATTTTTGAGAGAGAGAGAGAGAGAGAAGCAGGGTTAGGTGCAGAGAGAGGGAGGGAGGGAGACACAGAATCCGAAACAGGCTCCAGGCTCCGAACTGTCAGCACAGACCCCGACGCAGGGCTCAAACTCAGAAACCTCAAGATCACGACCTGAGCCGAAGTCGGACACTTAACAGACTGAGCCACCCAGGCGCCCCTAAATGTTTTTTTTTTAAAGAAACAATTTTCACCACTTTCGCAGGGGGCAGCTTGGTGGATCCCCTCACACCATCACCCCAGAACTGCAAGTTACCTCCCACGCTGGTCGCCGTGCTTTCATCACATGACCTTGCCTTGCTGGTTTGTTCTTTCTTTTTTTCCTTCCTCCTTCCTTCCTTCCTCCCTCACTCGCTCCCCTCCCTTCTTCCTCCTTCCTACCTTTCTCCTTTCCTTCCTCCCTCACTCGCTCCCCTCCCTTCTTCCTCCTTCCTTCCTTTCTCCTTCCTTCCCTCCTTCCTTTCTTCCCTTCTTTCTTTCCTTCTTTCCTTCTTTCCTTTCTTCCTTCTTTCTTTCTTTCTACCTTTCTTTCTTTCTTTATTATTTAAATTCAAGTTAGTTAACAAATGGTGTAATAATGGTTTCAGGAGTAGAACCCAGTGATTCATCACTTACGTACAACACCCAGTGCTCATCCCAACAAGTGGCCCCCTTACTGCCCGTCATCATCTAGCCCATCTCCCACCCACCTCCCCTCTAGCAACCCTCAGTTTGTTCCCTGTATTTAAGAGTCCCTTATGGTTTGCCTCCTACTCTGTTTTTATCTGATTTTTCCTTCCCTTCCCCTATGTTCATCTGTCGTGTTTCTTAACTTCCACATATGAGTGAAATCATATATTTGTCTTTCTCGGCCTGACTCGTTCTTTAATATTTCAGGCATAGAGAGTTGAGTTCATCATGGTTCTGAGTGTACCATCACACCCTCGTTTATGCAGAGCCCCCTTCTTATGAGAGATTTTTAAAAATTTATCTCCTTTGTTTCTAGCTCCTCACTTCCATTCCAGTTCCTGCAGGCAAGCAGCCAGACTATTGTATTTATTACATATTTTTTTGTCCTTTGTGTCATGTAAAGTGTGTACTGCATTACAGATCACCTCTTTTTCCTTTTTTTTTTTTTCTCTTAACATTCATTTTAGGATCTAGCCATGAAAATATCTAGTTTGCTGACACTCAAGGCTGCACGGTACTCTGAGAGATGCCCCCATCATATCTGCCCAACTCTCCCAGCAACGGGCACCGGACTGCCTTCAGATAGCATTGCAACATCTTCACTTGTCCTCTTATGGATCTGTGCAAGACTCTGCCTCAGACACAGCCCATGGGTGCTGGATGCAGAGTTTGCTTGCATGTCACGCGCCGGTATGTCCAGACTGCTCTTTAGGATGGCCACACCCCTGGACCATGCACAAAGCCACGCACACAGACTTTTAGAACCACGCCTAACCGCCAATGCTCGGCCTCATCCTGACTCAGCCAGGCTAAGAGGTACAAAGCGACACGTCACTGCTGTTTCAGTTTGCATGTCTTTGATCACTAATTAATTTCAGCATCTCTTCCTATGCTTATTAATCTTTAGGGTTTTTTTTTTCCTCTGTAAATTGCTTATTCATATCTCTGTAGCTGATCTTTTCTTGTATATAATATGTGTTTGGCACCATGTTAAGGGCTTTATATTTTTATATGATCTAACTCTCATAACAACCCTTGGAGCCCGTGCTGCCTTTTGATCCAGATGAAAACTGTGATTTAGAAAGTTTTCATAACTCTCCCCAGGTCACACACGTTTAACTAGCTGCTGAGCTATGACTCAGGCCCAAGTCTCGTTGGCTCTGAATCACAACACTGTACTCTCCCCAGCAGAGGCCCCTCATCACAACCGATGCGTGGGCAAGAGAGTTGGAGTTGTTCTTGGGGGGAGAGTTGAATGCATTCACTTCTTTAATAACTATTTATCGAGCACCATGGCAGGTGCTGGGAGTAGAGAAATAAATAAGGCAGAAAAGTTCCTGCTCTCCTAGCTTAGAGTCTAATGGGGAGAAAAATACTAAATAAATATACAATGATTTATGAAAAACGATTGTGCTAAGAGTTATTAAGAAGTAGGTGTGGACGTAATAAGTAAAGCTCTTCGAAGAGCGGCATGTAAGCTCAAATGGAGGGAGAGAGAAGGCGGTATAGTGGTCCATGAGAGCAGATGCTGCAAGTCAACGGAACAACAGCACAAGCCTGTGAGGTCACAGATACACAGGAGACAGAGGCCGGGAGAACTGCTGAAGATACCGTTGTTGATGGAGTTTGTTGATACGACCACTTTGGAGAACGATTTGACAGCATCTAGTAAAGCAACAATTGATTTTCTACCCACAAACCCTAAAGACACTGTCACACACACATTCAAGGATGTCACCATCGCAGTGCTTATAATAGTAAAATATTAGAGAAAAAAAACCCAAATGTTCATCGCTAGGGAAATAGATAAATTATGGCATAGTCACAAATGACAACATGCAATAAATAGCTAAAACAATGAGCTACATCTACGTGCATCGATGTGAAAATATCTAAAAAGCATAAAATAGATACATACAACAGGAAAGATGTATATTTAAAGAGTTAAAATTTATATTTTAAGAGTTAAAAACCCAAAGAAACGCTACATTTATTTTTTTATAGATATGGTTTTAAGTAGAAAAAGTAGAAAACAAGGACTGGAAGAATATGGGGGAAATTTATAATAGACATTTTCTCAGAAAGGGAGGATGAGGAATGGAAAGGAGGTGAGAAGAAAAAAAGAAACTTTAGTTTTATCTGTATTTTATAAAAAAAAAGTTTTGAAGCAAAAAATGCAAAATGTTAGCATTTGAAAACTCTGGATGGTGGGTACACTGATGTTAGGTTTACTTTTTGAGCATTAAAAATTTATTTTCAACATTTTTCAAGAAAAAGAACATACACACAGAAACAAAATACCAAGTTTAGCCCATTAAAAGTGGCATAATATTTAAAATGCTAACAGCCTATGCTGAAGAAATTGCAAGAACGCCTTTTTCTAGAGCAATTCTATTGTTCCTGATGAAACCTTCCTCTAGGGCAAGGCATCAAACTTGCAGAAAGTCATCTTTGGCATTTGTTAGGCTCCTTCAGCTTTCAAAAATGATATTCAGACTGTTTCAAGGACTGAGTTTACTGTGCTGGAGAAAGTAAAGCAAGAATAAGTCCCTTGGTAAGGCTGAACCACACAGCTTGAGCCTTCTGGAACAAGGTCATTCTCTAAAACCCAGCTTCTGTTAACTCCCTCCTCTACATCACCTCCACCCCTCCACCACTGTGAGGCTGTTTCGACAACCAGGATCCCGTCCTCTGGTAGGGATTAGCCCTTGACACACTGCACTAAAACACACAGCAACGGTGGGAACTATGTATGGGTCTTAGGAAATTTTATTGATCGTGGGCATTCACCATGCCATGGAAGTTGGACAACAACTGAGGCCAGGTTGGTTGGATTCAGAAAGGGAAAAACTAGCAACCACTTTTAAGCATACATATTCCAGTAGCTTCTTGAGGGTCCTTCCAACATGTACTCCCTCCCCCCAGACACAGCACATGCTACTCTATCTCATGCATATGATCACAAGACTCTTTGACGTCTCAAGATTCATCACGTGCTCTGAAGACCCCAACATGTTTAAAGTTTATATAAACTAGGACCTGAGGTTTCCAGTGTGTTGAAAAGTTACAGGTATTTTAAAGAAATTAGCTAGGAATAAAAGAAGAAGAAGAAGAAGAAGAAAAGAAAAATCATTATCAAATATGTGGTCATTCATAACTATTTCATCTTGAGAAGATAAAGTGTGGTTGGGAAAAAAGTTCCGACGGCGAAAATTTGGTCCAGCAATTCAATTTCTATCCGCAAAGCCCAAAGACACTGCCACAGACACTGTGGCAGTTGTCTCTCAATGGCCTCATAAACTGAATTGGGTAGAGATATTGATCTATTTGATGTTCTGGGACAGTTTATATAGCACAAAGATTATGTGTTTCTTGAAAGTTGAAAGTATCCTCTGATAACAGTCCCCAGACTGAAAAGCTTTGCCTTTCAGAAAACGATCCATTGGTCAAGACTTCTTAAAATATCAGAATATATATATGCATTACTCCAAAATAATAATTATAAAAATCAATCATTTTAATTTTCCTCATGGACTTGAGTTACTTAGCAGTTAGCTTTTAATTATATGTTTAGTTTTGATGCTTAAAGGGTTCTTTTGCATAATGAATTCTTTATTCCTGAATTCACACATTTGCTCCGTCTTCATCAAATGAGGTACACCCTCAAGTAGTTTTCCCAATGAAGAATATTATTATTACCAATGATAATAAGAGGTGACATTTTTAGAGGTAAGAGAGGTGCAAGACAGTCTTCTAAATGCTTTTTACGGGCTGTATCTTTTAAGACTTAAAATAACTGCACATGGTATTAAAATTCTGCAAAAGGTACTTAATATTATTATCCCCCCACTTTGTACAATGTACAAGAGGGGTGCCCGGTGGCTCAGTCCGTTAAGAATCCGACTCTTGGTTTCAGCTCAGGTCATGATCTCACAGTTTGTCGGTTCGAGCCCCTTGTCAGGCTCTGTGCCAATGGTGCGGAGCCTGCTTGGGATTCTCTCTCTCCCTCTCTCTCTGCCCCTCTCCCACTTACTCTCTCTATCTCATATAATTCTTTTGTCAGCAACATTTGCCACCCAAGAAATCTAGATAGACGTTTCTCGGTTGGTTTTGCATTTAGTGTTGCTGAGAAGTTGTCAGGGATCTGCAGGATTTTTGCCCCTTGGCAGAAGCCAGTTTTGCTACTGCTGGCGGTAGTGGTAGCTAGGATTAGTTTAGTTTAGTTTAGTTTTCCCACAGGGGTACTTAAGGTAGAGGCATGGTGCACCTTCCATGATCACCTCCGGGAAGAGAGTGCGCCCTCGTGATCTGTGTATTCAGACTGTCCTTCATTTCAGCTAAGTTTTCTTCACTTCTACCTTGTTTATTGCTTTTGCTATGGTTGACATTGACTGTACCTTGAAGACACTTGCAGAGCTCTGTTCTCTGTCTTCCACATCTATACTATTCTCTTCAAGTTCTCTCTGCAACTTTTTTTTTTTTTAATTTTCCACACAGTCAGATGTGCTCTTCATTGCTTTCAACAGGATTTCAAGTCTTCCAATGCAGTTCTAGAAACCTCAGAACCCTTCCTTAACTCGGCCTGTTTTCTTTCTTGGCACATGGCCTCATTTGACACTCTCCCCCAAACTTGTTCTTTCCCAGCTTTCTGGTCCAATGGTAAAGGGACTGTGTCTTCACATCCCAAGGAAAATAGCACATAGCTTATATCACTTGCAAATAATATAAATACCAACTTACACTGCAACAAAGCATTTTGTTGTTCAGGAGCACTTTGAACGGACCTCAGTTCCTGGTCCCAGTGGTTTCCTTGTTTGTCCTCCTCCACATGCCAATTTTTTCATCAGGGTGGCTTTCTGAGGTTTTTTTCACGAGGCTGCTAGGAGCGACCATGGGATGCACACTCCAACCCATGCATCCACACAGAGAAAGAGCAGCACCTCCTACAATTATTGGGGGGGGGATCTTAACCTTCACTCTGATTGGCCCCCTTTCGACCAATCACTGCAATCAGGAAATGCAAACACTGACTGACTTAGGTCACGTGAAACAGTCACTGTGATACGGAAACAGAATCACTGTACCTCTAGAGGTGAAGATGAGGTCAGTGTGGGGAAGGGACTGGTAGCCTAAACAAAACCTGAGCAAGGTTAGGAAGGGAAAGGAAAGAATCACTCTAAGTTTGTTGAAATTTGGTCTAGGTTTTAGGGGGTTTTGTCTGTCTGTCTTGTATATACCTCGGTATTCTCATGGAGAATCGTACGTGATTTTTCTCTTTTCCTCACCTCCCCTGTACCATCCATCAGCAAGACCTATCAGCAACGACTCCAAAACATTTCCTGAAGCTGACTAATTCCAACCATGGCTTCTGTCGAATCTCAGACACTGTTGCCTCTCACCAAGATCATGACAACAGCCACAGTGATACTCCATTCTTCACCAGGCAGCCAGAGTACTCTTTTAAAACAGTACCTGAAACACTCACTGTAATGGGAATAAAATTTGAAATCTTAATGACAGTGTCCAAAACCCTACATAAAATGGACAGTTTTTTACAATATTCTAGTCACAACGTCCTTCTTTTGGGGCCACTGTGATTCCTACCCTAGGACCTTTGCACTAGCTACCTCCTGTATTTCATGGGTTCTTCCAACAGAAAGTTAGACTTTTCCTGACCATTCTAGATAAAATCTTACCCACCCACTTACCCCATCACTCTATACTCTTCTTGTTTTCTTCATTGGTGTCTCTTGATAATTAAAATTATATTACTAATTTGTGTGTGTGTTTATGTCCCCACAATAGAAAAATATTTGTGAAGGCAGTACTCTTTTGTGTCTTGTTCATCGCCATATTCCCAGCACATACAGTATCACCCGGCACTTAGCACTCTAAAGACATCTGTAAAGTGAGTGAAAAAAATGCCTGAAGACAGGGGAACCTGGGTGGCTGAGTCACTTAAGCGTCCAGCTCTTGATTTCAGCTCAGGTCATGATCTCAAGGTTTGTGGGATCAAACTCTACATCAGGCTGTGTGCTGACAGCACAGGGCCTGCTTGAGATTCTTTCTTTTTCTCTTCCTCAAAATCAATAAATAAATTTTTAAAAAATGCCTGAACTACTAGGTATTTTTCCAAGGGATACAGGTGTGCTGTTTTGAAGGGGCACATGCACCTCAATGTTTATAGCAGCACTGTTAACAGTAGCCATCGCATCCCTTTTTTTTCAAGGGGGAATCCTGCCTAATGCAAAACGATCAGCATTTGTCCAGAAACAAGAGGCATAGGAGGCTAGACAGGAACTCTGATTTCTAGAGCTCATTTTCCAAGAACACATAAAATGTATAAAATAATTGATATGAGGCTCCCTGGGGGAAAAAATCAGTTAAAAACAATTCATATAACAAGTCCTGGAAGGCTCATATATCTTCCTAGATTTATTAAATTTCATTTCAAAAGTTGGTTATAAATCAGCCAAAAAAAAAAAAAAAAACAAAACAAAACCCTTTGCAAACCGTCTCCAATATCCTCCATTGCTGTTATTTAGAAACTTAACTACCATTTTCACAAAAGACATAACATTTCCCATGGCCTTCGACAGCCAATAACCCCGATGGATTTAGACTCTCCGTTTTGGCAATGGGCCTGAACGAGCCCCAAGAGGCTGAGACCCAAAAGGCTGAGGGATGACTGGTGCATCTGGGAGGGTTGCCGAGGAATGGACGGTAGAGAGAGGAGTAAGCACTGCGATGCGTGCAGGGACACAGTCCTGGATGCCCGCTGGAAGTGCCACATATCCTGCCGTGAAGTCCAGGAACTTTGCCTCCAGGCATCTCTGAGCGTCAATCCCTGCCTGGCTACTTCTCACAAGCGTGTCTTGGTTACCAAACTCTATGGTGCCTTTGCGTTCTCATCTGAAATGGGTGGCATCACTTAAATCACTGTGTTGTTGGGAGCATTAAATGAGATCATGCATGTAAAGCACTTAGCTAAGTGCCTGGCACATGTAAGCCCTCAATAAATACAATTTCTCAGGGGCCTTCCTGTCAACTGCACATCTGCTTCTCTTGGGACAGTCAGCCTGCTATGCCCCGGATGGATTTATAGTAAAGCCTCATTAATTTGGACCTTACTCACTTAGAATTTACGATAATTCATCAGTGGCCTAAGCTGAAATTTACTTTTATAAGTGCTGTAAAAAAGAAAGAAAGAAAGAAAGAGAGGGGTTCAAACAAATTTATGAGGAGACTATTTAAGTTAATGAACCATTCACTGTTACTTGAGAAGTAGTCATTTACATACAAATAATTGATGTGCTAATTACAAAAGTTTCTTATCTACATAGGAAAGGAGGCCCCTGATTCGAAGTATGGTACGAATGATCGAAAATATGAAAGTCATTTTAAAATTTATTAGAAGTTGGTCCAAGAGTTGTGGGTTATCGTTAAGCTGATTAAAATTTATTAGACGCTGGGGCGCCTGGGTGGCTCAGTCGGTTGAGCATCTGACTTTGGCTCAGGTCATGATCTCACGGTTCATAAGTTCAAGCCCTGCATCTGGGCTCTGTGCTGACAGCTTGTAGCTCGGAGACTGAACCCTGCTTCAGATTCTGTCTCTCTCTCTCTGCCCCTCCCCCGCTCGCGCTCTCTCTCTCTCTCTCTCTCTCTCTCTCTCCCTCTCTCTCATATAACAAACATTCAAAAAATTAAAAAACATAAAATTCATTAGATGCTTTTGAGAAATTATTAGGATTTTAGGGTAAGTAATTAACAACGCATTGTCAATTTTTAATACGATGACCTTGCATCATCAAATATTGGTTATAGTGAAGAGTTTTAGCTTAGCTCTATTCAAGATATATATGGAGTAAGGGAGGAAGGAAAGAACCTTCTTTCCACCCTGCTCCCTCCCATTGCCAGAATCACCTTGTCTCTGCCATTAGAGGAAGTCTGGTCTTCACAGTTATAACTTTCTCAGTAAATAATGACCATTTCTCCATTGTTTGAGCCTCTCTTACACATTTTATTTTTATTCTGATAAAAACTGACACTTGTTGGTAACTCTAGCCTTTTTTCAGAAAACAATTTGTAGTTCGTCCTCTGAGCTATAGCTGTCATGATTAGAGCAGGTAATGAATGTATGTAAACACTGCTCATTGAAAAGCACTGATCTAGAATGAGAAGCAGGAATAAGGAAAAGATAAAGAAGCCTCCATTGAAAGGAAACTTTCTTCTGTTTGGAGACAATACAAATCCTGTGGCTTTTACCAGCTGATAATGAAAAGCAAAACCAATTCTAATTTCCTTTGACTTTTAATAGAGAGCTCAGGAGACCAAGGAGGGAACGAGAGCAAGGAAAAACACACCCCATTTCAACAATAGTTTTAAACACAGAAAAGCTTTGGCCATGGAATTTTACCTCTGGCTTAGATGCAGCAACAAGGATCGGATTTTCCCTCCCACTTGAAACACATTTTAAAAACAACCACGTAGGGGCACCTGGGTGACTGTCAGTTGTATGTCCAACTCCTGATTTCAGCTCAGGTCATGATCTCATGGTTCATGGGTTCGAGTCCTGAGTCCAGCTCCATGTTGATGCCAAGAAGCCTGCTTGGGATTCTCTCCTTCTCTCCGTCCCTTCCCCATTCATGTTCTCCCACTCAAAATAAATAAAAAATAAACATTAAAAAAAACATAAGAAGTAACAGTTCTCAAGAGAGCATACAGCAGACGAGGAAAGACAGAGATCTTCGAGAAATGAAAAACAACCAGGTAAGCCAGGATTTGGGAGAAATCAGCTTCCTGCCTGAAGAGAGATGTTAGGACTGCAGCATGGGGAGGGGGACCCATGGGGCGCCTTGGGTCACCTGAGGTGAGGAGACAGAGCTTAGAGTCTGGGGAGGCCAAGGCAGCTAGTCTTCAAGGGCAGAGTACCAGGGAGCAGAGAGAGCCCTCCAGAGACCTGCAGAAGCTCCACTTCCCACCTCCAGCCAAGCTCTGACCAGAACATGCATGTGGAGAAACTACCCAAGGCCCCACTCGCCAAACTGCAGGAGTTGCCTGGTGGTCAGGAGTTTGAGGAGTGGCGAGGACAAGGTGATTAGGTGTCACCTGAAAGGCTATTTAAAAAGGTAACATATGAATGTTATCAGAACAGTGAGGTGGAATCACAGTCTAGAAACTCTGGGTTGTAATTGGGAGAGATGAAATGTGAGGTTCAAGAGGATGCTCACTGTGGTCAGACCAAGGGGCAGACTGTTGGACAATGTGTGCCAGAGCATCCTTTCCGTGGGGTCCCTAGTGCTCTGTTTGTCGTTCTCACTTGTAGGTTCACGAATGGCCTACTTTACTGGCTACCTTGGGCTAAATACCCAGAAACTTCTAACTCTTAAAATGGTCTTCCCTCTGTCTTACACAGACCAATATTCTCTGCGGAGTGGAGAATTAGTGCTTCATCTCCCTGGATTCCTCTATTCCTTCGTCTGTTTAACTGCATCTGCCTCCTTCTGCAACCTAGGGCCTGGGACCTGAATGGGGGGAGTCCATCTTCTATATATGAGCCCACAGAGAGTGACCTCTGGGTCTAGCTCCTGATCGGGGATACTCCTCAGGAGGGGGACGGATGGTCTCAGCCAGCCAATCAAAACACTTCCTTGGAATCCCCTCCCAACCTCTACCTCCCCACTCCCACATAAAGGGTAGGAGACCTTCCTCTAGGGTGGTACATCTTAAAGGAGAAGACTACAAACTGTTGGCCGAGATGTCTTCAGGAAAAAAGTTCTTTGTGATTGGAAAGAATGAAGATGACACAGAAAGAAGTGGAAATGATAAAAGGAGTGAGAAAATCTTTTAAGGGTTCAAGTTACTAGATTTAGGCATTCCTAATGCCTTCACTATGTGAGACAATAAATTCCCCTTTGCCTCAACTAATTCAAGCTGGCTTCTCTATTCTGCACCAAAAGAAGATGTAAGGAACACACTGTAATTTCTTATATCTGATCTTTGAGTAAGAAAGAATATATTTGACTCCTGCTGCTCATGGCACTTCTTTATTTCTTTAGGTATTTGAAAATAAGTATTATGTCCTTCCCAAGCTACACCCATTCTCTCCCGGGAAAAACTCCAGTTCTTCCAACTATTCCTAATGGTCATGGTTTCCAGTCCCCTCTTTATGATGGCCACTTTAACTGGGGTGTTTTCTAGTTGTCTGTGATCATCCCAAAATGTGTAGACCCAATAGGCAAGTTGCTCCCAACATGCTCTTATCAATGAGTAGGCCACACTTGGGACACAAATTCTTATACTAACACAACCCAAGATAAGGTCAAGATTTTAGGCAACTCCATGATTCTTGGCTGAATTTGTGATTATGACTGTGATTATTCTGAACCCTCAGTTTTCACATGAATTACTGCAAAGCCAGGTGTCCCCAACCTTACGAATGTACAATTAACTTTTTCAAGTTAAAGACTTTATAATTTTCCCTGATCAGTTTCATCTCACCATGGCTGTCCTGTTATGATAATTAAAAATCTGATTCTTTCGTGTGTAGTAACAGTTATCAGTACTAAATAGAGGAATCAACCTTTCTTGGTTAGGCTCATAGACAGAACTTTTGGGGTACCATAAACTTGCTTTCTCTGCTTAGCCATAAGAGCCCTTAAAAGGTAAACCTCCCTGCCAGATGGGCAGGAGTGACTGGTGCCTTCTCACCATTCCAGTTGATGAAAACCAGAGCTGCCTGATCTTCTATTTAATCCTATCCACTATCTATTAAAATTCACTAAAGCTTGCTAAGCCTCATTTCCTTGAAAGCCTATCAGGTTTCGGTTTCATCAAAGTCAAGTGTATTTAATTAACACAATCCAATTCATTCTGCAAGTGGTCAAGTTCTCCGAAAGGTACTCAATAGAACTACTGGTGTTTTTATAGGAATTAAATGTATGATACAATAGACAAAAATAAGTGTGCTTTATACATGCCATTACTACCACCTCTTTTGCATACAATTGAATAAATTATCTTTTGTTATGAAACATTAATCCTCTTTGCTAAGTGGAGTAATTCTCATCTCAGACTCAGCCTGCTAAGGAGTGCCTTGGGAGCCAAACTTTAGCAATTCTGTCCTGGCATAATGAGGAGGGGGTGCAGTCCTCTGGAGAAGACTGTCCATTTTGTGTTGTCAAGATTTTGCCCTTCTGATTCATACTGGGGCATGTAAGTCCCTCACTAGGTTTCCCTCCCTGATACTCTGCGTTCTGAGAAGAGCTCAGACATGTAGGCGCAAGACTGCAGGCAGGAAGCTCAGGCAGTTCCCGTCAAATTAACACAGCAGGACATGGTCAGCAGAAATTGTGTAGGAAATTGGTGTGAATATCAGTCCCCATGCTTCAAGGGACTCTTCCGTAATGAGTTAAATGGTAACTCTGAAAAGATATGTCCATGTCCGATTCCCTGGAACCTGCGAATATTACCTGATACAGTAAAAGATTGAATGTTACCTTATTTGGTGAAAGGGAGTTGCCAGATATAGTTAAGCTAAGGATCTTGAGATAAAGAAATCATTCAGGATTATCTAAGTGGGTACTAAATCCAGTGGCATGTGTCCTTATGGAGAAAAAGCATACAGCACAGAGAGAAGAAGACAAGAGAAGGTGATATGAAGATGAAGGCAGGCAGCAGAGCGACACGGCCACAAGGCAAGGAACATGACAGCCACCAGAAACGGGAAGAGGTAAGAAAGGATTCCCCTCTCTGGCCCCCAGCATCAGTAGGGCCACTTCGTTTCTGTCTCTTCGCTTCCAGAACTCTGCGAGAGTAACTGCTCTTATTCTAAACCACCAGGTTTGTGGCACTCTGTGACCGACACTCCAGGAAACTAATGACACTCTCCCTAGGCAGCTGAGTAGTATCCAGGAAGAAAGTCAAAGGGGAGAATGTTGGTGCCTCCAACGGATGCCCTCAAAAAGTGCTCATTTCATAGTCACCCTAAAGCTGCCTTCCCTGATGCCATCAAGGTCAAGTGTTAGACTGCCCTTCATCCCTTTACTGAGCCCTCAAAGGCTGACCACTGCCATCCTGTGACTCCTCCCTGCTCAGGGCTGTATGCTGTTGATATTTATGCTAGCCTGATTTTACGTGGCTACAGATTTAGGGAAGGAATGGAAGGAACAGGGGCAGCATCAAATAAGGCCAGCCAAGCTGCCAGCTGCCCAGGACTCCAGGCGATAAAGGTCCTTAAAACAGAAGATGAATTAACTGGAAACACAGGGCCATTTCACTCAGGTTTTTCAAACTAATCTCCTAACATACATGCCAACATAGAAATTTGCTCTTGTCTCGCTGGAATCAACAAACTCATCCAGAAGAAATAAAGAAAATTTTGTTTCCGCACATTTCTGTTGAGGTTTGGGGTTTGTGTGTGTGTGTGTGTGTGTGTGTGTGTGTGTGTGTGTGTGTGTGTGTGTATGTTTGTTTCAATCCATACAAGTAAGTATGGACTGAATCAATCCTTGTTTGCTTGCTTGCTAGCTTTTCATTTCAGCCCACATTTTTTGAATTTCAAAAGTTCTTTCCTATTTTCTTATTCTTTTCTCCTAGCACCCCATTCCTTGTTCTATGGAGGTCATAGTATCTTGACTTTCTCTGAGAGACACTAATAAGTTGTGAAGTTTTGTCATGATTTTTACAGACTTTTCTACTTTTTGAATAGTCAGTTTTCTCCAAGATCCTTAATTTTTGACTTATTTTTGTTGGTCTTTCTCGAGACTTTTCACAAGGGTTTATAATAATTTAAGGGGTAGATTATATTTTCCAAAGATGGCTGCAATAATATCTTATACCCCTCATGCTTTTCTACAATGTAATACACTCCCCATCAACAGGGAAAATCTAGATCTTCACCTCCTTGAATCTAGGAAGCCCCAATTGTTTTGACCAATAGAATAAGGCAGAAGTGTGGTGTTTCAGTTCTGGGTGTATTCTGAACAGGCTCAGCATCATCTACTTTCACTCTTAGAAACTAGCCTTCATGTATCAAGTGTGATTACCTTGAGACTACCATGCCATGAGAAGACCAAACCCCAGGGAGAGAGCAAGGCCAAGGAAAAACAGAGTATCAAGCATGTCAGTAAGAAGCCATTTGGGTGTCCAGCCCCATGAAGGAGCTTCAGATGACTCCAGGCCCCACTTCCATCTGACTATAACTACATGACAGACTCCAAATGAGAACAATCTAGGTGAGCTCAGACAACCCAGAGAACCATGAGAGATAAAAATAAATTTTTGTTTAAAGGCACTAAATTTGAAGTGACTTGCTGGGTGGAAAGAGATCACCAGAACACTTACTTGGTTTCCCATTGATATTTAAAATGTGACAATAAGAAGACTGACTACAGGTATCTGGGACCTATATTGGGCTGGTGGCCTTCATCCTAAAAATAGTGACTGAACCTTTCTCATTGCCAAGTAGTTCTCCATTGTATATATAAACCACATCTTCCTTAGCCATTTGCAATAACGTGGATGGAACGGGAGAGTATTATGTTAAGTGAAATAAGTCAGTCATAGAAAGACAGATATCATATGTTCTCATTCATATGCGGAACTTGAGAAACTCAACAGAAGATCATGGGGGAAGGGAACAGAGAGGGAGGGAAGCAAACCATAAGAGACTCTTAAATACTGAGAACAAACTGAGGGTGGATGGGTGGGTGGGGGTGGGGAGGGAGAAAATGGGTGACGGGCATTGAGGAGGGCACTTGTTGGGTAGAGCACTGGGCGTTGTATATAAGTGATGAATTATGAGAATCTATCTCCAAAACCAAGAGCACACTGTATATACACTGTATGTTAGCTAACTTGACAATAAATTATATAAATAAATAAATGAAGAAATAAATAAATAAATAAATAAAAATAGTGACCAAGCTTTATCTTTGAGACCTTAAATAATACCTGTGCATGGCTTTGCTCTAGAGCATCAATACCTACACTGTTTCTCTAGTTCTTTCCAGATAGTTCTTCAGAAAAAAATACTGTGATTCTCTTCTTCGCCTGAAACAAAGTTCCTGCTACAGCTCTATCTCTGTGCAGGGCAAAGGCAGGGTAACGATGAGGTCATGTATATAAGCCATTCCATGTACACGCCATGACTGTTGCCAGCTGTAATTCCAGCGATTGACTCATCTCAGTCCTTAGGGCACTGAATGGCAGACAAACTCCCACCCACTTGCGTGGCTTTTCTCAGCTTAATCTTCTCCCTTCTACTGTTTCTTAGTCATGATTTTTTATTTGGCTTTCCATCTTCCAGAACTTCATGGAGATCTTTCTCTAGTTCATGGAAAACCTCCAACTCTGTTTTATTTTTGCATGTGTTGTGGGGGGTGGAGAGGTTAATTTATTGTTTTATTCCTTTAAAATCATTTAAAATTTGATTTTAGACCATTTTAAATTTGGATAAAAATAGATGTGTTCACGCTACATTCTGGAATCTATGTTTTATCTAAATTTAAAATGCTTTAATATATCTCCTAAGAAGTTTCTTGGCTTGAAGACTTGAAAACAAGTTGTTTTAAACTAGAAACCAAAAAACACTGAAAATCTGGATTCCATTTCTAGCTTGGATGGAGAATCTTACAGAAGCGTCACTAATAACCAACACAGTCCAGATAACGTACTCAATCAGAAATTAAACAAATTGATCAGAGATAGGAGAACACAGAGAAATCCAAATGAAAAACACTCCAGAAAATTAAATTAGGAGTCCTTTATGGGAAAGAATAGATAATTCTCATCCCTGGTGAGTCTCCAGGAGGAGAAGAATTCCACCATGGTGGGGTAAGGAGAACTCTGAAGGGAAGTCAAAAGGACTTGTTATGGCGCTGTGTGGACTGGCACAACAGATTGGAATCCTGAAGATCCACAGAGCAAGCGTCACCCCTCCCAATCCCACGGATCCTCAAAAAGCATTTAGGATAGTATGCCAAAAAGAAGAGGCAAAGGAGGACTGAGAGAGACCCACAATGACACAGGTAGGACCACCACCACACAGTAGGACCACCTCCCTCCTCACAAGGGAGGAATATAACAGGGGAGCCCAGAGAAATCCAACAAAGGCATCTCAAGCTCTCAGGCTGAAGTCATGGAGAAGAGCTGAAACAACCAGGATCTTAGGTACTCAGGATTTTAACCTGAGGGAGACTGGGATGGAGAGGAAAAGCCACAAAAGAGCTCGAGGTACTCAAGACTTTTAACTACTGCCCAAAAGAAACAGGCAGAAATTTTGAAAGAAATCTCTGTCTTCACAAAGAGTAGGAATGCTACCCTATGGATATCTAGGGGTGGAGCCCATTCCTGGGCTCGGAAAGAAGGGAGCTAGACTCAGGAGCAAAGAGAACTCAGAAGACAGATGGGCCGTAAATCAAGGAGAGATCTTGGATAGCTTATATTAGTTCTCGGAGCTCAGGCAAAACTGAAGGAATGTCCTGATTTTATCCTCAAAGTACCTGAAGTCGTTGATAAACTGAATCAAACTAAAGCCACGACAAGGACCAGACCCAGTTCAACTAAAGATCTAGTGGCGTAGCGTAGGAAGGAGTGTGCCCCTCCCAGAAGACAAATGTTACGTCTGTCAGTCCCCAGTATCCTTTTATACAAAATGTCCAGAAAAAAAATTTTTTTAACTCACAAAAATGAAAAAAAAAAAAAAAGTGACAGACATGGATCAAGAAAGTAAACAGTAGTCATAGAAGCCGATGAGCCAGAGGACAAGAGGTCTTTAAAATAACTCTGATGGGGGGCGCCTGGGTGGCTCAGTCGGTTGAGCGTCCAACTTCAGCTCAGGTCATGATCTCACAGTCTGTGGGTTCAGGCCCCAGGTTGGGCTCTGTGCTGATGGCTCAGAGCCTGGAGCCTGCTTCGGATTCTGTGTCTCCCTCTCTCTCTGTCCCTCCCCTACTCACACTCTGTCTCTTTCTCTCAAAAATAAATAAACATAAAAAAATTAAAATAACTCTGATGGGGGACCTGGGTGGCTTGGGCAGTTGAGCATCCAAATTTGGTTCAGGTCATGATCTCACAGTTCATGAGTTCAAGCCCCACATCAGGCTCTGTGCTGACAGCTCAGAGCCTGGAATCTGCTTCCAATTCTGTGTCTCCCTCTCTCTCTGCCCTTCCCCCACTCATGCTTTGTCTCTGTCTCTCTCAAAAATAAACGTTGAAAATTTTAATAAATAAAATATCTCTGATAAAAATGCTAACAAATCTAGCTTTAAGACAGATAAGATGAATAGATTCAAGATTTCAGTAGAAGCGTGAAAACTAGAAGATAGAATGAAACAAAAATATAAAAATAAATTTGTGAGATGAGCTTAACAGCAGAATGAATACAGGCAAGACTAGGATTAGTGAATTAGAACAAGTAAAAAGAAAGTATTCAAACTGACACATAAATATCAGAAAAAGAAAAAAAAGAAAAATAGTTGAGGGTTCAGGAAACAGGGCACTCAAACTCAGTGGAAGAATGTCAACAGTCAGACATGTAAATGGACCATCGGAAGGACAGGAAGGAGAAATGGAGAAGAAATATTTGAAGAAATAATACCAGAGAACATGTACCTGGCAAAATCAATCTAGAGCAATAAATTCTGAGATACATGCTATTAATAGTCCTAGAAAAACTACGCTGAGCCCCCAAGAAACAAGGAATATTGTCCTCTTAAGCCTTGTGGAAAATCCATTCAAGGACAACCTTCATCCAACACACAGGTGACTGGAGAATCTTAGGAAAAGGATGGTGAACACAGAACATATTTAGGCAGAGAACTAAAGCTAAAACAACAGTGAAGACAAGAGTGGAAGAATTCTTTGTGAATGTCAGAGGTTCTGAAAGACTGTAAATAAAACAACTTAAGTGAATGGAGAAGAATAAAATGGGGGAAACAGAATAAACTCATTTATTGACACAAAGACAGTAAGTAGGAGGCAGAGGATGTCACTTGAGTCTTAGAACTCAAGAGAAGTCACCCCTGTAAGGAAAAAGAGGACTACATGCATTAAAAGTTACTAGTATAAAGGTACATTCTAGCACAAATAAAACAAAATTTCTTAAATGCCAAAAGAATTTTTTTACAAAGAACAAAGAAAAATATCATAAAGGAAAACATTAAATCAACAAGGATAGGCAATCCCAAGTGTTTTTTTTAGTGAGCAAAAGATTGACAAGACACTTTGTAAAAGAAGATATCCAAATGACCAATGTGTATATGAAAAGACACTCAACAGCCATGAGCCACCTATAAAAATGCTTCAGAATGAGTACATTTTAAAAACTGACAGTACAAAATGTTGGAGCGACTGGGGAATAAATGAAAATTGCATACACTGAGGCTGGGTGCATAAATTGGTACAACTACTTTGAAAGACTATGTAAGCAGTGTCTACTAATCTTGAATATTTGCATAGATTATGACCTAGCAATTGGGCTCCTGATATGTATGTCCCCAACAGAAATGTATGCATATGTGCACACACGAACGTGAACAAGCATATTCATGGCGGCTTTGCTTACAATTGACCAACACTGGAAGCAACACAAACATCTATCAGCCGCAGAACACCTAAATAAAGGGCAGTATATTCATAAAAAGGAATATATTACAGCCACAGTGCATAGCTAATGCATCTCTGGGACATAAATTTTGAGCAAAAAGGCCGGACAGAAAAGAGTAGACACTATATCATTCCATCTATAGGAAATTCAAAAGTAAATTTTGCATGACCAAAAATGTAAAAGAAAAATCAATAAATTGCAAACTAGTAAAAAAAAATTGCAAAATAGATCATGTATAAAGGATTAATCTCCCTAATATAGGAAGTATTTGATTTTGAGGAAAACACCAAAACTCTATTTTTTAAAAAGTGGGAGATGGGGCAAAAGTCATGAACGGACTGCCCACGAGAAAAGATATATAAATGTCCTTTAAACGTGACAAAATGCTCACTCATAATAAGAGACGCATAAAATAAAACTACATCAAGACACCATTCCTCACCATCACATTGCCAAGAATTCAAAAGCTTGACAACATTCTGTTAGGAAGACTGTTGGGAAACCAATAATTTCACACATTGTGCGTGGAGGCATAAAATAGTATCACCAGGTAAAGGGAGATCTGGTAATATCAAATAAAACTGCATACATCTTCACCCTTTGATTCTGTAATAACCACTTCTAGGATTCTATCCTTAATGTGTACCATGTGAGGTGGTGGGTGTTAGCTAGACTTATTGTGGTAACCTATCAGATCATTATGCTGTACGCCATGAACTAATGTAATGTTACATATCAATTAGATCTCAATTGAACTGGGGGGAAAAGCCACCCCTCCAGAATGTTCTGAATTTCTGGTTTCCAGTCCAACTTGTTAAAAGCTTGAAAGGCAACACTTTTCATCTCTATGACAAGAAAAAAAAAGCTGAGTGATGGTGGGGGGTGGGGAGGAGTGGGGAAAACAGGTGGGCATTGAGGAGGGCACTTGTTGGGATGAGCACTGGATGTTGTATGTAAGCGATGAATCATGGGAATCTACCCCCAAAACCAAGAGCACACTGCATACACTGTATGTTAGCCATCTTAACAATAAATTATATTTAAAAAAAAAAAAAGCTGAGCAAACTGGAAATCAACAACTGTTCTATCTTAGGTCCATCAGAGAATTGAGGTGGGAGGAGAAACCATTGCCCTGAGAAGCGGACAGGAAAATACAGAGAACCTCCTATTGGGCGCAGAAACCACCACTGGAGACAGCAACTGGTAGGAAATAAGTAGAAAAATGAAGGCAATTGACAAATTGCTAGGGATTGAATATTCAGTAGCCAAGAAAAATATCTTGGGGACCATCCAGAAAGGGACCTACACTTTCATGAGCTTTACCTCAGGAGTCTTATAGTTTCTGAGTGTAAAGCTCTAAGAAAAATCCACCCTCCCATATTTCCAGAATGGGAAGGGAGAATTAATATATATATTAATATATTAACATTAATTATAGAAAATTATATAATATTTAAATTATAATAAATTATATTACAAATAATATTTATTTAAATTTTCTTTCATCAATATAATTATTTTATTTTATTTTATTTTTAAATTAATTTAATTAATCATCGAATTGATTAAATTAATTAAAATTATTTAATTTTATTGCATTGTATTAATTATATTAATTAATTAATATAATAAATTATATTGCAAATAATTTTAATTTATTAAATATAATAAATTATTTATATAATAATTGTATAAAATTATATTAATTATATGAAATTAATTATATTAATATTAATTTATTTTGAAATACACCCAGAACTTTCTCTTTTCTTTAACAAAGGCCTGTTCTCAAGGAAAAGTCTTTTGCCAGAGCCTAAGGGACATGAAAGAGGGCAAGTACCCAACTCTAGGCTCCTCGTGTCTTCTGGTCTCACCTAAAGAGGAGCAAAGAGGCTGAGAAGCATTTATGAAGCTCCCAGCTTTGGGCATAGCTTCAGTAAAGACTGAGACCTGGGGCGCCTGGGTGGCTCAGTTGGTTGAGCGGCTGACTTCAGCTCAGGTCATGATCTCACAGTCTGTGAGTTCGAGCCCTGCGTCGGGCTCTGTGCTGACGGCTCAGAGCCTGGAGCCTGCTTCACGTTCTGTGTCTCCCTCTCTCTGTGCCCTTCCCCTGCTCATACTCTGTCTCTACGTCTCTCAAAATTAATAAACGTTAAAAAAAATTAAAAAAAAAAAAAAGACTGAGACCTGATCTAGAACTATAGAACACCTCCCGATCCCCACCTCACCACCACAACAAGAGGGCTCCTGCCTGATATCAGGGAAATACAATGGAAAGAACTGCAATTTCTATGCCTTATTTAAAAAGAAGTTCTAAAGAAACCCAAAGACAGCAGGGGAGACATAAATAAGGAAATTTTAGCCCCTGACACCTGTATAAATAGTTATAGCAAACAGCAAACATAGCCTAACTCCTAGCCAGATAAACATAAAACCTCACATTAATGGTCTATCTGTCTCAGTTACTTTTACTCGATACAGCATGTCCAGTGTTCAACAAAAATGACAAACCATGCTAAGAGGCAAAACATACAGTCTGGAGAGACAGAGCAAACATCAGAACCAGACTCAGATATGGCAGAGATTTTGGAATTATCAAACCAGGAATCTGAAATAACTGTGACTAATAGGCTAAAAGCTCTAAAGGAAAAGGGGAACCAATGTAAAGACAAATTAGCAGTGTAAGAGAGATAGAAAGGATAAGAACGAACGAAAAGAAAATGCTGGGTGCGGGGGCACCTGGGTGGCTCAGTCTGCTGAGCAGTGACTCTCGGTTTCGGCTCAGGTCATGATCTTATCGTTCCTGGGATCGAGTCCTGCATCACTCCACAATGACAGCACAGATTCTGCTTGGGATTCTCTCTCCCTCTCTCTGCCCCTCTCTTGCTTACTGTCTCCCTCTCTAAATCTCAAAATAAATAAATAAACTTTTTTTTTTTAAGAAAATGCTAGGAACCAAAAACACAGTAACAGAAGTGAAGAATGTCTTTAATAGGCTCATGAGTACACTGGACATGGCTGAGATAAAGAATCAGTGAACCTGAACACATCTCACTAGAAACTTTCTGAACTGAAAGACAACGAATTTAAAAATAAGTAAATAAAATAACAGAATATCCAAGAACTGTGGGACAACTATGAAAGAATATATACAAGATGAGAATACCAGAGGAAAAGAGAGAGGGAAAAGCACGGAAGATACACCTCCACGAATACCAAGCAACATATGTCCACACTCATTAAAGCACTATTTGTTGTAACAAAATATTGGAAGGGACCTAAATGCCTGTCCATAAAAGACTGGAAAAACAAGCAATGATCTATCCTCTGACAGTGTAACACTACATAGCAATACGAAAGAATGGGGAAGAGCTATATGAACCGATGCGATTTCCAGGATAAATTGTTAAGTCTTTAATTTTTGTAAATAATTGACTTTTTAAAAAAGTACAAAAGTGATACGTATTAGTTATATACTGTATATAATTTATTGATATATTATGCATAGATAAAGATGTATTAGAATACTATTTTTTTATTAAAAAAAAAACACCAAAGAGTATACTTTTGCAAAAAGAAATTCAGGAAAGATAAATTAGAAACAAATAAAAATCGTTACCTGAGTGGGTGAGATTGCAGAGGATAAGGTGGGCATGAGAGGCAAATTTCTCCAAATAGAACCTTTATATGGCTTTGACTATGGAGCCATGTGACCCTTTTGCATATTCAAAAGTAAAAATTACATCAATAAAGGATGAAAAAGCAAATCCTCAAAGAGAATGCAACAGAGATAAATGAGCCTAACAAAATATTGGACGTAACCTAAATGCCTACCCATAACAGTTTGGATAAAGAAACTACTACGCTATACAGCAGTAACATGACCACACAAAGAAACAGAATTTTTGAAAAAGCTCTTGAAACCAGCATTCTGGTTGTATACAGATCATGGCCTCTATTCCAAGGTTTTTTTTGTAAAAGCAACATATCCTGAACTTTACTCCATCAGTTTGTTGCTAGAGGTGTTGTTGGTAGAGTAACTATGGACTCCTTATTGTGTACAGTACATGTGTAAATGAATACATATGGTGAGGTTTGGGGGAACAGGGTGCTCCCTGTGGAGAAGGGACAATCAGTGTGGCATGAGCGAAGGTGGGCGGTGTTGGATTTCCATGGAGGTATCAATATGAACTCACAATTTGATGCGGTTTCCTAGCTCTGTCCACTGAAGGGAAAAATGACGCTCAGCATATGGAATGATATCCTTGGAGAAGCTGTGTCTCCACACCTACTTCTCCACGTCATTCCCACCCACTTCTCAGAGGTGACAATTCCCATCTGTTTCTGATTTATCCTTATAGAGTTTCTTTCTGCCAAATAAGCCAATGCAAACACACAGGAAATATTCTTACTTATGTTTACATACACGAAATGGGGGGGGGCATATACTGAAACTTAATGCCCAGTATTCAATAACTAAGTACAAGTCCTGACTAAAAGAAACTGGGACTCCTTAAAGAAATGATTGATTCCAGATATGAAGCAGAGAAACTACAAAGTAGACTTAGAACGTTTTCTGTGCTAGGAAGCAAGGGACTCTAAGACTGAAGAGGATACTTCCGAAGGACATAGAAACTAGCTTGAAAGAGCTCTGATTAGAAAAATGTCAGACAATTTGAGCCTCAAAATTACTAGTGAAGGTAATGGGCTATAATACGTTGAATTTAAAAATCCATATATTCATAGTGATACTTAGCAAGGGAGAGAAGAGGAGAGTGGAAGAAGAAAGTTCTTAATGGGAAAATGGCATCTAATAAAGGCAGAAAGAACGAGAATTAGAAAAATCACCATTTTGCAGTCATCAGTGTAACTGCTCCAGGCAAGAATCATTAATGGATCCTGAAACCACTGGGCTATAGTTTGTTGGGCAACAGTGTATTTACTTCTTACTTCGGCTAGTATTTATAGTTTACTTCTTAAGTATCAATATAATGAGCTATTAAAATAAAGAGATATGGAATACACCAGTTTATCCAAGTGACTAAATTTAACATCACCAATAATGGAACAACCTGATATCATCTGCCTTCTTATGGGATGCATGAGGAGTACACCGCATTGACTATGTGTCCTTGCTAAATATCTAGAGATAAATGTACTGAATCCAAATCTAATCATGAAGATGTAACCATATAAATCCAGATTACAGAAGACCCTACCAAAAAGCTTGCCTGGATTCTTTGAAATGTTAGTGTCACCAAATACATACACACACACACACACACACACACACACACACACACCCCTTAGGCTGTAGGAGTGTTCTAGATGTAAAAAGACTGAAGATAAATGGTAACCAAATGCAGTATCTGATCACTGATTGAATTTGGAATTGGAGAAGGGGACAAACAACCTTACAAGAAATGTTGGAATCCTATAGGATAACCTGAAAATGGGTGATTCATTAAACAGTATTATTGCATTAATAGTAAATCTCCCAGGCATGAGAACAGTGCTATGGTTATGTAGGAAAATAATCATTCTTAAAACAATAGCACTGACAATTTAGAAATAAAATGTCATGATGTTTGCAACTTACTTTCAAATGACTGAGAAATAAAAATATATGTGCTTCTAGTGAAACACACAAAGAGCTAGCCTAAGGGCCCATGGATGAGGGAGAGAGTGAAAGTACAAATGTGGCAAAACATTAACAATGGATAAATTCAAGCAAAGGATATGCCAATGTTTATTGTTACAATTCTTCCATAGGTTTAAAATTTTTCAAAATAAACACTGTGACTTTATACAAAAATTAGAAATAGGGGCGCCTGGGCATCTGACTTTTGTTTTTGGCTCAGGTCATGATCTCACAGTTCATGAGAGTGAAATTGAGCCCCTCATTGGACTCTGCACCGAGAGCCTGCTCATGACTCTCTTCCTCTCCCTCTCTCTCTGCTCCTCCCCTTCTCCTCATCTCTCTCTCTCTCTCAAAATAAATAACATTTAAAAAATCAGAAAAAGTTTGTAGGCTTGTAAATGAATGAAAGTGGCAAACAAATATATTTTAACATGATTTGTGATTCTAACCAGGTAAATTACTTCCGTTGGAAATGACTGAGTAGTTGTGCTAGTTAGGACAATGATAAAACTGTAAAATGTAAAAAGAAAAAAAAAAGATGAAGTTGTGTTATTTTGAGGGTTAAGAAAAAATATACAATGTCAATAAAGAAAATTCAATTTCCTCACATCTCCGCTAAATAAACATTGAAAAAATTTAAAGACGATCTTTTGGGTTTGAGTTCAAGGCAGTACACATTTAGCTCTGCTTTCTTCCAGATTCCAGATTTATTGTATTTTTAGCCTTTGGAATAAACCCCATGAGGACAAAGTACTAGGAAGGAAACTACAATAACAACATTTTGAAAGCTACAGAATAGAAGGGCAGGCAGGACCTGGCTCAGCAGTGGGAGAACACTGGATCCCAAACCTGTGTAAGCAAAGCCAAGCAGAAAGTCAATTTACCTTGAAGAACTCTTAAAAGACTCAGAAACAGGTTGGGGCACCTGGGTGGCTCAATAGGTTAGGCGGCCAACTTCGGCTCAGGTCACGGTCTCATGGCTGGTGAGTTTGAGCTCCACTTCAGGCTCTGTGCTGACAGCTCAGAGCCTGAAGCCTGCTTCTGATTCTTTGTCTCCCTCTCTCTCTTTGCCATCCCTGCTCATGCTCTGTCTCTCTCTCTCTCTCAAAAATAAATAAACAGCAAAACAATTTTTTTTGAAGACTCAGAAATTGACAACGTGAGGTATTTTTGGAAGTGACAGGTGAAAGTGGCTTAAAAAGAGAAATGGCCAGAACTTTTTTCAAAAAGCAGGATCTCTTTTGTACCCTCAGTAACCCTGAGTCTACCCATTCCCCATAAACTGAAAGGTTATTCTCTAGAACACATACAATTAGGCACATGCCATACTGACAACAGGGAGATTTCATGATAGCTTCCAAGAGACTGCTGAGAACAAACCTCCAACCTTCTTTCCCCACTCGACTCACAGCAAGCAGACAGCCAGGCATTTAACCATTACGCAGGGAACTGGAAGAGTCCACGCTGCGTGACCAGCCAAAGAAGAGACATGAAGGGAGAAACGGGAGGTACCCCAACATGGCAACCCAGACAGATCACACGAGTTCTGTCCCGGTGGCATTTACATTTGTGCCCCAAATGCTCTTCCTCCAGATATCAGCACTAGTTGTCCCCTTAGCTCCTTTGGGACTTAACTCAAATGTCACCTTGGTGGAACACTCTTTGACTGGCTTACCTAACCTGCAACCATCCCACGGGCCGGGCCGTGTGAGGATTAGTCAGCAGAGCACCCAACTCTTTTTTTTTTTTTTTAATGTTTATTTTTTTATGGGAGAGAGATGAGTGTAAGCAGAGAACGGACAGAGAGAGAGGGAGATTCAGAAGCCAAAGCAGGCTCCAGACTCTGAGCTGTCAGTACAGAGCCCTACGCAGGGTTTGAACGCACGACTGTGAGATCGTGACCTAAGCCGAAGTTGGATGCTCAACCGACTGAGCCACCCAGGTGCCTCTAGCGTCCAACTCTTAATTTCGGCTCAGACCATAATCCCAGGGTTTTGAGTTCAAGCCCCACAACGGGCTCCACATTGGGCTCCATAGTAAGCGTGGAACTCACTTAGCATTCTCTCTCTCTCTCCCTTTACCCCTCTCCCCTCTCTCTAATTTTTAATTTAAAAATTAAAAACTGCAACCATCCCAAGCCTCCATCCACCAGAATTCCCTATCCCTGCTCCCCATTTTATTTCTCTTCATAGGAGTTATTATCACATAACACACTACAACCTGTCGTACTTACTTTGTCTACAGTCTTTCCCTTTTGCTAGAATGTGAGCTCACTGAGTGCTGGGCACTATCTCTGTTTCATTCTCTGTTACATTGCCAGTATACAGAACAGTGTGGGACAGAGCGAGCACTCAAATATTTGTGGGATGCATTACTGAATAAATAATAAATGAATGCTCACTGAGTACACGGCACAGTAGATGGAAACAGAGTCACACCCAGAACATGGTAAGGAAGGAGGAGGCAGGAAGGAAGGATGGACAAACCTGCAAAATTCCACAGAGAAAAAAACAGGTCACTGACAAGGGATCAAGAATGAAAATGGCAGGAGTCTTTCAATGGCCACAATAGAAGGTCGATGCACTGAGGCAATTCCTTCAAAATTCTTTAAAAAGCTATTTCCTGGGGCACCTGGGTGGCTCAGTCGGTTAAGCGGCCGACTTCGGCTCAGGTCATGATCTCGCAGTCTGTGGGTTCGAGCCCCGCATCGGGCTCTGTGCTGATGGCTCAGAGCCTGGAGCCTGCTTCAGATTCTGTGTCTCCCTCTCTCTCTGCCCTTCTCCTGCTCACGCTCTGTCTCTAGGTCTCAAAAATAAATAAATGTTAAAAAATAAATAAATTAATAAGAAGCTATTTCCTCCCTAAATTCTACACCCAAACTATCGATGAAGTATGAATTTACACGAAAGAGTCTCATAACTTGCCTTAAGACCTTTATACTAGTATTCCCTCTATATGAGATATTCTTCCCCAAAATAACATCATGGGTAACTGCTCCACAAGTCTTTTCTCACACGTCAGCTTCCCATCCAGGCTCTCCTGACTTTTTCTAACTGTCCTTGCATTCCTGATCCCAATACCCCTCCGAGATCCAGGCGAGAGGGCCTCCGACGTGGGCCAGTGTTTCACAGGGCCCAGCCTATCACACGCACACATAGGTTATCTGAGAATATATGGAAACCTCTGTCATTTGGAATCTGGCCCTCCAAACTGACTCAGTACTCTCCCCCAACTGTAAACATCCACTTTTGTGACTAACAGCATCCAGGCTCCAGGAAAAGGCATCTCTCCATCTTTTCCCCCACATCCCTGACATAAAAGGAAACTGTCTGAAAGTAAGAAGGTTTGTGGATTGGGCCACTACCAACATCAAAGAGGAACACTGCTTTGGAGTGCAGGGAGGATGTGAGCGGCAGAAACACTTAAACAAGAGACAAATTAATTAACTTGTCAAATCGTTCCTCCCAGATAGCATGAAGGCAAGAGATTCTTACATTAAAAAAGTAACATTTTCTAGTGGTACTGTACGTCCGTTTCCTTACTCTTCTCTGAATTCCAATTTGTGGCTCCAAGGTACTCACAAATGCAAGAGATCTCTACAGCAGGTGCACGTGGCAGCTGAGGAAGATTTTGCAATAAGAAAGGATCCAAATTGCTTTTAAATTTGTACATATATATACATATACATCTAGACATATCATAAGTCAAGTGTGATGCCAGCTCAAGGGGTCCTCACCTGAACTCTCGCTTCAGGCTCCACAGATACTGGGGACAGGTCTATCTCATCCCCTGCTTTTCTCTACCTTTTTCTTCTCCTTGGCACTTGCCACTTTCTTCAATCCTCTATAATTTACTTATTATGTTTATTTCTGTCATCGGTTGGTCTCTGTCAGAATATAAGGTCCTCAAAGGCACGGATCCTGGATTTTGTTCACCGATAGGCCTCAAACACCTAGAACAGTGTCTGTTGGATATAAAAAAAAGGTTTTCTTCCTAGAATTCTTAAGAAGTAAGTGTTTGATGACACTGAATGAAGGAATCAGTCAATGGCTTGAATCTGTGTATTGTCTTTTAAGAAGGAAGGGAGGCGGATGCACCGCTGGAACCAGGGATAAAGCAAATAATAAGATGATATGGGGTTTAAACACAAGGGATCTATTGTAAGAGAGAATCGAAGCGCACGTCCAGGATGATGGGGGAAGAAAAGTGCAAGATGGTGACCGTGCAACAGGCCTGGAGACTGACCATCCAGACTGGAGCAGGTTGGAAGGCTCCGGAGAGATTTCGAGAAAATGAAACAGACTACATAGTCAACATGGAGGAACACATTGAGAGAAGTGAAACACACTGAGGAAGTATTTGAGGTTGAATTATTGACAATAACAGGGAAAAATAAACAAGCAAGATAATTATTAACTCTAGGGAACAACATGTTCGAAGAGAAAAGTAGGCGAAGCATACCACATGGTTTATAATAGTCATAATAAAGTAAACACAAAAGATTACTGAGCGGGGGACCAGGCAGAAAGACAGCCAAATCCTCATTTTCCATATGGAGAGTCAAAAGATCATGCCTGAAACAAAAATCACAGGAAGTAGTCCTAGCAGAAATGTCTTTGGCAATATGGGGTAAATACCCAAAGAGCCAGCTAAGGGACTAGAGATGGAGTGTTTCTGGAAAGAGGGAAATAGAGAAGTAATGACAGAGGAAGACTTCAGTTTTTCATCATAAGCCTAGAGGAACAGCTGATTTGCTAAACCGTACGCATACGAAATTTGATAATAATAAAGACTGAAATGAAATACAGACAAAACCCCCAACAATTCCATACGCATGTATAGACATACACATGTACACACGTAGAGACAGCGGTTACTTCTGGTAACCAAGGTGTCTCTGGAGAAGGGAGCGAGGTGTGGCGTGGGTGGGAGGGTGTATGACTCTCCTGTCTTGCTGCATTTATTTCTATATTGTTTTTATCTTTTTAAACTTTTTTAATGTTCATTTATTTTTGAGAAAGAGACAGAGTGTGAGCAGGGGAGGGGCAGAGAGCGAGGGAGACACAGAATCCAAAGCAGGCTCCAGGGTCTGAGCTGTCAGCGCAGAGTCCAATGCGGAGCTTGAACCGGTGAAGTGTGGGATCATGACCTGAGTTGAAGTTGGACACTTAACTGACTGAGCCACCCAGGTGCCCCTATTGTTTTTATCTTAATGAAAACTGTATTCATGCATTTGAGAATTAGACAACAAGATCCAATACATAGGTGGGGGGGAAGAATTGTGAAGAAATATCAAATTAACAGTTAATCTGGGGCAGCCTCGGATACAACCATGACTTGGAATAGAAGGTTGAGAAAAGGAAAGAGGTAGAAGGCTCAGTGAAGGTAGGAAGATGAGCATCAGAGTCCTCCAGACACCTGAGCCCAAAGAGGACTTCTAACTCCGAACGAAAAATAGGAACTTCTGGGCTCTAGAGAGGCACAGTGCATCTGCAGAGAAACTGGTCCTCAGACCCTATCTGTGCGGAAACCCCAAACTGGCCCCTCACAGGCGAATATAACGGTAGAGCCACCAGGGAAAATATGGCCCCCATTCTCCCACCCTGGAATTTAGGTTTGCTTCAGTCTGTGGTGTTTCTGTTTTGTTTTTGTGAGTGTGGTTGTTTTCTGTTTGTTTGGTTTTTGGTTTTTGCGCGTAGTTCTGTGTGTGTGTGTGTGTGTGTGTGTGTGTGTGTGTGTGTGTGTGTAGCCAAGAAAGTGCCTCCTAGGAATGAAGTGCATGAAGCCTGCCTCCTGCCCTCTGGCCAGCCTCACAGATGGGCCACTCGGGCTAGCAGCCACCCAGCCCTGCCCTTGAGTGTTCTCAGCTCACTCAGCCCTGGCCTGCTCCCCTGCCAGAGGCCTCTGGGAGCCGTAATACTGTGGGCCATTACAGCAGAACACTGCGTCTGCGGCAGGGACAGCTGGCTCGTCCCCAGAGAGCTGGGCCTCGGCAGATGTTACACTTCCCTCCCCACCATCACCAGTGAGCAAGGGGAGTGTGTCTCCTACTGGACAGATCGGTGCCATCCAGCAGGCCAGCAGGAGGCTCGAGAGGCAGGGCCTTTACTGAAAACAACACTCCTTGTCTAGTGATGGTTCAGAAAACATGATGTTTTGTGGGCTTTGCTTCATTTTCGCACAGGGTGGTGTCCAACAAAGGAAAGGGACTATCAAATCACAACGAATCATCTATCCGTGCACATACTAAGCCTTCCCTATCTTATTTATTGACACAATCAGCACTAATTGAGACATAGTATCATAAAAGCTAACATTTGTTGAACTGTGTGCCTCACTCCACACTAACACTTAATGTCTGTTATCACAGTTAATCATTACAAACTAATGCAGTACATACTATGATCGCCCTAATTTTACAGAGAAGCAAGTGGGAATTGTGTTAAATAACTAGCCCAAGATAAAGAAGTTTGAGGGCCAGGATTGAATCATTTGTCCCTAGTTCTTTTAAGGTTTGTTCTGTTTTGTTTTGTTTGAGAGAGTGCATGCACACTGGAGAGGAGCAGAGAGAGAAGGGGAGAACAAGAAAATCCCAAGCAGGCTCCGCTCTATCGGCATGGAGCCCAGCATGGGACTGGAACCCACGATCTGTGAGCTCGTGACCTGAGCCGAAGCCAAGAGTCTGGACGCTCATCCAACTGAGCCACCCAGGTGCCCTTAGTCCCTAATACTGTACGCCACTACTTCCCTTAAAATTAGGAGCAGGCTTTGGGCTAGACACTCTATGTTCACCAAGAAAGTTTCTATTTACTTTAGGCTGTGGTCCACCAACCCATCTGGGGTTTGAGGACAATGAAGCTAAATACACATGGTTGGGGCAGGAAAGCACTACTGTGGTGATAGTCAGGCTATCTGCACTTGGGGTAAATGATGAATCCAGATTGTGCTCATTGGTGGAACAGCAAATCCATCAACTGCAGACCCGTCTCTCATTGGCTCAGAAACTCTGCCAGCCTGAACATCTAAGAGGCTGGCCTTCAGCCTCTGAGACCAGGCAAGGTAAGAACAGGCAGAAGCAAGGGATGGGATTGCAGTGGGCGGGGAGAGAGAAGGGGTACCATAGGGTTAGTCAGAGGAGGTTACCTGAGATGCCACCAGACCCACTGAAGATTTTTGAACGGGGCAGAGTCGTGATTAAAAAAATTTTACTTTTTTTGTGTAGCAACTGTGTATGTATAGCATTTGTATGCACAATGGGCTGGAACAAGGAAAGACTGGAATTAAAGAAGCAGTTCAAATGGTCATGAATCCATTCTTCTAAACCTTAAAGGCCTCATGGCTATGAAAATAATGAAAATGACATTTAAAATGATCAAAACAGCCTTGCAAAGGAAAGAGAACCCCGACTTCCACCACCTTCTAAGAGATGCCCTCTGAACTGCCTTCCTGCCTGGTTCCTTCTTCATTCCTTCTGTCCTTCTGCAGAAGAATTCTCTGTTGACAGTGACCACGGCGGGGCCAGGAGGCCAAGGATGATTTCTTTTCCGTGAGGACTGCTTTGCAATCGCCCAGTGCCAGCCATGCATATGCAGCTCTGTGTAGAAAGGAGTTTGCATTGAGTCTGTTAGAAAGGAAACTCCAAAAACCTCTGTCGGAAATGACAGCTCTTGACAAGATGAAAGGAGGTGTCTTGCTCAGATCTTCACTTAAAACAATCTGGAGTTCCATTAGTATTCATTGAGGAGAGGCAGCATGGAACAAGAAGAAGCCCCATGAATAAAATTAAAACTGGTATTGACTCTGGGCACAGATGGAGGGTGGGAGGGGACGGCCAGGAGCTGGCTGGGGTTTTCGCAGCGCTGATTCTTAGGGGCCAGATGTGGGCCACTCAAGGCGGTGTGTGTCCATTTCGATCTGGCTGGTGTCGACAGCTGCCCCACCACCAGACCTTTAAGCCAACCCACGGCCACGTCCCGACTTCCGGGAGTGAAGTCAGCCACAGGCACCCACTGTGTTCTTCCCAACAGTCTTCCCGGAGCCACCCAACCAGCTCCCGACTCTCAGCTCTGTGCTGGATTCTTACCCTGCCCTTTGGACCCCGTGTTACTATTTGTTCTAATTCCGAGGCTTGTCTCTTTGTCAGGCCTTTGGTTTATAGGTCTCCCCCTCCCCATCCTGCCAGTCCCTTCCACTGTAGACAACAGACTACTCTGGCCTGGTCTTCCCACAGAGCCGCAATCCAGCCTGCTCTGCTCAGTTTAAAGTGAGGCTTTATACAAATGGGCAGCAGGGTAAGGTCATCTTCCCTTGCAAAACCTGTCTCTCTAGACCTGATCACCATCTCCATTCCCTGCCCCAGCCCCAAGTGTCTAATGTCCACCTAAAAGGGACCAGGAAGGGGAAGGGAGAAGAGTCCCCTAGAAGGTGAAACCATTCCAGGAAAAAGACTCGAAAATCCCCACTTGCTTTTTCTTAGCTCCTTTTTACAATTCGTACAGAGTTAGGGTGACCTGACTCTCTGCAGGTCTGGCCCTCAGCACTTATTGGCAAGGCCACAGTGGCCCCTAATTGTGTCTGCAGCTGTAGCTCTCAGCCCCAGAAGGTCCCCTGTTCGGGGAAGCACCTCCGTCTGTCGCTGCTGCCCGTATGTTTCCCATTTCCTAGACCCGCCTGAGCAGCTGTCTCCAATGAGCCGCAGATGAGATTTCTGCTCCAGAGGATCCAAGCTGGGCAGGGCGTTCCCCAGCGCGCCGGCCGCCCGCCGCACCGGGCCTGTGTGCTCTGAGTGTTCGGGGTGTGGGAGAAGGGGGGCTGGGCGCTCGCGGGGAGCCCCAGCGAGAGGGGTCACCATTTCCAGCCACTCTGCACACTGTTTTCCAGGTTCATTTTATGACAGAGAACACAAGTTGCTCTCAGGGATGTTTAAGGGTTCCGGAAAATGCTGCTACAGGCCCGCCCGCCCGCCCTCACAGCGCCCTTACTCTCCTCACCCTTTCCCTGCTTTGTTCCTGCCTCACACGAATCCTCCCTTCTCCTCATCTCTGCTTTTTTAAAAAATTCTAAAAAATCTTTTATTTATTTTTGAGAGAGAGACAGAGAGACAAGAGTGTGAGCTGGAAAGGAACAGAGAGAGAGAGACCGACACAGAATCAGAAGCAGGCACCAGGCTCTGAGTTGTCAGCACAGAGCCCAGATGCGGGGCTCAAACTCACAAACCATGAGACCATGACCTGAGCCAAAGGTGGACACTTAACCGACTGAGCCACCCAGGCGCCCCTCCTCCTCTCTGCTTCTTGGGTAGCCTCTCTGAGTGTGTGCAAAATAACTGGTTAGACTTGACTGTGGCTCTTGGTCTCATGAGGCCAGAGGCCAAAGTCCCTCACGAGGGACTGACAGGAACCCTCTTCTGGTGAAGGCCTGAGGTCACAGGCCCTGGAGTGACTGCAGCCTGGGCTCTGGATACCTACTGCCCTCCTGCGACTGCCCTTCCTGGGAATCTCTCCGTTGCCTGTAGTCCACACACGAAAAGCATGGGATGGTTCGGTGAACTTCAGATGCCCCCAGGTCCTTGCAAAAGGACTCAGCTAAAACCAGGGTGTCTCCCTTGACTAACTGCCTTTACACAAGGTCACCTCGATACCCCCATCACCTTCCAGAAGCTGCCACCCGAAGACACAGTTGGAAAAGGTGGGTGATGGTCACTTTGGAGGTAGAGGTGGAAACCTTGGTGCCATCAGTGAGTCATAAAGTTTAGGAGTGTGTCTGTGTGCACAGGTGAGGGGCCTGAGGACAAACGCAGATCTCACGGCCACCAGAATGCTCTCCTGAACAGCTCACGATGCAGGGCTCTATCCTGTGCATGCTGTCCGTGCCCCCCCAGGATGAGCGTGCTGTCCATGCCCCCGCCAAGGATGAGCGTGCTGTCTGTGCCGCCCCCCCAAGGATGAGCGTGTTGTCCGTGCCCCCCCAGGATGTGCATGCTGTTGATGCCCTCCGTGCCCCCCCAGGATGAGCATGCCCCCCGTGTCCCCCCGAGGATGAGCATGCTGTCCGTGCCCCCCCAGGATGTGCATGCTCTCTGTGCCCCCCCGAGGATGAGCGTGCTGTCCATGCCCCCCCTTCCCGAGGATGAGCATGCTGTCCGTGCCCCCCCAAGATGAGCATGCTGTCCGTGCCCCCCCAGAATGTGCGTGCTGTCTGTGCCCCCCCCAGGATGAGCTTTCTGTCCATGCCCCCCCAGGATGAGCATGCTGTCTGTGCCCCCCCAGGATGTGTGTGCTGTCCATGCCACCCCAGAATGAGCATGCTGTCCGTGTCCCCCCAGGATAAGCATGCTGTCCGTGCCCCCCCAGGATGAGCATGCTGTCCGTGCCCCCCTAGGATGAGCGTGCTGTCCGTGCCCCCCCAGGATGTGCGTGCTGTACGTGCCCCCCCCAGGATGAGCTTGCTGTCTGTGCCCCCCCAGGATGAGCATGCTGTCCGTGCCCCCCCAAGGATGAGCATGCTGTCCGTGTCCCCCCAAGGATGAGCTTGCTGTCCGTGCCCCCCCAGGATGTGCGTGCTGTCCGTGCCCCCCCAGGATGAGCGTGCTGTCCGTGCCCCCCCAGGATGAGCGTGCTGTCCTGTGCCCCCGCCCCGAGGATGAGCGTGCTGTCCGTGTCCCCCCCAAGGATGAGCGTGCTGTCGTGCCCCCCCAAGGATGAGCTTGCTGTCCGTGCTTCCCCAGGATGAGCTTGCTGTCCGTGCCCCCCCAGGATGTGCGTGCTGTCCGTGCCCCCCCAGGATGTGTGTGCTGTCCGTGCCCCCCCAGGATGAGCTTGCTGTCCGTGCCCCCCCAGGATGAGCTTGCTGTCCATGCCCCCCCAGGATGTGTGTGCTGTCCGTGCCCCCCCCAGGATGAGCATGCTGTCCGTGTCCCCCCCAGGATGTACGTGCTGTCCGTGTCCCCCCCCAGGATGAGCTTGCTGTCCGTGACCCCCCAGGATGAGCTTGCTGTCCCTGTCCCCTTCAGGATGAGCTTGCTGTCCGTGCCCCCCCAGGATGTGCGTGCTGTACGTGCCCCCCCCAGGATGAGCTTGCTGTCCGTGTCCCCCTCAGGATGAGCTTGCTGTCCATGTCCCCCCAGGATGAGCGTGCTGTCCGTGCCCCCCTCCCCAGAATGTGCGTGCTGTCCGTGCCCCCCCAGGATAAGCTTGCTGTCCGTGCCCCCCCAGGATGTGCGTGCTGTCCATGTCCCCCCCCCCCCAGGACGTGACTCTTCTGCCCTTTAACAACCACAGCAAAGATCTCAGGGCTTACCCTGCATGTGCGCCTCGTATGGGTGCTATTAACCCCCTCGATCCCCACCACCAACACTTCACAGCAGGTTCTGTTACTAACATCCCTGTATTTTAGATGAAGAAGCCGGCAGAGAGGGGAATTAACCTCCTGCACTAGCGAGCCGAGGAGGAAGGATGTGGAGGCTGGAAGCCTGGCTTTACAACTCAGGTCTCCTAAGTCCCAGCATCCGATCCTTTCCGCGGCCGTGTGCCTTCGTTTGCCTATCGCGTGTTGCTATTGCTTGGTCATTGGTCATTTTGGGGGCCTAGGCTTCCTCTGTCAATCAGATCATAAGACACCTGAAGATCAAGACTCTGGCGGGCGCATCTTTGTACTTTTCACAGCATCGGGGCAGAATCTTGCACG
The DNA here is from genome assembly GCA_030068075.1 of Paguma larvata. NCBI lineage: Eukaryota > Metazoa > Chordata > Mammalia > Carnivora > Viverridae > Paguma > Paguma larvata. The sequence goes on from CM057831.1 coordinate 7,775,736, forward strand.
TACGATTGCTTAATCAATGACGAGTGAGTAACATGGTGAACGAGAGACACTAAGCAAGTTCAGGCTTTCCCCTAACTTACTTTGCCTCCTAAGAATCCCTCCAAGAATACACCTGACTCCCCCAGGAGAAGTGATTTTAAAAACTAAGTAACTAAGCACTTAAAGAAAAATTCATCCCTCCTGATGAACTTATGCTCCTGCTGCTTCCTTTTTTTATTTCTGCTACCACGAAGCTCAAGGTGGTTTTTTCTTTGGAAGCCTTGGTATTCTTTAGCGTAAATGTTCTGCTGCAACTATACTTCCCTTTATTTTTCTGAAATGTGTTATCTTTGTTTCCTTTTATTAATTGCTTTAAAATTTTTACCCACCTATTTGATCGTAAGCTACATCATTTTCTCTTCGGAGGTCTAATAGTCTGGAGCAGGCGTGCCTCAGTTTCCTCATCTGTAAAATGAGAATAACAACAGTCCCTCCATCACGGGGTTGTCGTGGGGACCGAATGGGTTGAGCATGAGAAACACCTGAGACAGAGCGTGGCCAATAGTAAGTACTACGAGAAGGGGGCAGAGAGAGAATCAGAATATTCTTCCAGGGGTCCAAGGAACACGCACATGCACATGTGTGGAATATAACTTACACCCTAGGCTAGCTCTCTTTCCTGAACTCCAGGCTTGTACAGCCAGCCACGTACGTGTTACCTCCACTTGCACCACTGATAGACATCTCAAGGTGCCCAAAAGTGAACTCCTGAAATTCCTAGCCCAGATCTTTTCTTCCCCAAATCTTCCTCGTCTGGGGTGATGGCCATTTCAAAATTCCAGTTACTCAGGCCGAAACCTTTAAAGACCCCTTTGTCTTCCATTTCCTCATACCTCACATCCAGTCCAACTTGGCTCTACCTTCACGACTTACCCGGAAGTCCACCACTTCTCGCCCCCTTTACTGCCGTCGCTCCTCTCAGAGGCACTTGGAATTCTAGCTTCCGGCCCGGCTCTATCTTTCCTGCCTCCTGTCTGCTTCCAATGAGCGATCCTGCCCAAACAGACTCAGCTTCTTGTGGTACTCACTGTGGAAGCCAACATTTCACCATAACCTCTATGACCTGAACAGACCTGCCCCATAGGCCCCCTCTGGCCCTCACTCCTTCTCGGCCTCACAGCTCCCCCTTACCTCCTCTAGGTCCTTCCCTGACCACTTGTCTAAAATTGCAACCTCCCCTACACACACAACCCCATCCCCTGCCTTGTTTCTCTAAATAGCACTAGGCACCAATAACTTACCAAATGGAGACACCGTTTAGCTTACTGATCAAGGCCAAATCACCTGGGCTGAGTTCTGGCTGTGCCCCTCACCAGCTGGGTGATCGCGTGCAAGTTACCTAGTCTTTCTGTGCAACTTTCCCGTCTTTCAAAGGGGATTCTTGTAACAATTAAATGCATTAACATGTATCTAGGACATCTGACATACTGTAAGCCCCCTGTACACGCCAGCTACTATTTATTTATTAACTATCTCTCCCACTAGAATGAAAGTTTCCCTAGGAAAGGAAGTGTTGCTTGTATATTTCGTTTGCTGCTCTATTAGCAACGTGTAGCAGCAGCGCCTGGTATCTATTAGGTACTCAATAAATGCTTGTCGGATGCATGCAGCTACACCCTAGGAGAAAGCTCTTATACAGAATTCGCAGGGGTTTGCTTAGAAGCAGCACCTGAAACTTTAAAAACAGAATAGAGAAAAAAAGCTGGGATGGAAAGAAAAATTAACATCTGGATTTGAGGGGTTGTTTTGGGGAGAGGTATCTACAGTTATGGGAGACGTAGGAGAAGAATCAACAAATAAAGGTGAGACACGGCCAGCAAGGCGAGACGAGACCCAAGAGAGTGTGCTAGCACAAAAACACCAGGGAAAAGAAAACTTTGAGGATTGGGAGTGAGCGGCAGTGTGAAACACTACTGAGGGAGGGAGGAGATGGAGGCCCCGGTCAGACCAGGGATTTGGAGGGCACAGGAGTACAGTTACTCTCAACAGAGCAAATTTAGGGGCACCCGGGTGGCTCAATGGGTTAAACGCCCGACTTTGGCTCAGGTCATGTTCTCGTGGTTTGTGAGTTGGAGCTCCAAGTTGGGCTCTGTGCTGACAGTTGGAGCCTGGAGGCTGCTTCACATTCTGTGTCTCCGTCTCTCTCTGCCCCTACCCCACTTGCATGTACGTGCGCGCTCTCTCTCTCAAAAATAAACAAGTATTAAAAAAAAAAAAAGAGCAAATTAAGTAACAAGGTAGGAAGAAAAACCAAGATGAGCCAAAGAGGAATGACAGAGCAGGAAAAAGCAGCAGCCACTATTGACTGCTTTTGACGTTAAGCAGCGAAAGCAAACAGAAAAGGAAAGTTGTCAAAATAGAGCTGTTCTCCTTTCACACACAGAAGTCAGTCTTCACCAGGACTCTTTACATGAAGCCCCGTTTTCAAGTGAGGCATTGTTAGGAGTTACTATTTATTTATACACAATACCCTTATTGATCACTATTTATGTACTGTTGTTACAGGCACAAAAATCTCTCTCCCTTTCCCCGTTTTTCTAGACTTATAAAGCGTGTTTGTGGGTTTTTTTTAACATTTATTCATTTTTGAGAGACAGAGACAGAGTGTGAGCGAGGGAGGGGCAGAGAGAGAGGGAGACACAGACTCTGAAGCAGAGTCCAGGCTCTGAGCTGTCAGCACAGAGCGCGACGTGGGGCTTGAACTCAAAGACCATGAGATCATGACCTGAGCCAAAGTTGGACCCTTAATTGACTGAGCCACCCAAGTGCTCCCCTTTTTTTCTTTTTTTTTTAAGAATAGGTGGGGCACCTGGGTGGCTCAGTCAGTTAAGCATCCAACTTTGGCTCAGGTCGTGATCTCACGGTTTATGAGTTCAGGCCCCACGTCGGGCTCTGTGCTGACACCTCAGAGCCTGGAGCCTGCTTCGGATTCTGTGTCTCCCTCTCTCTCTCTGCCCCTGCCCCGTTTGTGCTCTGTCTCTGTCTTTCAAAAATAAACAAATATAAAAAAAATTTAAAAAAAAAAGAAAAGGTGCAAGCTTGATACATGTGTATATAATTTGTTCCTAAATGAGATTAAACAGCAATCTTCATTAACTCCCGTTTATTTTTTCTCATAGAATTCAAAATCTCTTTGTGGACTGAATCTATTAACACATCAATTTTTTTTTTTAAAAAAAGGTATGTTCTAGATTAGGGACTTGAGAGAATACCCACTCCCCACCTACCCTCTACTGGTATTGACTGATTTCCTAAGTTCTTTCACGGCAACTGAAACATGTAGGACTCTACAGCTTTGGTTCCTCTTTTTTGTTATCTGCCTGGCACTACAGCAGCTGCAATGGGGTTAACAGGCAAATGTCTCCGTCACCCGGAAGCACCACCAAGAGGCCCCTGTGAAGCCGCAGGACCCTGGGGCTGCAGAGAAATGGGGGAACAGAGCAGCCAAATCCTGAGGGCCTGTGGCATGCACAGAGACCAGAGGAGTGTGCCAGCTCCCCAGAGTTGTGCTCCGGAGTTAAATCCATAACACTCACGACCAGGTTGTAAATTTCAGGCCATAGTTCATTAACTCCAGAAGTTCAAAACGATACCCCCTGCTCGTCCAGTCAATGCGGCTGAGAGTTTTCCCGGCGTGTGATGATCCATCAACAATTGGATTCCAATATCTTTTGCTTCATTAATAGAGTCACACGGGCCCCTCCTATGGAGCCGGGTAAGACTCCTGCCCGCACGCCTGCTCGCAGGGGCTGCATCTATGCCGGCTGCATCTTGAGCCTCGAGCTTCAGGCAGATTCCCAGGTATGCATTTTCCTGACCAGGATCTCCAGTTTGACCACAGCTGGCATCAAAATGCCTTCCATGGGGCTGCGTGAGCTTTAAAGAGAGATTCCCAGGGCCGATTCAAGCCGGTGCGTATCTTAGAAAACACGATGCAGCTTTAGCAATCGGGATTATCTCCTAAAACTCATACCTGCAGCCTCGTTCCCTTTCGACTTGATGGTTTTCTACAGTCTAAGATGCAAGGCACTTCTGCCGGGCCCCTGCGAAGTCACTTCCTCTACACATGTTGCCTACGCGGTCATCAAGGGGCCGTGTGAGTCACTGCCAAGAAGGGGATCGTAAGCTCAGGGTTTGTTAGGCTGTGGGTGACCCAGAGTAGCCAAAAACATGAGAAACCAGAGGTGTGAGCACAATGCGTGCTGAGGGGACAGTGGTAACTGTCAAAACAGGAAGCTAGAATCTGGCGCTAAGTCTAAAGACAAGTGTGGACTTGGGAATGAGGCAAAGCCAAGGTCAGGAGACTGTCCAAGGAAGGGCAGCAGCAAAGGCAGGTGGATTTTTAGCGGTTTGCTATAAACATCACGTGAGGCATGGTGGGTCAGTTTGGCTTATGGGCCCTGGGTGGGATTCTGCCGTAGGGGCCCCGAACCATGAGGGTGCCCCTTCCCTTAACCAAACCTTCCTCCTCCACTGACAGCCTTTGAAACCATAAAAGTGTCCCCCACACACAGGGCATCACCACCGTGATTTTCAGAACCTTTGTGAAATTCAAATGAAGTTTTTTTTCCTTAGCAACCCTCCCCACTGGGGATTCTTTATTTTATTTTATTTTCAAGATCCCAAAGTCTCTTGCCTTCTAAGCCACTAAAACTACCTATATTGTGGACCCCGTAAACCTCCATTGCCCATAAGCACTAGTAACATTTTCTGCCTCTTGTTAATAAATTGTTCCTCTCTTTGCACAGCAGAGAAAGATGAAGACAAAATTGGGGGGAATTATTTCCCAAGTATTGTTTCTCTAACAATAGCAATCCTTGCTCCTGAGAACTCTATTTTGCTTAATATGTTCTTTCTGCAAAGTGGTAAAATGTGACAGTGTAATAACCCAAAAAGCAGCGTGAAGGGCCTGATTCCCGAAAGTGTCCACCGAGAAAACATACAAGTGTTTCCATCAAGAAGGAATTGTGTGCATTGAGAGAAGGTAAGTGCACAAAATAAGGGTCTGCAATAAAGTGGGGTCCAGGCGTCAAGGATTAAATGTTTGGATTCTTTGCTTCACAATAGAAGCATTTGCAGGAAGAATGGGTCTCCATTTCTTTCCTTAATGGGGATATCACACGCACACAGCGAGTGCATGTCTTCTTCAGGATAAAAGGAAAATTGACCGGTTTAAACATAAAAAAAAAAGCACCTGGCCAACAAAAACAGCAATAATGCTGAACAAAATCAGAATAGATTTCAACGACAGTGGACCTTGAAGCTAGGTACTGGGGAGAACCTCCAGACATCATGTGTTACACAATCCCTGAGATATACAGCCAAGGGGTGTTTTGGCAACGGGTCCAAGGTGATCTTCTAAGTCACTTCAGATATTCACTGGCATTGGACAGGAGGAGGGAGCGAGATCTTCAAGTCCATATATTATGGAAACCACTTTTTTCCCCCCTCTCACTTCCTTATTGTTTCTCCCTTCACTAGTTAACTCCTGAACATACCTTTGGAGGGCAACATGTCCACGAGGCACCTTGCCAGCCAGGAAGAGGCTTGGAAGGGTCGAGAGACAGGGGACACAGCCTGAAGCGGTCAGAGGGTGATTAGCCAAGAGAGAAGGGTGGCAGACTTGTCTGAAGAGATGAAAATCATAAGGAGCAAGATGGAAGAATGCATCACATGCTTGCCTGGTGAAGGCAACAGGTTTGAGGCAGACACAGCATGGACGCCAATGCAGGTCGGGCCAAGAGATCCAGCCCCCAGAAAGAAACCTCTCCTGTGCCAGGCAGGGCTGCAGTGTACGGTCAGGCATGTTTTCTCCTGCATGCGATGCCTTCATGCAGTAATGGCCCCTGGCTCCACTCGCCACCATGTGACTCCACAATCCCTCTCACCAAATGAGCAACTTCTATCTCCCTGCTCCTTGACTTTGGGTTTGGCCATGTCACGTCTCTGGTCACTGCAACGCTAGCTAACATAATGGCCAATGGCTCCTAAAGCACTTATGCCTGCTTTCTGCACTCAACCATTGTCTTGAGAAGACCAGGCACCATCTAGCCTGTTAATCCCAGAGGGGGATGAGGGACATACGGGACAAAAGTGGACTGACCAAGCTAAGCCTTGCCTTTGGCCACCCCAGCTTCACAAATGAGCTTCGGGAGATCAGGAAAACCACTCAAATGAACTCAGCTAACCCTCCATTAGTCATGAGATTAGCAAGATAGAAGACTGCAATTCTATGCCTTGGAGTTTTGGTGTGATCTGTTACACAGCACTTGTGGCCACAGCTGACAAATACAAGATGTGCAGCTGAGGAGGATGAGTGGGAGCTGAAATACAACCTGAGTTCTCCTGTGCAAACTGACTAGAGCTGGGTCACCCGGAGGAAAGGACTCTACTTGCTAAGTAACACAAAGGCACCATGTGGGTTAGTGGCCATCCTCGTAAGTATCAGTGCTCTCCATTTTCCCATCCCTCTTCTCTATTCTCCTGCACCCCAGCCTAAAAGCCCCCTCCAAGCTTCCCTTGGCCACCTCCTATTAGCCTGAAATCTAGACGCTGCCTCTCAGCTTCATCGCGGCCAACCCTCTAGACTCTCTTAACACCCTAACCTTCGAAAGTTCCTTCCACGTCAACCCCCTGCCCTGGTCAACCCCAGGGTAACTTTCCCTTCTTCCTTCTTCAGCACAGTTGGATAAAGGCTTCTCCCACCAGCCACGGCCCCAAGTTCAGCAGGCTCTGCACCTATTCTGGTTGACTCCCTGCTGCATGCCAGGGAGGCGACAGGCTGCAAAGCTCTTCTTACCAAGGTAAGACAACTATGCAGAACACAGAGCAGAAAGTGGTTCATATCATCAACGAGCTACAGATTAAGGGCTCTCAGTGTTCACGGGAGAAATTTACTTTTAGCTGGGGGTCTCAGGGGAGGTTTCAAGGAAGAAGTGACTTTGAACCAGATCTTGAAGGATGGAAAGGCTTTGCAGATGCAGAGAAAGGGAGGGTAGGGAGGGTGAAGCCCTTCAGGCAGAGAAGCAGCAGGAGAATTGGGCGGACGCCTTCCTCAAAGTTATGAAATCACCTTAGAACTGCTGAGAGATATTTGGCGTGGGTCCATATACAGGGCTGGCACACAGGGATGGGGAATCTCCTTCCAAAAACCTAATTTGTCAACACCCTGGGCTCAGAGGAGGAAAACAGAAGCCAGAGTCTCGTTAGCTTTGAACGTCCACAGTCCCTTGCAACCGAGTGGCTGCTGAGACATAGACACAGCCTGTGTAAATAGCACCGGATGGGATTGTAGCTAATAGGGTTATTAATACCTGTCACATCCCAGGATGGCAGAATAATGCGGAGGTTTTCTACTATAGATTAAAACCAACCAACAGGGAATTTTCTGAGTCTGGCAGCCACAGCTTTCTCTACAGACATCTTTTCCTCCAGCCATGCGGACAGGGGTAAGTAATTGTCCTGGGGAAGGATTGTCACCATGGTAAATGCAAAAGCAGGAACAAACCTGCCTCACTTAGCCTCAGGCAAGAACATGGGTATTTGAAATTCACAGATAATCCCCAAACCTTGCTTCAGCCTGCAGCTTTGACCTCTTTTCTGGTCCAGGCGGTCACCCCAAAGAAAAGCCACCTTTATTCGGGACTCATGTGTTCTGCTCGTGGGAAGAATCAGAACAAGGCAGGGGAGCTGGAGAGCGAAGGGGGTAGAAGGTAGGGTCTGGACGTTCTGCAGAAAGCTGGGCTCTGGAGTTGGGGCAGCTCCACTGGGGCCAAGTACCCGCCAAGCTGGCGAGTGTGATTGTCTCTATTCTCTTTCACAAAGGTGCCCAGGAACCCTGAAGAAGGAGCTCCAGGAGCACACATGTCAAAGGGTCGAAGCTCTGCTGGAGGCTTCTCCCTTAAGTAAGACACTTCAGCGCCACTCGCCTGGAAGAACTTGCACTTGTGCAGAAGGTATCTCAGGAAAGATTGCACGGAGCTTTGCTTTGCTTCTGCTTCCAAGTCTGTTTCATCTCTCTCTTCAAGAGAAAAGCTCTGGTCAGTAGTGGGAAGCTGTGAATACCTGAGGGGGGGCTTTAGCTGCTGCCATAGGATGCGCACTCCTCCTTAAAAATTGTCAGGGGTTGGGGCGCCTTGGGTGGCTCAGTCGGTTGAGCATCTGACTTCGGCTCAGGTCATGATCTCACAGTTTGTGGGTTCGAGCGGGCTCTGTGCTGACAGAGCTCGGAGCCTGGAGTCTGCTTCGGATTCTGTGTCTCCCTCCTCTCTCTACCCCTCCTCCCCCACTCATAAATAAATACACATTAAAAAATATTTTTAATTAAAAAAAATCTCCGTCTGGGGCTCCAGGTGAGCCCTGGGGTGAATCTCAGATACTGAGTACAGCAAGAAAAACAGGAGAATAAAACCTGGGACTCACGCAATCCTCTTTGGGCAGAACCTGTCCTGCAATCACCCTGGTTCAAGCCCCCCTGGAGGAGCCAAGTTCTCAGGAGAAGGCCCGGCCCCATGACACAGCAAGGTCTGTGGTTCCCTTTGGAGAGGGAGGCCTGGTCGTCCTTGGATGTTTGGATCCTTCCTTCTTTCCCCTTTGATTTTTGGCTACTCCTGGGAATCAAATTCTTCACTCAACTGTTAGGGACTGAATTGTGCCCCCCGAACCTCATCTGTATGTTGAAGGCCTAACCCTTAATGTGACTCTATAGAGAAGGGCTTTTAGGGAGGCAATTAAGGTTAAAAGAGGCCATAAAGATGGGGCCTTAATCCAACATAACAAGTGTCCTTATAAGAAGAGGAAGAGCAGGGTGCTTGGGTGGCTCAGTTCGTTGAGCACCCAACTGCAGCTCAGGTCATAATCTCATGGTTTGTGGGTGTGAGCCCCACATCGGGCTCTATGCTGACAGCTTAGAGCCAGGAGCCTGCTTCATATTCTGTGTCTCCCTCTCTCTCTCTGCCCCTCCCACACTCTCTCTCTCAATAATAAACATTTAAAAAGTTAATAAATAATAAGATACAGGAAAATGCACACAGAGGAAAGACCTAGGAGAAGACAGCCATAGAGCAGTGGTGGACAGAGGTCTCACCAGAAACCAGCCCTGATGGCACCTTTGTCTTGAACTCCAGCCTCCAGAACTGTGAGAAAAATCACTGTTTGTTGTTTAAGTCACCCAGTCTGTGATAGTCTATATGACAGCCTGAGCAGACCAATATACCTTCCGTACCCCATTCTGCCCCTAGGCACCTTGGTGTCTTCCTGGGGAGGAGAAGGAGTCATTCTGGTTCTAGTAACCACCAAAAATCAGTGTGGAGGACAGAAATATCATACACCAGTTTAGAGAGCAGTGTGGCCTACTGGTTAAGGACATGAGCTATGGCCCATGGGAAGGTTAATTTTCCTTCCTGTCACATGGGATGATAACTGTTCCTTAGCACAGAGCAGTAGTAAAAATAAAGTTAAATAACAACACAGAGTAGGCACTTAACAAAATGAGATCTGTTGTGTTTATTATATTTGATTGGCCCTACCAGTGCTATACAGTATGACCTTGGGTCTGGTTTCTCCACGTGTAAATAAGGAAGGTAGATGCTTGCCATCTACCAAGTATGGTGAGAGTTTGAAAAGAGGCAAAGCTAAGGAGGAGTCAAGGGAGAAAAATGCCTCAGACATCCAAAATGGGGTCTGTCTATCATCATTATCACCATCATTGTCATCACCATCACCACCGCCACCACCACCACACCTGCTATGCTACTTCTCCGTAGGAGTGAGAGCTGGCAGTCATGCCTTGAGATTTCCACCCTGTGTTCTGGCTCTTGCTCCTCTGGCAGACTCCCAGGTATGGTCAGGTGGAGGTGTGAGGTCCTGTTGCCTGCTAACATAGCCCCTGGCAGACACAGAACCCCTCCTTCCCCATCATTCCTGTGCCACCTGGCTTCCACAGTACAAACTGCAGTTGGGGGGGGGGGCACACAGGAAAACCGAGTGAGTCACTGTTGCACCTTCCCCCTACCATCCCGGCCAGGCCCTGGCCCGATGGCCATAGGAAGGGAGTGCCCTCACCTCTGTCCCTCTGAGGATACATGAGGTGGGGGCAGGGGACAGTGGAGAAGGTATAGGGCGCCCTCAGAACATAGCCACCATCCAAATATAAGCCGCATTGATGGGAACTTGAGTGACATTGAGTGACAAGCCTGCCCTCTCCATCCCCCCACCTCAGCAGGGCTCTGGGAAAAGACGATGGCCAGCCGCTGGCAGCCCAGAGAGCCATCCTGGGTGGTCAGCTGTTCGCAGCCCAGCCCTTTGCTCCTTTCCTGATAATCCTTCTACCCACCTGGCTGCTGAGGTACCATGCCAGTCTCAAGACGAGCAGGCTTCTCAGACATCTCCAGATGACTCGCTGGCTAGTGGAACAGACTGGAACATGAGGCCTTTGGGGGTCCCAGGTGCCCCTGAAATCCAGGATCGAGATCTGGACTGGCTTTGTCTCCAGAAGCCAGTGACACTCCCTTCCTCTCTACCAGAAACTCTGTGAGGCCCAGGACAGAGGAAATCAAGAGCATGCTTGGAAGGAGATTGAGAATATTCTGGAATGAATGCATTCTCCGGGGCCGGGGTCAGCTCCCCATAAAGGCCTTCACATATCCCTCCTTTTCTTCCTCAACTCCTCTCAAAACAAAACAAAACAAAACAAAAAAACAAGAAAAAGAAAAAGAAAAATGGTGAGAAGCACGATAAAATCAGCGGGTGACACTGCTATTAGTCCCGGGACGCCCGCACACAGAACAATTTAAAGAGCTGGTAAAGCAGCACACATGAGAAGCGTTATTTCTGAGTGGGGACAAAGCACTCAATACTACCAGGATGAGTGAGGCCCCCACTCGCTGCCCTCCGCCCTCTCTGCTGTTTACAGTAAAACTTCATCACAAGATGCTATTAAGCTTGGCAGTTACTGGAAATGCTACTGTCGCTGTTGACTTCCATAGCCCCAGGAAATTTTATCCAAGACAGAGTGGATTCAACAGAGAGACCCAAACCACCACTTGTTCCTCTTCAGAAAGGAGAAGGTACCCTGGAGAGAGATATTAGCCATTCTTGGGCTGGAGAATGTCGGCTGCCTCCCCCTACTCTGTGGGCTGTAAGGACGGTAATGAAATCAGCAGAGCTGGTGGGATAGATCTCAGAGCAAAATGAAAAGCGGTTTGGCCATTATGAGGAAGGCCAGAGAGCAGAGTCCAACCTCTCCTATCTGTCTTCTCAGCCACCTTGATGGAGGGAGAGAAATAGCCTATTCTGTGATCTATAAATAAAAAAAAAAAAAGTCATAGGGCCAGCTTGAATTATTTGGGGTAGGGAGGCAACAGGATTCACACTTGCCTGAACGATAGTGACAAGACACAAGGACATACTTACCTGTGTCAGCCACCTACGGCACTTCCCGCTTCCCCTTCCCCAAAGCAGATACAACCTCTGGATATAAGCCACCAAGGGACTTGTTTAAAATTCTCTGTGATTAATTCATGGCATTTATCTTACTTTCATCTGAATTTTAGACGGGAGAAAAAGCTTTGGTGCCTCGCCCAACATCCTGAAGCAAAGCCTTATTCATCTCTATATCTCTGGTGACACATCAAGGCATCACTGAGCACTGGTTGAACGGACGGTGTTGCCCACTGGAGCCGGACGTGGAGGGAGCAGGGGGCTTTCAACAAGGAAACTTGGGGTCGAATCTGGGCTCCATGATTTACTAGCTTTGAAGCATAGATTCAATTTCCTCCTTTGTAATTTGGGGATAATAATGCCCAGGTTAAGAGGCCATGGGGCAGATTAAACGAAATAGAGATGCCGAAATGCTTATTACAGTGGCTGACACATCAATAAATCTTGTTGAATCTAAAACTCAGGGATCAAATACTGACCTCGCCCAGTCCCAGAGAGAAATGCCGACAACCGGAATGGGGCACAGTCAGCAACAGGGATTACCGGCTACAAATCCAGGGTCAGTTGCTGCCGCCTTCCAGCATCTCTGAGCCATTGGTTTCTATTTCTTTCCGCCCACTCCCCAGCTTATGTATACTCAGGGAAAGCTAACGAATTTTAATATCATCCTAAGTTAAACATCATTATGAAAGTAAACCTGCTGGAAAAAATCATATAATGCATCCCAAGGCCAAATGTAAATGGTTTTTAGATTTTCCATTATTTTAGGTTACCTGTGCCCAGGAGGTACTGGGGAGATAACCTAAATTCATGCAGATAATCAAGAACAGATTATACTTCTGGGTGGCCTGCTCATTCTAGAGCCTAAAGCAAAGATCCTCAGCCTGATCCCACTGAGAATCTACCGTTTATGGTCACTCAAGTTAGGGATGGGAAGTGGGCATATGATCCAAATTCCTGGGTGTGATGGCTGCCATCGCTAACTGCTACCCTTAAGCAGTAGAGAGGTCTAGTGTTCTGGAAGTTTCTGAAGAAAAGAATTTGCGTCCCTCCTAAAATTTACATAAATCTGCAGGTGCTACTCTGCCGCAATCTCACAAGAGTAATCTCAACCGGAAATGGGGTGACCAGCATACATCTCTCTCTCTCTCTCTCTCTCTCAGTAATGAGTCACTCTCCAACTTGTATCAGCTATTTGTTCTCTAGATATCAAGTCATGGTTATCATATTGCCCAATGAGGAGTAGTTCCAGAGCCATGTTTCCTACCTGATAATCCAACAGTGGTGATGTTCTCCTTAACTGAGCCAGGGTCCCACCAGCACTGTCGTGGAAACCTGTAGCCTACGCCCTCCAGTTCTGCCCTGTGAATTTTTGCACCTTCAGACAGACATCCTGGATCCAACAACCATCTTTGCTCTTTGCTGATATCACTCCATAGATTATAAACTCGAGAAGGGCAGATTTTTGTCCAATGTACTCACTGACAGATCTCAATATTTACTGACTGAATGTCTTGCCTGTCTCTTTCCCTTATCTCCTGGTTCTTCAGTCTTTGAACACAGGGACTTGTGTTTCATCACTAAAAGACCCAGTCTCTGACTTTGCCCTAAAAAAGGGTGTATGGTATGGTAGAAAGTTTAAGGAATTCACAGGCAAACGTAGATTTAAATCTCACCTATACCACCTTTAAGTTCGACGAACTCCTGGGTAAACTGTTTAATTTTTTGTCTGAGCTTCCTTACCTTTATCTCTAAAATAGGTATAATAGCACTTATAAACTTGTTTAAAGCATTAAATTATATATACAAAGTCCCTAGCAGGATTCCTGGCACATAGATGAGGTTCAGCAAATGTTACTCTCTTCTTCACTGTCCCTCATACAGAGATGTCGTGGAGAGTCAGTGGATAACTTAGATAACAAGCCTTGCATATTTTGATGCCTAATAAATGCTAGCTTCATTGTCCCTATGTTCGTTCAGTCATGAAAGAAAACATTCACTGAGCTCCATGATGTGCCAACTTGGCGCATAGTGCTGGAGATACGGAGCCAATAAGACTAGGCACTTCCCCCAAAGAACTCATGCCTGGGGGGAATAGAGGAGACAAGTCAGCAGATAACTATATAAAACTAGGTAAGAGTGACAGTAAAAAAATGCACAGGGTACGTGGGGGTCCTGAAGAGGGTACCTACCTTTGACCATCTGACCACCTGTGCACGAATTCCTGAGCTGTCTCAGCCAGCTGGGACTCAGCCCTGACTGTGGCAATGGCGCCCATGATTGATAATAATTGGCCCTGTTGAGCCCCCAGCTTAAATCTCAGGTCACAGATCTGTAGGATATTAGAATATGGAGTTTTCCAAAGCCCAATGAGCAGACCACTCGAGTAAACCAGTCCCCTTATTTCTACTGTTCCCCTAGCCCTTCAGGTGACAGTAGGGCCTGCTGCCAACCCCTCTCTTCCTTCCTTCACCCACTCCTGTTGCAGGAAAGAGGCTTAAAAAAAAAAGCCTCCAGTATTATTTTGTGTGCGAAGGGAAAGGAATATAACACTTCCTATGTGACTGCTTTTGTGCCAGGAACCCTACTGGACATTTCACCCGCACGGTCGCTCTGTAGGACAGGTAAGTATTGGTTTGCCCATTCCACAGATATGGAAATAGAGAGTATAAATACTTGTTTATGATTACAAAGTTACCAGGGAAGTCTGGTCTGGTCTCATACAGTTGTGCAGGTTGTCCGGTGGCCACCGGCACTCAGCTGAGAGACTGAATCTCCACCTGTGTTCTGCTCACCAAGATGAGCACCTGGCATGGGGCTGCAGCCACCTGAGAGAAGGAACAACTGTTTCTAGTCACACAGGGGCACAGTCTGCTTGCCTGCCACCACCTACCAGGCTGCACCTGCCTTTCTCTTCTGCAGACCAAGGTGCCATATGGGCCTACAGCAGCCTTGGTTGGGACCCAGATTAATCTGGTTCCCAATTCCAGAGTACAATTGCTCCCCCACAAATCCCTCGGTCCCTCAACACCCTAGCATCTTCACTTTATAGTTGAGGACACGGAGCCACTACGTACTGGGCATTGCCATGTGCCAGTTGTTAGGACAACACTGTAGGCGACAAATGCCCACCACAACACACAAGAAAACGGGCTGAAAATGGCTAAATGGATTGCCTGAAGTTACATAAGTAAGTGTCAGAACAAGGACTTGAACTTAGAATTTTTTGATCCTAGGCACAAATTCTTTCATTATTATGCCAGGCTGTCTGAAGAGAACTATTTGTTAAGTCATAGAGCTATGTAGCAGAACCTAGGGCTAGAGGTGGTCTTCTGATTTGAAATTCAATCAACAATTGTCACTGACTGGTGGGGGACAGTCCCAGTTATCTATTGGCATGTAACAGACCACTCCAAAACAGTGACTTAAAAACAATTCTTGACTTTGCTCAATAGCCTACAGTTTGGGTAGGGCTCGGTTGGGCTGGCTGGTGTCTGTTCCATGTGACTTCAGCAGGGATGACTTGATAGGGGCTGGAGGATTCACTTTTTCTTTTCTTTTCTTTTTGTTTTTAATTTGTTTTGAGAGAGAGGGAGTGAGGGAGGAGCAGAGAGAGAGGGAGAGAATCCCAAGCAGGTTCCACATTTTCAGTGTAGAGCCTAATGTGGGGGCTCAAACCCACAAACCGTGAGATCATGACCTGAGCTGAAATCAAGAGTCAGATGCTCAACCAACCGAGCCACCCAGGAGCCCCTGGAGAATTCACTTCTAAGATAACTGCTGCTTAAGAGGTCAATGAGGGCTGCCATGTAAGGGGCTGGATGCCTCTCCATGTGGACCTCTCCATTGGAGTGGCTTGGGCTTCCTCACAACATGGTAGCCAGGTTCTAAGAACAAGTGTTCTGAAAGACCTACAACGTTTCTTCCCCTCTACTCTCGAAAGTTCCAGAATGCCATTTCTTCTGCATTTCACCCATCAAGAAATCCAGAGGTCAGCCCAGATTCAAGAGGAGAAGAATTAGACGACTCCTCTCAAGAGGAGTAGAAAAGAATGGGCAGGAACCTCATTCACTACAGAGACCTTGGTTCTAGAGAAAGTTATCGCTGACATTTTCCAAAAATAGACTTCATTCAACTGTTACAGCATCAAACTGCCTTGCTACACATACAGTCAAACGCCCAAGCGTGGGACAGGAACCCTCACCCCTGACCTACAGCGAATGTGACAGCCAGGAGGAGCGGAGATGATTCTGAGCCCAAAGCATTAGGGCACATCACAGGCCTGGCTGCCCCTCACGAACTGAAAAAATCACCAGAGCAAAATCAATCCGCACACCATCTGGTCTCCATGCACTCGCTGACTCCAGCCAGGCCCTCCGCCGCTCACTGTCACAGGTACTAAATTCCCCTGGACATGCATGCCCGAGAAAGCCAGGGTTGAAAAATACTAATAAATCCATCTGAACATTGTGCTCTCTTGGGGCTTATCACTATTTCAGTTCTAGTCACAAAAATAACATACTGTAAAAGACTGATTAGTCATCGGATAATTGAGTTCTTAAATGTCAAAAACAATATCGTATGAATATTCAACAGATCATGCTACTGAAACTTACCTGTTCTATCAACAATGACTAACATTTCTCCCCCATTGTTCTTTCCCAGAAATTATGTTAATATGACTTTTCTGAGGTGATGAATGTGGTTCTCTTTAAAACATATTGTCTTACAGGTTAATGCATAATGAGCTGGTTAAAGGAAAATGGCTTGGAGTCATGTTGGATTCGCTTCTCCCTGCATTAGCTTCACTTCCCCTTTCATGGAGAGGGGGCACCGGAATTCCTTCCAGCAATAGACAGACTTCAGACCTCTGCTCCTTGTGAATTCTATTATTTGACTGATTGGTTGGTTGGTCGGTCGCCTAAGATGTGGGGGAGATGCACTCTGTTCGCACAGCTTAAATTTAAGCAAGGACCAAGGTTCAAGTTTTGTTGGCCACTGGTGCATAACCAAATTCCACGGAAAGTTAGACTATGGGAGGCTAAATGTAAGACCTTACCTAGGTTTCTCTACAAACACACACACACACACACACCTCCCATCGGATAAGGGAGGGAGCAGAGTGAACGGCTGTGGCTGGATGAAATTTTCTGAGCCTGCAGTCCAGAGAGGAGGAAACTTTCCCAAGCAGATCCTGCTTTCTGTTAGCCTGGCCTCAGCAGATGCTACAACAGCTGGGGCCAGGAGCAGCTTGGTGGGGTGGGAGCTGTTGTTGGGGGCAGCTTGCAGGCCCTACAGTGTGTCAAGGGCCTTGCTCTTGGTGGGAGCAACAGGGTATGTCGGGCACCAACTGCTCCTCCAGCCAGACGGTCTGCTCCAGAGGCTGTTCTAGCTCTTTCTAGCCAGAAGTGTGAGTGCCTCTGGCTAGAGTCCTTCACTCTCAGCCCCAGCCCAGCCTCAGGCGACTAGCATGTGGACGAAGATGCTCTGGGCTCACTGGCTCAAGGACTTATAATCACGCCTACCATCCTGTATCTCAGCCCTACTTCGTCCCCAGCCCATCTCTGCCCCTGACCTAATCCTGTTACATTACCATCTACCTTATCAACCTTCGAGGACCTCACAATGCTTCTGTTCTCCTCCAGGAGAGCCTTCCTTCCTCTCCAGGCCGTTCTGGCCAACAGTCATCAAAACTTACACAGACGCCAAAAGCATCCTCAAGCGTCACCATGAGGGCTTGCCCCTTCATGTTCCCCGGTCTGTCCCCAGGCACCCTACACTTCCCCCTGCTTCTGTCCTACAGACCCTGGACTCCCTGGCAAATAGAATACTGCAAACCTCCGCTACCAGAAAACACATGGAAAGCCACTTCCTTCCCCTCCTGAGGTTCCAGGAACTCAGAGAAGAGCAAGGAGACTCTAAATAATCATTCGCTCATCCCAGAGCCTCCCTCTGCCTGCTGCCTGGTTTCAAACACATAGGCCCTGCTTTATGCACAGCTGGGCCAGCCCGCCATCGTCTGATATGAAAGCAACTTGACTTGGGGCAGTCCTGCAGGCCATGATGATGGAGTGCTGACCGCGCACAGCCCTCCCTCCAGGCATCAAGGAGGGGGACCGCAGAGCGACTGGACAGAAGACTTCCTGCCCTGGAGGGGCTTACGGGCCACTTTCAGAAGCAGGGCCCCACGGAGAGCTACTGGGAGCAGCTACACAAGCAAACAGGCTTCTCTTGCACCAGGGAGGGGCCGGGGCTCAGCTGCCAACCCACTGGGCCAAAACAGACTGGAAACTCAGCCCGGCCCTAACCCTCGCCAGCCTCATCTTACAAACAGAGGGGTTGAATCTTCTTAAGCATGTTTTTAATTACTGCAAAAATGTTTCATCCTGAGCGGCAGTGTGGTTCCCAGTTACCCACATGCAGATTGATGCTCTCGGTATGAAGCGGTTAGCGCAGACATTTAAAAACAATTAGGATCGTGGTGAGGCGGCGCAGGAGGAGCTCCTTAGGTGGGGGGATGGGAAGTCAGGCGTCGTGCTCACCAGATAACTAAGTTATTTTTACTTTTGATGGAGAGGGAGAGAAATGATTGGTTTATTTAATATTTCCCTTCTGACGTCAGATGGGAGCTCCGGACACACACACACACACGCACACGCATACAAACACACACACATACACACACGCACACACACACATACAAACACACACAAGCAACATTCCCAGATAACCAGACAAATGCACCAGGAGGGCACTGGCAATGAGGAGGACCGCAGAAGGGCGGGTATCTCCCGGTGAGGTCTCTGACACCCAATGAGAACTGGTTCTAGAGGTGTGGGGAGCAGGGCACACAGGCAGGGGCGTGGCACCTGCCTTCAGAAAGTGTCCCCTGGAACCAAGAAAATGCCTGGGGTTGGGGGACTGCCTCTTGGGGAACCAGGTGACACTGGCTGCACCTGCCTTGTGTACTCAGTTAGTGCTAGGTAGGAGGTAAAAACCCCGGGGAACTTCTGAGGGGTGGTGGGTGGAGGAAGGGAAGGGAAAAGGAAGAAAGATGTCTTGCCAGTCTTACTTTGGAGTTCCTTGGTCCTTCATGAGTCATTGCAAGATGTCTCCAAATGCTGGCTGAACATCTGCCCCCGAGTCCCCAGGAGGCAGTGAACTTTGTGTATCTCAGCCAACACCTAGGCTTACTCTGGCCTGCCCATGGGAGGCCTCTGAAGACAGTGTTTGTGGTAACCCACTTTGAGGAGAGAGTTCCAGGAAGTATGCCAGGAGTGGAAGGCAAGGCCCAGAAAGAACTGGGTAACTACAGTCAACAGGCTCCACCTCCGCCTCCATCCTCTGGCCCCTCCTGGGCCTTCTCATCATGCCCCCACCACAGGCTGCTCCCTGAGGTCCATCACACCATGGAAAGAACACAGGCTTTGGAGGCAGCCTGATCAAAGCTCAAAACCTGCCTCAACCACATACCAGCTGGCAGTCTTGGATAGTTACTTGACTTCCCCGAGGTCATTTCACTCCTGTAGATTACAGGCTGTTGGGAAGATTAATTCAGATGACATGGAGTAGGTAGCAATTCTAACAGGAGTGACGCTGGTGTGGGTGGCAATAAAGTTATGTAGATCTCTGTTGTACCCTTGCTGTCCTCACAGATCTGAACGTACCAGCCATAAAAGTCTTCTGAACTTACACGTTCTCTAGGGTCTGTCTCAGGCCAATGGCTCTCAAATCCTTTCTGATCATGACCTAGTAACACAAACAACACACAACAACACACAAAGCTTTGGCAATCTGAAAGCAGTTCTCGGCCCATCTTGGCCCTACATTTTCCCATTTACCGGAGATTTTTCCAAAAATGGTGCTCAAAAATTTCAGGTACATTAGACATGTTAAAGTCTTGTTCTCTGACAATGCCAAAAAATATTATCCCAGTCAATGGGGAGAATGGTAGTATTTTAAATAAGTATCAGTGACAATGTGCCTTCTCAACTCAGCTCTCGGTATATAAGTGAACCACAGACCATGTTCCAGGATTCTAGAAGGCTTCTCGCTGAGTCCTGGGGTGGAAGCAGAGAACTCTTAGCAGAGGGCGTTAAACGACCAGCGGGAGCCAGCCGCAGCCCCTCTGCGGGGGCGGATCCAGGTCCCAGAGCTCCCCAGCGGTCAGCCTGGCTATTTGCAAGCACCCAAGACCCTGGGAGTATTTGGGAGCGCTGATGACTTTGTAATTTGCAGAGACGCTGGTGTCTCCATATGCCGCCGCAGAGTGGGAATGTCTCACAACAAGCATGAGAGAATCGCACCTCGGCGAGGAGTTCAGTAAATTCGTCTGTGAAACATATTTCAATTCCAAAGGCAATTTCCTAATTAGTAACAACACACAAAGCCTTGGCAATCTGAAAGCCGTTCTCTCGGCAGAGCTGGGTCTCCGGCTCACGTCAGCCTGGGAATGAGGTGTTGGCAGCATCCATGGTCCAAGACATGGGCTTCCGAAAACGCGGAGGTCTTGGTTTGGAATCGAGGGGAGGCACACAGGAGCCAGGTCGCTTAGGAGCAAATGAAGCTGTAGATCTTCCTCTCCAGTGGCCCCGGTCTCTTCCAAGCTGAGCTGGGAGCAACGTGGGGTTAGGAGACAGCAGAGCAAATTCACTCACTCAACATTCACCAAAGACTTGCCAAGGGGGGGACCAAGATGGACAAGATTTTCACCCTCCCAGAGCTTAGAGAGGACTAGAAGACACAGAAACTATTGAGTGATTAAGGAGTAGCAGAAAGGGTGGTGACAAGGGTCCTGGCTAGTCTGCAAGGGAGAGGAAGTTTTCTCAGAGGAAAGGATGTGTAAACATAGTGGGATGGACTTGAATTCCAAGGATATCACTGTTTTAGGTGTAAACTGTGGCAAGTTAATCGTACTCTGAGTCTCAGTACCTCCACCTACAAAATGGGCACATAATAACTCCCTCATAAGTTTACTATAAGGATTAGTTGAGACAACGGACTTCAGATGCCTGGCACAAAGTAAGGCACTTAACGGGTGTTCAATAAAAAGCGAACAACCAAAACAACCCTTCCTGCGATGGTTTCAGAAGGCCTGTCAACCGGTGGCTGATGAGATGTGCAGGGAGCACAACTCAATCTCCCACCCTCACCCCCATCCCCACAAGAGCGCCGACGGGCGACACGTTATCCAAGTGGGCTCACGGGGACCCAGCCAGGAATCCCGAAACCTGTTTCTAAAGGGAATCTGCAGCACCTGACAGGTCAAGCGAACAGGAGGGCACCTCATTAGGAAACCTGCCTTATAAGAAAGTCTCTGGATGTCAATCAAGTCCCATCAAGGGTCTTCCACGCGTGGCACTGAGGTCATGAAGGTGGCCACCATGAGGAGGAAGACCCGGCGTGTCTCTGGCACCCAGGCTGCAAGGCTGGAGGCCCTGTCTTTGTAGGAGCAGCAGTGTGCCCCTACCTCTAACTAGGGGTCTGGGAGCCTCAGACTGTGCTCCCAGCGGTACCCGTAACTCAATGGTCTGTATCACCTTCCCTTCCCAAGTTCTCAACCTTCCCATCCCTAAAACGGGAAGAATCTTTTCTGATTTTTTCCCCAATGTCCTATGCGGTTTGTAAACGCCTGAGCGGAAATGTGTGTTAAGCTCTCAAGAAGAAATCCCAAGGAGTGTCACCTGCAACCAATCAGTTCTTCCTTTTCTCCCTGCAAAGCAGACAGCAGAACAGGGACCCCCAGGGACTGAGGCATCCCGTTCTTTCCACCTACGCTCCCAAGCTGTTCCTGGCTCTGCTGCCTTCCCGGGTTGCACCCGAGGCACCTCGGGGACTCACTCTCCTCCTCTTCCTTCATATCTCATGTCATTGCGTCTCCTTTCCCAGGGGCCACACACTCACTCACTGATCCCAGAGCCCCGAGCCCGCTCAAGCTTCTGGCCGCCACCATCAGAGGCCCCGGGCATCTGATTCCTCGCTGCACGGGGCTGCGCACTGATACATTTGTACCACAGGAAGCAGAAAACTAGTTTAACATCTCATTTATTTCATAGATGAGAAAGTAATTCCCTGCTGAATGATTGTCCCGAACCAACAATTCAGAGAGGAGGAATTTACAGTGCTGCCAAGGACCGGGGTGCGTTACTGTAGCGCCGTTATAGAACGGAGCTGAACCTTTTTTCTCTCTCCTGTTAGCCTGAAGAGAAAAGCCATTAAATATGATTAAGGTTAAGAGATTGCTAAAATTACAAACAGCCGCCATTCAATTATTTTGCTCTATAAAATGCAACACAGATTGGAGTTATTTCTCTGAAATGTGTTTTTAGAAAATAACATAACACAACTAATGTGGTTTGATCTAGCAAATCAGGTTCCAGATACCACTTCTAATGCAAAGCTAAAAGGTTCATAATTTAACTCAAAGTTTGTAACTTAAAGTCGTCAGGTGCTTACTTTATAGAAAAGCTTTATAAAGAGAAAAAAATCAATACCATGCCAACTAATATTCTGAAGTCATCTACAGCCTGAGATTCAATCAATTTTATCACCCATTAAAGGGATAGAAAGAAAAATATAAAAATAAAATTCTTAAAGAACCAGCAACAACTTGGTCTAACAGGTCCGTATTTGGGGGAGGGGGAGAGCCCCGGGTTGTGGGGGAGGGGTGTAAGATCTCTCCATTTTGTCGGATGTCATGGAGCCAAAGTTGGGGACTGAGGGTGTTTGTCCACAGGCAAGGCAGCAGGGGAATGGAAAAGAAACTCCTCCAAATCTGTTCAATCCATATGGCTCGAGAGACTATTCCTAGTGGCAGGGAGAAGTCCGTGAAGACAGCCTCTTGCTGCCCCTGGATTTATGGTTCACACAGCAGATGACTTAGTCTCAGCTTAAAAAGAATAAAAGGCTCAACTGCCCTGAAATGAATTTTCTGTCCAGTTTATATTGAATGTTAAAATAATTGGAAATTCAGAAAAACTTCTATGCAGATATATTCGTGGTTGGAGACTTCTGGTTATTATGGTTTATAAAACACAAGAATGATATTACACTCTGCTCACAGACTCTAGTGCAGGACTCACTGTCCCTCTAGACAGAGCATAAGCCATTTACGAGAGTAAACTTTGTACACAAGCTAAACACATAAAGCCATGTATTAGGATTGGACAAAACACTGCAGGCCAAATAGAAGCTAACTAACTGCCATATTCCCGAGGGCAGCTGAGGTGAGCTTCTGCCTTCGTGAACCACACACGGAGGTCTCTCTCAGCGGTTTCACCAACTGAAGCACAGCATTCTCGCACAACTGGTGGCCGACGGGGAACCAGACAGGTTCTGCACTCCCTGGCCATCTAGCCGAGCCTCACTTGTGGTTCGTGGACATGCACAGGCCTCTTCGAGATGGAGCGGAGGCAAGGAGTGTCAGAGGTTTAGGAGACAGAAGGCTCCGGGGAGGAGGGATGGACCTCGTCGTGCATGCTGTCAGGTACGGGGACGAAGTTCTCTGAAGCAGAAACAGAAAAACACTGAGGCCAGAAAAGGATGTTACCTGATTTGTGAATGTAGGCAGATCAAGAGAAGAACAGGACTAAGTATTTTTTCATGAGGAGAGTCTAAAAACCAATGACAAGTGGCCATTGGGACATTGCAGGGACACAAATACCGTCCTCACCCAATATGCTCTGAGCTCCCCATGGGTCCTCACACGCATGCCCTCCGCTCTCGTCTTACAAACTTCTTACGTTTATTCACACTGTTTGTTGAGCACCTACAGTCTACCCTAAGCATCACGTTAGGACCTTAGTTCCTACACCCAAGAAGCTATTTAGTGAGGGAGAGCTACAGATGGACCAATAATTATAAATCAATATGATAAACGCCAGAGATGGGAACAATGTACAAAGGATGATGCCCCTGACTCTCTGGGAGACTCGGGAGAGGTGTCACGGAGAAGGGAGGCGTTCAGCCTGGGCTTGAGGGTGGGGTAATGTTAGCCAGGTAGGGGAGGCAGACCTCGGGAGAAAGGGGAGGGCCTTCCAGGCAGAGGACAGAGGGCATACAGAAGACACCACAAGATGACTGAAAACAGCACGTCCGGGATGGCAGGTCATTCAGCATGGCTGGAAGTCCAGGATAGCAAAGGGAGACTGGCAGAAGATGAGTCCAGAAGGAGAGACCGAAGCCAGATTATGAAGATCCCTGGACACCGCACTAAAGATGATGGAGAGCATCTGGAGGGAGTTTTCAGCAGGGCAGTGACACCATCACGTGTGTGTCTGAGCAAGACAGCCCTGGAGGCAATATGGCAAATTGCAGAGGGTGGGATGAAGGCAGGGAGAACAGGTTGCAAGAGAAGAAGCACTAATCCCCCGGAGAAACCACCGGGGTCTGAGCGAAGTCTGTGGCTGTAGAGACAATCAGGCAGTGACTGATTTAAGAGGCATTTCGACCGTAGACTCTCCAGCACTTGGGTGTTGATTAAATGTGAGCAGTAAAGGAAAAGGAGAATTCAGTTATGAATCTGCAGCAGAGAGAGCCGGCAGGCATCTTGGAAACAAGGGTGTGGGGCTCAGGAGGGAATTCGGGGCCTCACGCGTACTGCCACCTCTACTCGAGGTCCCAGAGAGACAGGGCTGTCCTAAGTCCCGGAGAAGGACAATCGCGGATCCCAGATTCATGGGCACGCGTGACCCTTTGCTGGAGTCAAAGTCCCTAACTCCAAATCAAGACAGAGATCGTGTGAAAGCAGAGAGGAAAAGGAGATGGGAAAGCACAGGTCGCTGTGGCAACCATGCTCTCTGGGCCTCGGTTTCATCTGTAAAGTGAGTCGGTTGTAAGACACAGGGGAGGTACGCTGAATCAAGGGGTGCCATTTTAATGAGGTTACAAGTAAAACCCCTTAAAAGTCCAGAAGCAGAGCAGGGTGTCTGGGGCCCCAAACACCAGAATTAGGGTGATGTGGTTACAGGTTCCCAGCTTCTTCACGACATCGACCCAGGACACTGTGCCGCCAGATGAGTTCAAGGCCATCAGACAGAAAAGGTACCAAATCAAAAACAGGCAGGGAGACGGGTGATGGGGTATTCAACTCCCTGCCACCCGGCGATATTCTGGGCTCTGCTCCGTCCATCTGTAGGTTTCTCCAGAAGCTCTATCCACCTCACCCAGGGCTATGCACTGACTCCTCATCAATTTCTGCCACATTCTGCCCCCTTGGGGACAACTGGAGCTGGAGAAGAGGTCTCAGTTCCTGGGCCCTGCGTTACACGGGAGATGCTCAGACTTTCCGGCAGTAGCAGAAGTCCCGCATGGACCCCGGTAAGGGCTCAGCCATATGTCTACTCTGCCTCTTTAGGCCCTCCTCACTGAGCAGTGGCAAGGTAGGCTTTATGAGATGAGTCCTGACAGTTTTGCAGACTCAGTGTGCTTTCGGCGGGCTTCGGTGGGGCCTGCATAGGAGGTGAGTGGGGGAGCCCGTTGCCAAGGGTCCTGGGCACCCATTCGCCTTTGGCAACCGCACCTGAGCCCAGGGCTCTCTCGGAAGCACGCTATCCACGTTCCTTCCACTCTTCCAGGCTCGGTGAAATATTTTAGGGGAAAAAAAGGACAAAGAAGTGCTACAGCCATAAGTTCGTCGGAACTCCAGTCGGCCACAAGAGACACCTCTCCTGTAAGAAAGTTCTTATTATGCCACAGGCATGCCTGTGCCCGATTTTACTCCAACCCCCAAAACATCACCTCCTGCCAGCCACCCTCCATGACACTCCCGCCTCCACCCACTTACTTGCTTCTCTGCACTTGGCCAACTTGAGCCTGGGACCAACAGCCAGACCCGCGTGGTGGGAGGCAGGACTCACTGCTCCCCAGGAAAGAGAGAAAGGAAAGACGTTCGCACACTGCCAAGGTTTCTGTTGTAGAATGTTGTGGCAGGCGAGGCTGGGGCTCCTTTATATACTTAATCATGTTCCATTTCCAGCTGACACAACTCAACACTTTATGACACAGCACCACTTAATAAGACTCACTATCAACTTAGGAAGGGGGATGATAGGCTGGGGGAGGGAACGATGAGGGAAGAAGCTGAATGGAGAGGATGGAAATGATAGGACTTTTTTAAAAACTAGAACGTCTGTTGTCAGTTTAGATTATAGTCTAAGCAACCAGGGCAGGTCCTCAGGGGTTAGAAGCATCTCCCAGGCAGAGCAGAAGCTTGTGTACAGAGGCAATGAGCTGGAAGAAGCCAGATCGTTTCCTAAGAAAACAGGATAGCTGTGGGCATAGGGTTGGGATGGCATTTGTCCTGGCTTCTGAGAGCGAGAGCGCCCAAGGAAAACAGCGGTTCCCTTTCGCCATTCCTGACCTACCCAGTCATTTCATCGCGGGCAAGGGGAGCATCCTGTCTTGACACAAACATCCACGCCAAATAGTTGCCGGCCTCACACTGGGCAGCCCGGAGAGACTGGTGGCTCTGACAGCGAAAGTTGTTTCTACCTTAGAGACGATCTTAGCCGCCTTGAAGAGAGAGACATTTAGAGTACTTCTAAGGAGGCTTCGACATGGAATCGTGGAATTTTCTCCTTTCGCCCATTGGAAAGGTGGGCACAAAGAAATAAACGGCAATGATGTAACTCTCAGTGACTCAGCCAGGCCCAAACCCGGGTCCGAGTCCTCACGGCACTGCACAACACCTGCAGTGATACCTCGCTGCCTCTGTCGAACGAGGGTGCGTCTGCAAATGACTTCGGAGGTATCCGTTGGCCTATCTGTCCATTTGTCCCTCCCTCTCTCCCTCCCTTCTACAATACGAGGCCCGGTGTGTGCATGGGGTAGAGCAGGGCAGGAGCATAAGATGAATCAGACTACACCCTGCCTGGTTCCCTGCTCTCCTGACTTCCGAGGGCGGAAAGTATCCAGACGTGAAGAATACATCCCAGCCCAACATGCTAAGAGGCAGCGAATGTACACAGCGCTATACAGCGCAGCCTACGGAGTAGGTCAGAAGGATGGGCGTGGAGGGATTTGGGAGGACCTCACTAAAAAAAGGCCCAATTTAAATTTCTCTAATAAACAATAGGCGGTCGTCAGTCGCAGGAGGAAAAGAAGCTATGCTAGGCCGGGAGACCCCCAAATGCTTCAGACGACTCTCTGAGCCTTTGGCTTCAGGTGTCCCATTCTGTTCCGGCTCTTTTGCCCTTTAGAGCATTTCTGGGAGACTCCTCCAAGGGCAATCTCATGGTCGTCCCACGACTGGAAAGCATCCATAGGATTTGGCAATGAAGTGACCATGACGCTACTGCAACACGACGACTAGGTCACATCTACCTGCCACTCGCTCTCATGTCACCACAACTCGCATGTAGTCAAGTCGCCTGTATACAGGTCTTCCCGCCCGTACGGTTGCAAACACCCGGTGTTCCCAGCCCCCGGTGTGTGTGTGTGTGGCGCGTGGCAGAGGCTCAGAGAATACAGTCTACCCAAAGCGTGGGTCCACGGAGGAGCAGAAACTTATTCTCACAGACCGGAGAGCAAATGGAATAAACACCAGGACAGTAAATATTACCCTTTCGATGAAACGTATGGTGGAAGGGAAGAGAGGACAGAGAGGAGGAGAAAGGGGGGATTTTAGAGGGTCTTAAGAGGGGAAACTTTTTCAACTTTGTTCTCAGAAGAGAAGAGTGTCCCTCCAGACAGATTTGGTCCCCCAACCACTCTCCACAGAGCCCAGGGCACATCCTCCCCGCTCCAAAAAACACCTGTTCGAAGGTCTCCGTCCCTCTCTCCATCCAGTGATACCCTCCCCATGAGCTGCCCCGCCCCGCTCCCTGTAAAGCAGCATCCAAGCCCAACCGCCTCAGGCATCAGCCCATCTGCAAAGCCCTTTCTCTGTTGTGCTTGAGCCTGAGCGCCCTGAGCAGGTGCCCGGCGCACAACACCTCAACTCTCCTTCAGGGACAATCTCTGAACTAAGTCACTGGAAGCAGAGCTCAAGGCTCTCAGAGGCCTGAGGCTTCTGGGCAATGAAAGCACTGATCTCTCGGCCCTGGGCGTTACCTCCAGTGACCTCCAGGACGGGCAGCAGTTCCGCCACCTTCACTATCACAAACTGCCTGGCGCACCTGGCTGGCTCAGTTGGTTAAGCATCCAACTTCGGCTTAGGTCATGTTCTCACAGTTCATGAGTTCAAGCACCGTATCAGGCTCTGCACTGACACTGTGGAGCCTGCTTTCTCTCTCAAAAAAAAACAAAAAACAAAAAACAAAAAACAAACAAACAAAAACAAAAAACACTAAAACAAACAAAAATATTGTCTCAAAAAAAAAAAAGAGAGAGAGAGAGAGAGAGAGAGCGTGCTCTAGGAACCAGGGGCTGGATTGGCAGCACCTGCCTGTCCCCTCCCAGACCTTGCCCTGCAGGCTGGCCAGCCCCTCTAACTAGCCGCCACTCCCCTACATGACCAAGAGTGCTTTCCAAGGCACAGGCGAACAGTGCCTTTTCCCTCCTCCTGACTCCAAGAAAAAAATGGACTCTCTGCTCGAGAGCCTGGGAACCATGGTGACTGGCCATAACCAAGCCACAGGAAGAGAGAGGAACTGGTAAAATCTCATAGAGAACGAGAGCTTAAAGCATGGAGCCTTAGCTCCTTGTGTCTGGAACACAAAATGGCCCCAGCAGCAGAAAGTACGCCAATCCTGTCCTGACACTTCTCTGAAAACAGAACCACCACGGTGGAAAATTCTGGTGACCTCGTGCAAATTGAAAAGAGAGTTCACCGATTCTTTTTTCCTAAATGATTTGTTGGAAAACTTGGCTTATAAATGTGCATGGGGGAATGCTGCTGTCTTGGAGGCGAGCATGATGTAATGGATAGAGCACAAACTTCAGAGATCATTCTAGATCAAATTCTTCATCTGTTAGTAGCTGTGTGCCTCGGGGCACGTTCCTTGGTCTCTCATCCCCCAGACTGCTCATACACACAATGAGGGTAATGACAGCATCTCACAGAGTTGTTGAGAGGGTCGGAAATAACGTAGGGGAGGCACCCCACGCTGCGCCTTGGCACACGGCAGGTATCGGCACATCAGACCGTTTATTACAACGAGGGCCTGTGTGAGAGCCGAGAGAAGCAAGCCTGGAGACCAGCGCAACGTGTCACCGCCCCGTGCTGCCTCACCCCTCCATTCCCCAATTTGCCTGCGTGCTCCGGAGGAACGAGACTTGCGGACAGCCTGGGGGTCAGGACCAGGAGCAGCCGCCGAGGACGGTGCAGGAGGGAGGGCATGTCCCCCCGGCTCACCCTTCTCTGCTAACACGACAACGGCAATCAGCTTCTCCTCTTCCCTAACTTGTTTCCATGGTTCCCACCCAGCCTGCCTGTAAAATCTGTCACACTTTTAGCATAATGTGCAGCGAACACCACAGCAAATAGCTCTGTGTCAGCAGTAGGGGCCAGGCCGGGGCCTTCCTCCTGTTTCCCGGGGAGGCTTTTGGCCCGGGGGGCCAGGCTGGGCACCTGAAGCTCGGATCTCCTGTGAGTGCTCCACTCTGCCCAAATTACCTGTGCTCGCCGGGTCCCCTGCACAGGTGGACACATTAGCAGCCTCGCGTGTACACCTGTCAGCTCTCTAATTACACCCTTCCGTGCAAGGCTGGCTGGAGAGTCCCACGCTTTCTGCTGGGCCCCGTGCTCCACGCTGTTGGCAGAGAAGTTACGGGGTGGCCTGCCTGTCTGAGGGTAGCTGCTGCCCCTGGTTTATATTTGCTTTTTGTTTTGTGCGTGTGTGTGTATTCGTCTTTGGTTTTGCTTTTGTTTAAGACAAGCTGGCTTTGGAAGGGAGGACTGAAAACAATGTCAAGCTGAAAGAACACAGACATGAATCCCAAAAACATGACTTTAAAGCTCCCTTGCCTCATTCAGTTGCTGGGTAACCGCGAGCACGTTGTGTAACCTCTCTGGGTCTATAGAAGGGGAGTGACTACAACCCCCACCCCTACGGAGCCGTGACCATCAGATAAGACCGCGTATGAGGAGGTCTATCCTCTCCACAAAGCAATAAATAAAAGTGCATTATTCTTGTGGAACCTTGAATTTTGGACCAAAGACCCAGTTAACTTGAACAACCTGGGATACATCACTTAACCTCTTTTGAGTCTCTGTTTTCTTAATAATAAAACAAGATTGGGAATCTATACCCTGTCTTCTAGAATTGCTGTGAGGACCAGCTACAATTAAAGACAGGAAGTCACTTTGAAAACTATACCGAAGCCACGCCTGCAAGCTGGCCGGGTCCCTGAAGGTGGGCCCGCAGGTAAGAATGGGAGAGGCTTGTGGCTCTAGAAATTTCAACGGCCCCATACTTCGGGCATGTACCACGGAGCTGGGGAGTGGACACCAGGAGGCAGGGGACAGGCGAGCGGTGAAGAGGGTCTCAGCAGGCAGTGCAGAGCCCACATACCACAACAACACGTGCTGAGAGTCTGCCACGCTCCAGAGGACAAACCACGTGTTCCTGGACTTCGTCTCACTTACTCCTCCTGTTAGCCACACGAGGATGAACAGTGCTCCCAATACACAGATAAGAAACTGAGGCCAAGCGGGTACAGAACATCTAATTAATGGCAGAGCTGGGGATCTGCACACACCTCTATCCGATACAAACACCAAATAATAACAACAGCTGCTAACCTGTTCGGAGCGCCTACTGTGTGCAAGGCGTGTTCTGTTGCTTCCCGTGCACTAACCCATCTTGTGCTCTCCTGTAGTGTAGGTATTTTATTGTCTCTATTTTACAGATGGGAAAACCGAGGCACAGACAGTTTAGGTAATTTTCTGAGGATTTCACAGCTAGTAAAACTGCCACACTCTTTAGGTCACCCTTGAATTATGGACATTCCTAATGTCTAAAAAGCCTGATCAGGGAGGAACAGGGGACAAGGATTCTGACTGCCAGATTTGTCACCCCAAAAGGGAAATAGCTCCTTGCTCAGGATCTGATGCCAAAGCTGTGCCCTACCTCCACCCTGCACAGATAAGGGTGTGCGCTTAACCGAGATCTATCATTTTTGGTCATACTACTAATACTACCACCGATTTGCGAGTGATGGTTTTGAGTTACTAAGTCATTACCTCGTTTTATTTGAAAATGGTGACATGGACCTGTGGGTGACAGGGCTACAGGCTAACATGGGATTAGCTTAGGTGTGAGGGCAGGGGGACGATCCGTTTAGCGAATACCTTCTGTTCCATGTCACGGGATCACCTGCGACGGTCCCACCATACACATGAGAACTCTGGGACTCAGGGAGGCGAAGCAGGTAACTGGCCCGAAGTCACCTGACTAGTAAGAGGCAAAGCTAGGATTTGAAGTTGTCGGCAAACATTCCACAAAAGCCTGAGACGTACAACAGAAAGCACCTCTGAGAGCTCTTAGGACACTCACCCCAGAAGATGGAGGGGTGACAGGCTGGGGACGAAGCACGAGGAGAGAGCTAATAACAAGAGAGAGCTAGTATCAAATGCCAGGAGAGGCAGAGAAATCCTTAGCAGAACGTGTAATATCACTTCTAGCAGAGAAGCTACAAATCATTGCCACTGTCTCGAGGGCAGTGTCCCCTCCACTAACACACACGCACACACGCACACACACACACAACTGCTCCCCTGTGGCCCAGACAGAGAATATACCCCACGTGACTCTGAGGGCCCAGTACCCACTAGCGGCCTCACCGGGATGTCACCGCCAGGAGCATCGATCACCAGCTCAGCCCTCATCCTCTGTGACAGCGGGGCAACACTCTTCACTCACCTCCGAGGGGCCTGTCTCTCTCAATGGACTCTGCTGGACAGATACAGAAAGTGAAATCCAGAACAAGGCCTGCGCTGCTCCAGGGATCCCACGTTCTCCAGAAAACATTTCTTAATGCGCTAAATGCCAAAATAGTTCTTCATGCATTTTTTTTTTTTTTTTACTGCAAAAGAGGACCATGGAAAGTACTGCCTGGCAGAAAAAGCACCCCTTCCTAGGCCAGCTGCTGCACAGCCCTGTGCCCTCTGTCATCAGGGACACACCCAGCACGGTAACTGGCCAGGCAGCGTCAACAAAAGCTATGCCTTTGGAATCTAGAAAGCTGGAGTCCAGTCCCAACTTTGCTGCGTGTCCTCAGGCAGTTGACTGCTCCTCTCTGGGCTTCTTTTCCCTCCTCTGCAAAACCAAGAGGTTGATCTAGAAGCCTGTTTGGGCTGTAAGAGTCCATCCCCACAGTCTCCCCCAGAACAGGTCATCTCCCACCGCCCTGCATGGAGTGCAAGGGAGCAGGCGGTGGCGACTAGGAAAGCCTAGCTCTTCCCTGGGGGCTGGAGATCTGAGGTCCCAGGATTCCACAAGCCCCATCGGCAGCTCTGGTAGCAGTGTCAGAGAGCCGCCGTCCTGACTCAGGATACATCCTGCTCCTGCCAGGCTGTCTGGCTCTGAAAGGCATTCTGGAAAGGGCCGTTCCATAGAAGGAGAAGTAAACGAATGAGCTTCTTTGGCTTTCTGCCCCCCTCTCTCTATCAGCTTCTAGTCTACCCTAAGGTGACTACCTCCGAGAGTACACTTCGGGACCCCCCCTGGCCCCGCGACCTGCACTTGGATGATGCTTTGCCTGCAGTGGTGGGGTCCTTGCCTTGCCCATGCCCTGATGGACAATGCCCTTCCTGCAGTGACTAGCCTTTTATCTGACAGGTAATTAGCCATGGAGAAAGCCAATTAAAACAGAGCCCATATTAGTAAGAGGGTACGGGTGTGTATTTAACTACAGACACACAATGAAGTATTTTAAATGGTAAAGAAAACTCTTCTGGTCTGGAGAGCTTGTTTTCATACCCGAGATGGATCCCTCCCAGAAGGGGAGGCACGGAACTCAGTGGGCGAGAAAGACTCAGGATGTAAGTATTTGATTCACTTGTTGTTTTTTTTTTTTTAATTTTTACTTATTTATTTTGAGAGAGAGACAGAGACCCCCTGAGCAGGGCAGATGTAGAGAGAAGAGAGAGAACCCCAAGCAGCATCCGCGTGATCAGCGCAGAGCCTGATGCAGGGCTTGAACTCACAAATCGTGAGATCATGATCTGAGCCGAAATTAAAGAGTTGGACGCTTAATCGACTGAGCCCCCCAGGTGCCCCTTGATTCACTTCTTTAATCTGCATATTATTCAACATCTGTACAGCAGGCTGAGGGTCAGCATCCCTCCTCCTGTGATGCCCATGCAGGGACAGGCCCTGCAGCACCCACAGACCAGGGGGCCCCATTTATTTCTGAGGGCAGTGGGCTGAGGAGAGGCTGTGAGTCCTGGGACAAATCTCACCCGGAGACCAGAAGATGCCTGGGGTTTAAATTCTGTGCCTTGTGCCAGAAGTCTACCCCTTTGCTGGACAAGCCCAGTGTCCCCAAGGACTCGGCTAAGTGCCCCCTCCCGTGAAGCTTCCCTAGCCGCCTAAGCCTTTGCAAGGAACCCAAAGCATGTTTCCACTTAGGAGGTATCCAGAGACAGCTGGGTGGCAAAGCGCATGCCTAGAACCAAAGTGTGTGGATTCAGATCGCTGTCCCGTAGGCATTGGGGCAAGTCACATAACCTCTCCGTGCCTGGCGGTTCTCATCTGCACAATGGGCCGACAGCAACCCCTCATACAGTTGTTCCGAAAACTGGAGTAGCACTGGCACAGGCTATGTGCCTGTCGTCACCGCTTCCCATTCCTGGGAACTTGCCAGCTCTGAGAAGGCAGGAGCCATACGCGTCTCTCTCAAAGCTCCACAAACACTCTCAGGGAACAAAGGACGGACTGGGCGGCGCCCTTTCTCCAAAGTGGACTCCACACAGGCTTCTGGAAGCTCACACCTCACAGGACAGCATGACCTGTGCCTTCACTCGACTCTCCCTCCCTCCCTGCCTCCCTTTCCGGGACAGCGAGCTCCTCCCTCCCACGTTGGTTATATTTAATGCAAAGTGAGGACGAGAAGGAGAAAAGAATAAACAGCTGAGCGTAAATGGCTAGGCGCTGCCGGCCTCTGGGGAGGGAGGCAGAGGCATCAGCCCCTCAGGTGTGGAGCCTGGGAGGTGCTGGCGACATTAAATGCCGATTCCCCCCGGGGCTGGTGGTTACAGCGCCACGGGAACCCACCCCCTGAAGCGCCTGATTGCTTAAGCATCTCTTTGCAAAATGTTTACTTTATTTATTTTTTCCCCATGAATGTTTAATCAGGTACCTTGACGAGGCGCACAGCAGCTCTCTCCAGAGAGCAGCCGGAGGTGGCGTGATCAGCGCTGTTTTCCACGGAGGGCGGCAGAGCACGGCCACTGCCCTGCGCCCTCCCCTGCCTGCTTCCCCCCCCACCCCGCCCCTGTGCCAAGCCCTGGGCGGCCAGCCCCCCGCGGGCAGCAGACTCGAGGTGCGGCCATGGTGATCCCATACGCCCCAAGCTGGTAGTGATCGGGCCGTTTACCCCAGTCTGGGGACCACAGAATCTGGGCCCCACCCCCACCCCACCCCAGGCTCAGAGAGGAGGCAAAGGGACTCTCAGGCAGCCCCCCTCGGTGGACAGCTCGGCCTCCCAGAACCCCAGACCCCTGCGGGGGGAAACCCCGGGCCTGCCCACTGAAGCCCTAAAGTGGCTGAGAAGCTTCCCTTCAGTTTTCCTTCCTTCTTTACCCAGAGCCATGTGCGGAAACAAGGACCAAAATACCCCGTCCTTTCCTCCTGACCCCAGTTCTGGCAGGAAAGGGTCCCAAGGTGGGGCGCCTGGTGGCTCAGTCGGTTGAGCTTCTGATTCTTTATCTCAGGGCTCAGGTCCTGATCTCACAGTTGTGAGTTCGAGCCCAGCGTGGGGCTCTGCTCTGATGGGCCTGCTTGGGATTCTGTCTCTGCTCCTCGCTGCCTCTATCCAGCTTGTGCACTCGCGTGTGCTCTCTCTCTCTCTCTCTCTCTCTCTCTCTCTCAATATAAGAAAATAAACTTTAAAATAATTTAAAAAAAAAAAAAAGGTTTTCCAAGATGACTTGCCATTTTGATGGCCTTGACCTCAGAGGCAGGCAGGGGTCATCTGGGAATCCTAGCTGATGGGCAGCCAATCGTCCTTCCCCCCTGCTCAGTTCCCCACCGGCCCTGAGCTCTGCTTCCGGCTGCTCCCGGATTCCTCCCCCTCCCTTATCCCTGGCCTCCTGGGATTATGGGGAAAGCCATTACCTCAGGATTAAGCTTCAGCTTGATTCTCATCAAAGACTCTGGTCACCGAGTATTTGCTTAACACCAGACCTTTCAGGCCCCATCAAATTTAACAAGGCCTGACAGATTTGGGATTAAACGGAGAAACCCAGACAAATCCATACTTTCATAGGAGGCCCAGTGAGTGCAGCAGGACAAGCAAAACGCGTGAACACGGAGACCCTCAAGTCATGGGGGCGACAGTGGCAAAGGCTGCACTGCCCGGGCAGGCACCCCTCACCTCTGCTCTCAGCCAGCTAGGGGCAGCCCTGACTCAGGACGGGAAGCACAGAGAGGGGGGCTCGAGGGGTGGGAGGACTGAGACCGCCTGGGAGGACTCCACCCTTCAGAGTTCCTGCTCAGGCTCCACCTGAGCCCTGCAGTTGCTCAGAGCCACGGCGCTCTCCCACGGCCTCCCTCGCTCCGCAGTGGGTCTCGACGGCTCTCCCCAGATCTCACCCCTGCAGCAACACACGGCCCCCGGCACCACCCCATTCTCAGCTCTTAGGCATGCCGGACGGAGACTCCGGGACGGCAGACCTAAGCGCAGGCTTGCAAATGGATTTCGAAACCCGTTTTGTCGCAGGTGTAACTGAAGAGACAGCACGATGACGGGGAAGGGGTTCAGAGCCGCCAAGCGGCTTCAAATCCAACTGACCAGCTGTATGGCTTTGAGGCAGCTTTAAGCCCCGGTTTCCCCAGCACTACCGTGGGGGCCCATGGCCACTCCCTGCTCTAGAGAACCGTCCGAGGAAGGAGCTCGGAGCAGGGAGGTGGGATTTCCCTCCTGCAGCGTGTGGGAAATTCATGCCAAAGACATCTACCTTCCTTCCTTCCTTCCTCCCTTCTCCTGCTTATTCGGTTATGCAACCAAACCAATTAAAAAATAATAATAAAACGCCTCCGCCTCTTGCCTCCTCATTACTGTTTCTACGAGAAGCAGGCACATTGCACCTCCGCCCCTCCCATCCTAAAAGGTGCAGAGTCGGGTGAAAATTATACCCAACCAACACCGGAGGAGTAGCAATTGTTGCGTTTCTTTGAGGCCTGCTGCCCGATTTCTCTCAGGCTCTCTGCCCAGTTCCTTTTGGCCTTGCCCGGCTGCTAATTTGCCCGCCTCCGAGCGCCTGGCTTGGGCTCAAACTTCATCTTTAAAAGCTGGGGAGATGGATGGGGGGGGGCGGGGGGCGGCGGGCTAGGGAGGCTTCGCTTTAACTTTTATTATAGATACAAAGAAAAACAATGGCTTGTGTTTACT
This sequence comes from Paguma larvata, assembly GCA_030068075.1. Lineage (NCBI taxonomy): Eukaryota > Metazoa > Chordata > Mammalia > Carnivora > Viverridae > Paguma > Paguma larvata. The sequence continues at coordinate 7,811,709 of CM057831.1, forward strand.
GAAAATTAATTTTTTGGAAATTACTTTGTCATTTGTTTTACTCTTCTTAATTAAAATTTACTCGGTGAAGAGAACACCCCATAAATTAACTCAAATGCAACAGCAAATTAATTAGCATTTAGTTACTAGACATTACTCACAGGCCGGACAAATTGTTTTCAGGCTGTCGTCTGCATTTGGCGTCCGGGGACGCAGGCGGGGCTGGCAGGGTCCCGTGGGTTATTTTGGCGAGGGCTCTCCAGTCTTTGCCGAGATTCCTCGGTCACCTGCCCTTCCAGGCACTCAGGAGACCTCGGAGCAAGGTCCCTCTGAACACGGGTCTCGGGATACTCCTTCCCTCCCTGGAAACAATCAGGAAGAAAGGGGTCATCAGGACAGCAAGGCGCTGTTGGTGCAGCCCTGCCTGGGGGCCGGAGGATGGATACGGTGACCTCAGAGGCCCATTTGGCCACAGGGATCCTAGGTTCTATGAGACACAGCTCGTGAAACCAGCGCCAAGCCTTCTTTATCCTTAAGGTATATGAGGGATTCCTGTTGGACCTGCGGAGAGCTCCCAAAGGAAAGAACTAGAAGGCGGCGGTTGCAGGGGGGACCTCATACAAGCTAGAGTAAATCGTTTCTGCTGACAAACCATTTTTATTTCCTGAAAAAAGGGATAAGAGGCTTAGAGCAAGGTGGTTAAGGCCCCGGGGCAGGCCGACCGAATTGGAATCCAGCTCATCTTGCTGCTGTGTGACCTGGGACAAGTTACTTAACCTCTCTCGGCTTCGGTTTCCCTGGATCATAATAATCCCTATCTTTGAGGGCTGCGGGGAAGAAGGAACAAGGGAATGCATGTAAAGCCCTGAGAATGAAACCTGGCACACAGCAGAGCCTTGGGCAGCTCCGGCAAGGTCTGCGAGGATGGCTGAACGAACGTGCAGCCTCCCGGGCCAGATGCGTGCGCTTGAAACCCAACCGGGCCGCTTACCAGTAACCAAACTGCTCTGTGCCTCAGTCTCCTCATCTGCACAGTGGAGACAAAAGGACGGTCTTGTTTTGAGGAATGAATGATTTAATACTTGAAAGTGCTTAGAATAGTACGACAGTGTCTGGCACATAATAAATGCTCAATAAAAGGTTGGTGTTAGGCAGGTCAGGGGCGTGGAACCAAAACCTTATAAGGGGGCCGGTTTCCCCTCAGTTATCCGAGGAAAACCGAGCTCCCAGTGCAGAAGCGGGCTCTTCCTGCGAGAGACTTAGCTCTACACTGTACCAGGCCCTGCAAATGAACAAGCGAGTCAGCCCAGCCCGGCCAGCCAACAGCAGCACCAGCATGGCTAATGCAGCCGGATTCCCTCCTGTCTATGCAGAGCGGCAGCCCCGGAGTCCCCCTTGCTGATCAACAGGAGGGGAGGGCCTGAATTGGGCCCTCGCTGATAAACAATGATGTATGGCAGGCTTCTCCGGCAACGCCACCAAGCTCCTGCAGATTGGGGCTCCTCCGGGGAGGAAGGTGGACCTAGGAGCGACCTGCATCTGTGATCAGAAGAAGGGTGGTTACAAGGAGGCCCCTGACCCACTCTGTCGTCTCCTTCCACTGCCACAGTATCCTTCATCCACCGAGAGAGAGGCCCCTCGGAGGTGGTCTACTGGTAATTCCAACGGCCAGCCATCAAGGACAGGAGCAGGCCGAGGCAGAGACAGCGGAGTTAGCCCAGCAGGCAGGCTGCCCCCACTTCAGCGTCCAGAAGACTGCCAGGACAGCGCCATCTGAAGCAGCAGCTTCACTGAACACCTAGTCAAGAGCAAGGACCCTGGGCCAGATCCCAGACTCGCCCACTAACCTGCCTCGTAGCCCAGAGCGAACTAGTGAGGCCTCAGCGCCTAGGTTTTCCCAGATGTAAAGTAAGAATTACAGCACCTAGCTCACAGGGTTGTGAGAATCATAGGAACGAACACACACCAAGTGCTTACTTAATCCAGGGCTTGGAAGGGAAGCAGCACCGTGTAAGCGCTACTATTATGATTTCTTCCATAGCACACGTGCCGTCCATTCACTTAACACATTCTTATGGAGCACTTATTATGCAGAGAACGAGGTTTTTCGGTGCCGGCAGCGCAAGAACAAGCGAGAAACACAGGCACTCGGCATGGGTTGTCTATTACAAAGCAAAGTGCACCTGGCATTTTCATGCAAATGTGCTGTCCCATCAAATCCCACACTGCCTGTCATTTTACTTCATTCAACAAATATTGGCTGAGCACCTACAGGGCTCTGTATATTAATTTAGTATCCTGCAACATTACTGAACTCATTTATTACTTTGAATAGTTTTTTGGTAGAGTCGTTAGTGTTTTCTATGTACGGTATTATATCATCCACAAATAATGCCAGTTTAACTTCTATCTTACCGATATGTATGCCTTTTCTTTTCTTTTTCTTTCCTGATTGCTTTGGCTAGGAATTCCAGGGCTATGTTGAGTAAAAGTGGCAAGGATAGACATTCTTCTCTTGGTTGTGATCTTAGGGGAAAAGATCATACTCATTGAGAATGATGTTAGCTGTGGGTTCTTATATGTGGCCTTTATTATGCTGAGGTATGTTCCTTCTAAACCCACTTTGTTGTAAGTTTTTATCACGAACTGATGTCGAGTTTTGTCAAATGCTTTTTCTGCGTCTATTGAAATGATCATATGGTTTTCATCTTTTCTTAATCTTGTATTTTACATTTGATTGATTTGTGAATATTGAAATCCTTGTATCCCTAGAATAGATACCATTTGATCTTGGTGAATGATCTTTTTAATGTATTGATAAATGCATTTTGTTAATATTTAGTTCAGGATTTTTACATCTGTGTTCATTGGAGACATTGGCCTGTAGTTTTTTTCTTCTTTGAAATATCTCTGCTTTTTGTATCAGGGTAATGCTGGCCTCACGGAGTGTATTTGGAAGTTTTCCTTCCTTTTCTATTTTTTGGAATAGTTTGAGGAGAATAAGTAGTAACTTTTTAAAGTATTTGGTAGAATTCACCTGTGAATCCATCTGGTCCTGGACTTCAGTTTTTTGGGGAATTTTCTTTTTTATTACTGATTCAATTTCATCACCAGTAATTAGCTGCTCAGACTTTGTATTAATTCTTGATTCGTTTTGGAAGACTGCATATTTATTTTAAGTTGTCCAATTTGTCAGTGTATAAATTTTCATAATATTCTCTTATAATCCTTTGTATTTCCATAGTGTCAGTTATTTTTCTCTTTCATTTCTAATTTTATTTATTTGGGCCCTCTTCCTTTTTTCCTTGATGAATCCAGCTAAAGGTTTATCAATTTCGTGAACCTTTTCAGAGAACCAACTCTTAGTTTTATTGATCTTTTTCTTTTCTTTTTTTTTATAGTCTCTGTTTATTCCTGCTCTGATCTTTCTTACTTACTCCCTTCTACTCATTTTGGGCTTTGTTCTTCTTTCCTACTTCCTTTAGGTCTAAGGTTAGAATGTTTGAGATTTTTCTTATTTCTTCAGGTAGGTATAAATTTCCCTCTTAGAACTGCTTCCATCGCTTCCCAGAGATTTTGCCCCACTGTGTTTCCCCTTCCATTTGTCTCTCTCTTTTTTTTTTTAATTTACTCTCTGATTACTTCATTGACCCATTGGTTCAGTGGCATGTTGTTCAGCTTCCACACGTTTATGGGTTTTTTTTCTTTTAAGTGATTTCTAGTTTTATACTGTTGTAGTCTGAAAAGATATATGATTTCCATCTTCTTAAATGTATTGAGACTTGTTTTATGGCCTAACATGTGGTCTGTCCTGGAAAATATTTCACATACATTTGAAAAGAATGTGGTTTGGTTGTGTTGCGTTGGAATGTTCTGTAAATATGTGTTAAGTCCATCTGGTCTCTTCCATTGATGTTCAAAAGGTGTTAAAGTCCCCTGCTCTTTCTCCCTCTGCACTTGTTAATATTCATTATTCAGGTGCTCCAATGTTGGGCACAGAGACATTTACAATCGTCATACCTTCTTGTTGGATTGGTCCATTTATCATTTTGTCATGCCCTTTTTGTCTCTTACTACAGTCTTTTTTAAAGTCCATTTTGACTGATATCAATATTGCTACCCCAGTTGGTTTTGTTTCTGTTCTTGGTGGCTAAAGTGTCCTGTGGCGTCATAGACTAATAATAACTTGTTGGACTATTAATAGTTAACATTAAGAAGTGCCTGACATTTCACAGTACGCTTACACACTTACTCTTTTATTTGATCTCCAAACCAACACTGTCAGAAAGCCCTTCTTTCCATCCTTGTTTTACAGAGGGAGAAGCAAAAGCTTGGGCAGTTTGGTGACCTGCACCAGGTCGTTCAGCTGGAAAGTGAGGAGCTGGTTCTGCCCATCCACACTCCACTTTCTGTGCTCTCACTCCTATCCAACAGGGCTGCTGTTGCTCTAGCTTGTTTTGGAACACCTCTCCCGGGATTGACTCTAAGTGGATTTTTTTTAAAGCACTATTATTTTCAATGTTTATTTCTTCGTTTTGAGAGGGATAGAGACAGAGAGTGAGTGTGCGGGGGGGGGGGAGGCAGAGAGAGAGAGAGAGGGAATCCCAAGCAGGCTCTGCACTGCCCAGTGTGGGGCTTGAACCCACAAACTGTGAGATCATGACCAGAGCCAAAACCCAGAGTCAGATGCTCAACCAACTGAGCCACCCAGATGCCCCCTGACTGTAAATGATTTTAATAAATAACAGCCCTGGAAAGGGGCTTCCTGCTGTTTCCAGAGAAATCCAGGCCCCCGCTAGTGTTTTTCTTCCCATAGAGCTTCAATAGCTCTCATCCGAAGTGGGAGATTTTTGGAGCTGTCAAGAAGGCAGACAAAGACTGAACCTTAATCTCTTGGGCAGTGACCTCCATTGACTTCTCCCAGTGGAGAGATACAGTTCAGTCCATGGACACTGGTAGAGATCATTGAAGAAGAGGGACGATCCATTGCTGCCCTTAGCAATGACATTTGTATTATCTCCCAGCACTGCTCTGGGGGGACTTGGTGCCAAGACCAGGAAAAGAGTGCCATAAAATATGAAAGAAGGAGCCACATGAAAGACCTATTAACAAGCACTGGCTCCAAGAGAAGCAGAGGACAGAGTGGAGCTAGGTGCAGCACAGGGGATCTTGGCCAATAATTGTTCACATCAGGACTGGATGAGGGTAGACCAGGGCAGACGCCCGCACATGTTTGCAGTCAGAGGGGGTAAGTCAACAGAGAAAAGACCAAGGGTGAGCCCAGGGAAATGACCAGAACCTACAAGTGGGTCTGATGTCAGGGAGTCCTCAAATAGTGAAAGGTAGGTCCTATAGGCAGAGTGGAGCTCAGACCAGATGGGCTGGAAGGAGATGGCCCTTGGACCACACTGTACCTGTGCTCTCCTTCTGAGAGGACCTGTGTACCGATTCTGAAAGTTTTAGAACAGGGGTATTAGAGTTGTCCCTGAAGCATCAATCCTGGTTCAAGGATGGGATGAGGAGCTGGGGAAGGAGTAATACTTGACTGCTAGCGTTGAGGACCGTCCAGGGAACAGAAGAGGAAACAGAAATGACATTCTTTTTGGGAGAGGCACCAGACCCCAAATAAGATGAAGGACCAACCTGATCAAAAGCTACAGTGTGGCAACAATCACAGATGCCAAGAGGCTGGTAAGTCTGGAAACTGGCCCGTTTACCTTTACAAGAAGCCCTCAACGGTCCCTAGGAGAACACCACAACCCAGTAACAGCAGGGTTTGGGAACAGAAATGAAGGGTTTGAGAAGCTGTGAGGGCGGAGAGGAGAAGCAGAAATTTTTTTATGGCTACCTACGGCTTCCGCTCTGTGCTGCTGTGGCCTGGGAACTTAAGGTTATACACGTGCCTGTCATGCAGTCTACTCTCCATTCTTGGAGTGTGGATTCGAGATTTGCAAAGAGTCTGTAGTCTTTGGGAGGCAATCACATTGAATAAAGTGGATGACCAAGATGAGGAATATCATATTTTGGTCAGTAATCACCACTTTTCTTCGTTAACTGTTGCCATGTCTAACAATAAAAACCCTGAGACTCAGAAAAAACTATGTAACTGCACAAGGTGACACACGTCTCTTTTAGAGTTGGCATGCTTGTGTAGCAAGCTCAGGCTTTGAGTTCAGATGACCATTCTGCCCATTTCTGTGCCTACAAAATAAAGACACAAATATCCATCTCACGGCATTGTTCTCCAGGCATAACAAGATGACATATGGAAAAAATTTAGTCCAAAATCAGCCTCATCACTGGCACTAAAGAAATATTAGTTCTCCCCTTCTTCCACCTGAGAGACTTGCCTAAGCAAGGGGTCACATTTTACTCTTTCTGTGTAGTCTGAACACTCTGAAATGCTTCAGAATTTCTACATTACAAGCCTGGTTGAGTGTTTGACCTTCTGGAATGAATTCTGGGTGAATAATGTTATTGATGTCAATGAAATAAATCAACGTTGTCTCTACTTTTGGTCTTGGCTCATACTTCCCGTCATCTGATAGATACTGAAATTCTCCATGACATGCTTGGGCTCTTAGCTTCCGGCTCACAGCAGAAATGGCAACAGTGAACAATAACTAGGCACCTACCACCTAGCACCCAGATCTTCATTTTTAATACCATTCTCTAATAAGAAGAATCAAGGTTCCTGGGAGAAATGACTGATTCTAGGGCTCAGTGCGAGAAATATGTAAGTTGAGCCTGGAGCATCTTATAGTACCAAAAAGGAAGAAAGTGCTCAAAAAACTAAAAGGATGGGCAGGTCGAAGGGACACAGGAGTCAACCTGAAAGAACACGCATTGACCGAAGCTAGAAAAATGTGACCAACAGAATAAATAATATAGCATTTTTCTTAGGACAAAAATACAAAATAAAATCCATGAGTACATACTGTTCTAAATAAATGATTAAGGAAGTAAATGAATGGATAGGTACTAAACAATTATTTGCATCTAATCTTATATAACCCAGCAGGCCTATGCAGTAAGGATCATAATCTTCACTTTCTAGAGCAGGAAACTGAGGCTCAAGGGGTTAATTAACTTATTCAAGGCCACCCTGCTAGTTGTGGAAGAGACTAGAGTTAATGCCAGCCCCCTCTGGTGCTAATGTCTATGTTCGTTTTCAATACCGCACACCATCCCAAGTTAATATTTTATTTCAAAATGTATTATTGCTTTACCTAAAAGGTATTGGAATAAATGCCAAGACTTCATTGTTTCTCTTCATCACTGAAAATGCATAGCAAAAGTTGTGTAAAAACTTTACTCCTGTTCAGATTTCGTTCCAGAATAAATCTGTTCCTGTATCTAATTTTAACTCTTCAGCCATCCTTCTATCTGAATGTGCGAAATCTCTGACCTTTTCAATATTTCCATTGGGCCATTGGACAGCTGCTCCATGTATCACGGTGGACAGCTTGACTTTGGTCTTAAAAATGTGGGTGCCTTCACACAGACTTGCTTCTGGCATTACTCCATCTGCATATGCCACTTCTAATTTGCCAGGACTCTCACCTGCAGATTTATTTGCTGCCATTCGAAATGTGACTTTAAATTTTTGCTCTAAACATCAGCCACTCACCTTCATGTCAATACAGGGCAATCCACTCTCTGACTGCAAAAGCTACTCCCTCAAAGACAGAGTGATCTACTCTATACTGTATCTCAGTTTCAATCAAGGGTCCCCGTCTTCCATAAAACACTCAGAAATGTCATCTCAGCATACTGGATTCACACCACAGTGTGATGCTCAGATCTCTTCATATAATAGCAGGACTCGACTCTCTATCAAAATATAATGTCGCAGTCGCCCCGGGACTCAGTGATATCACTTTTAATAATGTACCCTGAGGAAATAATCGAAACACCAAGATTTAAGCAATGTTCACCGCCTATTATGTGTAATAACCAAAAATCGGAAACCATCCCAATATCAACAATAAGAAAATGGTTAAATAAATCGTAGTGTATAACTACACTGGAATATTACGAAGCCTTTAAAGATCATGTTTTTAAAGCGTATTTGAAGACATGGGAAAATGTTCAGGATACAGAATTATATTTTAAAAAGAGAAAAAAACTATTTTCAAATATATAAAGGGCTGCTAAGTCGAAGAGGGAGTTAACTTATTCTGAGTGGCTCTGGAGGAGAGAGTGAAGTAGTATCAACAAGGGAAGGCCATCTGGAGACGTCCACTCTCACCACTGTTGTTTAACATAGCGTTGGAAGTCCTAGCATCAGCAATCAGACAACAAAATGAAATAAAAGGCATCAGAGTTGGCAAAGAAGAAGTCAAATTTTCACTTTTCACAGATGACGTGATACTCTACATGGAAAATCAGAAAGACTCCACCAAAAGGCTGCTAGAACTGATACATGAATTCAGCAAAGTCGCAGGATACAAAATCAAGGTACAGAAATCAACTGCATTCCTATACACCAATAATGAAGCAAAGAGAGAGAAACCAAGAAATCAGTCCCATTTACAATTGCACCAAGAACGATAAACTATCTAGGAATAAACCTAACCAAAGATGTAAAAGATCTCTATGCTGAAAACTATGGAAAACTTATGAAGAAACTGAAGAAGACACGAAGAAATGGAAAAACATTCCATGCCATGGATTGGAAGAATAAATACTATTAAAATGTCAATACTATCCAAAACAATCTACACATATAATGTAATCCCAATCAGAATTTCACCGGCATTCTTCTCAGAGCTGGAACAGACAATCCTAAAATTTGTATAGAACCACAAAAGACCCCAAATAGCCAAAGCAATGTTGAAGAAGAAAAACAAAATGGGAGGCATCGCAATCCCAGACTTTAGCCTCTACTACAAAGCTGTAATCATCAAGACGGTATGATATTGGCACAGAAGCAGATACATAGACCAATGGAATAGAACAGAGAACCCAGAAATGGACCCGCAAGTATATGGCCAACTAATCTTTGATGAAGCAGGAAAGAGCATCCAATGGAAAAAAGACAGTCTTTTCAGCAAATGGTGCTGGGGGAACTGGACAGCAACATGTAGAAGAACGAAACTAGACCCCTTCTTACACCACTCACAAAAATAAACTCTAAATGGACAAAAGACCTGAATGTGACACAGGAAACCATCGAAACCCTAGAGGAGAAAGCAGGCAATAACCTCTTTGACATCAGCCGCAGCAATTTCTTGCTCAACAATTCTCCAAAGGCAAGGGAATTAAAAGCAGAAGTGAACTACTGGGATCTCATTAAGATAAAAAGCTTCTGCACTGCAAAGGAAACAATCAACAAAACTGAAAGGCAATGGACAGAATGGGAAAAGATACTTGCAAATGACATATGGGAATAAAGGGTTAGATCCAAAATCTATAAAGAACTTACCAAACTCAACACCCAAAAAGCAAATAATCCAGTCAAGAAATGGGCAGAAGAGATGAATAGACACTTTTCCAAAGAAGACATCTAAATAGCCAACAGTCACATGAAAAGATGCTCAACGTCACTCATCATCAGGGAAACACAAATCAAAACCACACTGAGATACCAGCTCACACTGGTCAGAGTGGCTAAAATGAACAAATCAAGAAACAACAGATGCTGGCAAGGATGTGGAGAAACAGGAACCTTCTTGCACTGTCGGTGAGAATGCAAACTGGTGCAACCGCTCTGAAAAACAGTGTGGAGGTTTCTCAAAAAATTAAAAATAGAACTATGCGACAACCCAGAAACAGCACTACTAGGAATTTACCCAAGGGATACAGGAGTGTTGATGCATAGGGGCACATGTACCCCAATGTTTATAGTAACACTTTCAACAACAGCCCAATTATGGAAAGAGCCTAAATATCCATCAACTGACGAATGCATGAAGAAGATGTGGTTTACATAAACAATGCAATGCTACGCGTCAATGAGAAAGAATGAAATCATGCCATTTGTAGCAACGTGGATGGAACTGGAGGGCATTATGCTGAGTGAAATAAGTCAGTCAGAGGAAGACAGATACCAATGCTTTAACTCATATGTGGAACTTGAGGAACTTAACAGAAGACCACGGGGGACGGGAAGGGGAAAATAATAGTTACAAACAGAGAGGGAGGGAGGCAAACCAAAAGAGACTCTTCAATACAGAGAGCAAACTGAGGGTGGATGGGGGGTGGGTAGGGAAGAGGGGAAAATGGGTGATGGGCATGGAGAAGGGCACTTGTTGGGATGAACTGGGTGTTGTATGTAAGCGATGAACCGCGGGAATCCACCCCCAAAACCAAGAGCACACTGTACACACTGTATGTTAGCCAATTTGACAATAAATTACATTAAAAAATAAATAATAGTCACTCGTTATGTCAGTGAATTACACTAAAATAATAAAAATCTCAAAAAAAAAAGAAGAGAAGGCCACCTAGAAACATATTTGGGAGCAATTATAATTTTTCTAATGGTTATAGCTGTCTAAGGGTATAAAACAGGTCCTCGACCGGTCATGATCTTCCTGAGACAAGAGGAATCCAAATTGAGGCTGGGCAACCACCAGATGGGGACATGGCAACGGAGTCCCAGGCAGAATGTGAACTTGGTCCAGATAACCCACGAGGGTCTTTCTTCCCTAATGGTATAACATATTGTCAGAAGCTTTTGTATTCTAACCACGTATCTGAGCATGATCAGTGTTGGAGAAGACGAAAGAGAAGAGGCTCGAAGGGACACGGATCTCCCCACGTGACAGCAGATGGGGCCGGCTTACAGGCTGCCCAGTGTCCTATCTTATTACAGCGTGGTTACTCCCCACGTAGATGACATGGGTCAGTCTTTGGCCCTCCCAAATCAAGAGATTGTTTTCTCTCTCTGAGTGGCCTGTTTTGCATAGGACAACCCTCACATGCAGACACTTTCCTCTTATCCACTTGGAGCCTCTGTGCCTAGAAATATCCTGTTAGTGTAGAGAATTCTGATTGTTTGTTAAAGATTTGCAGTACAGAGTTAGAGACTGAGAGCAGTCTGTGAGGACCTCCACCCTTCCTCAAAAACAGGTTCACCGTGGTGTACCTTATTACGTCATTAGCTGTAGATCAGGATTATGTGATGTAGGTTTAGTTTTAAGGGACTTTAAAAAATACTGGCTTGTGTGGCAACTGAGGATCGGCCTGGGAAAAGGCTGGAGAAGTTCTGTTGTAAATACCTAAATAGAAGAGATTCGTATAAGACAAATTGGAGCCTGAAAAAGTGGTGGGTTGTTTTTTTTTTAATGTTTATTTATTTTTGAGAGACATAGAGGCACAGCGTGAACAGGCGAAGGGCAGAGAGAGAGGGAGACACAGAATCGGAAGCAGGCTCCAGGCTGTGAGCCGTCAGCACAGAGCCTGATGCGGGGCTCGAACTCACAGACCGCGAGATCATGACCTGAGCTGAAGTCAGCCGCCCAACCGACTGAGCCACTCAGGCGCCCCAAAAAGTGGTGTTTTTAAAAGGTCTCAAGATGGGGCACCTCAGTGACTCAGTCGGTTAAGCATCTGACTTTGGCTCAGGTCATGATCTCACGGTTCATGGGTTTGAGCCCCGTATTGAGCTCAAGCTCTCCCAATCTCTCTGCCCCTCCCCTGCTCACTCTGTCTCTCTCAAAAATAAGTAAATGTTAAAATAAATAAAATGTCTAAGGAACATCTAGCACCCAGATCTTGGTTTGTAATACCATTCTCCCATAAAAAGAATCAAGGTTCCCTGGAGAAATGGCTGGTTCTAGGTTTGGGGCAGGAAATAGTGAAGTTGAGCATAGATCATCTTGTAGCACCAGAAGTAAGGATGTTCTCCAAAAACAGAAGGATGAGCAGTCCCGAAGGACATAGGAACCAACCTGAAAGAACTCCCATGGGCCAAAGCTGGAATAATGTGAGCGACAGAATAAACAATATAGCACTGTGTAATAACCCAGTCATAAAATAATGCCGTGATATAAATACTCATGTAAATAAATGATTAAATAAATCAACAAAAGGGGAAGAAGAGACAAACGTGGGCAAAAGAATTCTAAATAATTTGTGTCGACCATCTGCCCTCCATAAGGGATGAGCACCACTCCCCGTGCCTGCAGTGTGGGCTCCAGAGTGACTTCCCTCCCAACAGTGCGGTGTGGAAAAAAGCGTAACTTCACAGTGGATTAACATAACAGACACAACCTCAGCGGGGCGATAGAGTTGACATCAACAGGGACACACTGGGTGTGTGCTAGCAGGGACCCTTCGTAGGACCTGATGAGGGGGACACCTTCACTCGGTAGTCTTCCTTCCGAAACCCTTCCCGACCCCAGTCTAACCATGAGGAAAACGTCAGCAAAATCCTAACTGAGGCACCCTCTACAAAACACCTAGCCAGTCCCCCTCAAAACCATCAAGGACATCGAAGATTTTAAAGAGTCTAAGATAACGCTCCTGCTGAAAGCAGACGAGGTAGACATGCTGACCACATATCATGTGGTCTCCAGGACGGATAAAGGACACTGGTGACAAATAAGGAAATCTGAATAAAATACCCACTTTAGTTAACAATAAGGTATCAATACTGGTTTGTTAATTATGACAAATGTCCAATACTACTGTAAGATATTAACAATAAGGAGAACTGGGATGGGCTATCCAGAACTCTCTGTACTTTCTGCCATTTTTTCTGTGTATCTAACACTACTCTACAATATACACTTTACTTTTTTAAAGTCTAAGGAAGACATGAGAGGATTTGACCTGCGTGAGCGCTTTGTGGAAGGTGACTGAGACTAGATGCTCAGAGGAAGAGACAAATCAGATCGATTTCCCACATTGGGAGGCCAACAAGAACAAAGCAATAGGCCAGGAGAACGGGGACACATTGGGGAGAGCCAGTTCCATCCTGAACCCGGGGTTTCTGCCTGGCTCCTGGGGGAAATGCTCCAGCTTACCCTGTCCTCCGAATCTGAAAGAGCTAGTCTGCCTGGGTGAGGGCAAAGGAAGGCAGAGCCAAGATCAGAGGCTTTGTGGTAGGCAAGACAAAGCTCAACTCTGAAACCCTGCAGTACGCCAGCCGTCTGAAAACCTGCTATTTTCTATAGTCCCAACTCCAGGACCTACTCACCTGGAATAAAGTCGTTCTTTTCATTTTCAACAAATAGCTGAGCAAGTCAATGGCTCAGGCGCCTTCCAACAGAGAAGACGGGGTGTAGACCTGGGGTTGGGAGCAAGGCCACAGGTCCACGAGGCACCTTTGGAGCGACACACGAGCACATCTTCATTTTACGATTGCCAACTCACGTTCCTTGGAAACAGAGAACCTGGAAGTCGAAAGGGAGTGTTTGGCAGAGTCCCTGGCTTCTGCCATTCTGGTGACACTGAGGACTAGAGAGGTCCAAGAAAAAAGAGGCCCCAGAATAAGTGATAGGCTGGGAAGCCAAACGCATCCTTCTCAGCAGTGGGGAAACCAAATTTTTAAAGGACTCTCAGAGCATAGTTTCCTGTGACTTCGAACCCTGTGTGCATGGCCCCCGCCCCCTGGGTTCTGGTCACGAGCAGGTCTGACCCTGCCTCCCCACCCGTAGTTGGCCAGACCTTGGGCCCCCTTCACCCCAGACCTCCTTCCTCCAAGAGGCTTCTCTGGACCCGCTGGCTCTTTGAGCCGGGAGGGTGCCCTCAGGCAGCACCTACTCATTTCTCCCCCTTGCTCACATCCCAAGGAAAAGGAGTAGAGAAAAAAATTATGGGGGGGGTTTCTTATGATTAAAAAATTGTCTGGGCGATGTTTTATGCATGCATCTGTTATGCTAAAATAACCACCCTTTCCAACCAGGCCCACCTGCTGTCTTTTTCAATTTTAAGTATTTCTAAGTAGCAATCAAATCAGTATAATTTGTTCTTTATCTCGGCAAAACCATTGTGAAAGAAAAATGTGACCATTATGTTACATCAGGGAAAAATACAAGCCCTTTATTTTCAGCCTTCTCTATATTCCATCAGATCTCACAGTTGTCATTATGCCAGTTGTATTTAATGTTGTTCAAATGAACAGAGCTTTCTTTAATCACTACAGCCTTCTTTCCCCTAAATGCTTTTTCCAAGGTTATGGTTTCCCGAGATAAATACATAAATACCAATGTTATGAATACGTTAAGGGTATCCAAGAGACAGCTTTCAGGATTTGTAGCAAGAACCCGCTGTCATTGGAGTTACACAATAGCTGGCTGATGTTTTGAGTACGAAGTTACTGGGTATTAGGAGAAGGCCTGATACCCTGCGCGGAGGCGGAAGGCTATTCGGAGCAAATCACAATAGACTACTCGGCAAACGCTGACTTTATAAATCCGGTATCAGGATCCTCGCTGCTAAGAACCAAAGGCAGCAAGTGCAGGGCTGTGAGCACCTGCCCTTTAGAGCTGAGCCACGGCCATCCATCCCGGGGCCTCTGGATCACACCTGTAGGCAGGGTCACTCATGCCGACCTGACACTAAAGGCAGGCAGGTGTGAGGGTGAGCCTTTTAGCAGACGTTACATGGGACGATCCCGAGCTTATAGGAGTCCTGCATTTATTCAGGCAGATGTTTCCTTAGCAAATATTTACTCCTTGCTGAGATGCTGAGAATAATAGCTATCAACAGCTAATACGTTGGAGCACCTGCACCACGCCAAGCATTAAATGTAAAGGAAAGCATGTACCACTCCCCCTAAGGGGTAGATGCTATTATGATCCCCATTTTACAGGTGAGGTAGGTGAGGCACAACAAGGTAGCAGGCAGTCTGCCCAACATCACACACACAGGAAACCGAGATCCATACCCACCAATCTTTACCGAGTCTGCTCCCTGAATCACTACAAAGGAAAAACGTGTACGTATCATTGAAAGTGCTGAAAAAAGAGGGTTTGTTGAATAAAGCATTGTATCCTGCCCTTGAGAAACTTACAATACACAGAGGAACCGTTCATGCAAACAAATAACAGAAATGCAAGATGTGATCTAATGTGTCAAAAGAAAAACATAAACAAATACTTAAGGGGAATGCAGAGGAGGGAGTTATGAATTCCTACCAGGCGCTGGGGGGTGGGCGGAGGGCGGGAGGCGGGGCGGGAGCAGAATGCAGGGAAGAGGGGCGGGGAACCATCACTGGCAAGGGCAGACACGATGGGTCCCCTCTGACGGTCTGTGACCAGGGCAGACTGCAAGACGCCACTACACCTTCTGAGGGCCAGTCAGAGAATAATGGCTATGCTTTTTCACCATCGGGTTTACATCCAGGGTTAAAGGCGAGAATATAAGCAAAATTAATTCATAAATTATAAGTCTTTTATTGATTTTACGCATACGTGGTGGACTGTGAGCTCCTTGAGGGCAGGAAAAACATCTTAATCACTGATGGAATAATCTTTGCTCAGCGTGGTGTCTGACAGGCAACAGGCACTGTTGGCTCATAGAAGGGAGGGAGGAGGATAGGAAAGAAGGAAGGAAAGAAGAGGTTAGAGGGAGATGGGAAGAAGGAAGGGGGAGTGGGGAGAGAGGGAAAGAGGAGGAAATTACTGAAGATGGAAAAAAGGATGCTATGTTAAGCAGGACTTTCCAGAGAAATAAAACCAAAGACATCACGCATACATATATACATACATAGATACAAACGTATATTGAGAGATTTTAAGTCAATGGTTCCTGCATTTGAGACAGCTGGCAAGTCTGAAACCCACAGAGCATGCTGGAAACACAGGCAATAGTCAATGCTGTAGGCTTGAGGCAGAATTTCTTTCTGGGGACAGCAGGGATCTCCATGTTTGCTTATAATGCCTTCAGCTGATTGGACGAGGTCCACCTACATTATGGAGGATAAACTCTGTTACTTAAAGCCAGATGATGGTAGATGTTAACCACGTCTATAAAATACCCTCACAGCAACACCTAGATTAGTCTTTGATGAAATAACTGGCTACTGTAGCCTAGCCAATTTGACACACGAAACTATCACAGACGCCATTCCAAGAGGAGAAACTGATAGAGCGGGGCACAGAGGCAAGGAACAGATGCCCAAGTCAGAAATTAACCTTTGCCTTAGGGATTTGGCCAGGGGTCTGGGAGGGAGGGGGGGGCCGCCGGCTGAAGGCGTCACGGGCAGCTGGAGACCGCCGAAGGAACACGGGTACTCACAGGGGACCTGCTCTCCCACACCCAGTGGGGACGTGGAACTGGTTAGAACTGCAGATTCAGAAGCCCCACTCCTAAACCTCTAAACGGGAACTCCAAGGTGGCCCCAGCCACAGGAACGTGAAGCTCCCAGGTGTTTCAGACATAACCAAGGCGGTCAGGTGGAGCCGAAAGACCACAGCAGGTGCCTTTGGGTAAGAGGGGGAACTCAGGGAAGACCCGGATTTATATAGTAGTCAAGTGCCCGTGGAGAAGTTACTCCCCAGAGACTCGGTTTTCCCATCTACAAAATGGACCTCTCTTGAGTACCCCTAGGGTGGTTATGGAAGTCAAACACTGCATGTAAGGACAAAGCAGAGGACAGCACCTCGAAGGTGCCCGCCGCTGACACGCACGGAACTCACACTAGCCACCCAGCCACAGGTCGGTCCCTGGTGCTGTGGCATCCATGCCAGCCTGCTACCGCAAGGCTCCGGGATGAAGTGCTGGGAGGCCGTCCCGCCCCGACCCTGAACCACAGCCAACCCACTGTGTGCACGGAGCGCACCGGTCCCGGCAGGGCTTTCAGAATCCTCGGCCCAGGTTCCTCTGTGTCACTGCCGGGACAACGGTATAAGCTAGGGAGTACCAGCCCCACCTCTTGGCTCAGGAAATGCCGTGAATTCAAACATGGCCTCTGAGCCTCTGGAAGGTGCCAACCTCTGAGGTTGGGGTTTGGATGCGGTTGCTGCGGCTCGCCGTTTTTGCTGTTTCTATTATACCCAAAATATCACAAATCAGCTCCCTGATCTGCACACCCAGCACGCATGGGAGCATCTATGGGAATCGCGGGCTTTTCCGTGGCTCCAAAAGTCTTGGAAAACTAAAACCAAAACTTATTCCTCGGGTATCCGATGTCCTAGAAAGCAGCAATGCGGAGTGGAAAAGTAGAGGCTTGAGACACGAACATCTTAGGCTGGTCTTACGGTTTCCCACCTCCATGACCTGAGGAAAATGGCAGCATCTCTCTGAGCCTCAGTTTTGCCGTCTGTAAAATGGGGAATATAATATCTGAGTTAACGGGTTGTTAACTCTTCTACAGTTCTTTCCTCGGGCTAAGCAGAGCCACGCGCTGGGAACTGCCCTGACTCTTCCCACCTGCCCCTCAACACACCGCGCGCGCACGCGGACACACTCGTGCCTGCCATTTGGTTGATACCACTTAGATATTAGGATAAAACTCGCAACATTCAAAACGTTACTCTAAGGGAGGGCCGAGATGACGGAGCAGCATGGAACTTTTTTTTTTTTTTTTTTTGCCTTTCTCCTCCCAGAAATACAGCCAGATCAACACGAAACCATCCCACACCTAGAAAACCAATTTGAGGATTAACACAACAATCCGCACAACCTGAACCACGGAACTCAGCAGGTGCCTGGCGCGGAGAGGCGCCCTGGGGGAGAGAGGAGCCACGGAGGACAGGAAGCTGTCTTAGCTCTCAGAGAAAGGATGGGGATGGGGAGAGAGTTCTGGAAAAGCACTCTCCGCAAAATCAGCTGGAGAGAAAGTGGAAAAGTGGAAACAACCACAAAGACCGAACTAAAAAGGGAGAAGGGAGAAAGGAGAGGGTTTCAATTCCACCAAGACTGCATAAACAGGATGAGCGCAGAGTCCGAAACTCCCCGGCTCCATACCTGGTGGTGCTTGGGGAGAAGGGCGAACCTCCAGGAGCAGAGGGACGTCCGCGGGTCTTCAGGACACACCGGGAGAGGTGGTTCCCCTGCTGGGAGGGCTCCCCACAGGCAAAGGTCGCAGCGGATCCTGGAGAACGACCACACTCGCTGGTGCTGGAACAAGGGCCTTAGGGGGAAGCCTGAGGCCAGCTGTGCGAAGCATTCGCCATAATCCCTGAAGCGCTGCTGCTACACGTTCGCGCGAACTTTCCCTGCGGCGGGCTGGCGCCCGGCTGTGGTCTCTGGGTCGCGCCACCCTTCCTCAGTGTCCGCACCCGGCCATTGCTCAGTGAGACCCTCCCATAGAAGGTCCAAGGGATCAAGGCCGCGGTTCCTCGGAAGCGGGGGGTTGGGAAACACAGCCGCATCTGAGATAAAACTCAGGAAGGATGTGCCTCCTGACAGCCCAAGGGCTTGGTCAGAGACAGTATAAAAGTGGGGAGCGGACGGAAGCCAGAGACAAAGGAGGGGTGCGCAATTGCTGGTGGGGTAGAGCACAGACTTCTGACGCTAGAGCTGGATAGCTCGGTGACGTCATTTTCACCCCTCCCGCGCATGCGCATACACGCCCGCACGCGCAATGATCCACCCAGTAAACTAATCAGTGCCACCTAGTGGAGAACAGAGCAATTACACCAAACCCCGCCCAAGTGGGCCAATCGCGCACTAGAGAAACACAAGTCTCTCCGCCTGTTTAGTTTACGAACTATAAACTGCTTCCTAGTTTGACTTCTAGGGGAAACTGGATGTAATTTCAATCGTATTTCATTCTGTTTACTAGTTCAATTTTTTTTCATTTTCTTTTCTTACTTTTCAATAAAGAAAAAATTATTTTAATTTCTGTTTTTATAAAAAAGATTTGTCTTTAATTTTTTCTACTCTTACTTTTTTGTAAAATTTTTAAATTCTATCATACTTTTATCACTTCATTTTATTCTATTTTATCGTATTCATTTTTTTTATTTTCAAACATTTTCCAAGTTTTTTTTTTTCTTTTCTTTCCCTTTTTTCTCTATTCTATCAAGCTTCTTTCAACAACCAGACCAAAACACACCTAGGGGCTACCATCCTTTATTTGATTGTTTGTGATGTTTTTAATTTTTTAATTTTAATTTATTTTATTTTTTATTGTATTAATTCTTTTTATTCCTCTAAGATAAAGAAATGAAGGAATTCACCCCAAAAGAAAGAACAGGAAGAAATGATAGCCAGGGACTAAATCAACACAGATTCAAGCAAGATGTCTGAACCAGAATTTAGAATCACAATAACAAGGATACTAGCTAGGGTTGAAAAAAACATACAATCTCTTTCTGTGGAGATAAAAGAAATAAAATCCAGTCAGGACAAAATTAAAAATGCTATAACTGACATGCAATCTCAAATGGATGCCATGGAGGCAAGGATGGATGCAGCAGGAAAAAACAGAGGGAAACTAAGGCAAAAGAGTATAAGAATTCGAGAACTCATTGACTAATGATGAAGAAACAACATCTGAATCATAGGGGTCCCAGAAGATAAAGAGAAAGAAAAAGAGGTAGAAGGGTTACGTGAGCAAATCATAGCAGAAAACTTTCCTAACCTGGGGAAAGACATAGACATCAAAATCCAGGAAGCACAGAGAGAAGGAAGAAAGGGCTCAGATACACAACCTAACCTTACACCTCAAAGAGCTGGGAAAAGAATAGCAAATAAAACCCAAAACCAGCAGAAGACAGAAAATAATGAAGATTAGAGCAGAAATCAATGTTATCAAAAACAACAACAACAACAAAACAGAACAGATTTAACAAAATTGATAAATCTCTAGACAGTTGATCAAAAAGAAAAAGGAAAGGACCCAAATAAGTAAAATCAACAATGAAAGAGAAGAGGTCACAAGCAACACAACAAACACAAACAATAAGAGAATACTATGAGCAATTGTACACCAATAAAATGGTTAATCTAGAAGAAATGGACAAATTCCTATAAACATGTAAACTACCAAAACTGAAACAAGAAGAATTAGAAAATTTGAACAGACCCATAACCAGTAAAGAAATCAGATTAGTCATCAAAAATCTCCCAAAAAAAAACAAGAGTCCAGGGCCAGTGACTTTCCAGGGCAATTCTACCAAACATTTAAGGAAGAGTTAACACATATTCTTTTGTAGTTGTTCCAAAAAATAGAAATGGAAGGAAAACTTCCAAACTCATTATATAAAGCCAGCATTACCTTGATTACAAAACCAGACAAAGACCCCACTAGAAAGGAGAACTACAGACCAATTTCCCTGATGAACACCATGCAAAAATCCTCGACAAAATGCTAGCCAACTGGATCCAATGGTACAATAAAATAATTATTCACCATGACCAAGTGGAATTTGTACCTAGATGCAGGGCTGGTTCAACATCTGCAAAACAATCAAATGTGATACATCATATCAGTAAAAGAAAGGACAAGAACTACACGATCCTCTCAATAGATGCAGAAAAAGCATTTGACAAAATACAGCATCCTTTCTTGATAAAAACCCTTAAGAATGTAACGATACATGGATCATACCTTAAGATCATAAATGCCACATATGAAAGACCCACCACTAATATCATCCTCAGTGGGGAAAACCTGAGAGTTTCCCCCTGAGGTCAGGAACACGACAGGGATGTCCACTCTCACCACTGTTATTCAACATAGTACTGAAAGTCCTAGCACCAACGATCAGACAACAAAATGAAATAAAAGGCATCAAAATCAGCAAGGATGAAGTCAAACTTTCACTTTTCACAGACGATATGATACTCTATATAGAAAACTCAAGGGATTCTACCAAAAAACTGCAATAACTGATCCATGAATTCAGCAAAGTCGCAGGATATAAAATCAATGCACAGAAATCGGTTGCATTCTTATACACCAATAATAAAGCAACAGAGGAGAAATCAAGAAATCAATACCATTTACAATTACACCAAAAATCATAAAATACCTAGGAATAAATCTAAAGAGGTGAAAAATCTATACACTGAAAACTAGAGAAAGCCTATGAAAGAAATTGAAGAAAACACACACAAAAAGGAAAAATATTCCATGCTCATGGATTGGAAGAACATTGTTAAAATGTCAATATTACCCAAAGCAATCTATATATTTAATGCATCCCTATAAAAATAACACCAGCTTTCTTCACAGAGCTAGAACAAACAGTCCTAAAATTGTGTGGAACCAGAGAAGACCCTGAATAGCCAAAGCAATCCTGAAAAAGAAAACCAAAGCCAGGGACATCACGATCCCTGACTTCAAGGTATATTACAAAGCTGTGATAATCATCAAGACCGTATGGTACTGGCACAAAAACAGACACATAGATCAGTGGAACAGAGAACCCATACATGGACCCACAAATGTATGGCCAACTAATCTTTGACAAAGCAGGGAGGAATATCCAGTGGAAAAAAGACAGTCTCTTTAGCAAATGGTGCTGGGAAACCTGGACAGTGACATACAGAAAAATGAACCTGGACCACTTTCTTATACAATATAGAAAAATAAACTCTAAATGGATAAAAGACCTAAACATAAGACAGGAAGCCATCAAAATCCTCAAGGAAAAAGCAGGCAAAAACTTCTTTGACCTTGGCTGCAGCAACTTTTTACTCAACATGTCTGCGGAGGCAAGGGAAACAAAAGCAAAAATGAACTGTTGGGGCCTCATCAAGATAAAAACTTCTTCACTGCAAAGGAAACAATCAGCAAAACTAAAAGGCACAGATGGAATGGGAGAAGATATATGCACATGACATATTGGCTAAAGGGTTAGTATCCAAAATCTATAAAGAACTTATCAAACTCAACACCCAAAAAACAAATAATCCAGTGGAGAAATGGGCCTAAGACATGAACAGACACTTCTCCAAAGAAGACATCCAGATGGCTAACAGACGCATGAAAAATGCTCAACATCACTCATCATCCGGGAAATACAAATAAAAACCACAGTGAGATACCACCTCACACCTGTCAGAATGGCTAACATGAACAACTCAGGCAACGACAGAGGCTGGCGAGGATGCAGAGAAAGAGGATCTCTTTTGCACTGCTGGTGGGAATGCAGACTGGTGCAGCCACTCTGGAAAACAGTATGGAGGTTCCTCCAAAAATTAAAAATAGAACTACCCTACAACTCAGCAATTGCAATACGAGGTATTTATCCAAGGGATACGGGTGTGCTATTTCGAAGGGGCACATGCACCCCAATGTTTATAGCAGCGCTATCGACAATAGCCAAAGTATGGAAAGGACCCAAATGTCCACCAATGGATGAATGGATAAAGAAGATGTGGTATATCTATACAATGGAGTATTACTCGGCGATCAGAAAGAATGAAATCTTGCCATTCGCAACTACGTGGTTAGAACCAGAGTGTATTATGCTAAGCAAAATTAGCCAGAGAAAGACAAATATCACATGACTTCACTCATATGAGGAATTTAAGATACAAAACAGATGGACCTAAGGAAAGGGAGGCAAAAATAATGAAAAAACAAGGAGGGAGAGAAAACTTAAGAGACTTTTAGATATACAGAACAAACTGAGGGCTGCTGGACAGATTGCGGGTGGGGGGAGAGGCTAAATGGTAAGGGGCATTAGGGGGGACACTTGTTGGGATGAGCACTGGGTGTTATACATAGGGGATAAATCACTGGAATCTACTACTGAAATCATTATAGCACTATATGTTAGCTAGCTTGGATGTAAATTTAAAGATCAATAATTCTAACTGAGCTATGGATGATCCAAAGGTATTTAAACATGGTAAGATTTGCAACATAAAAGAGAGACAGCCTTGGAGACCAAAGTGCTTTGAAGTGTACACATCCAACAAACAGCCCAGCTCCAGCTGGGTCACCTTCGTGAAGTCCTATCACTTCTCTAAACCCCACATTCATCACCCGTAAAATGGTTGGGGGAAGAAATGAGGCAATTATGCACGTGAAACAGCACAAGTACAGATGTTGGCTAATCACGCCAAGTGAGTCTCTGGTTTTAGGAATGTGTGCCTCAAAGGAAGCTTCTAGAAACCCATAGTGTTGCCTGCTGCTCCCTCTGTCCGCAGGAAACCAGGCTGTGAGTTGTGGGGCCCTTCCCAGAGGCCAGTCTGGTGATAGGGAGCGGGAGTGTGCTGCCATGGACAGATAGCTCCAAGACCTCCGAACAAAAGGGAGTTCTCCTACAACCACAGACACCCAAGGTGAGCTGGAAATCCTTCCTGAAGTGAAGAATTTAGCTTGCACACTCCTTTTCCCCTCTCACCCCAACCTCACTCTCCTATACTTTTTAATTCTCCGAGCTACCAAGCAGATGTAAGTGGTATTCTGAAATCCATCTCCAAGGCCAGGAGAGGCTCAGCTCAGAAACTTCTGCCCTTTCTCTTTAGGGACGTGCAGTGTTTTGAGAGGGGCCCTGACTCATCAAAGAGACAGATAGCCTATTTTGTTTCTAGCCCTACTCGCTAAGGCAGGAAAATAGATCAGAGTCTATTTTACAAAGATGTGTAACTGCGCAGGTGAGGACAAAGGGAGTTCTCTCCGTTAATCAGAGAATTCAATTCACCGCCACAGCCCGTTGCCACAAACACTGTGTAACAGAGATGTTAGACCAAGTGATTAAACACTGTCCGGGGGTGGAAGCGGGGAGAGTATTGAGATTCATCTAATTAGAGGATTCTCAAGCTGGGGGGGAATGGTGAGGTCTAATAATAGCTAAGAAGGAGATTCCAGCTTCCCTGAGCCCAACGTATGTCAGGAGCCCTACCAAACCCCTCGGGATGAGCTCCCTCACTCCCAGCAACGACTTGACTTAACTCCCATTTTAAAGATAAGGGAACTGAGGCTGAGAAAGGTGATGGGTTTTGCTAAGGTGACAAAAATGGTAGAGTCACCTCACCTTACATTTTCCGGTTTTATCCACAGTGAGGCAATCTCAGAGTAAAACAGCACATGGCATTCTCCTAATACTGAGTCCTGGGAGTTTATAACTACCGAGTGGATGGCAGTTCTTACAGAATTCATCTTCCGATGTTGCCCCGGTAGAAAGATAGCCCGTTCCAGGTCCTTTGTCCCAATCCCCAGAAGCGACATGGAACCTGGTAGATTCAAGGAAAGAGGGGCAGGGCACCTGGGTGGCTCTGGTGTCTGTCTCTTGATTTCAGTTCAGGTCATGAGCTCACGGTTTGGGAGATCAAGCTCTGCCCCGGGCGGTGCTGACAGCATGGAGCCTGCTTGGGATTCTTTCTCTCCCTCTCCCTCTCCAAATAAACGCACATTAAAGATTTAAAAAAAAATAATAAAGGAAGGGGAACCTGGGTGGCTCAGTCAGTTGAATATCTGACTTCGGCTCAGGTCATGATCTCGCTGCTTGTGGGCTCAAGCCCTGCGTTGGGCTCTGTGCTGACAGCTCTGAGACTGGAGCCTGCTTCACCTTATGTCTCTGTCTCTCTGCCCCTCCCCTGCTTGCACACTCTCAGATATAAAACATTAAAAAAAAAAACATTAAAAAACATACAGGGAACAGGAGCAGAGGAAATGCCACCCGGGAGTGCAGAAAACAGAAAGATGGTCAGCTTCGAGAGGAAAGGTGGGGACCTCTTCATGCTTCTTTCTCCAACCCCTTACCACCCCTTCTCCCGTTCCTGCTTTCCCTAAGATCTGATGCCTCACCCAATTCTAGGAAAGCTCCCTCAGCAACCTCTGGCCGCCCCGGAGAGCCACGCTGGCTCTGGAAAAAATACAAATCTCTAATAAACTTAACAATGCCGGACTTCACTCTTAATACTGGGAAATGGGACTAAAAAGGAAGAAAAGATACTTGGCAAGGTTTTAAAAGGAAGAAAGATACAGTCAAAATGCTTTCTAAATAACGCTTCTTCGATCAGATGCCCTAATGCAGAACTCCCTCCCAAGATGCCTCAGGATGTGAATAATTGAGACTTCGCATTTTTACAATTTCTGAAATAAAAGCATTCAGTATTTATTAGAATATAATAACCTAGTTTAAGTTTTATTTATATTATATAAACATTACACTAGTACATAATAGTATAGGATTATATAAATTATAATAGTTAAATCCCATTATTTTACTATTATAAAAATAACGGTATTTTGCACCAACAAAAACACCAGCACTTTTGTACATAAGCGTAGTATGGTACCCATAATGCTGGAATACCCAAAACCAGTATTACCATCATGAATAATGTTCTTTTTCTGTATCACCTCCCACAAGGCTAGCAAATATTTTTACAGCTTCTTGAGAAGCACTTTTCTTTGTTCATTAGCTCATGTGCTCCTCGCATTAATGGTACGATGAAGCAGGAATTATTTCTATACACATCCTGTACATGGGAAAACAGTCTCGGCATCCTACAGTTTGCAAGAGTCCCAGCCAGGACTCGAACCCAGGTTCAGGAACTCCAGATCCCAAGCTTCGACCCGGTTTCCTCGGTCTGCCATCCTTGCTGTGTATTGACACTCGTTCTCCAACCTGCTCTGTTCTCTGTCAAACATTTCTTCCTTTCCAGGCGGAGAGCGAAGGCGAGCGAAGAGGCAGGCGGCCAGGCTGGCCATGGCAAACGTTCCCCCAGCCCTGGCGGCCATTCAAAGCCTCCAGGTTGCTCCCAGCCAAGGAAGGGGGTGGGGTGTTCCTGCCACTGCCAGAATGGAAAGGTTACAGTCATTTTCCAGGGTAGGGTGATCAATAACATACACAAATAGTCGTTTTTCACTCAGAGGGACCTCTTGACAAGAGCTAGGAGCAGGAGCTGCAGACGCACTGGGAGAGAGCACACATTTCTGTCTTCTGGCCCGGGCTCCCAGCTGCACCCACCAGGAGCCGCACGGGTGGAGGCAGACCGTCACCCCACTAGCGATGCCTCAGGGACAATCAGGCAGAGGGAGGGGTACCGCGGCAGCAGCCTCTAGGGATTCTGCCCGGGGACCCACGGGCGGGGGGCCTGGGATGCAGATGGAAGGTTTGGAGAAGGTGGAAGAAGAAGGTGGCGGCCAGGCCAGTGACAGCGGGATCACAGAAACAGAGCTCCGCAGAGCTCAAGGCAGGGCTGGCTTCATGCGCATCATGTGACCTCTTTGGTCACACAGGGACCCGTGCTCCAAAGAGAGTCCCCAGGCCTGGGGCTTAAGGTTCTGCAGTTGTCCACTGAAATTCTTAGTAATTTCATCTTTGAATTTCGGGTCTGTAGGTGAAGCCTGACAGGACCACAGAGCACAGGCTGGGGCTTGGAGACTCGGCTTAGGTGGTTCTGACCCTCCTACTTCCTGCCTCCCCAGGACAGGTGCCCAGCAGCCCACTTCCCTGAGGGTGCAGGTGCGGGAGGGTCCAGGGAACATGCCCCCCACATGCCCAGTCCCAGGCCCGGACCTCTGTGCCGGTGAAGGTCAGGATCTGGCTCCAAGTATGCCGGGCCCGAGCAGGCATACGCTAAATAGCAAATAAACACCCTGACACATCCAGGGAGAGAAAGAAAAAAAAGCTTTCTTCTTCCTTTTTGAACCAGAAGCCCTCAACTGTGATTTTGCACTTGTCCCTGGAAATTATGTGGCTGACCACTAACAGGCTACATATTACGTGGGGAAAGAGACACAAAGATGTAGCAACATCCCCATTAGCCTGCTGCAACAGAAATGGAACACGGAAGGGATAAAACGTTTTATTCGAGACACTCCTGTGTCCTCCCGCTACGCCCCCCCCCCTTCACCCCAGGCTTCTTTTCTTTATTTCTCTTCCTTCCTTCCTATCAAAGCCAGATCTTGGCTGATCCTATGCTGAAAAAAAATATATAGTTGTTCATACTATAAAGATACTAAAAGATACTATGGATACTCATTCTATACATACTGAAGATATTTCATGCCTTACAGATACTAAAAGATACTATAGATACTCATACTCCGAAGATACCACAGACACTAAAGATATTCATACTTTAAAGATGCTAAAAGGTACAAAAGACTTTGGTAATGACCTTCAGATCTTTACCCCTCTCGGGGAAGCCAGAACAGTTTTGTTGTAAATGATGCTTAACTCAAAGGAGTTACCAGTAGATGGATTTCAAGTACTTCAAAACGTCAATAGGATAATAATGATAATAAATAGCCATGACTTATTGAATGCCTACATTGCCAGATGTCAATAATAAACCTTCTCTCTAACCCTCATATCAACCCCGAAAGGAATGGAGTATCCCCTCTATTTTACAGAGGAAGAAACTTCAGCTCAGAGAGGCATCTTGCCTGTAGTCATGCAACCAGGGAATGATAAAATGGAATTTGAATTCATGTTTTTCTGACTCCACGTAAAGAATTTTCATGCAGCGGGAGAGCATCTTACGGCTCCTATGCGTAAGGACGGTACAGGATTGAAGAAAGAAGCCAAGAGGGCGTTGAGTAAAAGACAGAGCTCTTCCAGGCCTCCAGGGCCAAGCCCGGAGGGTTGCTGAGACAGGAAGAGAGCTGTCTGTGCCACCCTGCGCAGGAAGGGAGGGCAGTCCTGACACTCCTCACCTAAGCTGGCCTCTAGTCATCAAGCTCAATGTGCCTGAAGGACAGTCAACCCAAACCATCCACACTGCTTTGTTTTCAATGTTTTTGTTTTTCACTTTTGAGAGAGTGAGACAGAGGGAGACACAAATCCGAAGCAGGCTCCAGGCTCTGAGCTGTCAGCACAGAGCCAGACATGGGGCTTGAACCCATGAACCACAAGATCGTGACCTGAGCCCAAGTTGGATGCTTCACCAACTGAACTGCCCAGGTGCCCCTCATCCTCACTGCTTCTAATTAAGGTTGCTGGTAGCCCAGGTCATGGAGAATTCATAAATCGTAAACATTTTTTGGAAGTCTCTTTGGGCAAGCACTGTGCTAGGCACTGGTGGGTCAGGATAGAGGAAACATAGGTGGTCCCCAGGCCTCACTGAATTTACTGTCCTGGGAGGGCTGTGGCTTCATAGGAGCTGGACCACAGCCAGATTAAAGAATACATTTTTCACGTTAACCCAACACACCGGACCACAGACAACACACACTGAAAGAAGTTTGAGAGCACCACTAATCCTTACTATAAGCTATTATGTATCCTATTATGTCATCTCTTTCTTTAAAATATTGCTCAGGACCACTGGATTGACTTTAAGACGGACTGATGGGTCACAAGAAAACTTCTAGTAAAGAGCTACAATCAAGTAACTAGTAATGTGCTGGCAAGTTCTCAAGTTTCTGAAGGAACATCCAAAGAAGAGTCCCTCACCCAGACAGAGGAATCAGGGTGGGCTTCCTGAAAGAAAGGACCTCAAAGCTGAAATGTGAATCTAAGAGAGGTAAGCAAGAGCCATACCATGCAGAGATTGTGAAGTTCTGTGAAGGAATTTGGACTTAACCCCACGAGGCATTGAAAGCCACTGATGAATATTCAACAGGGATGGTAGTCCTAAGAACTACTTACGGATACTCTAGTTCTCCTTTTAGGCACGGCTTTGCAAGGCATTTTCCTCTCCCTTTTGAAGTCCCATGGAACCCTGAGACCTGTGTGGTCCAATGAAATAGGAGCCTAAGTGATGTGTGTTATTTTCTGTGGAAGCTTTAAAAGCCGATCAACAGTTGGCCGTGTTTATTTTCTCCTGCCATAGTGACCCTCAAAGTAGAATTCAGCAATTCTAACTGATAGAACAGAAAGTAGCATGAGTCACTGAAGTTAGTGGTGAATGCTAAGAAAAAATACAATCAAGCAGAGAGGTGAGATCTAAGAGCATCCCACGAAGACTTCACTGAAAAGGTAATTTTGACTAAAGAGTTGAAGATGAAGGAGTTAGCCATGCAGATATCTGGAGACGCCATAACAACCAGAAGGAACAGCGAGTGAAAAGGTCCTGAGGTACGTGTGTGTCTGGCATATTTGAGGCAAAACAAAGGCACAAGTTTGGCTAGAGAGAACCAAGAGAAAGAGAGTGACCCAAGAAAATGGGCAACGTTTCCCAGGTCCTCTGACTACGAAGTGTTTACTTCAGGAGACACAAACTCTGGGACTGTGGATCCACAGAACATGCTTTGGGGAAAAAAGTTCCCAGACTTCTTTGGTTCTTAAAAGAGGCAGTGACATGGGTGCATCTTGAGGTCATTATGCTAAGCAAAATAAATCAGATGGAGAGACACATACTGTATGAACTCACTTGTCTGTGGAATCTTAAAAAACAAAAAACAAAAAACAACCCCCCAAAAAAACAAAAAACAAAACAAAAACAACTCCTAGAAAAAGGTATAAGACATGTGGTTACTAGAGGTGGGCGAATGGGGGAAGGGGGTTGGAAGAAGGGGGTCAAAAGGTATGAACTTTCAGTTCTAAGTATTGGGAATAAAATGCGTAATAGTACTACGGTTAATACTGTTTTAGAGCATATTTGGAAGTTGCTCAGAGAGTAGACCCTAGAAGAGCGAGTAGACCCAGAAGTTGTCACAAGGAAACAAATTTGTATCCATATCAAGTAACGGATGCCCGACTTACAGCTGTAATCATTTTGCATTTGCAATACATGTGTCAAGTCACAATGTTGTATACATACTGCAAACTTAATACAGTGTGGTACACCAAGTATGTCTCAAGAAAACTGGAAGAAAGCAGGGGCAAAGAGTCGCTGAAGGGCTTGAAGGAACAGAATATTCTTTATTCCTTGGAGGGGTCCCCAGAAGCTTACCTGCTGGGCTCAGGACTCTTGGGGACTTCTGCAGAAGCAGGATCACCCTGTGGTCAGAGTCGTCAACTGTCAAACCTCCTTCAACTCCCTCCTGAGAAGCGACTTGCTTTAAGCCAACAAGTTGTACTGAGTTGCTGGGATTTTAAATCGCTTCTTTCTAAAAATAGATCTGTTGTGGAGAGTCCCAAAAGATGAAGCTCCTCTCTAACCTCAGGGGGTGGAGCTCCCTCCCTCATGTCCATGGAGCCGGTCTGCCAGCTCTTATCATCAGCAGTAATCTGGGGTCAGGAGGGGTTGCCTGCCTGTTCCCAGCTACGTGGGCTGCTTGCTGATTTCCCGGGGCCCTTGAGAGAAAAACACAAATTTGGCTTTAGAACAGTGCCTGTGTTTATTTATCAGTAATGATCCTTTCCTTAAGATTCTTGGATGTGTGGCTCTCCCCATGGTCCTGAAACCCACCCCATCCCTGATCACTCCCATGTCTGCAACCCAGAGGGTCCAGGAAATCAAGGTCACACTCACCACCCTCCAGCTAAAATTGAAGGGAAAAACAAAACAAAACAAAACAAAAAACCAAAACCAGCTATCATGGTCTTCTCCAGGGTTTCCAGGGAAAAAAAAAAAGGACAGAAAATTTCACCTGTCAGAAGCAATCTGCAGTGACAACTGGGCCCAGATCACCTCTGTTCCCGCGGTCCCTGACTGCGCGGATAACTCCCCACCTTCCACATGGGCTCAGTAGGAAGAGCTGCCTTGTGTCTGTATGAGGGGCTGAGTGTATTTTGACCTTTCTTTGCTGCAAAGTCACACGCTTATTCCCAGGTGGTCTCCTGGTCACAGCAGGGACCTAGAGTAAGAATGCAGGCAGATTGGAGCAACCCCCATCCCCCGCAATGGAAGAGGAGCCATGGAAAAGGAGTAAGGCACACACGCCACCGAGTATCTTAGCCCTTTATCCTCAGGGAGAACGTGAAGTGAGCAGCTGCTAGATCTGAGACTAACTTATGGATTAGACATCGTCTCTGCTTGCTGGTGTAGATACATAGACATATATAGTATATGTCTACATGCGCATATACATACGCATGGATGAATGATAGCGTCTGACTCTTGCAATAATACGTGCATGAAAAGGTAGAGGAAGAGACGGTTAGGGGTAAGGGGATATGCAATGAAGGGAGAAAGTCTGTGCGATGAAAATAACATTTGATTGGGCCTCAGATGACCAGGGGAGGGCATCTCAGGTGGAAGCAGCAGCACGTCCAGGTACTGGGCACCATGGACTGAAGGGGAGTCAGGTAATGAGCTCGTAATTAGCTCTAATCACCCCCAGAAAGGGTAGCTACATCATTCTGTCACTGCCTGCAAGGACCAGTCATCATCACACAGTCACATACACACCTAAGGGAACTCTGTCCAAGGTCCATACCTAGTAGAGGGTCTGCAAATATGAATAACACTCAGTAATAACAAGAAGGATTTACTGAACACCTGGTACCTATAAGAACCCACTGAGCTTTTGAGGCTTATTTTGTAACTTATTCTCCCAATAACCTATGCCATTATTACTCTTCTTATTTTGTAAATAGAAGAACCGAAGTTCAGAGATGAAGTATCCACTGTCAGGAACTCACAAATGAGCCGAGAGGTTGGGACATGTGCTACAAAGAGAAACAGGAATTGATGACAATGACGAACGTTTACTGAGCACTCGCTATGTAATGGCGCTGGGCCAAGGGCTTCATATGCATTCGGCACGAAGTTTTGCAATACCCTATCGAGTGGATGCTGTTATTATACCCATTTTACAGAGAAGAAAACTGAGGCATAGAGAGATTGCCCAACATCACATAGCTAGTCCAACTCTAGAGTCTATAACTTACAAGCCCCTATGCGTCACTCCGATAGTTCACTTCCGCCCACCTGTGCATACCCCATGGGGTGCAGAGAGCAGGGAGGAAGGAACCTGGCTGAGGGAGCACACACTGTTGGCACCACTTGTGAGCATGGCTAAGCTGAGCCTTCTAGGAGGGGTGGGCTTTAGACAGAAGAAAAAAGCTGGGGTGGCTAGGAGTAGGACACAGACCGGTTTTCCTCCAAGCCAGCAGTCTCCAAGAAGCCACTAAGGGCGACAACGATGTCCTTCAAGATGTCGCCCCATCCAGGGTTTGACTGCAGACTTGCAGGCTGGAACGCTTGATTTTCTTAGCTCACCAAGAAAAGAGTCGTATTTCAGGGACTGTATGATATTAACATTTAGCATCTATAAACTTGGAATGTCAGTTTACTTTTTTTTTATCAAGAATTATATGGTCTTGAGACGGAGTAGTTCTGCTCACTTGACTAGCATATCCCCTCGTGAAGAAAGTCAACTCATAATCAGATAACAGCTCATATTTGTCGACTTCTTACTCTGAAATACACACATGAAGAATTACATAAATAAGCAAAACAAACGAGATAAGTACCTCTAATATGTAATGACATCAAACTAAGATGAACCGATGGGTCTATCTCCCCAAGGTTGGTCTAGCCAGTGAGACAGAAATACTTGAAATAGAATGGCGATGCTGCTCGTTTTCATCACCGAAACAGGGATGACCATAATATTGCAAGTCTGTTGCCTCCAACTCTGTCTCCTTTGTATGGTCACTGCCTTGGTGACGCTCTTTTCTTTTTGTATTGTGGCTGAGTAGTGTCACTTCTGATTAACACATGCTTCCCGTAAGTGTGTTAATACATTCAATCAGGTTACTGTCAAGCCTTGCCACCCAGGGAACCATTCTGTCTCCTGAAGGTGACTTTGCAGCGCTCTGCTCTGCACAGATCTTAAAGTTCAGTCCCCGGCGGACAATCCTGGTTCCCTCATCTACGGATTCTCCGCACATGCCTCACTTCAGCCCCCACATACAGGCAACATCAGAAAAAGATACCCAACATATTGGTAAGCAGGGAGTTTCAGTGAAGCGGAAATTTTTACAGGGAAACTAAAACTGGAGACTTGGGTTGGACCACAGAGCACCCAATGCTAAAGTCATCGCTATCAAAAATCACCTCTGAAGTAGTCTACTATTGTGCTGGATACCAAGTGGATCAAAGCCAAGGCCAAGTGTGCGCTTTCTGTCTACCCAGATGCACACACACGCACAGAATATCTGCCCTGTATGGAGCTTTTATTTTCAGAGTAGACATTACCACATCACCTACAGGATCATAAATCCATTTATTCACTTTTAAATTCATTTTTTGTCCTTCACTCTATCTGCACGTATTTATTGGGTGCTTTCCACGGGCAAGGAAATATTCTCCGAATGGCATCTTCGGATCTAACAGTGGCTCTCTCTCTTCCCCCAGCCTTAATACAGAGGAAGAGACTCAGAAGAGGGAGGAGGAGGTACACACTCTGTAACCTGACCAAACCCAGCCCATCCACTCCAAAAGAGGTACTGAATTGGGAAAGAACAGGAACGATAAGACCCTCATTTCCGCTCCATTTCCAAAGCCTGGTTAGGGTTGGAGGGAGTGGGAGAGAAGAAATCTGAGTCCGTTTTGGGATCTGAATTTTAAACTTGACTATGGCTTTCGAATACCAGAGGTGCCCATAAAATTAAAGACTTTGTCTAAGGTGCCCATGGGCAGAAAAAGAACACAGCTGGA
Organism: Paguma larvata; assembly: GCA_030068075.1. Classification (NCBI taxonomy): domain Eukaryota; kingdom Metazoa; phylum Chordata; class Mammalia; order Carnivora; family Viverridae; genus Paguma; species Paguma larvata. Next base: position 7,844,994 of record CM057831.1, read on the forward strand.
AGCGGACGCTGGAAAATAAGAAACTTGAACCCAGTCCATAAGCATAGAGAGGATTCTTTCTTGGTCCAGTTCTCCCCAGCGCGATACCCTGTCTGTGGCTTCTTCTTCACCAGCTCTCACCCGGACCCTGCAGAGGCCTCCTGCCAGGCCCATCTCCACCCACTCTTGCCCCGACCCCAGCCTCTCGCACAGCCAATCTGTTTGGAAAAACCTTGTGATCAAGTTCATCCCCTGCTTAACACCTGTCTCATCCCCATTGTTCTGAACAAAAAGCAGACCGCAAGAGCAGAGTTTATGATTAGAGGGACCTACCTGGAAATCAGATGTGCTGGGTTTAATCCTGGCTTTAATCCTAGCTTTGGGCCCAGTACGTTGCTGCCCGCATCTCTGTGCCTCAGTTTCCTCAGTAAAATGGGGGATCATAACAGGAGCACCTGTTCACGGCACAGTCGCGAGGATCTAACGCGTAGATACGCGTTAAGCTCGTAGAATAGTGCCTGGCTCACAGCGATCACTGCACAGGGTCCCGGGTTGTCATTATCTTAGGGAGCTGGAGATCGGGAGCTTAGTTAACCAAGAGCGGAGCGGGCTGCCAGATAAGAGTGGAGAGGCAGGCTCGTGCCTGGACCCTCACTACCTGGCATGGAGCCGGGCACGTAGGAAGTGTTCAATAAATATTAGTTGGATGGATGGATGGAAGAGATAAAGTCCTCCTCCTCAACAAAGGCTTCTGGCCGAGGCCTCGAGTGCTGCTTGCACAGGACCCCGACACCATCTGTATATCTCCCCTTCCCCAGCTCTGAAGGCCTGTGTGAGGGGCTGCGGTAACTTAGCAACCGGAGCTTCCATAGAGACGAAACGGCACACAATGAAATCAGGCGCCTGGTCCCACCCGGCACTGAGGAGTGGAGTGTTTGTGGACGAACGGGATCCTGTACCAGGCCATCCAGGCCTTGACACCAAGGTCACGAGCAGGCCTGGCCCAAATTCACCTGGGGCTTCCTAGGAGGATGATCTGTAATAGGCAAGATTGTGCTTTCTGGAAGCGTGGGGAACTACAACAGGCTCAGGAAGGTGAACGGACAGGAGACCCTTTGGGACATCCTGAGGCCGGGGGAACAGTGAGAGAACGGGAGACCTTTGGTAGCCCAGGCTCAACGGTGAAGACAGGGAGATTGTGGAGGGGTCCGAACAATCCATACGTCGGCCACCGTGTGAGGTCCTGGACTGGTGGTCAGAGGAGCCCCCAGGACCGTTCACAAGCCACACTTAGACAAGAGGACTCACACGCTATGGCAGGGGAGGCAGGGACAAGTACATGAAGAGAACGGACTGGAATACACAAAATAGGACGCTGCCCACGGAGGGTGTGTCCCTGGGGTGGCAGCGAGGGGACAGGATGCTGGTAACCAGCCCAGAGTGTGTTGTCACTTGGCTGCAAGCTTCAGTCTTTCCATTGTCAAATAAAAGCATGGACTAGAGGAGCCCTCCAAAGCTGTTGGCCGTGACTCCATGCCAATTCCCACCCTGCCCTCCAAAAAGCATGTACTTACTTGTATTCTGTATAAAAAAAAAAAAAAATCCCAAGTTCTGTTTCCCAGCACTCCACTGTCCCCTGGCCAGATCAGTTTTGCAGGTAACTTGTTTGGAAGATACGAGCATTGGTGTATCCTGCTCTCTCATCCTAACCCCCCACCTCTTGCTTCCCAGCCTGCAGGCCCCTATATTCTGCTCAGCAGAGCCAGAGGGGTGTTGAAAGTTGCCCTGAGTGAGAACATGAAGAGGGTAGATCTGGGATTCGATCAAGACGCCTGGAATCTACAGGACACCACACAGGACCCTTGCACCAAGCGCCCGAAGCCACAGCCTATGAGAGGCGGGGGAACAGGGAAGGTCCAGGGGGAGAATCAGACCTGAGATTCCGGCAGGGCCTCTGCCAATCGTGAGAGGCAGGAGCCCGGAGCCGGGCCGATGCTCAGGAAGAGGGAGTAGTTCCGGGCTGACCCTCGAACCTGGCCAACCATCAGCGCAAGAAGAGGAGGGGCCCTTGGGGCAGCTCCAAGACGTGGCAAGCCGGGGTGGGGCAAGGGGTAACTTGGGGAGCACAATTTAGCACGGCTGCAGCGGCAGGGCCCAGCAGGCCTGCCTGCTCTCTTCCCAGTGCTGAGAAACCGGAGCTGGGAAGGGACCTTCCCAGGGAAATGCCTGCCAAAAGGTGGTCACCTGTAATGAGGCAATAAACGGGGTAATTACCGGGTAATTACTGGCCCTCCAAGTGTCTGGGAAACTGCGGGCGAGAGCTTGGCCAACTCAAGGCCTCACGTCTCCCTCGAGCTGGAAGCCCAGCTGAAAATTAGACAGTGTGGATGGGCTAGGGTGAGGCTGCTTTGTCAACAAGCACGTCATCTTTTCTTTCCTCTCTGGCCTTTCCTGCTGCTCTGGCACGCGTTCAAGGCTGTCGGCAAGGGTCTGAGGCCCGGCTTTGTGCTGGGAAATGGGCCTCTGCGGAGATCCACCCCCCACCCCGCATCTGTGACAACCAGAGCCAACCACGCCCCACCAGCTTAGCCCCACTCCACCCTGCTTCCCCCATAGAGCAGAGCACCCCAGCGCTCCAACAGACCCAACTGCCAAGAAGTTCAGGACACGGAACAGAGGTCAACCCCATTGTGTTGCTGCAGACTAGCGACTTGGTGTCAAACACCTGCTTCTTTGCACAAGCCTTCTCCTTTGAGCCCCGGGTCCTAACCCTACAACTCCTTTCTTCCCATTGGCCAACTTGGACTAGTTAACCTGTAAAGTATGGGCATGATTATACACGCAAGTTGTCTACAACTATTAGACTCAACGAGCAAAATGGGTTCACTTGCTGTGGCTGAGGACAGGGTAGAGGTTCGGGGAGAACGTGAAAATGAACACAATCGTTTTTTTTAGTGTCCTTTTATAGACTGCATGTCACTTTGTTAGTTTAGGAGCATTAAAAATGTATAACGTAGAGCTTGTTCTCTTCATAAAATGATCCTCTTTGGCATATTAAAATTTAAAGTATAGTTTATTCAGGCAGTAATTACACTTTTACTAATTGAATTTACCTTTAAATATTTCAAAGTTTTGTAATAAATTGAGCTGCAAGATACTGAGCCTCAAGGTGTTTGTATTCATTGGTGTTTGAGAAATAGGCAAAACCTTGGGAACAAGGAGTCACTAGCGTCGGAATAAAGCGGGAAAAGCTTTTGTTTTCTGGCATTTTCTAGTTACTCTAGGGAGGACAAGAACCTAAGTAAATGGGACCTGGTCCTTCGTATTAATTTAATTTTCACAAAACAAGTAGAAAAAGGCGTTTTCATTTAAAAATAAGGAAAATGGCACTCAGAGAAGCTGAGCAACCCGTCCAAGGTCACTCGGGAATAGCAAAGCTCAGGGTTGTCTTTGGAACCTAAATCCCAAGCACACTCCCGGTCAGAAAGATTCTTGACCAAATGCCCATCAAGGGACAAATAGATTCATAAAATAAGATATATACAAAGAATGGAAAATCATTTAGTCTTAAAGGGAATGAAACTAATACCTAATGCAACATGGATGAAACTTAAAAGCAGTATTCTGAGACTTATCAAACTCAACACCCAAAAAACAAATAATCCAGTGAAGAAATGGGCAAAAGACATGAACGGACACTTCTCCAAAGAAGACATCCAGATGGCTAACAGACACATGAAAAGATGCTCAACATCACTCATCATCAGAGAAATACAAATCAAAACCACAATGAGATACCACCTCACACCTGTCAGAATGGCTGACATGAACAACTCAGGCAACAACAGACGTTGGCGAGGATGTGGAGGAAGAGGATCCCTTTTACACTGTTGGTGGGAATGCAAACTGGCGCAGCCACTCTGGAAAACAGTATGGAGGTTCCTCCAAAAATTAAAAATAAAACTACCCTACGATCCAGCAATTACACTACCAGGTATTTCTCCAAGGGATACAGGGATGCTGTTTCAAAGGGACACATGCAACCCAGAGTTTATGGCAGCACTATCAATAATAGCCAAAGTATGGAAAGAGCCCAAATGTCCATCGATGGGTGAATGGATAAAGATGTGGTATATACATACAATGGAGTATTACTCGGTAATCAAAAAGAGCGAAATCTTGCCATTTGCAACTACGTGGATAGAACTAGAGAGTATTATGCTAAGCGAAATTAGCCAGAGAAAAACAAATATCATATGACTTTACTCATACGAGGACTTTAAGATACAAAGCAGATGAATATAAGGAAAGGGAATGGAAAATAATATAAAAAAAGGGAGGGGGACAAAAACATAAGAGACTCTTAAGTAAGGAGAACAAACAGAGGGTTACGGGAGGGTCTGTGGGAGGGGGGATGGGCTCATTGGGTAAGGGGCATTAAGGAATCTACTCTTGAAATCATTGTTGCACTGTATGCTAACTAACTTGCATGTAAATTTTTTAAAAATTAAAAAAACCAGTGCGATACTTGAAATAGGCTAGATAATAAAAAAATAAGTATTCCAAGATTGCATTTAAGCGAGGTACATGCTTAGATCAGGCGAATGGAATGTTGGCTGCCAGGGCGGGGGCAGTGGATGGGGAGTTTTTGTTTATTGGGGACAGAGCTTCACTTTGGGCTGATGAAAAAGGCGGGCACAACACTGAATTACCGCCACTGAACTGTACATTGAAAAATGGTTAAAATGGTAACCAAGAAAAGATCCCTTGAATATAATTTTTGCTCCCAAGGAATCCATTTTATTTATTCAGCTACGCCTCTCAGCACTTCCTGCTTCTTCCACATCCTGCATTTCCTTTTTGCACACAGAGAACCGAAGCTTTGCCCTGGCTACTGCCAGATTCTGTTACGAACCACCCTAAACCAATTTGATACCTTCTGTAGATAGTTGAGGGCCATGCTCTCATACCCAGGGGGTATGTTACAATAAACAACTTTCAGGCCGGACTCTCTCTCGTGCATACAAATATTTATTAGCAAGCTGGCCTCAAGCAAATAGTCTTACCAATAAACAAAGAAGTTCCAGCCTCCGACCTCTGAGGCCACCGTGACAGCACTTTGCAGGAGGATGCGGCAATATTCGAGTGGTGGGTTAGGAGTCAGGCTTTGAAATTCCGATCAGTGCTATAAACAGCGCTGGTCTAAAATCCTAGGGTGCTATTCCAAAGAGCATACGGTCCTATTGGAATTGGGAAATTTATATACCTTTCCCATATAGGCAGGGTGGGTTCCGGTAGAACATTCTGGCCAACGTACTACATCTTTCAAACTCTACTTTTGCAAAGAAAGCCATTTCTAACATCCATTATGCTAATTAGCAAAGCCTCTGGTGTTGATAAGAGAAAAAGAGCTGAGAATCTTGCTGTAGCCGCCCAGAGAGCGTGGCTTCCGCTTGAGGTCTTTCAAATGTTAACTATCCAACCCTGAAGTATGTATTCCTGATTAAGATTCTTCACGTGGCGACTAATCGCTCCCTAGAATTTTGATCCAAAGGAGATCTCACCGTTAGGGTTGGCAGATAAAACACACACAGCACTTGGGACATACTTCCACCAGGAAGTATTTGGTATTGGTCCGAAATTCACTTTTAACTCTCTGTTCTTCATTTTTATTTGCTAGATTTGGCAACTCTTTTCACACTCTGTACTGTACTGAAGTAGTTTGAAATCAACTACAGAAATACAACCTATACCTTTTGGGGGGAAAAGACATTTTAGTTAAGGTTTCCCTGCTTTGTGAATATTCCCAAGACTGACTTCCCGCGCTGCAGGAGGCTGGCTGGTCGGAGCCTAGGCATCACTACCAGCTACCGGTCTTCACAATTCATGGAAATGAAGGGGCGTTCCTGGTGTCTTTGTGGTCCTTGACTCTCCGTCCTCTGACACCTAAGAACATCGCAGCTGACATTGAGATAAGAAGTCAGCAAGACCCACAAGCAAAAAGTCCTGACTCTCTTTTCTGTATGTGTGCGCAATGGTATTGTCCCCGGATGCAGGGAAGTGTTAGGCTCTTAGGCTCTTACCTGTGAACCCGCACTGCTCATTCTTGGTGGACAGGAATTACAATGATCTGATATTCTAGGTGGTTTCATGTGAAAATCTCTTCCTTGCATAGAGGGATTTAGAATTCACCGGTAGAGGGTGGGTAGGCAGAGGAATAATACAGACAGGATAATAGCACCTTAGCGGAAAGATTTTAATCATTCTAAAATAAAATGAATGTAACTTTTGCCCCTGGAATGAGTTTTATTTTTCAGAATTTTTCTAATTTTAATTTTTATTATGAGGGAGGGAGGTGGGTAACGCTCAGGGCAAAAATTGAAACTTCAAAACCCTCCTCAAAAACCTGAGGAAGGCAAAAGGCAGGGGGGAGACCTGTGCTTGATTAAATGAGTCCTTCCAAATGCCCCAGAGAAAGGAATGGTTAAAAAAAAAAAAAAAGGCAAGGCCCCTGGGTCTGGCCCCGGTACCTCGAGAGCTTCTGGGAAAGGTCACTGAGCAGGTCAGACCCACCACAGGGTGCTCTGGGGGGCCGGGCTCCCACCACCCCCATCCCAGCAGCTGCTGCTTAATAAAAGGTATGATTGCCATGGCAACCTCAGTAACACTTTCAAATAGATGGCCAATTATTATTCACTCATTTACTGTTTATTGTAGCGATGCCAATCACAATGAACTCCAGGAGTGTATTAATGGAGATGTGATCCGAGCCTGGGGCCCCCGAGGGGAATGGCATTGTAATGCCTCATTCATTAGCATAGTGTGTTCTAGGTGGGTGGGCACGCAGCCACTCCCTCCCGGCACAGCCCGGGCGCGTGCTCAGCACACTCACAGGCCCAGCGGCCCGGACACAAACAAGAGGTCACTCACGGCAAGACCCACTCCCCTGCAGGAAGGCCCCAGCACGTGGTCGCATCCTATGACAGACAGGTGGACGGGAAGCTGGCTCAGCCCCAGCCGGTATTTTCAGCAGGAGTTTTATTATTTTTCACCTTCTCTCTGGACCCTTTCCCAATTTCACATTCTATAAGCCAACAGGGCTGCATTGTTAAACCCTGGCCAAGCCATGGGGTGGGGGGTGGGGTGGGAAGGCGGACCAGACTGTTTCCCCAGCCGGAGGACTTTGAATGGAGGTTTCAGGACACAGGGAGGGGAAAATGTAGGTAGGACTCCTTTTATGAAGGCTGTCCCTCTACCCCAAGTGGAGGTCCAGGAAGACAGGTTGGTTTCTTGGACGGATTATGCCAAGCATTCCTGGAAAAGGAAGAAAGAGGGCTAGTTGGGCACAGGGGTCAAGAGGGGGATCTCTGAGATTAATCAAAGAAGAGTATCTCAGAGGGAATGGCTTGTTGCATATCCGCAGAGCCCCAGCAAATTCCCTTCCTATTCCCCAATCTGTTACAGGAGAAATAGAACCGCCACCACCCCCGCTCCAGGTTCACGTAGGTCAGATCATGGGGAGGTCAATGGGACCAGCAGGAACAGAAGACCAGCACATGCTGCTGGTGTGACCCTGGCCCAAGGGAAAGGGTCCACAAGAGTCTCTGCCAAGCTGGTGGGAGGGGACCCCAAGGTCAGATTTCACTTAATTTAAGAAGTAAATAGAGTAGTAAGCCATTCCTTGTGCGCTAGAGTACATGGTAAAACCCAGACTTGCTACAAGGGCTGACAGCTTGTTACCAGGGAGACATCTACCCCGAGGCAGCCTGTTCTTCAGAGGGGCAGCTCATTCTTGCCCTGCCCGCTGGTTTCTGGGGTCCTGAGGCTCGGAGCCCCACCCTGATTCCTGCAGCACCTCCCACTCACTGTGCCAGTAAGGGACCGCAGACAGACGGGGGTGGGAAGGTGTAAGATGACTCACTTGCTTTTGCTTGTCTCTGCCTCTGCCCATGCTCAGGATGTGGGGGCTGTGCGAAAGAAAAAAAAAATACCCTGACACTCGTTAAAACGAGGAGAAAGACTTTATTCGGGACTATCAGGATTGTGGAGAGAAACTCAAGTCCGAACCCAGCAAGGACAAGTGGGGATTTGTAGCCCAGGAGCAGAGTGAGGGGGTCAGCAGTGGGTAGAAAATTACCAAGAGGAGACATCAAGGGTAGGGGGTTGTTCTTGCTGAAGGCAGGCATCGAGGGGCAGGGTGGTCTGTCTAAACTGGGGTTACAGGATCCTGGCTACAAGTAGACTCTGCAAGGGTGATCCCAGAAGCCCAAGGTCACAGCCAAGTACAGAAGACTTTTCAAAGGAACCTGACCCAAGCTTGGTCAGGGGGGAGTCTTGACTCACAGCCACTGGAAGGGCGCTGGGGACCGGGGGCACAGGAACAGGAGAAGTTGGACAGGAAGGGGCAAATCTTTGCTTTTGGAAAAGTCAGGCAGCACTAGCTAGGAAGAAGGTGGCTACAAAGCAAAGCTCAGAAGACTGGATGAACCTAGCGGGAAGCGGTCCCCTACGCTGGGTTTAGACTAACATCAGGGCTCCTAGCAGCCATGTGAAGGCATTTCAGATATCCATGAGATTGTTCTGCCCCAGGCCTTTCCTCAGAGAGGGATGCAAATCCTACCTCCACTAGTTTGCTCTCTGGTGACCTCAGATATGCCATTTGCCTCTTCAGGGAAGCGAGGGTGACGTGACCACCCTTGGGATCATTGAGGGTTCCTTGAAAGGGTGTTTATGAAGCCCGGGGAAAGTGCTTAGTCAAAGTGAGCTCCCTGTCCCCATCTCAGTCCCGGAGGGCCAGAGGAGTGAAAAGCTCTTTCTTCTAGTCTGCAGGAAAAACCTCAAGGATTTCATCCCATGTGATTGACACCCTCCCCTCGGGATGGTGCTCAGTTCTCTATCTGCACACGGTCAGCAGTCATCCAACTGGAAGATTCCCGCCTCGTCCGACTCACAGAAATTCCTGGGGAGCCCGCGTACACACTCCAGCTGCTTCTTTTCATGGTGCTGAGGTGCAGAGAGGGCTGGGGAGTGGCGGGGTGACAGAGACCCGCCACAATCACAGAGTAAGGGCACAGTGGTGCTAGGACCTGGGACAGGACTCCTGACTCTCAGTCAAATGTTTCTCGAAGAAGGAGACTCAGGGGAGGTGTTGAGGGAGCGTGTGTGGGCAAGAATCTCACCAAGAACAGTGCCCAGAAAGCCAACTACTGATTCTGCCTGGAGGGTCAGGAGAGGCCTCCCCCAAGGAAAGGAGGGTTCATTTTGCTGTTCAGAAAAGGGACTAAGACCCACATGTGCAAAGCACCGGAAGATGAAAACAGGTGGTTGCTTGGAGATCTGGGGCTCCATCTCGAGACTGAGGCAAGCACAAGACAGGGTAGGAGAGGTCTGGGAGAAAAGCATGAGTGAGGCAGAAAGTATGGAGATACCACTGCAATAGTCCTAGCAAGAGACAAGGCCTGTATGGATTTGAATTCTGGCTCCCTCACTCACTAGCTATGGGATGCCCAGAAGTCCCTTTAGCCTCACTAATCCCCAGGACCCCTGCTTATAAAATGGGGATACTAGATAATACCTCCTTTGAGGCTGTGAGCCACCCAACACAGTGGTCCTAGCTTATGTGGTAGGCATTGATACATATAGGTTCACCTTCAGGCAAAGTCCCAAGAGGGAATTGTTTGAAGTGAAGGATATAGAAGTATGTAGTGCATAGTAGGCACTCACATAGTTGTAGAGAAAATAACAAATTGAATCTCAGAAACAGGTGAAAAAGGAGTCAAAGAGGATCCGAAGGTTCTAGAATGATCTTGTGGATGGGCACTGAAGGTATGCAAGAGGGAGTTGATGTAGCTATTTTGGGAGCCCACCCATCGACTTCCAATTCTTCCCACGTGCTGTTGGTGGCCTTGTCCCTGATGCCATAGCCCTGGGAGGGGGCTGCTCCTATCTGTGGTTCATTCCCTACACATTTTGAAAAGGAAAGATAAATTCATATGCACACAGGCACAGTCCTTCAGTTTTCCATGGGTGGGCAACCATTCTGATCTCTGGGGAGAGGCCATAGAAAGTCGTGTTAAATAGAGATCATTTGACCACTGGGACAAAATCACCTAGTTTCCAGGTGCTGGGCTCAGGGCCTTATTTCATAAATCCTCACAACCAACTTGTGAGTTTGATACTATTACCTTCATCCACACTTCACTCAAGAGGAAACTAGGTCTCAGAGAAGCTAAGGGACTTGTCAACGATTCTACAGCTAGTTAGTAGGGAAGGAAAAATCCAACCAGATTACCTTGCTTCAAAACTCAATTTTTCCATGGCTCCTTCTAAAGGGCCAGAGACTAAAAAGGAAGTACAGAGGGTCTCTGTCTGTTCTGGCTGCTCTAGAAAAGAATACCACAGATTAGGTGGATTATAAACATCAGAAATTTGTTTCTTACAGTTCTGGAAGCTGGCAAGCCAAAAGTCAAGATGCTAGGAGATTTGGTGTCTGGCAAGGGTACCCTTCCTGGCTCATTGACTTTTACCATGTTCTCACATGGTGGAGGGCGACAAAGGAGCTTTCTAGGGTGTCTCTTATAAGGGCACTAATCTCATCCAGGAGGGCTCCACCTCATGACTTAATTACTTCCCAAAGGCCCTACCCCCTAATACCTTCACCTTGAGGGTTTAGATTCAACGTAGGAGTCTTGTGGGGACACAGACAGGACACAGCAGCTAGGAACACAATCACCAAAAGAGTATCCGTGTATGAAAGACTGAGTATCAGTATATGAAAGACAGGGGTGGTAATTTATGATGGATCTATCCTCCATCCTCCAAGGGGACAGGGTTCCCCGGCCAACTTACCCTCTCCTTGACCAATAACTACTGGCTGAATCCTGCACTTTCTACCTATGTGACTCTGCACCCTCTCCTCTAAGCTCAGCCCCCACCCACCCCTTATATTTGTCCCAGGCCAGGGCCCATAGGAGGCTGGCCCTCTTCAGAGAGACTCCCACTTTCCAAGCGCTCACAGTCCTAAGGAGATGGGATCCACACAGCAGGAAGTAATTCCCAAAGAAAAATAGGATGGACTGGCCAACCCAGACAATCTAATGCAGATCTCCGAACACCTGAACGGGCTCTTAGGGCCACTGAGACTCAGACCCAGAGACACCCAGTTACAGAGACCGTCTTGTGTGAGGCCCCCCTGACTGCATCATCCGGAATAATTGTTGTGGGCTTACCACATACTGGACGTTCTACAGAGCACGTTAGGTATAGATCCTCATTTAATACCCCCAGCAACCAAATGAGTAGATTCTACTGATCCCAGGTCAGAGATAGAGTAACTGAGGCATAGAAAGGTTAAGTCATCTGCCCCAAAGCCCATGCCTAGGAAGATACAATAAAGGGTACAGGTGGACAGCCAGATGAAGTCCACGGGGTGAGGCGTAGAAGGGTCCCAAGTGCAGGATCTCTGTCCCCATGGACTTGGGGTATACCACCCTCCGGCCACACAGCTGTGTTCATCAACTTGGAGCTTTCTAAACTCCACACTTCAGGGGTTTTCACTGAGGCTTCCTCCCATAGCCATGATCAATCATTAACTCCACGGTCCTTTTCCTCTCCCCTGAGGTAAAGGTAGGACTGAAAGTTCCGGCCCTCAAATCTTACCTTGGTCTTTCAGGACGCAGTCTCCATCCCTAAGCTATCTAGGGGCTCCCTGCCACCAGTAATCTCCTTAACGTACAAAGACATTTTTATGACCCAGGACATTCCAAAAGATTTAGAACCTCTGGTCAGGAACCAGGGTCAAAGAACAAATATAATTAGATCACAGAATTTGAAATTCATGATGAGTGATGAAGTAATAAGGCATGAGGACATTGGAGCAATGCCATTGCAGAAAGGGTGATTGGGTCCCTGGGAGGAGGACCTCCCCAATTGGGTCCCTCGAGACCGGCCACCTTCAAGGTAATCCAGGACAAGGCACTTAAGTCCCAAAGCCTTATTTCGTTTATTAGAATAATGGAAATGTTAATATTCAGCTTAAGTCATGGGGTTTCGTGGGGATTTAATGGGATAATGGACACAAAACACTTTATAAACTGTAAAGTACCAAATAGGGGGCTTTATTATAGATAAACACATGCATGCCCACACACGTACATCCACAGGTACCCATTCATTCATACACACTCTTACTCCAAAGAGGAATTAGCATAATGATGCAACCCTCTGTGAAATCACAGGCTGGGACCTCCCGAGGTCCTCGATCCTCCCTCCGCCATTTCCCACTTACACTGAGTGGGTTCAGGAAGATTGAGCAGGGGCTGAAGAGCTTCGAGGAGAAGCAGGTGGAGCTGGAGCTGCCCATTCTGCCTGGTGTTTGCTCTTGTTTGCATTTCCTTAATGCACAACACCTGGGAACCGTAGAAACAGCCAAGCCCCCGGGGAAAAAAATGCTAGGCAGAGCAGGGCTAACCCTGGAGAGGTGGTTCCCATTTAGCAGCTTACTTTGGGTAAGCCCATGGTTCACTCCTTCGTCGTCCAAAGCAACAAGATTTATTGAGCACCTACTGTATCTGCACTGAACCGTACTTCACGCTGGGAACCCAAAGATAACCACGTCAGTCCTGCCTTTGAGACACTTATAAGGGCAGCTCCACAATCAAGGCCAGGGGGTGTGTGACAGTCAGGGCACACTCAGGAGTGATGGGCAGCTCTGTGGGGGGCAGAGGAGACTGGCCAAATACTACCAGACAGCTTGGGGATGAAGAGGTCAAGGGCAGGGACCCAGACTCAAGATGGCTTGATGCCACACCGATGAGCTGGGACTTCATTCTGTGTGCAGCAAGGAGGCACTAAAGGTATTAGAAAAGGAGGGATATAAACATATTTTTTAAGAATTTTCCCCTCTTTAACTGTATTCCTCTTCAAAATTTGCTAGATTATGTAAGTGTGCTAAAACCTGTGTAAGAACGTCAACTTATAGGAAGAAAACCTTCATCATGTCTCCTGCCCCATTTCTATTACACCTCTGTACAGAGGGTTTTCAAAGCTTGTTCCCTGGAATGGTAGCATTGGCACTGTCTAGGTGCTGGTTAGAAAGGCCATTGGTTATAGTTAATGCTGTAATGTAGGTTTGAAAGTTGCTGAGAGTAGATCTTAGATGTTCTCTTCCCAAGAAAAGAAGTTTTAACTCTACCTGGTGATGGATGTTAAGACTGACTGATATGTGGTACAGGTACTTGTGTGAGTGAGTCCGTTAACCGTCCTACTTAAGCTCAAGTCATGACCTCCCAGTTTAGGGATTCGAGTCCCCCCTTGGGCTCCCTACTGTCAGCATAGAGTCCACTTCAGATCCTCTGTCTCCCTCTTTCTCTGCCCCTCAGGTGCTCTCATACACACGCTCTCTCAAAAAGAACAAACATTAAAAAAAAGACCTACTGTGCTAATCATTTTACAATTTATGTATCAATTATGTTCTACACCTGAAACTCAGGTTAGAGCTCAATTGTATCTCAATTTTTTTCAAGTAATAAAAATGCAATCTGCTGCAAGCCCTTCAGGTGATTCTCATGCTTCCTAGGACTGAAAAACACTGCCCCACCCAGGAATTTTCTACACTCGTTTCCATGTTCATCAAGCAAATATGAACATGACACATATGCCACTATTTGCACTGTTCTTTCAAAAGTGCATCATACCCTTTACTAAGCAAGCTGTTTCTCTCATGGTGCTATACCTCCTAGCTTCTAGCCAATAGATAGGGAACTCATTCTTTAAAATGCATGTAGAATTTTCCAGTGTGGATATAGTAAAATTTATTCAACCATTTCCTGTTGAATATTGAGATTTACAATTAAATGGATGCATCCAATAGTGCTACAATAGTCTTCCCCACATAAGATCCTGTATGGGCGCTTCCATTTCCACTGGATTGCCAAAAGTGGGACTGCAGAATCAAGGGTTATGGCATTTACAATTTTGCTATTGCTAGCTTACTTACCCTGGAATCGTAGGGATATACAGTCCCCTCAGTAAAATAGAGGATGCCTGTTTTGTCAGGTCCTCACCAGCACTGGATCTTGGGGTTTTTCAACTCTGCATTTCAGAAAACTCACTATGGATACTGCATGGAAAATAGATTTGATCCAATGGGGGAAGGAAGAGAATTTGGGGCCAAGAGTCTGGTTGGTGAACTCCTGGATTAGCCCAGGTAAGAAATCAAGGATGGAGTTAAAGTGGCCAAGGGGATGGAGCAAACGGGTCAGATCTACTGTAGGTACTTCCAGTGATTCATTTCATCTCCATAAGCATCTGCTTTCCAGATGAGGCCCCTAGAGAGTGGGAGTCACTGTGACTTGCCTATATGCCCTACCATTGCTGAATACATCTTAACCCACTTAATCCCACTCTAAGGGAACCTGCCCCACCCTAAACCCTCATCAGGTTAGTACAAGACTGCATTTGTTAGAAGGTGAAGGAGGCTCAGTGAAGCACCCTATAGACTGACACTGTTAAGACCGAAAAATAAAGCCAGCCACTCCATACCCTGTACAGGGTTTTATTCAGGGTAACTTACTGATGGGGGAGCAGATCAAGTGGACAGATGATCCAGGTGGTACTTGGCCATCGTCTGCCTCCATTCCCCACCTCACCTGGATCATAATCCCCAGCTTTTATGGAGCAAGGGGCACGGCGAGAAGGTCACAGGGTAATTATCTCAAGTGGAGTCTTCTGTGCACCAGCCACCTCTACTAGTTATCTAATGTGAGTCTTCTTTGCTCCACCTTAGTAAGGATCAGAACAAGCCTTCCCACATTCCAGTTGGGGCACACATTAACCTTCATGGGGCCCGTAGCACATAGCTCCAAGGGAGGGGGGACAGGGTCATTGCGGGGCAAGAACAATATGGAGGATCAAAGATGGGGTCAGTGTGGTCGGCCCTCCTACACTCCACCTCCAACATCTTTATGGCCCCAGTAACCTGAGATTAACCAATACCGCCAGAGGCTCTGCACCATTCCTCAGTCTTGAGGGATGGGGGGAAGGACTGCTCTAGCTTCTCCTGCTGAAAAGAGGCAGAGAGCAGGATTGGAGGAAAGAAATCACTTTGGACCCATTGCAGATAGACCCTAGGACAAAATTAAGCCCTTAGCTTTCATCAAGGCCATTATTTTGGTGTCCTCATGTACAGTCTTAGCATCTGGGTCTACGTTTTGTGGATCTGGTGCACAATGATAAATGAAAAGCACAGCCTCCGTTAACCCCTAACAATAAGGCTGTATTGGGCACCATGGCACGGATGGGTGGAGTAACAGTTTCCTGTTATCTGTGGTCATTCACCGGATCCCCTTAGATTGCTTTATAGGCCAAACCCAACTATTGAATGGGCCTTCAACAGGCCTGATGACTCCCACCTCTTCCAGTTCTCTAATGCAGGCAGTAATCTTGTCAAGACGCCACTCCCTGGAGAACATGTCTTTCGTTTATTCCTGTCTGGGAACCAGAAGCTGTGTGGGCTCCTATTTGGGGTGACCCACGATGATGGGTTTCACTACTCAGTTATGCAACCTGGACTCACCTTAGCTAGATCCAGATCTTGTAAGACATCTACGCCTAAAATATATTCAAGGATGGGGGGAATACACACTAGGAGACCGTGGGGAGGAAACGTGCAGATACGTAGGTAGAGACTAGTTTATCCCCCAAAACCATCAACAGCTTTTATTTCTCCCTGAAATGTCGAAGGGTTTCCATAAAGAAGTGTGCATTCAGCTCCAGGGTCTATTAGGGCCACTACAGTTTGGTTATTAGTGTCAGACCAATTAATGGTTAATTCCACACGGGGCCTTTAGTGGCTCCCTTGTGCACAAACTAAAGGGCCTTGTTGACCTAACCACTTGTCTCTAGGGGTAGTGGTATCCACCCCTGAAATTCATCCATCAGCACAGGGGCACTTGGCAACACACCTGGCTTTGTTGAGCCTTCCTTCCACGGAGTAACCTGCTTCCCCTTTAGCAAAGCCTTCCATAGGCTTGGCAAGACCCTGATGGGGTGTCTAGATTCTTTTCCGGTTCCAGAGGACATTCGATCTTGCCACAATTGTTTACAACAGACCCTGACAGGCCTCCTTTCTGCCATTTTATCTTTGGCAGGATTCTTTGTTTTCCCATTTCCCAACCCATCTATTTCCCTTAAGATGGATTCTTTCGGTTCAGCATAAGTCAGCCACCACAGAGGCCACTGGAACAATGGGCCAATTAGCCAGAGGGGCAACGACAAATACTCAAGTCCCGAACCATGACCCTGGTGCTGACTGTGACATTCAGTCTTTCCTACGAGAGAAAGGAAATGCTGGGTGTAGATGGCACCTTTCATCCCCAGCTCACACAGTTTCGTAGCTCTTCCGTGGGGGTCCAGCCCAAAGGAGGGGAGAGAACATCCCCCTTCATTAGGGCAGTTATCTTAAGGCTAGCATTTATCCAATCAATGCAATCAGCTAAGCACCTACTATTCGTACCTATGCCTTGGCACAACATCTTTGTTGCAAGGCAGGTCGGGTAGCAATTGAGGCCAACCTACCATCTCCAACCCACTCAACACAGTCCCATCTCCCCCAGTGGAAATATCCCCCTGCGCCCCCCCACACCTCCCCCTTAAAGTGGCTGGTGAGCTGCGCCAGTTCAGGGGCAGAAACCCTGGTCGTGCTCTGACAGGTGGGAACCTGCTCTGAGGCATCTCCAGGCTCAGGAGCAGCTCTGGCATTTGTTTGCACCCAAGGGTGCACCTGGAAATCTTTTTCCTCCTCTGTGATCATGTCCTCCTTATTAAAGGAGCCATCATCCCGGGGGACCGTCCCAGCTCTCCCAAGATAGATAGTCGTCACTCTTTTTCGCAGCAGCCCACACCCATGCATGTGTCTTGGCCATCCGACCTGACATAACCTCCAAGCCTTGTGCCTGCTACGGGACCCTCCCCGGCACAGTGTCTGTACTAGAGGAACAACACATCCCTCTCCAAAGCCGATGCTTCTCTGGTGTGTTCCAACTGTCTCCTTACCAACAACTCCCTCCCCATGGTGTCTGGAAAAGCACAAATCCATGGCCAACCTACTACTATAAGAGCTTCTTCGTTTGCCTTTCGGCATTTCCCTTCTACACCACTTCCGATAGGATTTTTAACAATCCCTTAGGTGTTCTCCGGGCGTAGATGAGACCCTCCTGAGGCCTGGGAACGTCTCCCCACGTGGCAGTGACTGGCCAACACAGGGTTCCGCCCCTCAGCACCCTGTGCCGGTTTTCAGGCTCCTGCCTGGCCAGTCCATCGCTAGAAAGTGCAGGACGGTCAGTAAAGCATCTCCGGCCTGGCAAGGCACTCTGAGACCGAAAAAACAAACCATACCACCCCATACCATCCACACAGCTTTATGCAGGACAACTTACTGATAGTGAGAGACCCAGGAGGCCATGATCCAGGGAGAAGCCCACCATCTTCCACAGACCTTCTGTGCCCAGTCTGGGCCTTAGATCCCAACTTTTATGGAGCAAGGGGCGTGGTGGGGAAGCCACAGGGTAGTTATCTAAAGTGGAGCTTTCTGTGTGCCAGCCATCCCTAACAGTTACCTAAAGTGAGGTCTTCTGTGCACCTGCCACTCCTAATCGTTATCTAAAGTGGAGGGACACCTGGGTGGCTCAGTTGGTTCAGCGTCCAACTCCAGCTCAGGGCATGATCCCTCGGTTCGTGAGTTCGAGCCCCACGTCGGGCTTGCTACTCAGCGCATAGCCCTGCTACAGATCTTCCGTCCCTTCCACTCTTTCTGTCTCTTCCCTGCTCACACACTCTCTCTCTCAAAAATAAGTAAAACATTAAAAAATTAAATCTAAAGTGGGGCCTTCTGTGCACCACTTTGGGGAAGATCCGAAACAGCCTTCCTGTGTTCCAGTCAGAGCACACATTAACCTCCATGGGGTGTGGAACACGTGGCCCCAAGACGGGTCCTTACGCGGCAAGAACAAGATGGAAGGCCAAAGATGGGCTCAGCGTTGTCAGCCCCCCCTGCACCACTCTTCCAGCCGCAGATGACAGGGAGGGTTTGGGACCTAGGAGACACTGATCCAGACAACGGCTAGGGGTCTGCAGCCGAGGGGATAAAAAGGATCAGATTCTTCCGAGTGTTTGAGCAAAGACACTCAGAGGAACGCTGCCATGGGCGGTTGCGGATTGTACAGCAGAAAGTTTGCATAGAGACCGGGGAGGCCCAGGTGCAATCAGTATGAAATTCTAGGTGAGTAGAAATGGTGGGTAAGCAGTTCGCGCCGACTGGGAAGAAAACAGAGCAGATGCGCACGGAAAAGCCAAAGCTGAGAGAGAAAAAAATCAGGCCGCCCTAGGGGGGGCAGAGCAGCGGTTCCCAGGGGCTGCTGTGACCCCAGACTCCCCTTCACCTGCATTCCCCACGCAGCCCGGCAGCCCTGAGGCCCCTCCCCTCTGCACCCTAGCTCTCTGTCTCCCCGGTGGCCTCTCCCCTCCTCTCCACACAAGCTTGAGTGTCCTTTCTAGGGATTTCTGCCCTGCACAACCACAGCTCAGGCAGGAACAGCAAGGCCCCAGAGCTCCGAGGTATTAGAGTTTTCAAGATTTTCCAAATCTTGAAGTTACTTGATTTCAAATGACAGCTGTGCCAAAAAAAAAAAAAAAGAGAGAGAGAGAGAGAATGCATTCGGTTGCCATTTACAAAGTGCTTTCTGTGTACATTATCAATTTCTATTTTATAGTAACGAGGAAACGGAAGCTCAGAGAAAGGGAATAGCTTCTCGAATATCACACGGTTAATAGATGGGAGAGGGGGCAAATCCTAGAGGGACGGTCATCTGATGGCAAACCTCACAGGTGACCGACTGCCCTGCCGAAATGACACCGAGGCCTCGGGGACCTGTTGCAGCTTCAGGCTTCGCTCCCCGACATGCGTCCCCTTTGTCACCTGGCTGCGGTTCTGCGACCGTTCGCTCCATGCTTCAGCTGAGTGGCGTGAGTTCTAGCTCACGTGGCAATTGTGGCAAACAGATCCAAACGTCCAACACATGACCCACGTTTGGACTCTGCGACACGCCCTGAGGGGGGTTAGCTGGACGATTCCACCACGCAGGAGGGGTCTCTCCCGCGGAGGAGTGACTGGGAGGCTAAAACACCTCTCCCGTAAGCCCTTTCCTCAACTAGATCTCTGGAAAAACACATATGTTTTAACTTTGGAGTGAGTCATTAGCCTCCACCAAGACAGAAGCACGAATAGGTTTCAAAACAAAAAATAATTTAACACTTACTGAATGTTTATTACGTTTCAGGCATTGTGCTAAATTCTTTTACACGCATTCATTTAAAACCCCCAATAACCCTATGAAGTAAGTATTATTATCCTCGTTTCTCAGATAAGGAAACGGAAGCTAAGAGAGGTTAATTAACTTGGCCAGGGATACGGGGCTAATACGTGCTGGAACCCGGATTTGAACCCAGGCAGTCTGCCTTCGCTCAGCCTGTCGGATTAGCCAGATCCTCTCACAGAGGGCGGGCCCTGAGGGAGTAGATCATGAGAAGGGGAGTCCGCGGTAGGCTGCGAGGAGCTGGGGGACGCCCGCAGTATCCGGTGCTCCTTGACTGAGTAAGACCGTAGGGAGTCCCGAGTGTCTTGGAGCAGGCCAACGGCACTGGGCGACAGTCTTGGAGAGTAGGCAGATGATTCCAAGAGGAGGAGAAGGGAGGGAAGAAAGTGGCTTCCTGAGAAGACAGAACCACCCTTCTTCACACATTATTAGCTGGGAGCCAGTTGCCATCCCTCCCAGACTTCCACCATGCTATGGCTGCCTCAGGGCTGGTCCAGGGGACAGACAAATCGGTACTATGTCCCCAGACAAAGCCCAGGAGCAAAATGTCCCATCTGGTCCCCACCAACAGTCTCAGATGCTTCCCAGGGGGATCCCATGGTAGAATTCCTGGTCTTCACCAAGACTTTGCCCCCACGCGCTTTCACCGCCTGGTTAGGGATGAGGAGCACCAGGCTGAACCCCCACCAAAGACTGTGGCTACGTCAGCCCTCCTCTCTGGCCTTGAGATTCCCCTTCCCGAAGAAAAACAAAGACATTCATACTCCTTCCTGCGGGTTCAAATGATCCCAAAGAGAGAGATCATCAGCTCTGGAGCCAGGAAGACCTAGGTTCAAGTTCAGCCCTGTCGCTTAAAGTTGTGTCACTCTGGGTGAGTCACGGACTACTTTGCAGCTCACTTCCCTCAGCTGTGCAAACGGCTTAGGCTGCTCTGTGCATATCCCACGCTTGGTCGGAATAAGATCACGCCTATGAAAATGCTTTGAACTTGGTAAAGCCCTTCGTACGTACAAGTGCCAAGTATGAAAATCTGGGATTTGTTCCTTCCTCAATGCCTCCTGAAGCCAACTGCCAGCTGTAGAGGGAACAGAATCCAGAAGGATGGGGCACAGAGCCAGCACCACCCTCTCCCCTGCCCAAGCCCACTCAAGACCCTCACCCAGGGTGGGCGTATGTCCTCTCAACATAAGAGGTGACTCTCTTTTGCCATGATTCCTGGAGGTCTCTATCAGCCCTCCTCATCCCAATGTCACCTCGGAAAGTCAAATCTGCTGCCTGAACCGTAGTCACCTCCACGTTGAACTTGAGGCCATGAGGGTTTGTGACAGGAGGTGCCCAGCCCCGTCTGCTCTGGAAAACAGAAAGAGCTCACCGTACCACCCTCTCACAGTCCATTTTTCAAAGTTTGACGTCAATTTGCGGCCTTAGATTGGTTTTTGTTTCTCCGTACTTTGTTTTCTTTTTCGTGATGAATGGTTATTGTCAAGCCGGCTTAGAAGAAGCGATAGGCAGGAGGTGGGGGCCGGGGCGGAGATAGCACAGTGGTGGGTTTCTTGGTTCGGTTATTGCTTACATTTCTTTTTTCAGGGAAGAAAATGGAGCGGGACGGGGCTGAGGTCACGGCCGGGTCGTCCGAGATGCATCCCCGGGGGGTCCTGCTGTAGCTGCCTGCTCCCTTTGTCCAGGCCGGGAGACACGGAGACCCCTGCCTCTCTCTTTTCCCCACAAGTACATGCCTGGTCTGGGGGACAGGCGGCGTGTCACGGCTGCGGCGGCTGATGCTGTCAACTGCAGATAAATACAACCAAAACAGACCCAGAAAATTATTTCCGCTTAATGGAAAAATTATCAGGCCCTGAGCAGCCTGATCTAAGGGCTTTTAGAAGTGCACAGAGAAATATACTTGAGTCTTCTCTCCGCCTCCTCTCTTCCTCACCGTCCCTCTGGGGAGGGTTCTGCAAAAACCGTCTTCTTCCAGATTCTGTGCCGGGGCTTTGCCTGACTTGCAGACAACAGGGTCTCAGAGATCACGGCTTAGGATCTCAGAGAGAGGTCTCTTAGAGCCTCCAGTGGTATGACCTTGAAAGGACAAAGACATCGCCCTGCCTACCACTCACCCCAGGTAATTAAAGTGATGCTCAGAGACAAGTGACTTGCCAAAGGTTCATGGTCTCTTAGCAGCTGGGACAAGAAACTAACCCTTTTGACTCCAATTTCCCTTCCCATTGCCCAAAACAGCCTGGCCAGTCCTTCCGGATCCCTGAAACCCCTTACATGGTGCACTTAAATGAACAGTCCTTCAGGCCCAGACCCTGGATTTTAGGCAAGCAGGTGCCTCATCAAAGATGGAGCTTGTGGTGCAATACATGATTTGTCTGCCACTCTTCCCTTCATTCTGTGCCATGGCTCACTGTCTACAAAATAAACATCTCCACCCGATTGGCTCTATGCTTGCATCTTGCTTTGATTAATGAACTGTTGGTCAATGTATCAGGAGCAGAAGCTTAAGTGTGCTTCTGCGGTTTGGCTCGGTGGTTTGCACTTCTGCAACCTGCCACGAGGCTGCTGCTCCCAGAATTGCAGACACGTGGAGCAGATTTGAACACAGTCCTCAGCCCGAAGCAGACCTGTCACCCTTGTCAACAAACAGGCCCGTAAGTGAGAAATAGAACTGCTTGTCGAAGCCCCGTAGTTGTGCGGCATTATGACAGCCGAAATCCGACCCTTACGGCATCGCAACCCTCCCCCGCAAGGCAGGCTCTGCCCCAAGCTGCTTCTTCTCCTGGTCATCAGGGACCTCCCCAGGGTTACAGAGGAGCAGGAAAGAAGGGCTGACACACGCTGATAAGGCTGACAGGTGGCCCTCTCTTTGTGGAGCAGTCTTTAAGAGCCCTCGCTGGAAGAGCTGGATGTGGTCCAAGTCTACATGCTTCTGTTTCTTCTAGGTGCCCCTCCTGGTAGGATCCCTACTGGATGAGTCGGGAGAGGCTAAGTGCTCTCTCAAACAGTTCCCAAGTCTCAGGGGCTTGAATAGAGCATGTCGATTTCCCAACCGCGTCACAATCCAAAATGGCAGCAGAATTGAGAGGAGAGGCTAACTCAGGGGTCATTAATATAAGT
Organism: Paguma larvata; assembly: GCA_030068075.1. Classification (NCBI taxonomy): domain Eukaryota; kingdom Metazoa; phylum Chordata; class Mammalia; order Carnivora; family Viverridae; genus Paguma; species Paguma larvata. The sequence continues at coordinate 7,867,463 of CM057831.1, forward strand.
CTTCGTCATTCTGCCTTTGAGTTCTCCCCTGGATCCACTTCATTCAGCCAGGTGCTGGGCAAAAATAACAGACTGGAAGATCTCTTAAGAGACGTTAAGGGCTGCGTCTGGAAGTGGCATGCAGCTCTTCCAACCACGTCTCGCTGGGCAACACTCAGTGCAAAGGTCCCATTCATTTGCAGAGTAGTTGGGAAGGGTAGAGATGTCTACCCTCCCCAACTGGTCCCTCCTCTCTGCCCAAGACAGCAGATTACCTTATACGAATCCCCTAACCTCTTGTGGCCTCATGAATTTCTCAGGGTTTCCTCTGCCGCTCTTCTAGTCTCCTCATTCCAAACTCAGGTCCAAACTCCCAGCTACGCCCAGACTCTTCAGACTGACTTGTGTATGGCCTGCATGACTGTGGTTTGTTTCTCTCCAGGACGTTTCTTCTTCAACCCACCCCCTTTTGTTTCCTTCCCCGGACACTACAGCCACTCCTAAATTCAACCAGCCTTCTGAGCTACCATATTCTGGCCATGCCAAGAGCAAGAGCTTCTGTTAAATCAGAAAAGCAGAAGTTCTTTTGAGTTCTTAACCGGGAGAGTCACATCCCAATGGAACTGAGGTTCTAAGAAGAGTCATTCGCTGAATGTGTACGGGTGGATGGAAAGGGATTGAGATTGAGGAGAGGGAGAGCAGTTAGGAGATGACCGTCCAGCCATTCCAAAGAGCCTGCACTAGAGCCGATGCTGTGGAATGAAGAGAGAAGGAGGCACCCAAGACATGATGGGGAAGGTGGACCAACGTTTGGAGGCACATTTAGCCTCAGGGATGGAGAGAGGCCTCCCAGGCAGGGCCATGTCCTCCGCAGCATCTCTGATTGCCTGAACCCACCTGCTGGCCTCCCTCAACCCAGCCCCACCAAGTCGCACAGCTGCCCGGCCCTTCCAATCTACTTGGAAGGAATGTGGAGTTACATTTAATTAAAAGTATCTACACAGAAACGAGATTAATTAAGTCTCTTTTACCCAGGAGCCCTCTCTTTGTGTTCACTTAAATGAGGTTTTAAATGTTGTCTCAATGTTATATCTGGGCAAGATTTCTCCAGACAACACTTCGCGTGGTACCGAGGCTCCCGCCTAGCTGGCTAGAAATTATTTAGTGATGAGAACAATCCAAGGGCAGTCTTCTCCCCCCTCAGTCAGTTGAGCTCTAGGCAGGTGGGGACCTTGGGCCACAGAAAGTCGAGTTTTATAATGAAATGGAGGGAAGTTCTCTCAGACAAGAGCTAACTCCCAAGGCCACCTCTTGATGCAGAACAGGTGGTCCAGAATGGTCTTCTGAGTCATGTTTATGGAGTACTCACCTAATCCAAGTTGTTCTGAATACAAATATGGCCTCCTGGAGCCAAGTGGCTCAGGCAGCATCACCCACAGGCAAGATGTCTCTTCCCATCAGCATTTGGTTACTATAGCTCCACATGGGAGCTGGGGGCCTGGCTGAGCCCATGGGAAGCACCCTAACCTCCTTCACCATCCATCTGCAAGCTGCTGACCTTTACCCTCATGTCTTTTCTTAAAAATAACATTCCAGAAAATTCCATTTAAGTTGGGTCATTCTCGCGAGGCACTGGTGGGAAACGGGAGATGTGGAATGTACTCTGGGCATTTACTATCACGTACTGCCAAGCATACGACCCAATAAAGGCCAGTGGTGGGACCGGATACAGACGGTGCAGGTGCAGCCCCTGTCGCTACCTTACACCTCAGCAGGTGTTCACGAATGAGCAGCCTGGAGACCAAAGAAGCCCGGAATTGGTCCTTGAACTTTTTTTTTTTTTTTTTAATTTTTTTTTTAATGTTTATTTATTTTTGAGAGACAGAGAGACAGAGTATGAACAGGGGAAGGGCAGAGAGAGAGGGAGACACAGCATCCGAAGCAGGCTCCAGGCTCTGAGCCATCAGCACAGAGCCCGACGCGGGGCTTGAACCCACAGGCTGTGAGATCATGACCTGAGCCGAAGTCGGCCGCTTAACCAACTGAGCCACCCAGGCGCCCCTGGTCCTTGAACTTTTATAGCCTAATTAATAAGGAGGTCTATACACAGACTGGTCATTCCTATCTCTGGGTTCTATCACTAAAAATCAAAGGGGGTTTCCCCTTATTGGATCAGATGGTGTCTTTTGCAGGGAAAAATTTTATAGGGATATTCAATTTTATCTGTATTGTCCAGACTTGGATCATTATTAATTTAATTCGATAAGCATGTGTTAAGCACCGAAAGGAGAGGGAGGCACTGTGTCAGATGCTAAAGCTGGAAGACCCAAGGAGATAAAGCCTCATGCTTGGTCTCCCACAGCCTCTGGAAAAGGCGGTGAGCATTCAGCATCCCAGAGAAGCAGGATCCGTCTAGGAAAGCCTACCATCTCGCACACCATGGGAACAGACAGGAGGGCTGGAAATCTGAGCTGAGGGTGGGGGATCTTGGAGGACGTCCCAGGAAAAGCGTATGTCAAGCCTTACAAGATGAGTAGAGACTATCCAGACAGAGAAGGACATGTTCCAGTAGGTCAAAGTCTACACTGCTTAGCCAGGGCACCTCCAGCAGCATGGGCCCGTGCAAGAACCCAGATGTGGAGGGGCACCTGGGGGGCTCAGTTGGTTAAGTGTCTGACTTCAGCTCAGGTCATGATCTCGTGGTTCGTGGGTCTGAGCCCCATGTCGGGCTCTGTGCTGCCAGCTCGGAGCCTGGAGCCTGCTCGGATTCTGTCTCTGTCTCTCTGCCCCTCCCCTGCTCATGCTCTGTCTCTCTCAAAAATAAACAAACATAAAAAAAAAAAAAAGAACGCAGACGTAAAGCATGGCTACTTGGCTTCAACCCACTTTTATCACCAAAAGATGAGCCAACACCCTGTGCCCGTGGCTTCCTCATCAGTAAAATGAAGGAAATGATTCAGTAGGTGTTTCAAAGGGTTTTGTAAGATCAGATGAGATCAGTCCAGATCAGCCTCAAGTTCAGAAATCCCAACCTCCCTCCTGACCTCTTGTTCTGTCCCATAAAATGTAGATTTGTAGTCAGGTGCGTTATTTCTAAGCAACAGAACAGATTTCTGGCAGATTTAAGCAGAAAATGAATTTATTTAAAAATGTCCAATGGTCCCAGTTATCAAGAAGGAAAAGGAGGCTTAGAAAATGGGCAAATATAAAACAGAGGGGCGTCTGGGTGGTGGAGTCAGTTAAGGGTCTGAGTCTTGATCTCCGCTCAAGTCATGATCTCACAGTTTGTGAGTTTGAGCCCCACATCAGGCTCTGTACTGATGGCACGGGGCCTGCTTGGTATTCTGTCTCTCCTCTCTGCCCCTCCCCTGCCAGTGTGCGTGCTCTCTCTCTCTCTCTAAATAAGTAAATAAACGTAAAAAATTCAAATAAGAAGAAAGAAAGAGAGAAAGAAAGAAAGAAAGAAAGAAAGAAAGAAAGAAAGAAAGAAAGAAAGAAAGAAAGAAGGAAGGAAGGAAGGAAAGAGAGAAAGAAAGAAAGAAAGAAAGAAAGAAAGAAAGAAAGAAAGAAAGAAAGAAAGAAAGAAGAAAATAGGCAAAGGGAAGATCAACTTTGCGGCCAGGAGCACCAGAAAAATCGAGTCATAGACTAGAACTCCTGCCCCTACGGATGGGACCAGCAATCTCACTAGTGGCCATCACTGGAATCACCTGTCCCTGCCACCAACATCTGCCTCCTGGGTGGGTCAGCCGAGGGCAGGAAGGCCAGATTGGCCCAGCCTGGGGCATATGTGAGCCTTGCTGGGCTAGCAAGTAGCTGGAATTTTCCATTCCTTTAGAGGAAAGTACACTCTGCCTCCCACCACGACTCAAATGATGAGGAATCCCCACACGACTAGCAAAGCAGCTCGATGCTGCAAAGCCCCCACAACAGCAAGAAAAAACAAGTGTCCACCATAGTCCTCCACCACCCGGGTGCTCTCCTCCGCAGCAGCGTTCCCTGTGGCTGGACCACCAGCAGGCCATCTCACAGTAGGGACACTCCCCAGGGGGTGGCCAGACCATTAACCCCATGGGCACGGGGTTCTCCAGCTCAGAGATTCTGCAGTCACACCTGCTGCTGTCACCGCCCCTCTTCCGCAGCTCACTCCTGAGCCCCAGCCCCCATTGATATGGTGAGCACGAGCCTCCTGTAGCCAAAGATTAATTGGTGGGGGATTGGGAGATTTCTCTTCCATAACAATGGGCTTTTCTGGATGTACTAATAAGATGCCAATTAGGAGATTTACATTTCGGGTTCAACCTGAAGTTAAGCCCGCTTTCCAGGAGGGGGACCCTGCTAACTGGCTGTCCAGTGCGTGGACATCAGGGTGGTCTTCGGGTGAGACAGAGCCCCTCCCTGGGAGGGGAGGAAGGCTGTTAGTTCTGGGGGTGGGGGGGGGACTCAAACAAAGCCAGGTCTCCCATCCCATTCCTTCTGTTAGGTCCCAGCTCCTTGGAGTGGCCTCAGACGGTGTCTTATTACATACGCCAAATGTGGTTTCAGGAAAAAAAAAAGATAGAGAAAAACTCTATTAGACGCAAGAAATCGATTCTGTTTTATTTTCACTCTTTGTTGCCCCATCTCCTCCTTCAGACCATACCTAACGTCATCCCTCCCCATCCCCGCTTGCAAGTAAAGCTCAGGACGGGGAAGCTGGACACCAGGCACGCGGTTGCGGGTCCTGCCTGGACACGGCCACTTCTGTGCTCACTACGGGAAGCAGGCGCCTGCATTATAGAGTGCTTTCACACCAATAGTAAGCTTAGCACAAAGGGTTGCAGAGTCCCTGGGGGAACACAGGCGTCATGGGGCATGAGGTCCTCGGCCCCGACCATCTGCAGAGAAGCCGGAGCACTTTCCGGCCTGAGCCAGAAGCTCGACAAACTCAGGAATTAAGGTGCAGATTTCACAGGCAGGCACTTCATCACGCGCTGTCCTGTTCCATTTGTTAATTATTTCGTGCCTGCGCGTGCGGCTTTCCCAGCAGGCCTGTGCGCATCTTGAGGGCGTGGACCACAGCTTCCGCTTCTCGGCTAAGGCCACGGTTCCGAGCAGCCCGGGGAGGGCCCAGCTGATACCAACTGGTTGGCTGAGCTCAGCATCATCCCTGCCAACCTGACCCTTTTCTGAGCGAGGGGCCCATCCCCAGGCTCACAGATGGTGCGGCCGTGTTTGCGTGGGGAGACCCACGTCTGACTCCCTGCAGACACGGTCTGGCTTCCCAGCTTCTGCTTCGCTGCCTGTGCTAGTGTCCTGGGGCTGCTCTTGCTGTAACAAGGATTGCCAACTGGGTGGCCTAAGACAACAGAAACGTATTCTCTTGCCGTTTGGAAGGTCTGATCTTTGATATCAACATCACTAGGCTGAAATCAAAGCGTCCCTCGGGGCGGGCCGGGGTGGGGAGGAGTCTGTGCCTAGGCTCTTCCGGCTTCGGCTTCGAGTTGCTGTTGGGACTCCTTTGGCTTGTAGCCACAACCCTCCAGTCTTCAAGGCCAGCTTGTTCAAGTCTCTCCCTGCTCTGTCTTCACGTTGCTGCATATGTGTGTGTGTGTGCGCGCACGCACGTGCACACGTACCATCTCCCTCTTATAAGGACGATTATGATTGCAGTTAGGGTCCACCTGAGAAACTCCAGGACGACCTCCCCATCTCAAAATCCTTCAAGGAAGCACATGTGCCAAGACTCTTTTTCCAAATAAGAAAACATTCACAGGCTTCGAAGATTAGGACCTGACATCCTTGCGGGGCATATCTGCCTACGAGGCTCCGCCCCCCCACCCCCCCACCCCCGCTACCTCTTCTGACCCGGAACAAGTGCCCAAGGGGCCTAGATGCGGCTTCTCCGACTCCCAGGTATCCCTTCTGTGGCACAGGAATGATTTTTCCCCCATCCGCTGACTTCTTCGCAGGGCGGTGGTGAAGACCAAGATGTAATACACAGATTGAAAGCATTTTCTAAGCCGTAAAGCCCGACACAAATGCAAGACAATATTATTGCGGCGGGAGAGCGGCAAGTTCGGCACTTGAGAAAACTATCAGGTTTTAAAACAGGTGAGGGAATAGAAACCAATGTTATTCAAAAAGCTCATTTACAACCCCCACCGAAGCCTCCCGCCCTCCCTACCTCCACTCTCCCCCGTGGCTGTAGGGGTGTGACAGAGGCCTGTCTTGGGGGTGGCTTTGTGGCCTGAAAACAAATCATTCTTCACAGCTTGCTCCCAAGTCCAATAAGCCAGAAGGAATTGGTAGAGAGATTTAACGATATGTATTTCGAGAAAAAGATGAAAATGTGTCGGCTTTTAGGAGATGCAGTAAAAATGCATCGGCCCCACAATAAACTTTGCAGTGAAGATGCAGAGAGGGAAACATATAACGAAGTCGGGGCAGTAATGTCTCATTTATAGGGAAATCCTCCCCGAGATCTATTAGATTCTGCCCCCCACCCGTGCCCTACAGCACGGTCCCTGCAGACTGGGGGTCTCACTCCTCCAGCTCCCTCCAGCCTCTGCAGGGAGCACCTCGGCTCAAAGGCAGCCTGACCCTTGGTCTCCCTTTGACGGCCCTATTAGACAGGCCAGCTGAAATAGTTTCAGGACCAACTACACCGGGACGGGGAGCGACGGCCCACAGACCATCACAGACCCACAGCTGTCTTCTTGTTCTTACAAATAAAGCTTTATTGGATCACAGCCATGCCTGTCCCAGCAAGGGCTGCTTTGGGGCTACCACAGAACAGTGAGGGTGCGACGGTGTAGTCTGCGGACGCCTGAAGGACACCACTGGCTCACAGGTTCTTAGGCAGAACTGTCCCTAAGACTAAAACCGAAATAAGAGCTGATGCGTAGGAGCCCTATTCTGTGCCAGGCACGGTGCCATGCCCTTGTGGCCACTGCCTTATGTCACTCTCACACACCGCCCTCTGAAGCAGGCAGAAGAAAACTGAGGCTGTACCGAGGAGAAAACTGAGGCTCAGGGATGTTCGGCAACTTTCTCAAGGTCCCAACAGCTAGAAACCATTCGAACTGGGGTTCGCACCCGCGTCTGTGCGACGCTGCCGCCCTCTCTTTCCAGGGGGGCCACTCTCGAAACCCTCCTGCGGTCCTCGGCACCTTCCAGTTGTCTGGGATCTTTTTTCTCCATCTGATTTCATCACCGCCTGCATACCGGGTTCCCTCTGCTAAGGAAGCGAACACGGAAGCTCTTCCCGGCTCCCTCCCCTCCTCCCCTCCCCTCCCCTCCCCTGCCCACCCACCACCATCCTGGTGCACGCTCCCTCCACGTTTCCACACGACCCCGTGTCCCAGCCGGGCCTCCCTGCCTGCCCCGCTCCTGGGCGAGCTTCTGCCTCTGTTCTCAAGGCTCCGGCCTGCTCCAAGGGGGCACCGGGAGAGCGGATGGGAAGCGAGGCATTTGCATCCACTTCCCGGGGCTGTTCAGATCTTACCTGCAATTCTTCTGACAAACCCTTATCAGCGATGCCCATGGCGAAGTCTGTGGTGACTTTGTTCATTCTTATTAGCTCTGCACAGATTAGCTCTTCACAGCGCTTGGCTGGTTCAGACCGATTCCTGATAAATGTTTCGACTGATTTTCCTGACTTGGGAACGGTTGGGGACTGGGGTGGGGCGGAGGTGGAGGACCGTGAGGAGAGGGGTGCGGGCAAGCCGGAAGGAGAGAAAATTGTGGACAGGATTACATCTGGGCTATGAAATATTCATCACATGCCTGCAAGAGCAGGGTCGCACGGCTTCTCCCGGAACCCAGGCAGCGCTGTGAAATGCCCCGCCACCGGCCCCCCCCACCCCCTCTGCCCCAGAGGCTTCTGAGAAAAGCGGGCAGAGAGAGCTAAAAAGTAGGAAGAACAAACTGGCTCACTTGGGCTTCGCTGTCTTCCTTGGTCTCTCCCTTCTCACCTGCTCATCAAGAAGAGCTTTTGATGGCGGAATACTGATGTTCCAAGTAGACCTAGCTGGGACCCTCTCCTCGCCGCTCCAGGAAGTGCGCCTGAGAACCATGGTCCACCTTCCTTTCCTTTCCGAGAGCTCCTCCAGCACCCCCCACCCCCACTTTGAGGATTTCAGACAAGTGCTGATAACAGTGTTTTTCATCACTGTGTCCTGTATTTCCTCAACTAGATTGGATTCTGCTTCAAGATGGACCCTCACCTCCCCCTCCCGAGCTCCTAGCACAGGACTGGGCACATGGTAGATGCTGGAAACATCTTTGCTGAGCTCGCTACGCTCCATTCCCTTGGCAGGGATGGCCAGCAGATACCATCACCCAAGGCAGACATCGCTAAACGATGCAGAATGTCTTCTACATTCTCTCTTCCTAAACCAAGACGAGGCTTTTCCAGTTTTTCTTAACACGAGCCTCTGAGCAACTACTCCCAATCCAATAGAATTGACTAGAACACAGACGCGTATTTGCCATCCAGGTTCTCTGGTCTCCCCCTCTAAGTTCCTTTCCAGCAGATGTCATCTTTCTATTCTAAGAGCCTGGTACGGTCCCCGTATAAAAGAGGTGTTCGGTACCTGTTTGGAGATGAAACAGCTAACTATTCTCCTTCTGACATAAGTGTGCTCCCGGACCTACAAAGGAAAGCTAATCCACCACTTTCCATAGGTATCTGGTCAAGGCTCCCTCTGCAACAATTCCTTTGCGGGTCTAAACCCAATCCTTCACGCTGTAAGTAGGATACTCGTGGGCTTTTCTCTCATGGGAGATACCACATGCTCTGAAGAGTACAGGTCTCCTTTCTCACCGCCCTTCGTCACTGTCCCCAGGGTTAACAGCTCTGGAGCCCGGCCGCCTCAGTCTGGAGGAACCCAACCCATGCCGACCAGATGCCCCTCACTCCAGTCCCAGGAAGATGACCTACTGCCCGCAGCGAGGAGGTCTGGAAACTCTTGAAGACCCTCTCTTGCCGCAGCCACAGTTTCCTCATTAGCCTTTTGCCAGATTTATCTTCTCCCTGGTAGCCTGCCGCGCTCTGATTTGTCCTGCTGTCACCAGGACTAATGTTGATGGCAGCACCCCCCGGGGGCGCGGGGCTCTCCAGCCTCCTGCCAGAGGCCTCCAGGAAAATGGATGAGCAACTGACCTGCAAAATAAATACCAGGCTTCCAGGTTCTGATAAAGATTAAACATTGGAGGAGTCATTTCAAATGAATATATAAAAGCAAATGGAAGAAGCTTTTTAGACACCGACAGAGTGAAATACAGGCAAACAAAGAGAGATGTCTTCGGGGAAGTTCAATGGCGGGGAAGGTGGAGGCTCAGAATGCAATCTGCCCGCACATGCCCCAGCTTCAGGAAAGATTCCAACACAGGCATCCCGGCTGCCCTCCCCCTGCCCCACCCAGACAGGGAAGAAGAGAAAGTACTAAGCCCCAGAGCCGCCTGCCAGCGTGATACTGAAGTCAGCTTTGCTGACGCTGGCCCATCCAAGCGAGGGAGAAGCCCCATTACTCAACACCATCTGCCTTCGGCGTGGGGCAGCCAAGAGCCAGGATTATTGGCGGGGATGGGGCTCTGAGGCCCCAGAGGAGAGAGGTACTGGGGAAAAGCAAGGTCAGGCATCGCCGAGGCAGAACGGGGAGCGGGGAGAGAAGCCAAATGTCAGCAGATGGAGCCGGCGTTCCTCAGGCCTGGGGCAGAACGGGGTTTCTGGTCAGAAGCTCGTGCAGACTGACTGCACATCCGGGAACCCCAAGTCGCCGGGATTTCGTGTCTAGACTCAAAGCGAGCTGGAGCTGGACGGGAACAGGAGGAGGGACCTCACCTCGCCTATGACGACTAAGGGCCCGGCGCTGCCCCGGGCACTGCACACCGGTGTCTCACTGCCCCGGGACGGCCGGTATGTGCGTGTGGCCCTCCACGCTTTACCAGGGAGGCTGAGGCTGTGGCCTCGAGGTGGGGTACAGAGAGAAAGGGGGAGCTATGCTGACGGAGCTCTAAGGGTGACTTGGGCACCACAGAGATTCTTAATCTAGTTCAGCGACTCCTCACCAGCTGGGCTGTGGGAGCTACTGCCCCCATTTTTACGGACTAGGCAGCTGGGACGCAGTGAGGTCAACGAGACGCAGCGTGAATGCAGGGGGCCAACTGGGCCCCCAAATTCCATGCTCTCTCTGACAGGGATGGTTTGCAGACAGCCTGAGGGGAACGGGGAGATGTCTGAAGCGCCCCTGAGTTTTGGGTGGAGCTGTAGAAACTGAGCCTTCAGAAGGTTTGTATGCGAAGGCAAACGGGGTGTCTGTCGGCTCCCTCCATCCTCTCCTTCAAGCCACGGCAACACCCCAGCCAGCCTGCAGGGCCCTGACTCCCCTGGCCCGAGTAGTCTCCAGGGAGGGCTTCTCTCCAGAACCTGGGCTGCACGGCATCCTGGCTGCACAACTCCAGGGGGCGCCGCTCCCAAACGGCATAATCTGCAATGACCACCACGGCTGCCCAGACACAGTCCAGCTCCCCAGCCCCGTTTTCCCGGAGGGCACAGCTCTCTCCACAGATGTAGCACAAGCGCAAAGGGGGTGCCCAGGACAAGGGGGAAAGGACAGCTTCAAGTGGATTTCCACCTTTGGGGTTTGGAGTGAGCCTGACAGGGGCTGGCTTCACTTCATCTTAATAATTTAGTTCAGATCAACAGATGTTGACTGCATACCTGCTTCGTGCCCCCATCCTGCGCTGGTCACTGAGCATTCTGAGGTGAACAGGACAGTCCTTGCCCTCAGGAAGCCCACTCAGCGCCTAGGGGGGGAGACAGACGCAAATGATCGGCAGGGCCGGTAATAACAAAAACGACCTTGTTGTTTCTGGGAATCCATTTTCGCTCCCCCAAAGCACTTTGCCATCCATTTTTCATTCCGTTCCCACAAAGTAGGTGTTGCTTTTCCCATCTGGGGCCAAGAAACCCAGAGCCTAGCAAGGTTCTGAGGTCTGCCCCAGGCTACCTGGCAGCCAGCGGCAGGTCTGGGTAGAGCCCTGGGGACCAGCCTCCCTGACCCTCCTCGGTTCTGCCCACTGCACCGGCCAGGCCTCTCCCTCAGGCATCCGGCTGCCCGGTGCCTTCAGGGAGCCAGGAGCTCGTTCTTGGGTCTCTGGTGGCCCCTGTAGCGCTCCCGACAGGCCAGGTCATTGGCCTGACAATCACAGCAGAGAGGGTCTATAGAGTCAGGGAAGAATGAAGTGTCCAGAACAATTCCCATCTCCTGGCCTTCACTTCTCTCCATATTACCGTGCAACTCTTTCCCCGGGCACCAGGGCAATTTAGCAAGTGTATTTTGCATCACTCGAGCAATTTCTGACATTAACTCTCCCTGGGCTTTCTCGGGTCACCTCTCCGGCTCTGATACCACCTCCCCTGGCTGCAGGAGACAGCAGCAGGCGCCCCCCGGGGCCAGCCAGGACTGACCCGCTCCCCGCCGAACTCTTAAAGTCAAGTTTCTTGGCTCTGAGGGCTGGCTGGGATCTTCGATGATATCCTTCTGTTGCCTCGAAGCACTTTTACGGCAGAGATGATGGGGCCCATTTTACGAAGGCAGAAAACTGAGTCACGCAAACGCTGCTTGACCTGGCACGTGGGAAGGCTGCCTACTACTTTCCACTGCTCGTTTTTTTTTTTTTTTTTTTCCATTCTTCATTCCATCTCCCCCAGGACAAAAGGCAAAACTACTTCCATTTTTCTCCATGCTGTGGCCCAAGGTGATATTCAAATTATTTAACATCCTTTAAGGCAAGGGCATCAACCAAGCAGAACAAAAGCCTTAGGGCCCAGCAGGGTCCTGAAAGGCCCCCCTCCACGTTGTGTCAGGTGGAAACCCTTTGGTGTGTACCCTTGTGGGGTCGGGGTGCTGGGGAGGTGCTCAGGGGAGGGGCTGGAGCAAGGGGAGTGAGCGAGCACTCAAGGACCTGGAGCCCGCGAGTCTATATGCATCTAAGAATTCCTTTCTCTAGTCCTACTTGTGAATTCGACTCCTCCAGCCCTCCATTGCCTTCCCTTTTCCCCAACCCTCCTCTTCCTCCTCCTCCTCCTCTCTCCCGCTCTCTGCCCTTCTCTTCCACCCTTTCTCTCTCTTTCCTTTTCAGATAAAGATGAAAGAAAGGGGAAGGTTCATTCCAGCCATTTGAGATCCCTCTCGCGGAGGAGGACATGCAGGATTTGCAGGCGAACAAAAGGGAAAGTTATGAGAGGCTGAAAATTACCGCGTGCCTATTAAAAATCAGCCAGGCTGAAGCGGTCCTGACTAGCAGACAGGGCCTCTAGCTCCAGGGAAGTGGTACTTAAGGGAATTTGCAATTAAGAGAAGCTTGGAGCCTTGCCACAGATTGCTTCCCTCATCTTTTTTTTTTTTTTTTAATTTAAAAAAGAATCACAAAGCAGGGACCTAAATGGAAGACGACAATAACGGAGGGTGACAGATGCCAGTTTGGCAGAAAACGCCGGGAAGACCAAGTTACTTACCTGTAGCATTTGTGTCGCAGCCACAAGCCCAGAACTCCATCTCGGTCTGCAAAGCAGAGTCTTGGTGGCCGTCCAGGGACAGCTGTCCAAATTCCTGAGAACCGGGCTCAGCACGCAGGTCCCTCCAGCACACCCTGGGTAAACATGGGCATCTGCAGGCGGGAGCCCCAGCCCCAGCGGGCGAGCCCGCTCCAGGAACCCTGCCTCTTCCAGCTGTCCTGCGGGGGGGCGGGCGGCTGAGCCACCCACACCAGCCTTTCCAGGGACTTGGCATTCCTGTGTGCCAGGAGCCACATAAATCTTTGAGGATGGCTTGTTTCTGTTTTCAGAAGCAATTGACACAAGGGCCTGGGAGGGAGAGTTTGTAGCTAAGGGCTGGGACTTTCAGGAGGAACAGGGCTGCTTCTGATGGCCGGCTTTAGAAGCGAGCAATCACTCCATGAGCGACGCCCGACGTCGTTGTATATCAGGCTATTTGGGGGAGCTTTATACAAATATAGATTCTTAGGACCCACCTTCAGATACCGTGATTCGGAAGAGCCTGGGTAGGACTGTGAATCTGCACGTTCTTCTTTTCAAAATTCCCCGCATGACTTTGAGGTGGGTTTGAGAACCAGAAGCCCATGGGGTAGGATTTGGAAGTCTTCTCTCCCTAAGAGCTTCCCCACTGCTGCTTGCGCTGGCTACTGCCTCCTTCTCTGCGGGTAACACTCGGTTAGTAGAGACACAATGACATCTTAATCGGCCTTCTAGGTCCTTCCCGCCCTATCGTCTAGCTGAAGCTGGGATCGCCGCGGGAGGCAGGTGTGCGGGTGTGTGTGGGCGCGCATGCGCAAGTGTTCCACCGCAGGGGAAGGGGCTATACCACGGGGTGGGGGGTGGGGGGTGTTGCAGGACACTGAAACAAGCAAGTCCCCCTTCCGTATGGGGCTTCCTGGCCTCCCCGATATGCTTCGTTGTCACTTGATTAGCTACCGCTTGGCCACCTGTCCGTGACAGTCTCTCTCTTGAGCATTCCCGGTCACCTCCCTGGCATCGATTTTTACATGCAGTCCTAACACAGCGTCATAAGGCACTTCATGGTCTACAAAGTAGTTTTCGCTTCTGTCATTCCATTTCATTTCATTTTTGCGGCATCTGCCGGGGTCTGACTGTTCACGCCCCGCCACCTACCCCCAGGTTGTGTGTTGAAATCCTACCCCTCCCTCCCCGCCCAAAGTGATGACATCAGAGGCGGGGGGCCTCTGGGAGGTGCTTCGGACATGAGGGTGGAGCCCTCCTGAATGGGATTAGTGCCCTAATAAAAGAGGCCCCTCCGAGTTCCACATCCCTTCTGTCACACAAGGATACATCAGAAAGACTCATCTATGAGCCAGGAAATGAGCCCTCCACACAGTGAATCTGCCTGCACCCAGATCTTGGACCTCCAGCCTCCAGAATGGTGAGAAATAAATTTCTGTTTGTAAACCACTCGGTTTTTGGTGTTTGGTTACAGCAGCCGCAAAGGAGGAAGGCAGCATCTGTGAGGCCACACTGTGGATTCCCACTTCACTGGGGAGGAAGCAGGTTCAGAAAGGAAAGTCCCGAGGTGCGCGACAGTAAGGACCAGGGATAACGGAGCCTCCAGACGCTAAATGCTGTGTCTTTTCCAAAGACGTGTGTAGGTGTTCAGTGAACAGGGCTCAGGGCACCAGCGCTCTGCAGGCGAGCAGGCCTGGGTCTGGGAGGGGCAGGGGTAGCATCTCCCCTCTAAGTAATGAGAGTAAGATCTTGTGTCCTCTCCCTACAGCGCAAGCATCACAGGAGCATTCAGCTTTTGCCTTGTTCGGGGGAGTGGCCTCTTGCCAGGATCTATAACTCTCTTTTGTTTTAAGTTTATTTATTTACTTTCAGAGAGGGAGAGAGAGAGAGAGTGAGAGGAGGGAGAGGAGGGGCACAGAGAGAGCAGGAAAGAGAATCCAAGCAGGCAAAGGGCTCAATGCCACAAACCATGAGATCATAACCTGAGCTGAAATCAAGAGTCAGACGCTCAACCAAGTCACCCAGGTGCCCCAGGATCTCTAACTCTTTTTTTTTTTTAATGTTTATTTACTTTTGACAGAGAGACAGAGTGTGATCAGGGGAGGGGCAGAGAAAGAGGGAGACACAGAATCTGAAGCAGGCTCCAGGCTCTGAGCTGTCAGCACAGAGCCCGATGCGGGGCTTGAACTCACAAACTGTGAGATCATGACCTGAGCCGAAGTCGGTGCTCAACCGACTGAGCCACTCAGGTGCCCCAGGATCTGTAACTCTTAATGAGGTTCTCAACTTGGCTATGTGGGGCCTGAGAACACGGGATGCATGGGGCTGACTCTCACAAGGTGACGAGTCTCAGCCTGAGGAGAGGAGAGGACTTCAGGGTGAGGTAGGTGGCTACCCACGTCCATCGTCTTGGCTGCTTCCTTCGGGAGACAGGGCCCATCGATAGAGACCGAGCACGCACACGTGCACACACACACACACGTGCACACACACACATACACACAGGCCAGGCCTCTGGACCTCAGGCAGGAGGACTCTCCCCTCCCCATCAGAGAGTCTCTGCAAGGGCAAAGACTTGGCTCCCCTCTCAGACAGGCAGATGCTCTAGGAGAATGGGGCCGCTGTCCTGGGCTGCTGGAGGAGACTGGCTACCGCATGGGGTTGCCAGCCCCGCTGGGGATGAGGGGCCCTGGACTCGAACCCACCCCCGTGCCTAGTGACCTGTGGGACCTAGCAGCGCCTACTTAACCCCTTTACGCTGTAGCTTTCCCAGCTAAAACACGGTGTGCTGATACTAAACATTCTTTCAGATCCAACACAGTGAGTCCATGATTTCTGTGATAGGCTCTCTCTTAAAAATAACAGCTGATATTTATGGAGTCAGCCCTACGTGCCAAGCTCTGTGTACACATTATCTCATTTAAAGCTCCTAACGAGAAGAAGCTTTTATTAACTCCAGCTGGTAGACAGAAAAGACGTTCAGAGAGGTTAAGTAACTTACTCAACATCAAATGGCTGTCATGGGGCGGACTAGGGACCCCAGAGCCCTTGGCCTTACTTAACCACTGTGCTATCTTTTTTTTTTTTTTTTTTTGTGGCTGCTTAAGAAAAGTATTTCTTGCTCTCAGAAACAATAGTCCACTCTACGGAGATAAAATGAACTTAGTTAAGAAGCAGGAAACTTATAAAATAATTAAACCCAGTGCTAACTATTCAAGCAGAAGTATTCCTGAGATGCACATTCAGGAGAGTCTTCTGCGTGCTACCTTGCTACGCTTTCGTTTCGTGAGCCTCTTCTCTCTGAGTCTGTAGTGGACGTCTTTTGCTTTTACTAACTGGCAGCCATTCGGCCTTCTTTGGGGAAAAAGAAGTCCAATTTCTCTCTGGGGAATCACTCCTGTCCCTGCTCCGGATGTCAGTGGCTCCAGGGAGTAGGGGGTGGATATGTGTCATGTAACTCTGGAATGATCGGTCAATCATTTCCCTGGCTACAGCGAGGGTTTGGAAGATGTTCCTGTGACCCCAGACAAATCCGAGGAGACACAAGACATTAAAAAAAATTGTTTTAATGAGTCTGTTGAGAACTCCTTTCTCTCCCTGTGACATTGGATTTGGCTCTGGCAGGCTGTGGGCTCGGAGCTGGGAACGGTCACCTTGCCACTGCTGAAGCCCTGCCTTAAGACGCTGACATAAAAGGGAACGGGGCT
The DNA here is from genome assembly GCA_030068075.1 of Paguma larvata. Lineage (NCBI taxonomy): Eukaryota > Metazoa > Chordata > Mammalia > Carnivora > Viverridae > Paguma > Paguma larvata. The sequence goes on from CM057831.1 coordinate 7,883,675, forward strand.
AGTAAGTGACAATATCGTGTCCCCGAATCCAGCCCTTTCTGAAAATCCAGGTCTACCCTCTGGAGTTGTCGGCTACATACGCCAATAAAACTCTCTTTTGATTTAAAGCCTATTAGAGTCTTGTGTCTGTCACTGGCAACCAGGAGAGTTCTAACTTATGTAAGGGCAGCATTCAAGGAGTTGAGAAGCCCCATTATCTGGCATCAGCCTGCATCCTCATGGGAAGTGAGCCCCTACCAGGGTGAAACCTCCTTTGTAGGAAAGACTACAACCTGCCTGGCATTTCTGGGGCTCCCCGGACCTCTGAACTGAGGGGGTGTCTGGAGTTTCCCTGAACACAGAGGTCGCCTCTGGGACATACTGGAACGATTGAGCTGGATACAAAGGCCTGAGAGTTGGTGGTGAGAAGTAGCCCTGTTGCCTCCCTCAGACGGTGAGTCACATCGTTGCCGCCCCGAGGAAGCCCAGTGCATCTGTACGAGATTGGTCCTCTCCCCACAAGCCACTGCCCGGAAAGACCACGCACTAGGGAACACTTCTGGACCAAAATGTTAAATAAATCAATTCATAAATAAGTGTAGACTCACATCCGACATGACCTCCAGTGTCCCCCTCTGTTCCTATATTGAAGTCCTAATGCCAGTACCTCAGAACGTGACTGTATTTGGAGAGAGGGCCTTGAATGTGAGGTCACATGGATGGGTTCCACTCTGACATGACCGGTGTCCTTATGAGATTAGGACACAGACACGCACAGAGGGAGGACACATGAGGACACGAGAGAAGGCGGCCATCCGCACACCAGGAAGAAGCCTCAGAAGAAACCAGCCTGCCCACACCTGGATCTCAGTCCAGCTTCCAGAACACTGGGAGAAAGTACATTTTGGTCTTGTAAGCCACCCAGTCTGTGGCACTTTGTTGCGGCAACCCTGACAGCATCCAAATACCATACATAAATTATATAAATAGTGATAAAAATATAAGAATATACTCCTATATGCATATACAGCTGTGTGTGTCTGTATCTAACTACGTATAGCTGACTCCATCTATCTCTTTTGTATGCATATTCTCGCAAGACACCTCCATGGCCCCTCCAAGGTCCCAGGACAAGACGTGACTTTCCTCCTCAGTCCCCAGCACTCTCCGCATCCCAAACAGGTGCCCCTCATCTTGGCCTGCCCAACCAAATGCACATCTACTTGCCTTCGAGGTGGGCAAGCTTCCGTCAGCTTTCCAAGAGAACTGGAATCACGTCCTGCTCTGTACACACCGCTATGAAGGCATTGATGCCGTTGTGCAGTAACTGTCTGTTTAGGGGTCATCTCCCTCTGCCAGCCCATGGGCTCCTTCTCATCCCGGCAGCGCAGGCAGGACCTTGGTCGGATGGATAGGGTGCAGAACGCTGGGTGCGCCCCTGGACTCCCGGACAGCCTGCCTGGGGTAGGGGGGGAGGAGGGTTGAGATTGGTTGAGGGGACAGAGGGGGATCGCTCGCCACCTCCGGAGGGGATCAAGGACACAGCTCAGAGCCCTGCACCACTTGGAGAGCCCAGCTGATTGGACAGAGAAAAGCCTCCAGTTTCAGGACCTCGGAGAGAGAATTGCAGGGGCTCTCAACAGCAAATTAGGCATTTAAAGCCAAGCGCAGTGGCTTTCGGAGATTAAATGCATTATAGATTTGCTAAACGCGAGGCAAACCAAAGAAAACGTAGACAGCTCGGGCTCCCCTTCGGGTGGCCGGGTGGGTGGGACGCGACAGGCAGGACACAATCACGCGGCCAGAATGCCAGGCACGCGGGCTTAATTTTTCATTTGCAATCAAGGCCACGTCTCCCCTTCTCCTAGTCCCAGAAACGCGGCTCTGCGTGGGGCTCCTTTCATGGGCAGTATTGCGGAGAGAAGGGAAAATTATCCGGAGATAATGGTGTTGATTATGGGACGCAGCCGGTGCCTGCCTCTGAGAGTAGGGATGCCTGACCCTCCACCCCCTGGCGCCCTGGCGAGTCCCAACTCTCCTGTCTGCAGCGGGCTGCAGCCCCGGGGGCTTGCGTCTCCTCCTTGAATGGGGGGCACAGTTAGCCTCCCTGGAAAGTCCTTTTATTCTTTCATTTTATCCTCACCTTTTTTTTTTTTTAATCCAAGAAGGGAAATGAGAAAGTTCTAGAGTGCAGAGTATTCAGAGAAGGGGAGCAGGTATGATAACAGGAGATAGAACAGTGGGGGTCAGATCAGGGAACCAGAGGGTGGGGGTTGTGGTCTCTGCATCTGCCACAGACTCCACTTTGTGAGTCTGGGTAAGGCAGGTGTCCCTCTGGACACAGTGTCTGCACCTCTGAAACAGGATTAGGACCCCGTGAGCACTGCGATTCTGTTCTTCACAGGTGGGGAAAAGTCTTTTTGTTCCTGAAGAACTATCAGAAGATGACTGGGTGATTCTCAGTCTCTTCAGAAAAAGAGACAAAAGAAAATTAACTTGAGCTTGAGGGACTCAGGTTAGACCAAAAAACAACGACAACGACAACAACAACAACAACAAACACCCCAGAATGATCACGGAAGGCAGCTGTTGAAAAAGGGAATTGGATACAATAGGGAGTTTCAAAACTCCTTTTTCTCTAGAACTTTAAAGAATCACAGCATTGCATCTGTCTGGGTTATACGCCAGGCGTGTGCCTCCTCTGAGGTGGAGATGGATGGACCTCGCTGCTCTCCAAACTTCCTGAGCCAAATTAATGATTGCTTCTGTGTATCAAGTTCCTTCTCCAGGCCAGACCCACATCCAGGCACCCTGCGTACCTGGCTTCATTTAGCCCTCCACTCAGCCCCAACAGTTGAGCGTTCTGTCCTTCAAACCAGCACACAGAAGTTTGGTGACTTTGCCAAAGCCACCGCTAGCGGTAATTGGGAGCTGAATCTGAACCCCAAGTCTGATGACTTTCGAAAGCCTCACTTTTTCCCAGGCACCCTTCCTCTCTCGCTAGGAAGAGGCAGTAGGGAAGGTGGGTGGTGAGGGCTCTGAGGGCCTTTCTATGCAGCTCTAGACGGGGACCCACTGCTCACCGCTCTGTTGAAGGAACCACATTCCTGGCAAAGGAAGGGTGTCCCCTGAGAGTCCCGTCCTGTGTCCTGCGTCCTCTGTGGCAGAGGTGGCTGCGGAGTCCCAGGCTGGGGCTGTGGATCGGAAGGAGAGGCCTTAAAGGACTTCCCGCGGGCGGGCGGGTAGGAGCACCCGGCCTGGGACTTCAGAGACTCTGGGCTGACAGCAGCCACCTGTGATCAAATATTCCTTTTGCTTCTTTTTTGGGCTCAGAGAATTGCCGCCGCAAGGCCACGTGCTTCCTGATGGTGTGGAGGAGCCGGCCACGGAGTCCTGGGAGAGAGAGGAGGGGTGGTCAGTCCCGGAAGTATCGGGGTGGAGACATGGGGGGGCTGGGCCCCTGAGCAGCCCCAGCGCCGTGAGCGCCTCAGTGGCTGCAAAGCCCCGAGCCCCTGCTCTGCCACTCAGCCTCTGCCACAGGAGAAGCCCTTGGGAACGCTGTGGCTCCAGAGAGAAAAGCCCAAATGCCTCTCTTCCCCCGACCTTCTAGTGCCCATAGATACAAGGTTCAAAGGCCCTTGGGGGCCGAAAGGGAATCCAGGCTGAGCGCTGGGAGTCACGGCTGCAGGGGAGCAGCGAGAGGCGCATCGTGCAGGGGAGCCCTCCCCCCTCCCCCCACCCCCAGCTGCCAGCTTTGCACCACCGGGCGCACGTGACCTGCTTTATCCTCAGTTCCTTCATCTGTAAACAGCAACAATGAGGACACCTGCCTCAAAGAGCCGCCAGGAAGGTTAACCGAGTTGGCGCCTGCCGCTGAGTGAGCACTGTGTGAGCGTTAGCTGTCAGGGTGTCACTGTCACCCCCACGGCTACTACGAGAGCCGCTGGGAAGAAAGAGTAGAGGGAGCACTACAAACACAGGAGCAGGAGAAGCAAAGGAAAGGCCTGGTTTGCTTTTCAGTGGGCTTTCTCCCCCCCCCCCCCCCCCCACCTCCCGGACCCAAGACCCAGGAGCCCAGCCCCAGGCTCCTTCCTGGACGCAGACCCAGCCTCGCTCAGACAAAGGCCTGGCTCTCCAGCACAGGCTGCGGGGAGACAGACTGGGCAGCCGGGGGCCACCAGCCAGCCCAGGTCTTAGCACCAAAGATGTCACCTGTCCCGGGAAGCTGCTTACTCCGGAGCAAATTCTCATGTGTTGTCACCTCTGAGGAGACGGGAGTGGGGTCACACATTCATGCGTATATATAGTTATTTGGTACACACTGCCCTGGGGGCTGACCACCCTCCCCCCGCCCTCCTCCCTTCTTCCCTCCATTCCTCCATCCCTCTGTCCTTCCTCCTTCTCTTCCTCCTTCCTTCCTCACCCCTCTCCTCCCTTTTTCCTCCCTCCCTCCCTTCTTCTCCTATTTTATTTATTGTAGCCTGGATTCTCCTTTTCCCAGTCCACCCTCTAAATATACTCTCAAAGCAAGTAGAGACACACTTGCGTAAAGGCAGAATCCAAGGCCCTTATATTAAGGGACAAAGGAAGCCTGTGAAATTAGCAGGGTCTGGGATCTGGAAGGTGACCGAGCTCCCCCTTGTTGCTTATTAATACCGAGGTTCTTGCTGGGGAGAGTGGAGGCAACATTTTCTCCCCTAGTCCAAACTGCCCCTGGAGATACTCTTGACCACAGGCCCTTGGCTCCCTGAGGTGACTGAGGGATTGGAAGGGACAGGAGCTGGGGCCCCACACCTCTGGGCCAGTGTCCCCTTCCTCCCAATGTGGGCTTGCATTGCTATTCATTTCATCAAGACGTCCCTGCATGTGAGACCCCGGCTGCTTCTTGCTGCCCAGGTGTCTGTGCATGTTTGTTTAACACAGAGGGAGGAGACCAGCGAGCAAGCAAAGGCTCAGAGTTCAGGAAAGAGTGGGGTCACGTGTGCGGGTGCCGGCGGGCAGGTCTGAGTGACAGGATCTTTGAACAGCCCTGGCACATGGTTCTGAGAGGCAGTTATGCCAGAGTGGAAGGGAGGACAGGGCAGAAGGAAAGGGAGGTGCCGGGAGAAGGCTCCAGGGCTGGGACTGTCACCTTCCCGGCCATCCCCAGGGTCTGGGGTCCGGGTGGGGCCTCACGTCAGGGACCCACATGGTCGGTCCAAACTGTGGCGAGGTGAGGGGCCCCTCCCGGTGCCTGGTAGGTGCTGACAGAGGTCCCGGCCTCTGATGGAGGAAACTTGGCTGCTCTTTGTGCCCCTCTCCTCAGCCTCGGCCACCCCCTCAGGGACATGATGAGTCATAAGGAACCGGGAGAGGACAACTGAGCGCCTCTCCCCGACAGACCTGCTCTGCACTGCAGGTGGCAACCAGGAAAGGGGTTCCGGAAAGGTGTTTCCAAGGTGGCAAGTGTGGTCTTTCAGTGGCTGCGTTCTCCGACCTCTTCCTCGGGTGCCTTGCACTTTTCACAAGCCGCTGCAGGGAATGGGTGGGCAGGGGCAGGGGGCTCTGCACCTCCGCGGGCCAGGGCCAGGGCTCTGGGCAGGAGAGAGCACTGTGTGCAGGTCTCTGCTCTCTACAGCCCTCTTTCTGGAGCGGAAACTGGGGACAGCTGCCTCCCACCACCTGTAATGTCACTCAAACTACAGGTGCAAACCACTCCTTGCAAACGGCACCTGTGGAAAGGGGTTGGGAGGGTTGGTTTAACGCCAGACCAGCCCCATGGGCAGGAAGCCACTCAGAGGCCCTTCCCGGGTCCCCAGGCTGGAAAGTCAGTGGGGTCGCCCCAGGACTGGAAGAAAGGGCGAGCACCTTGCCAGTCCTCTGGAAGTGGAGCCCTCGTCCGTCCTTGTCCTATCACCTAACAGACTGTTTGTTACCTTCCATCTTTCCCTGTACCCACAAGAGTGCTGAGCTTAATTAAAATTGTGGAACAAGGACGTGACTCGGCAGCATTATTATCCTACCCCGCCCCGACTTTACCGCTGACAAAACTGAGGCAGAGATGGCTTAATTAACTCACTCCTAAGGACCCCACCCCCCTCCAACCTTAGGCTTTTAGGGAAGGACGCTTAACAACAAGCTGAATTCCCTGGTACTGAAAGTTCTTCTAGTAGTCTCACTTGCTTCCCTCCTCTACAAGAGCGGCCCTTTCCAGCTGTGAAGATCAGATGAGAAACACCGAGAGGGGTCCCCTCTTCAGGTGAAGCAGAAGTTTCCAGGCAAGGCTGCCATCTTGGAGAGAAAGTCCTCAACCCCGAAATCCAAGTGGTTGGTTGTGTCAGAAGCTGACTGCACTATACATCTGTCTTATCCTGCATGGAAGGGGAGGGGGGGGGCTTCAAATTACTTTAGCTATAGATCTCACAATTACTCTCCCTCTCTCTAATTTGGATGTTAATGTATTAGCTACAGCTTTGCCTTCTAGGCTAGAAATTGTTTTTTTCCCCCCGCCCTGAAATTATACATCCAGATAGAGTGGTGTTCATTAAAGTAAGATTAGGAGAGGATAATATGTGAGAGGTATGTAATCTTTTGCAAATGGTTAGTAAATTGGAACTACCCCAATTACAATCTTGTTCATCACACAGGGCTGAATTGCTCTGCCGGGGACGGGAGTCTCAGCCACAGCCCTGCTCAGCTCACATTTCATAAATATTGTATACACATGATATTCGCAGCCATCTGCTTCGCTGATCGCCGAGCGCATTTTCTGACTTTCTGGTTGACTGCAGAGAGTGACAGAAGCAGGGCGGCCCTCCTGCCTGCCCACCTCGAAGCCCGGCTGGGCCGGCCCTCCCCAAGGGCTCTGTGATGTCATGTGGCTCGGGCTCACGCCCATGCGCCTCACTCAGGACCGCGCCAGACTGGATGGGGTTCTCCTCGCAGGGAAGAGGCCCCCACTAATGCCTCTGCGTGCCTCCGAAGGTCTCACCGAGCAGGCACCGTGTGCGGTGTGGCTGTACTAGCAGAGATCACTCTAGAAGGCGGCACACAGAAGTTGACTTGGAGAACTTACTCCATCCCTGGCCCCGGAAGGTGGGGGTGGGGGGTGGCGCCTGGGGGGGGTGTCCTGGGTCAGCTGAAGGGTTCTGGCTCTGGCTGGCAGGGGCCGACGGTCTGTGACGTGGGGTGAGGCACCCTCGGTTTTCACGGTCCCCTCGGCATGAGAGCTGGGTCCGGCTCCTCCGCCCACCCCTTCGGTTGGGCCAGGGCTGCTCGGGCTGGCCACTTCGTTTCCCTAAAATCCCATTTCTTTCCAAGGCGTGGTGAAGTATCATGATTTAGAAGGAGGATCCTGGCCTCAGAGCGTCTGGATTTAAATGCTACCCTGAGATTGACCCGTTGTGGGATCCTGATCTGGGTTGGGGCTCCCCATCTGTAAAATGGGTATGATAATAATAATACCTACCCCTTAAGGTTATGGCGGGTTAATACTTAGGACAGTACCTGGCATACAGCAAGAGCTCAATACATGTGAGCTATTATTTTATCGCAAAGGTATTTGGGGTCTCTTCCTGAATCTCAGAATTCCCCCCAGACAGCACATCTATCAGAACCTACATGTATTTTGCTAGGTGCCAACTCTAAGTAGGAGAGAACCAGACAGAGAAGGGGCTGGATCCTTGTGTGAGCAAAGTGCCCGGCACCCGGTTTTCCAGGAGTGACCTCATTTCTTTCTCAAAGTCTTTGAAACATAGATATTTTTATGTTCATTGTACAGATGAGGAAGGTGAGGCCCCAAGCATTTTAAAAGGTCTGCTGTTGCTGCCTTTTAAAAACCTGCCGTGTACCGTTTCACGGTAAAACCCCAAATCCTTAACACGGCCTGGTAAAATCCTCCGTGATCCGGCCATAGCCCACTGCCTTGCTCGTCTGCTGCTGGTTCCTGGCACTCCCGCCTCGCTGGCCCGGTCCTTGTCCACACCACGCACCCTCCCGCCTCAGGAGCTTTGCACGTGCTTGCTTCTGCTGCCTGGGCTTGACCTCCTTGTCCCTTTTTGCTGAAATAATTCCTGTTCATCCCTCACGTCTCAACTCCCGCTTCTCCAGAGAAACCTTCCTGGAACCCCGCCCCCTTCCGCCCCAGACCGGAGAAGGCCCCCACTTACACATGCTTTGATGGCAACCCCCGTATCTCTTTCATAGCGCCTCTTACAATTAGAGCTGAATACTCCACCGTGTGCGTATGGTTGGCTTCGCTGAGGGCAAGACTCACGGGGGCACGGTCTGTAATAGTCAAGAGAGGGTGGGCCATGCCACGGAGACAAAAATTCCAAACGTCGTGTTTCTCTCTCGTGCCGCGAGTCCCACGTGGGTCGGGGCAGCCCTCTGCTCCGCCTGGTCACTCAGGGATGGGCAACAGTGGAGACGCGGCACCTCGGGGCGCACGATCGGGAACCCCCGCCCTTCTCAGTGGCCGCCGTGGGGAGGGGAGAGGCTGGAGAATCGTGCGCGGGCACGCCCCCTACTCCATGCTGCATACTCTCCAACCGCGAGGGGGCTGGGAGCTACGGCGGGCCAGGGGGGTATTTGATCTGTCACAGAGACCTTATCCAGTTTGTTCTCGCGCATGTTTCCCGTGCCTGGCATGCTGCCTGGCAGATAAGGGAGCTCAGCGAGTATCTGTGGAGCGGATGAGGGTGGGCATCAGTCAGGACCGCCCAGCGGGCAGGGGAGCCAGGCCTTCAGGCCGCGACTCTCCTAATGTCAAACCCTTTGGCCTTTGTGTTGAGGTCTCCCCAGTTTTACGGGATGCTTTTCTCCTCCCTACGGAGAAGACAGAGGAGCAGGCGGTTAGACGCTTAATAGATCTGTTTCTCCTGAGGAAGGCGATGAACGCTGCGTGTCCCCCAATCAGCCGCAATCAGCCATGTAGCCGCTCACCAGAGACGAGTGGCGATTCACACCCAGCGAACGTTCCTTAAGTGCCTACTGTGTGCCGGGTGTGTCATCGCGGCTCGTGTGTGCGTGGAAGCCTGGGGCTTCCTGCTTCACAGGCAGGGGTACTGGTGCTCAGTGGTACAGCTGGATTCAGAGAGTGGCCGGCTCGCAGCCTCGCCCCCTCGCCCCTGCAGCCAGTGGCTCCCAGACAGAGCAAGTGTCAGAAGCATCTGGAGGACTTGTGGACACGCAGGCCGCTAGGCCCCACCCCCAGAGCTTCTGATTCAAAAGACACGGGCGGGGACTTCGAACCTGCCCTGGTAAGGAGCTGCAGGTGACACCACCTGCGGGGCCGGGGCCCACCCCTGCAGACGCACCTGCCCTGCCGTGGGCTGCCCGGTGGCGAGTGGCAAGGCGTGCTTCCCTCACTAACTCGGCTCGGGTGCCTTGGCTGGGGGGTGGGGATCAGGAACGTAACACTTCGGTGGCTGGTATTTGGCACCTCTCTGCGAGGCTGCCTGCAATCGAAGTGTATAAAATGAGAGGGTTGGACAGGACAAGCTCCGAGGTGCTCTGCAGATCTGACCTCCTATATGCTATGATTGGATGAACTAAACCAAAGCTACAGATTCCATTTAAGTGTCTTCCTAGGTGGGAAGCGCCGCAGACTAAAAATTGTGTAACAATAAATGCCTAGGGAAGTCAAGGAGCTATCGAGTAGCCACTGTGAGCTCAACGTACTGCAGGGCTCTGGGGAATCCGGGACAAGTGTAACATGTGACCCCGCTGCGCAAGGAACCAGCGGCCTGGCGTGGAGAGAAAACACGCACCTGAGACAATGAGAGGAAAAGGCGTCAGGATGTCACCAAGTGCTAATTGGTGTGAGTCCCTTTAGGGGCTAGCGGCAGGGTTTGGGAAACCCCAAGGAGGAGGTACGACCCCGGGAGCCTAGACGCTTGACGAGTCCCTGTGACCAACACCTGTGTACCCCCGTAGCATTTTTATCTACGCGGTCGCCACAACCTGGGGCGAGGTGGGTATTTTGAGGGTGAAGAAACAGACTCAGAGACTCGCCCAAAGTCAACTTTTATTATGAAGAAGTTGGGGTTTGAACCTAGGTCTGCTGACCACAAAGCTCTTGTCCTTCAGGAGACTGGGCGGGAGGGACCCGAGGGATGGTGCACCTTGCCCAGGCCACATGCAGAGTCCTGAGTGAGAGGAAGTGGTAGAAGAGGTGGGCCGGGTGAGGCGTGTGCTAACTCGATAAACCCAGGAAGCCTTCCTGGAGTCCCTGAGTATGATGGGAATAGTGAAAATCAGGAGCTATCTGCAAGAAGGGTTTTATAGGGCTAACATGGTCACCCACCGGCGACGCGGGGAGCAGCCAGGGCCCAGATAGGGCAGTGCGTTGTAGCAGAGCTACTCGGGGTCCCGGAGGCTCTGGGTTTCTACCGCCTCTCTCCAGGCGGCCATCTTTGTGTGCCCTGGAAAAAAGGCATGCCTTCCAAGAAGATGCAACTGGGCATCAGGTCACCACGCTTGGCTAGCAGAGGGTGGGCTGCCTCCCTGTCCTTGATCTGACACTCTTGTCAAAGGAACAGTCTGTACAACTGTATCTGGTAGCCTCGTCTGCCTCCCACCACACACACACACACACACACACACACACACACCTGGACCCACACCCTCTCCCTTCCCAGGGAATTCACTTCCTTGGGGGACCGCCATCCTCTGTGCCTTCAAGCCCCTTCACCCCTCCTTCCCCACATGCTAGCCGAATCCCTCCTCCGAGGGGCTGCTGGTGGGGCCGGAAGCTGCTAGGAGAATAAAATCCACAAGGTCAGGGAGACAGTGGAGCCAGAGGCAGTGGTTCTCCCTCTGACTTTAAGGATGGAGTAACAAAGGAGATAGTGCCGAGAGGCACTGCCAAGGACAAGGCAAGGCTTTGGAGGCCTCCGCGCCCCTCATCAAACTGCTAAAATGGAATACAAAGCTCAAGTCTTTATTACCAAAAAAAAAAAAAAAAAAAAAAGGTAGCAGCCGCTGAAGAGTGCGAGCCAGTGAGGTGGGAGAGAGAAGAGAGCCACACTGAAATCAATACCGGCCAGGACAAGCATTATCCCATGTGGAACACCTCAAGCCTCTGCCTAGAAAATTTGATTGGATCTTCAGAAAAACCTATTAGTGTGTTGTCAGGACCTTCTGGTGATAACTGACCAGCTCTCGCCAATCGATGTGATGTGCTTCACTCGTGTAGCTCCTGATTTTTTAACAGCATAATTGTTTTTTTAATAACGGGCTGGCTCAGCCACTCCAGCAAGCAGGGAGTCAGAGCCCGACTCCCAACTTAAAATATAGAGAAACACGATGCTCCAGCCACTTCTTCCTAATTGCACAATTACTTTAAGGAGCGCCAGGATGGAAGACGGGGGCGGGGGTGAGGCTTTTTGCGGCGAAGCCAAGTTAAGAAAAGTCACAGAAGTAATTACACAAGTCAAAATTATTTGCTAGATGAAATCCGTTCTTCACAAAGGAACCTTTATTTATTTTTTTAAAGAAAAAGGGCAAAAATCGCACGATCTCAGCGCGGCAAGGATACCATAGAGCAACAGCGGAATTAGTGGTCAATTATTACAGCTTCTTAATTTTCACCCCGAGAGCTTGCAACACATTTTATTTGGGTTCTTAAATGCACTGTCACAGGCGCGGTGTTTCTGCCCTTTACCATGCCTTGGATCTGAGATGGCAAAGTACTTTACAAACAAATAACTCCAAACAATTTGGGATCGAGGCTCTTTATAGATGGAGAGCAGGGCCCAGGGAGGAAGCAATTTGCCCGAGGTCACGGGCTGAATCAGAGGCACAGCTGGAAACACTACTCATGAATGCTGGCTCCTGGAGCCTGCCTCCCTCCCCCACACACCAAAACAAAACCCCAAAGCTGGAAGACAGCAACCGGGCAGAGAAGTCGCCGGCCCTCCAAGGCCCTGGGTGTCCACGCTGACAATTTGCTGTACAGATTGGAAGCCGGGCGTGCAGGTCGGAGATCTCTGCGCGCTGCCGTTGCTGAAACCGAGAGAATCGGTCGCTAATGAAAGTATTCTGTGTTCTCTGCATTGTTTGGGGCGGCCCAGCTTCCCATCCTGAGTCCCCGGAATGTTGGTCAGACTCTTGCAAAGCGTCAGCCTTGCGGGAAGTCTTGACGGCTCACTCACAGTGGGACTCTGCCCACCTGGACTGGCTCTCTCAAGAACCTGGCGCTGTGTGCTCAGTGTTGGGGTGTAAGATTCAGAAGAGGAGAGGAGAGCGAGCTCGAGAGGGTGGGAGGAAGGAGGCAAGGAAAGAAGGACAAGGTGGGGCTGTTTTCCAACTTTCGCAGGCTCTGGGGCCTCTCCTTACAGAACCTCTATCCCACACTACAGAATTTCTCTTACAATCCCCCGAATGCAGTTCATGCGTGATTATTTACCGGTTCAGTCTGGTTGTAGTTTTACTGGCTGACCGCATTATAGTTTTGTCGAGATTTAATTAAACATTTAATAATTTCGATTTGACCATTTTCTTCCCTGTATTTTGGAGCTCGTTTTCTCTTTTTTTCTTTCCAAGTCTCAAATATGTTCACAGGCCCCGGAAATGTTTACAAGACACAGGCATTACCCATATTGACCTTGAAGGTTAAAACAGCCCAGAGAGAGATATAAGGAGGGAGGGGAGACATCAGCGCTGACCAGGACAGCAAGGAAGCAGAATCGAAACCAAACCGAGACAAAAATTTAGCAAAACCGACAGACGGAGTTCTAGAAACTATAGAGTTGCCGGTTAGAAAGAAGAAGGCAGGCGGGCCTTCCCAGCATATTTCCAGGAAAGAGACAGACAGATGAAAGACCACACCAACCATAGATGGAAAAAAAAATCTCTCATTATTCAATAATTTATTGAGCAGACGGCCAGATACTGCACTTGGCTTCAGAGACACAGAGCTGGATCAGACGCAGTCTCTACTCTCAAGGAATTTACTGTGCTACTGAGGGAGACAGAAAGGTAAGCAAAGAGTTCAGGTATGTGATAAGGACTCAAATGGAGGTGAGCGTGGGAGGCGGAGCAAGTTCAGAGAAGGTATCCAGGGGAAAGACGCTTGGAGTGTTCAAAGGCACAGAGGTGTGGACGGCCATGGGCTGGAGCTTGAGGAAGGCCCGGTAGCGGGTGTGGGTGCAGGTGCAGGAGGACCACTGGGTGAGCCTGAAAAGCCAAACCAAGTTGACTTAAGACTCTGAGGATTTGGATGGATTCTGCAAACAAAGGTCAACCAGGAGTGGTTTCCAACCAGTTTGCTTCTGTTTGGGGCTGCAATGGCGCCGGGGCACAGGCTTGGGGAAGCCAGACAAAAGGCTGTCCCCCTCGTGCAGCGGGAGGTAAGGGGCCTGAGCGAGGGAGGGGAAACAATGAGGTTGGGTCAAGCGGGAGAAGCGTTTAGGGGGCAGGAGCTGGGCACAGGTTGGAAGTGGGGGACGAGGGAGAGACCGGGGTGAGGGATGACCCCAGGGCTCATGGCTGCCAACGCTGTTGTACGGAAGAGAGAGAAGAAAGGAAGGGGCAGGTATAGAGGAAAGCTTTCATTTCTCCAGAGCCCTGTAATCCTAAGGCGGGTCCCAGGCTAGAGGGATCTTGTCCCCAAGAGGCCTCTGAAAAGCCATGGGAAAAAGCCAGAAAAACCCTTTAAGGGGTGGGAAGAGTAGGGATGGAGAGAGTCACTGGTCGACTATGAGGGAGCACTCCCGGCCAAGACAGAAACACCCCAGAAGCCAAACACTAGAAATCTGTGAGTTCAGTCTTAGAAGAGAGGGGCTCGAAGTCAATAGGACTCCGAAGGAACATGACCGAAGCCTCTAAGACCACTCTGAACACAGGACTGGGGCTCCTGTCATGATTCATGGCTGAAGGGAGTTTACTGGAAGTGAGCTAATGAAAGCTCTGTGCTATACCCAGAAGTCTGTATGGCCCCTGGCTAGCTATACAACCTCCGTAATAGCCAGGGTGATGGTGGGGTTGGACTGAGACACAGATATCTGTCAATCACGGCAAATTCATCGGGTTAAACTCCCATCACCCAGAGCTGACCCTTTCCTACCGGAGGAAGTAATGAGCTAGAAATAAGTGCCATCCGAAACTGGGTCTAAGTAAATCTGGGCTCGTGGACATCTCAAGCCACAGCTTCGGTTTGGGCTTGCAAACAGATGGATACTCTAGCATGAAATTGCCAAGATTAAGAAGAGAATGCTGGTTTCGTACGTGCGGCTGGGGAAATGGCCCGGGGAGGTCCGTGGAGCTGGATTCCCGAATCCTGGCCCAGGACTCGCTCAGCATTCACGGGAAGTAAACAGCCCCAGAGCGAAAGCAACTGCATTTCTTGCCCGGTCTTTGATGCTGGCAAAGGGAAGACAAACGACCGCTCTCTGGTTTGGGGACGGCATGAATGAACCACACATGTCCATAAATAAACCAGGAGCCCTCCAAACACGCGGCGCGTTTGTTCACACAAAAGCCGGGCTGGCAGCCCTCTCGCCGAGCCGTGCTCACAGTCGGATCCTTAATGCATTGTGAGCGTTCAATCAAACTTTTAGCGGTGAAACTCTGGGAGCAAAAAGCCAGCTAAGCCCAAATGGTCCCTTTGCTTTTCCATCTTTTGTGGCTGCCTGGCTGTGCGCTTATGGGTTCTGTTGTCAACAAACTCCTGGCTTGCCTGTGAGCACTCCAAATTATTGAAAATGACTACAGCTTAAGACTGGCAGGATGATTGTTAAAAACAGCCCTGGCATTAATCATAGCTTAAGAGCTTTTGGAAAATGATTCTAATTCAGAAGGGGTGGCTTACAAAGAGGCTTGTCGAAAAGCGAAGCAGACATCAAATTCTGAAAGGCGAAAAGCCTCCTTGGTACCCACACCTGGCTCCTTCTGAAATCCAGCTGGCAGACGTGTGCGGGGGGCACAGCCCGTCCCTGCCAGCTCAGCCCATCTGAGACCACCTTGGGCTGTCCTCGAGTCTCACGGCACCCGGGCACCCTGAGACGCGAAAGACTCCTTGGGAGTGCCCACGGTTAGAAGTCTTACTGGCCGTCCTTGGAATAAGGCAGAGGTGGCCGGGCGCCTCGTATTCTGTCAACAGTTGGAATGCCTTAGACCGGTGCTAAAGCAAGCTGTGTGCACAGAGGCAGCTGCGTGGGCAAACACATGGTCAGCATTTGCAAGGAGCCAGGCAGGGCAACGAGCTAATACTTCTGCCTTTTGCCTGCCTGGCACAACAAAGGAGAATGATTTTTGCCATCAGCATTCTCCCTATCACGGACTCATTGCACAATTTAGTATGATTAATGGTTTCCATTTAGGAGAAGCCGAGAATGAAAACAGTGGGGGCGCGCCAGCAACCCGGCTGGGGGTGTTTGCGGCTACAACTGGAGTGCAAGGGCAAGGGCAAGGGGGGCGCGGTCGTGCCCTCCACCTTCCCTTCCCGGCACGACTGGGGAGGCACTGTAGGGTGAAGAAGCACATGGCTTTTGACATGCATTTGCACAAACGAGTCTGAGAAATGCCCCCTTGTGACGCACTGTCTGCTGTTCCGTCCTTGGAGCCTTCCAAACATTTGCGACCCAGAAGCAGCTCCCTCTTGACCTGCCACAGGGAGCCTCGTTCCTGAAAGTTCCTACCTAAGGGCTGGGTCTGAGGCTGCCCGGCGGCAGGGCCGTGTGGCCGGAGCTAGCAAACTAACCGCACCGCCTCTGTCTCTGGAGCCCGCAGGCTGGAGAACCGAGTCTCGGCTCCCATCGGCTGGCTCTCTGGGGACTTCTTCTTCTCCACTCTGCAGTATCCTTTTCGTCCCACTTCTGAAGGCACTGCTCCTGGTCGGATCTCACAGCTGCTGGAGGTGAGCGGTGAGACCGTGGCCGCCATAGCCAGAGACTTGTGGGTGCTGATAGAAACCAACCAGGAAAACACAGAGGATTCAAGAGGGCCTGCATTTTTTTTTTTTTTTAAAGCAATAGCTTTTGAAACTGAAGCCAGAAAAGGGAGAAAATTGGTGATCTTGGCTGGGTCTAACGTGACTCGAGACCCTTCTCGATGCATTGGTGTCTCTGCAAGGAAATCTATTATTTTCCATAAACTGTCTTAAGCATCTCCCGGGCTACATTTCTGGCTGTGTTAAGAATCAAGCCATCAAGAACAGCTGTGAATGTTATACACTTTCAGCAGCAGCAATGGGCTTTGGCAGGGAAGCGGGAGCAAAAAAACCCAAGTAGGACATTTCGGTTGACAGTAATGGCATTTTCCCTTCCTTGTCCAAACGATAAGAGATTCATGCTCCTAATTGCAACACTATAGCTGCCCCCATCACTTTATTCTGGGAGAGGAGGTTAGAGAAAACAGGCCTAGAGAGAGGGAGAGAAAGAGAGAGAGAGAGAGATGGATAGTAATTTCGTCACTAGCTAACAGAGACTGATTAGTGCAGAAGACTACCCTCCATAGCAATACTTTTTAATCAGGTCTGCTGTGTCTGGGCAAACAGCTTTTGTGGATTAGCTAGACGGGAGCCTGCCAGCGTCCGTTGCAAGTTTAAACGATGAAATACACAACTACAGAGAAAACAAACCAAAAAGGGTAATAAAGTCACACATTTCAATATTCAGCAACCATTAAGGGATTTAAATATTTGCTCGCTATTAAAGGCTTGCATGAGGCGCTTCCAACACCAGCTCTGGAAGACTGAAATATCAATTACAGATCAATTTTCCCCCTAAGTAAACACTAATGCAGGATAAACAGTATTAGAAGATGCAGTCGTAACATTGCTGACTCCAGGATGGACTTCCTGCTGGTAACAGCAAGTTTAAGCCTGGTGATTAATTAACCTGAGAAGATAGCACTTAAGGAAGATTTAAGGCGATCATGTCTGAAATATGACTGTGAGCCAGTGGACGCTTAAAGGGCAGCTGAAGTCCTGGGCCCAGAGCGTGTGCCGATTTGACCCGCTCTGGGCTTCCTCACTTTCCCCGAAATCACCACCCCACAGCTCAACACCTCGAAGGATTAGAGGGAGTCGAAAGGCATCGGCGGTGGGTGTGCTTGTGAGAGAGAAAGTAGCTGACTTTAAGTCAGGTTCCTTGTCGGGATTAGTTCCACAGTTGAATAGGCAAAGCCCGAGGTGCAATTCCTGGCTCCGACCAGTAGGGGCAGTAGACTTGGGAATGAAAAATGACAAAAAAAAAAAAAAAAAAAAGAAAATTTCCTATGTAGGGAAGAGCCTGGAAACCAGACAGGAAGCGTTGCAAACACAAGATTCTTGCTTTCGAGTCTCAGTTTTGGGGTGCTCACATTATCCTTGTGCCTAACCCCTTCTTTCCGGCATGCGTGATGATTGGGGGGTTACTTGGGGGAATTGAATGACGTGGCTCTTATCGGGGGCACATTGGACAATTTTGAAATGAACATGGACGAGGCAAGGAACGTGGCTTGACTTTTTCTAACACGCCGTACGTCACGTCACTCTGAAGGCCCTTCTCAGGATATGCTGACAACAGTGAGGCTTTGCTCAGCCATTACCCAATGGGTCATCTGTCGGAGCAGGACCACGAGGATGAAGGGCTGGCCGGCGCATTCTTCAAGGCCAACTGGAAAGCCGCCTACACTGACGCGCTTGTCGATGTCAAGGTTTGAAATACAGAATTGGTGACCTGTCCGACTAGGTAGAGCGAGACTCCGCAACGGGGCGCTAGTCTCCCTGAGATAAGCTATTCCTTGCCGAGTGCCTACTGTGTGCCCACCACTGTGCGACCACCACTGCGTGACCACCGGCCTACGAGGCCATTGGCTGACAGCCAAGAGCCCTCTTGTCCCCCGCCTGCACAGTGAGTTAGGACATCCAGCTGTTTCATTTTGGAAACATTTCCAAAGCGGACGTGTGTGGCTGTGGACAGGCAGTCCTCTCCCAAGGCATGCGGCTGCCGGTTTTTTATGACTAAGGGCTGCGTACTTGGTATCCTGACAAAAAAGGTCTTAGGCAAATTTTCTGATAAAACGAAACGCTCTCAGTCAAGCAGGGTCCTTCCACCTGTAGCACGGTGAGTGGCATGGTTACTGTAAGGTTCTGGATGACAGAATCAAAGGAACATTTCTCCGTGGAGTAAGTCCACGGCAGTACAAGAATTACCTTTCAAGCAGACAGAGGACAGTGAAAGATTGCACCAATTAACACCCGCATACCACCTCGGGGCTCTAGATGTTTCTGGAGAATGCGAGCAGGCCAAAACATTTGTGAAAACCCTCTGGAGGAAACGAGGGCCGTTTGTACTCCCAGACCAAATGAGGGACTGGGCTACTTATCAGGCTCCTGCTCACGCGGGCTGCTTCTGGCGCCTTCTCATTTGCATACCCTGTGGAACTCAACCGGAGACCGTGCGGCGAGTGGCCACCTCACGTCTGCGTCCGTTCAGTGGACTTCTTGGGTCCCTTCATTGGAGGTTACAGCTCAATCTGGAGCCTCAGGCTCCAGACAAGGGGATGGGGCTGGGGACGCTGAACATGCCACGTGGCCTGGAATAACCAATGGATGGTGAGGGGACCGGGGTGGTTACACCTTCCAAGGCGAGCTTCACGAGGAGCACGCAGAGGAGCCCAATAGCTCCCTTCACTTGAACAGTGACCACCTCTTAGTAGCCGTGGGGAACCTTCCAGCTTTTTGTTCCCCCGTTTCCCTCTATCCTGTATGACTGACTTTGTGTCTGGTGCCTTATCTGCTAAGCACTTCTTGCTTATCTGGCATCCGCCTCCTAACGGCACTGCTGGTGAGCCTTACCTTCCAGAGCAGGAGACCAAGGCCAGGGAGGCTGGGTGACTCGCCCAAGGTTTCACAGCTGGCGAGTGGTGGAGCAGGGCCTGGAGCCCACACTCCTGCCCTCTGCCCTCTATCACCCTCTGGAAAAAGCTGTGGTGAATTAGTAGATCCCCCGGCTCGGGCCCTCCCCCGGCAGAGGCCCAGACAGGCCCTGGGAATCTTGGTTCCCGTGCCCGGGCTTTGAGGGCACCCCAGGACCGACCCCACCTGCCGCCTCTCACTCATCCGGCTTGCTTCATTCTCCGCCGCACAGGCCGGCACGCTGGCCTTGGTGCTAAGCCAGGCTTTCGGGCCCAGTGGGGGCCCGGCTCCTCCGGGAAGACGGCTCGGCCCTCCGGCCCATTTCCCTTCCGCAAGAAACTCCCCCCAGCGCTCCTGGGGCTCCGTATCCATCTTGGGCGGGGCCCCCACGTCTGAGGCCCGGTGCATGTTTTCACACAGGTGGAACGGATGCCCTGGCAGGTCTCCAGCGACACCTGACGCTTCTCTGCATCTATCACAACACGGGGCACACGGCAGATGCCGGGTAACTGCGGATCCGACTGGCTGCTGTTTTACAGAGCCGGCCAAGAGCCCAGGCCAGGATGGAGGAGGCTGAAATGAGAGACGCGGCCTTTGGCTTTTCTGGAGCTTACCTTTTCTTCCACCACCGAGCATTCCCCGTTACCTGCCCGAGAGAGAAACGGAAGCTCACTCCCATCCCCTCCCAGCCCCCCCCCCTCCCAAAGCTGGGCGGATGGTGGGGAAAGGGCCGTCTGGGGCTGCTCCCCGATCGTCTGCGCGCTCGTGAGATCCGTCACCGTGCCGTGGAGGCATGGCTCGCTCCGGCCTGCAAGGCAAGAGGCCCACACGCGGGATCCTGCTGTCCACCCGCCCTGACACCGCGGCGGCCTCGACAGGGAGAACGGCCTCCCGCGGGCGGCGGAGCCGGTCCTCCGCAGGCCACACCATCTTTTTGTTAAAAGAGAGAGCGCTTGAAATGAAGAAGGCGGGATGAACTGTTAAGACACGAAATCCCAAAATAAGAGACAGGTGGAGCAGCCAACACAGGGAGGTGGGTGGGGGTGGCGGGTGAAGGGGGGGGAGGGGCCGTCCGGCTGGCCTGCCGCGTCCTGCGTCCCGCGCACCTGCACAAATCGCTGAGTCCGCGCTGCCGCTGCCGGAGCACCTGCAGCAGCTGGCCCACCTGTCCGCGAGTGGGGGAGAAGAGAACATGGGCGGGGAGGGTGAGCAGAGGAGAGAGAGAGAGAGAGAGAGAGAGAGAGAGAGAGAGCGAGCGAGCAGTTCCGAGCCCCCGCCGGCAGCATCTCCCAGCACCTACTACTGCCCGCGTTCGCGTGGCTGCGCCCGACCCTGGGGAGGAAGTCAGCCCGCACCCGGGGCGTCGGTAAGAAGTCCAGAATGAGATGAAAGGGTCACTTGGTAACATTAATTTTTTTTTATTAAGAAGACAGATATTTTATAGTACTTCTTTTTTTTTCTTTTTTTTTTGTAAAAATGGTATACATGAACCAATACAAAATGCGAATGGGAACATATGGATATGAAATTTCTTACACCATAACATTGTCCATGTACACCTCGGAAACAGAACTGGCCTAAAGGGAAAAAATAATACGTCGGTGTGACTAAAGAACAAGCTTATTTGGCATCAATGATACATCCTTCATTATTTTATATTCCTTTAAAAAACACAAAAAAACAAGTTTGTTCTTTCTTCACGCTAAAAAAAGTGATCAACTGTACAAAGGAATACTCAACAATACATTTCAAACAGTGCACTGCATACTTAAGAAAAAATACATAAACCAATATACAACTAAAATCCATAATTTCCTGTTTTTGCTTTATTATTATTATTATTTTTTTTCCAATGCGTGGGGCCTACACTTTGCAATCTACCTGAGACGGAAAAAACACCAATCGAAACACACGAACCTGAGACATGTGAACATTGTAAGCCAGAAAGTCACATCAGGAACACGGCACTACTGTACACTTCTCAAAACAAAGATGGAAGGTCCCCAAAATGAGATGCCGATTTGGTGAGCAATGGTAGTTGTGTTGTGTGTTTTGTTTTGTTTTCCCCCTAAAAAGAACAACGGAAAAAAACCTTTCGACGACATGCTAAATGGTTCTCCCCCTCTGATGTAGTTACACTATGGTCAGAATGGGCACTAATGGGCTCGGAGTAGAGCTGCACGTTATAAAATTCATTGAAAAAGGGATGTTCGTTGTGGCTTTGTGTCTTGGTTAAGTGCTCAGGGATGGGAGGGCGGGGAGGGAGACAAAACGCTGCTCCGTATGGGTTTTCTTTCACATACCAGTCCGTTCCCAAAAGGCCCCCATATTGCAATGGTTCTATCAAAGGTTAAAACAAAGACAAGAAAAAGAAACACACTTTCAAATAACAAAGAGTTGATACTTTTTTTCCCCCTTAAATAAATCAGCATTAAGTTTTTCCACATAATGTAACAAGAGTAAAAATGCACCTTGCAAAATCCAAAATTACTCACTGAAAATGTTATATAATATATATTTATATATATATATAGATCTCTTTTTTTTGTTTTTTTGATGCCATCTTTCCATTAGGGACTGGATTCTGGAGGCTGGAGCCTTACCAACACGTACGTACGGTAAGAGTTTAGTTTTCGTCCTCTGGGACTACTTCCAGATTTCCTAGACGTTTCAGTGAAAAATCCCCACATTTCTTTTTTAAAAAATGTAAATGGTAACTTGACTCCTCCACCTTTTCCCAAGGCTCCCCATCGAAGATCTGTTCAAGGTAACTTATTTTAGTAGCTATGCGCTATGGCTGCCATCATGCGAAGATCAGTAATTTTTTGGCAGATGGTTCTTAAGGCTGAGGAAAGAGGCCAAGGCTAGTGTATGAAAGGTAAAAAGATAAAAACACTCACATTTGAGTTTTGATTAAGTAACTGAAAAAATCCCTACATGCTGTTTTTCCACCTCTGCTCTGACCTTTCGAGAACTAGATCGACAGCAGACCAGTGTGAACATAATACCGGCCCTTCTTCTGCACCTCCTGCCTTTGTCAAGCCAAATCTGAAGGAATGAAAGTTTCACACGGATTCGAGTTGGAAATCCCAGCATGACAAATATCTGTAATATACAGTACATGCAGGCCACGTCCTACTGTCTTCCTAACTAAGCACAAAGGAAAAAAAAAAAAAAAAAACAACAACCCGCCCCCCCCCAAAAGAAAAAACCAAACCCTGTCCCATCCAGTCATTCACACACCATGTGGACTTGCTTTTTCCCTACAAATTAGTGAGAAGTCTGGCCGATTGGGAAAGGTGGATGGAATCGTTTGGAACAGAAATAACCAGAGCAGGACTAGCGTTCCCCCCCCTCCCTACTTCCCCTCCTGTGGCAACTCAAATTTGTCCACTCGATATAAAAGGAACAGACCTCACCTGCCAGATCTGTTTAGGGCATTGAAAAAGGAGGAGCCTCTTCCGCCCCAAACCTTTCTGGACAGCGCGGGGTCTCTATGCTGAGCCGTCTACGGATACAGAATTAAAGACAGATTCGAGCTCATTATGACACACCTCACTTGCAGGTAACCCTGTACAGTAATGTAGTTCCACAGCAAAAAGAACATTTTCTGAATCACAGTCTACGTTTCTAGTCTTCACTGCTCTACGTATTTGAAACATGGGCAGCAGCAAAGAGTCCTCGTTGTTGGTTCACCCAAATCTTTACGACAACAGAGTAAGAATGCATTATGGACACGCTAAATTCTGAACTATGAAATCTAAACTGTGCTGGTTCTCCTTTCGTGAAACTGAACCTTGAACGGAAAGCAGTTACTTCAAAACAATAAACCAAAAAAGGAAAGGAAAAACAACAACAAAGGGAAACAAGGTTCTAAGGAATCCCCAGCAGGCAAATTCCAAAATGGGAGATTTGAGGAAAAAAAAAAACCCAAAGTTTTTGGGTAAAATAAATGCACACAAAGGGGAAAAAAAAAAAAAGAAAAAGAAACAGCAGGAAAAAAAAAAGTTAAAAAAAGGAACACAACGAACAAACAAAAAAACAAGGCACAGAATTTTCTGCAATCTACCCAAACTAAATCCAAGCATCCAAGTCTGACTTGGTAGGAAGAAATAAAAATTAAAAAAAAAAACCAACCAACCAACCAACCAAAAAAAAAAAAAACAAAGAGGTGTCAAACAGCAGAGTGTACTTTCAAAGAACATTTTTCTTTTTTTTTTTTTTTACACAGCAAATCCCAAGCCTTCCCAGTCTCGCACCTTTCCACCCATTCATAAAAAAACACACGAATTTCTCGCAAGTTCCAATAGCACTGTCTCTTTATCATCTAAATAGGGCCAGTTGGACACCTCATTGAAACAAAAAGGCTGATCTAGATGAAGTACTCTTTCTTTTCTTCGGAGTTGTTCTGTCCTCCTTCTGCATTGATTATAGCTGTGTCTGCATCTGCTGCGTCATCGGCTCCTTTGGCTTCATGAGTGAAGTATGTACCTGAAAGATGAAGGGGTAGAGCACCGTGACTGTCTGATGGCCTCTGCGTACCGTGGTACAGAGATGGCAACTTGCTTTATGGCCGTCATCAGCCGAAGTGGTGTGCAGGCAGCGGAGGGGAAAAAACAATCGGAAGGAGAGAGCGAGGTGGAGGAGACAAATGGGGGATCCGGGGGTTCCAAAGGCACCACTCCAACTGAACCGCTGCGATATAATTCAGCAAATGAGACATTAGAGCCGTGATTATGACCAGAGAATGTCAGCGAAGGAGACGTGAGTGGGAGCTAGAAATGCAGAGAGCTGGCGAGCCGCTGACTAGCACACACAGTGAAGGCCGGGACCAATGACCGGCAAGGCGCACGCACATGGTTAAAGACCAAAGCGAGGAAGAGCAATTAGCCAATTAATGAATTGGGGCCCTGACGATGTTCTACTGTCGTCTCAAATCGTTCGTCTGAGCCCCCGCCACCCCATCTCCTGGCTGCACGAGTCCCCGCTGCCTGTCCGTCAGTGAGGCCGCGCTGGGGCGCGTGCAGGCACATCTGACCGTCTCCTGCCCGCCCTCCAGCTTTGGAGGGAGGGGTCCAGATCTACAAATCACTTGATAGTGCAACAGGTGGGGTCAAGAGGCGCGGGTGTGTCTCGAGGGACAAGGGATTCCGCTCCTAGTGCGTCTCTAGCCTGGACCCGGATTCATGGATTCGCTAATTGGCACGGCCACTTGACAAACGACACCACACGGAACGTTCCAAAGTCGGAGACACTCTCATCCGCAAGTCCCCACCCTTGCTTATGGAGAAAGACAAGGACTGCACCTCAGCGTGACGTCTAGGTAGAGCTGACGCTGTCTACCAAAACCAAACAGCCCCGCCTCCTGTCATATAGCCTCCAAGATTCTTAAAGGGGGAAAAAAAAAAAAAGGCTGATACGTTGGTTGTATTTTCAGGTTTTCGAGAGTCACAAATGACGGCGGTCAGATGCTCCCCGCCTCTGTCCTTCCTTCCTCTGCACGGGCTGCCCTTCCCCCCTCGTTCTCCACAGCTGCTGAGCAGACTTGGCCCCGCTCTCTGACCTTGCCCTCTGGCTCTACCAAGCTCAACGCCAAGAGGTTGGGCGTCCTGGGCCCAGCGGACCACCTCCTGGGCAGAAGTACACACAGCGCTGGGGGGTCCCCAAATGGCATACGCTGGAGACGGGCATTGTGGGTCCTAGAGGTGGTTCCCAGTACCTTGGATCTCCACCGCTGTGTTCAAGGAACCTTCCCCCCAACCCCACTCCTGTGCTCAAGATACAAGCGCCTGGACTGGATGCTGTCGGGAAGCCCCACACGCTCACTGCACAGCGCTTGAGAAAAACAACGGAGAAAGACAAGGGCCGACAGAGAAAGGGAAGAATAAATTACCAAGCGCGGGGAAGAGGGTCGGAGCAGCATGGGGCACAGAGGAGGAGCGTTGGAAGAGATGATTGCCCATCCAGGCTGCACAGTTGATAAGTGTGATGATTAATGGCAATTTAAATCAATTGCGCCGATAATTTAAAAAATACATATTTATGTGGCTTTTAAGGCATATCCGACCAAGGAAGGATTCTAGCCACTGTGGCCGGCTTACCCCAAGCTTGAGGCCAGGGGGGAGCCGAGCCCTGTCCACCCGCCGCCCGGAAGGCAGAAGGCTACGGACACATTCTTGGCGCGTTTGTCGTTTGGGGGTTCACGCCACACCTGGCCCGCCAGCCCCGATTTTACCATTTTTGCTCTATCCCAATTACCGATTGCAGAATAACAAATCTAGAAAGCTTTTAGAGAAAATCCAAATCAAGGCGTGCCACTCATCAACTCTCAGAGTCCTAATCAGCAGCTGCTAAGATTTCTGTTTTTTTTCTTTCTTTCTTTTTTTTTTTTTCTTTTTTCCCTCTCTCTTTCCCGGTTTCAGGAATCGAACAGGCTACGTGGCCGCATAACCCAAACTGCCTATCAAGGAAAACCTTGCCGAGTCCCCAGAGGCAGGGGCTGTGGTGACCGGAGGCCTCCTGCCTGCCAAAGCACCCCGCTTACCTTTATGTCTGGCAAAATAGCGCCCCAGAATGATGAGTAAGCACAGCATGGCGAACACCACCACGGCCACGACCCCGCCGATCACGGCATGGTCCACCGCTCGGATCGCGCCTTCTTCCCCCGCTCGCGAGTCTGTCGGAATCAGAAAAGGAAGAGGGATGTAGAGGCCGTTACGAGGCACCAGCAGCCCTGGCCGCGCCGCCTCCAGGCCAGAGGTCACCTTCCCTTACACTGGAGGAGGCAGAGAGACCATCCGGACGGGTCCGGGCACACCGAGGGGACGGACTGATCTGTGCTCCCCGCAGGGCAGCCTCGCCGTCAGCGGCGGCGGAGAGCTAATGCGCGCGGAACGCGCTTGGTTAGGGGCCCGGGAGAGGAGACACAGTCTGCCCAAGTCCTGGCCTGGTCTCGGCGCTCGCGCTCCCCGGGTCCGGCGGCGGGGCCTGACCAGGAGGCGACCTCACTACGCGAGGGTGCTCGGAACGGCACTTTCGGGTGGCAGCAGGCGCCGCGGAGGGGAGGCTACGGTGGCTCTGCGTCGGTGCCCCGCGACTTGTCCCTGCTGGGCCCGGGCGCAGGCGACGACGCTGCCTGGAGATAAAATCAGGCTTCTAAGACTAAAGGCAAGTGACATGCTCGCTACAGTTAGGATGTATGAGGGAGTAAAAGCCTCAACCTGAAACCTAAAAACCTATTTCAAAAAAAGACAGCCAGGAATAATCGTCCATTGCCACAGATGGGTTTCATTTTATTTATTTAACACTTCACGAGGCAATTAATTTTCCTCTATAAGCATCGCTCCCTCAGGACGCCTTCTCGCGACTGAGGAACGACACGTTTGGCCGGGGAACAGCTCCAGAATGAACCCGCAATGAGCTATGGCGATGCGGAATGGATGTATGGCAGTGTAAACAATTTTAATTTAGGAATGTGGCGACATCACCCCTTGCTGAAACCCTAATGGCACCCGAGATTTATAAATGTAGTAAAAAACAATTATTCTCCCGTTGATTAATACATTAACATTTTGGAGTGGAAGCTAAACCATTGTCTTTTTTTTATGGAGTCGAGTACGACACCTCCATTAAAATGATTTACTGGCTGTACCTTACAATTTAAGCACAGCAGCAACAGAAACGGTAAAAATCTTTTAACTTTACATGATTTGTGAAGTCATATGTGAAGGATTTACCATTTAAATCTTTCAGTACAAGAAGCACATGCCCTATAAATCTGTCCCCCTCGCACTTGCTGGACGCCCGAGAGAAATGCATTTCACCAGGAAGACGGAGAGTGCAAATTCAAGTCAATTTTTAAGAAAGATTTATCTCTGTCTCTCTCCAAAGAACGGAGCAAATCTCTGAAGCCTCCACCTCTAATAATATTTGAAGTTTATCGATCAAGTGTACAGATCCGTGACAGCTAAAGGTAATGGTGCTCTTTTGAGCCGAAACCTGATACAACGCTTTCAGCAGGAGGGCCTGATTTATACTTTCTATCGATATTTCCAATTCTGCTCTGAGATTAAGTACTGAAGGATGCGGGGAAAGAACTCGTGACTGAGGGTTCCGCGAGAAATGCTTTAATTACAACAGTTTCAACGGAAAAAAAATGCAGTATTTAAAGCGTTTCATTAAGTTCCCTTTCGGAGGACTCCAAAAAAAAAAAAAAAAAAAAAAAAACCAAAAAAACAAAAAAACCCCACCCCGAACAGAAACGCAGAAGCAGAGGCGGCGGCAGCGGGTCGCCCAGGACCACGGGATGATGGGAGTTTAATTGGAGAAGGGAGATGGGTTGGAGGCAGAGTGCACCGCCGCCAATTAGCCCGCTCCGTGACGAGCCGGCCCCTCCAGCAACCTGGCTAATAAGCTCGACTTGAAACGTGGAGGAGAGGGAGCGCCCTCCTCGACCCAAAGTGTTGCCTTCTGTGGACGCAACAGCCTCTGCGTCTTGAAAGTCCTTTGAACGAGGCAGAACTCGGCCACGGAAACTTTTGCTTTTCTTTTCCAGACGGCAGGGCTGGTGGAAGGGGAGCACTCTCCCTCCTGGGGCTGGGGGGGGCCCTCGACACAGGGTACCTGCGGGGGGCGGGGGGGGGGGATAGAGCCCATCACACCCTGGAAACTCTCTCCGCCCACCTGCGCGGATTCAGAATCGCGGAGGGGAAGACGAGGGAGGCGGGAGTCGTGTTGTCCCTAGGGACCTGTCAAAACGGGGGACCTGGTGGGAGTGAACACGAACGAACCCCCGTTTGCCATGCGCTTCATCCAGACCTACTGAAAAAGGCGGCGTGTTTCGATGACCTCCACGGGTCTTAGAACTGGGGAGGGAGAACGAAGTGATCCTAGCTAGTGAGGACAGGGAGAAACTTCCAGAAGCCGTCCAGGGCGCAGCTCAGAATAACCCATTTAGGGGAAGGCACTCTCGTGTCCACTGTTAAAAGGCTGCCTCCTCCATCCCTAGGCACAGGCACATTCTAGAAGCCAGAGAGACAGACAGAGAAGCTCTGTGGCAGAGAGAGGGAGGTGTCTGAGGGATTAGCTTCTTTAGCCAAAACTATTCACGTGTGGTCTTTGCTGAGCACGAACTTAGAGCTAACTGTGCTCGGGGCTGCCTCCCCTCCCCCCCCGCCCCGCCCCCGTCCAGTGCCTGGGTTCCGGCGCTCTTGCCCGCCCTCAAGGACACGCGTATTTTACAGACGCTTATTTATAAGGGTAATCTCTCCAGCGATCTCCTGATTCCCACTTGATAAGGAAGTTTACTACCACCAGTTAATCAGCAAGACATTTTTCCTGCCTTCAATTACCGCGGACGGACACAGAAGGTAGCTAGGGTTTCATTTACAGGGAACGCTGTGGCGTGGGGGCTCCTCACTGCCGCCTTCCACTCCACCCCACGCCGGCTTCCTACCGGCGCCTGTCAGGGCTGGGCGTCCTCCGTGACGAGCGGGGCCCTTTCCTGCCTCCGTTCCCGCCCCCCTTCTGTTTCCAGGTGCGAGGCAGGCGGGAGGGTTTTCAGAGAGCCGTCGATCGGCCCGAGGTGATGGGGGAGCAAGGCGAAGGCTGGTTACCTTCTACCAGGGTGGGCATGTCCGCACCTGTGGGCGGGGCCTGGCTCCGGCTTGTGCAAGGGCACAGGGGCACGAGATGCTACACCGAGAGGCAGCGGGCAAATGGAGCGGGTGGGGGTGGGGGACGACTGGAGCGGGCAGGGAGTGATCAGCCACCAAAAGGATCACGGCTATGACAAAGCCCGTCGGCCGTCCTGCTCCCGAAGGAAGAGCTCTGGCTAGGGCTGGGGAAATGGCTTCTCGGGTGGGACACTGGGGAAGGTATCCGTCCCCATCATCCGAAGATCCTGCTCCTGATCTTCTCACTCTGGTTCTACGAGCTTCCCTGGGGTGGGGGTGGGGGCATCTTCTCCAGATTTGCGGTTCCTTTTCTGAATCAGGCAGAGAAGGAAACCAAAGAACCAGACTCCACGGCCGCCCCCAGCTCCTACACTGAAAAGAACATGCGGGCGTGGGAAGGTCTGGGGTTTAGAAGGTAATGTTTTCTTGTTCTTTTAAGACACAGAGCAACAGGTGTTACTAAGCGCACACCCATCTCCGGGACGAAGCCTTGTCCCCGTCATCCTCAACTTGGTGGATGCTTCTGGCATCAAGGGTATGCCAGCCCTGCCCCGAGCGTGTTCGGGGAACGAAGGTCACCCCAATCCTTTCACATGCGAGGTCAAGGAACTTAGGCCTAGTCGTCCCATAGCCCTGGATTTTTGGTACGCTTTGTCAAGGCGGTCAGGAGAAGAGGTCGTGCGGGCTCACTCCTTCCTGCCTGTACTGTCCCCCCCCCCTGCAGCCCCGTCTATGGCCCGAAAAGTGACAGGAGTCTCTTTGAGGACAGATCAATCATGAGCTGTTTAGTATTCGTGAGTTGGCTTTTCTTTTGGCAAAAAGCCGGAACGACTTCGCTCCAGGTGAGGGTTTACAAGCTGCCTGCAGAATGTTAAGTTGGCCCCTACTGCTTGGGCCGTAGCGTCGGCCACCCTGGGCTCGCATTAGCAACCGAGAAACCTGGAGGACAAAAACATTTCAAAGAAACTCCCAAGGGTGGTGCCCCAAAGCGCTCGGTTTTCTTTACCTTGGGCCAGAGGAGCTGGCCCGCTTCACTCCTCGTGGGCGACTTGAAGGGGGAGGCTCTAAAGGCAGCGGTTCCCGAGGGCCTGGTGAGCAAAGTGACTGCCAGCGAGGAACTTCGGTCCCGCCTCGCCCCGCCCTCGGGGGGACTCCTTTTTCTCCACTTGCTTTCCTTCCTTAAATTTTTTGCCAGAGCCGTCCTGCACGCAGCGCTCGGCAGTCACGCCGCCTGTGCTAAAACAGGGCTCTGCGACACATCTCGGTTTCTATGGCTACTCCGCCACCTGGCATGGGGCGCCTTACAGAAGCTGCCAAGCGAATGCCTTCATTGTGGGTCCCTGGTAAGCCCAGAAGGTTCCGCTGCCAGAGGTGGGGAGGCACGGACAGCCAGGGAATGGCCAGTCTGTCCTCGGCAAGCTCCTGGCAAACAGGGACTCTGGCAGAGGGGGGACGTCACTGAGCAGGATGCTGGCTGCCGCGGCAGCCTGCCCCCCTTGTGGCCCGGGGCTGGCCTCCTTACCAAAAGGACACCAAAATTCCTACCTCTGAGGACCGGGAATCTGATTCAGTTCAAACGTAACACAGTTAGGACATACGGCAGGGGACAGCCACCCGGGGTTGGTGCCACGGTCACATTTTGTAACATCCCTGGCTCAGGCTGGCTGGTGCATTTAAAACCTTGGGGAGGGTGGGAGACTCCTCTTCAAGGCATACTCTTAGTCCTCCTCATAGGTGACAGACTACCTTAGGTCTCACCTTAGAGATTAATATTTAAAACACGAGAAGGTTCCGGTGATATTGGTCTTCCTACTTCTACTGGGTAATTACTATGTTCGACCTTCTCGGTTCCCCTGTCTAATGAATGACTGGGAAAAAAGTTAGGACTCTTGACTTTTTGCAACAGTTCTGTTAGGCGGTTTGGTTTGAGACTGTCCTGGGCCGAGGTCTTCCCGGACAAGTGAGTGTAAGTAACGACTCTTAGAATCGTGTTTATGATGGAAACGCCGCCTCCAGCTTCCTGGGACCCTAGGGATTGGTCCATCTCAGAGGCCCCTGCAGGACCGTGATGTCACGCGCTACTTCCCGCCAGGAAGAAAGACGAAGGGAAAAAAAAAAAAAAAAAGCCTGACGGCGGATTTTCCAAATCTGAGGCAAAACCAAAACCTGACCTCCAAGACAAAACCAAAGCAAACCAAACGAGACCCTGGCACCTTCTGAGAACATGGAGCCGCCCAATCCCATCACCTGCTGTAGCTCCCTCCGTGGCAACAAAAATAAGTGTGCGTTCGAAAGAGCACGACTTTATTACTGAAGGGGAACAAACTGAATGGCACGCGCTGACAAAATGCCACATTATTTGCTAATCCTAATATGTTATTCTTCCTTAAGATTTGCTTTCCTCAGCACCAATTCAATTATAGATGCTACAAATCCTTCTGACATTTAATTCCCTCTTGTCAGAGAGCAGTAAATGTATACAGTACATGCACGGCGTTCCCATTAAGATGTTAATATATATTGGAGCACACTAGCCTCTATGCAACACAACCTTTCTTTTTCTGTCTTCTTAGAAAGCAGAAGGGAAGGAATAAATGTAAGGCGAGAGAATCCCATATAGCATCCCAGGCAGCCGGTACTACCCTTCACCTGCATTTAATTCTAGCAATGGACCTGCAGCTACGCTAACATTTCAGAGGAACCATGTGAAGCTACTTAAGGGAAAGTTGCGGTCCATGTCCTCCCCTGTCACCCGGAGCTCAGTATGCGTTCATTTAAATCGGAAGTACTGCTCCCAGGCTTTGGCTATGCATCGTCACTACCCAGTGGTCAGGACTCAGGCTCTCCTCAGTTGTCACTGCCTAGAAGATCCTTCAGGAACAGGCCCAAACAGAAGACGCAGAAGAGTGAGGCTCTCATCTCCTGCACAGCCCCCTAGAGAGTGCGCTCGACCCGCCGTCAGGTCTGGGGTACAAGTGGGCCTCCGTTACTCGCCTCTGTGATTTCAGGTGGGTCGATCGGCCACTCTGAGCCATCGAGCGCAGCCAGACACTTCACGGGGCCATTCTGAGAGGCCAGTGTATTGCTGAATATGAAAGTGCCTCTCTGGGCCAGGGCTTGGCGTATCATAGGTACTCAGCAAGTGTCTGTCAAATTTAAATCTGCTATATTAAAGCCCAAGGAGAGCATTATCCCAGTTCTTTTGATATTACTGACTCAAGGCAAATACTTATCAAGGCTTTGGGGGAAGGGCTGTCCGTACACTCAGCCTTGCTCTCAGATACTAAGATGCCACATAAACACTTGCTGAACTGACCAAGCCCTCTCTCGCTTTTGCAGAATGGTGCACAGTGTGACTGATGGCCTAGCTGCCCTGCGTGGTCAAGGCTCAAGGCCACCTGGGCCAGGTCATGATTCAGGTGTACCATCTGGGTATGAGGATTTTAAATATGTATTGTCACCTAAATATGAGAACGAGTATTTTTTTAGGCTGATTTTTCTCCCATCTCAAGTAACTTGATTTTGTTAACTTACCCAACACAAAAATGCCTTTAAGGAACAGGGGGGTAACCTCCCCAAACATTCAGTGTCCCCAGAGACCAAGAGGCACACTCATGAGTCCGCCCCACTCATCTCATAATAAGGACTTCAAAGTATGAGTGCCTTTCCCATTTTAAGCAACAGGAAGGCATGGAGGATGAAACCAGAGTTTTCCTTAAAAGAACATACATCTGATACAGAGGACAGTCATAAAGTATTTCCAAACATACATTTCCCACTAGAATCTCTCTCTGGAGAAAGATGCTTCTGTGGACCTCAGGCATTTGGGGGTGTGAGGAGGATGGATTAATGAGTATGGTGAAGTCACCCCAAAGCAGTGTCCAACCTGTAGACCTGGAATTCACATTTTGTGTTGTAACCTGGCGACCTGCTAGTTTGGAGGACATGTTCCATTTTGATGGCCTCCTTCCTCCCCATGAGGGAAACAGCAGCATGTTGGATTATGGGAAGATCAGCAATCTAATGACCTTCAAACTCACGTGGTGGGACAGCCATGGACAAGGTGCCATGGACCCCACATGAGTTTTTCAGTCTACCTGCCTTGTATTAAACAGGTTTTTTAAATTAAGGAACTCTCCATGTCTTAACTTTTGTGACCCAAAACTTCCCTATGGCCTAGTTGACCATCTCAGTGGGAAACGGGCTCCATAATTGTGAACGCTCACTGGGACAATGGGCAGCGAAATCATCTGAGTTAAGGACTTCTTTGAAGGACAAAGAGCCTGGCTTGATGCTGGAAGAGACCTTTCCAGGTCACTCGGCATGTGGTTCTATCCCGATGGGCTCCAGAGGGCCCGACTTTTCCCCTCCTCATTCCCTCGACCCCTGCATTAAACTGAAAGGGGTCCAAGAGGGAAAGGATTGGCAAGAAGACATCAGAGCAAGGGAAGGGTGGATTTCACAGCGGAAGGAGAACCGTTCTAGAACTAAAGTCTCCATTTCCTGCAGAGGACGACGGACCCATTTGTTCAGACTCCGACCCTGCCTCTTGAGGAAATCACTTAACCTTGGGCGTTCTCGTCTTCCTCGTCCGCAAGCGGAGACTAACGGCCCTTCCTTAACAATTCTCCTAGGATTCTGCTGAAAATCCTCCCATGGCTGGCTCACTCTCTCGGTCTCAACAGCCTTCTGTGGTGAGCTTGCGTTCTAAGCTAGCCTCCACCTCTTCCTAGCCCGGGTCACTCACTCCCAGTGTAGCCACGTTTATTTTTTACACAGCATTCGTCACTGTCTGCCATCATCTTGTGCTATGCGCCTGGCTGCCCAGACTAGAATGTAGCCGTAAGAGCAAGGGTCTACGCTGTGAGATCCCAGAGGTCCCTGCTCCTGGCTGGTCTTGTTCACCACTGCATGCCTGGCGCCCCTCCCAGAGCCTAGCTGCCGGAGATGCTCGAACAGTTGTGCTGAACAAAAAGCACCTGAGATACGTGGAAGTTTTCTAAGCTGGAAAGAATCGTATAAATACAAGCTAAACACTGCACCTTAGATTTATGGGGCCGTACCTTGAATCTGTCTACACAGCCCAGCTTGTGTTTCTTTATCGTCATCATTATTGCTAGCCTACCACAGCAATGAAATAGCCTCTTCGTCAAATCTGGGCCATACTTTAGGTGGGGGGGGGGAGGAGGGAAAAGACCCCCCCCCCGTAATGTTATATCGGTTTCACACACATTTCAAGCAAGTTCAGCCAACTTTGAGGACACTCAGATGACCAGATGGTCCTATATCCTGTCTCAGAACTGATCATCTGGATTCAAGGCCTTTATGTGCTTCCGTTACCTAAATTTAGACTGTATTTTGAGCCCATGTTTCCTTCAGAATCCATTTAGGGGACTCTAGGTGGCTCACCTAAAGTCTTCCATCGTGCCCGGCACGGATGATCAGGGCCATTTCGAGTTTCCCCCCCACCTATACTTTCCTACCGACTGGGAGGGAGATGTGGGAGTTTTCTAGATCACGTTCTCATTTGCAGGGCAAGAGCTGAAATCATGTGTTGGGGAAGCAGGACAGCTCTGGAATTTCTTGTCGGGGCCTCTGCTTCAAAAGCAGAAGACCGATGGATTGCTCCGATCGTGCCGGGGGGCCAGTCCCTGGCACACCGTGTATTTATCAATGCACTCCGCTCAACAGTCCCCAAAGGCCCTTCCAGAGCTGAAAGGAGGGAGGCCGTGCAGACCTTTGGTAAAAGTTTAAAATAAAATAGAAGGGGAACTATGCTTAAAGCTCTTCTACTCCACATGGGTGGCAATAACCACCAGCTGTCACCAGGAAACAGCAGATGTAATTGATAAAACAATTCAAAACTCTTGTGGCTCCGTCGTCGATAAAGTTAACACCCAAAAAGTAAATGAAAGGGTTCAAAGTGGGACTGGATAAGCTCCCCGGGTCTGCCAATAATTAAATCACTGAACTACACACAAGCATAATTTTTTAATGCAGATTAAAGAGGAGGATCAGCTGGGCAACTTGCTTTGCTGGGTGACGACGGAGCACCATATGTTGCTTGTGAAATTGTCATTAGCTGAGGTAGCAGCAGTGAATGGGGGAGGTGGGCAGAAGACAGACCGTCATTGTTTCTCAGGAAATGCAGGATAGAGCATTTATCCGTAATAAGGCAAGGATGAAATTTCTACCCAGATGGAGCAGGGGACGGATGGTAATATTATTCATTACCACAGTTTAGCATTAAATGCGCAACACCTACTCTCATTTATTGATGGACTGTTTAAGACGGGTGTTAACCTGTTTGTCTTGTATTATAATTGAATTCGG
The DNA here is from genome assembly GCA_030068075.1 of Paguma larvata. NCBI lineage: Eukaryota > Metazoa > Chordata > Mammalia > Carnivora > Viverridae > Paguma > Paguma larvata. Next base: position 7,918,484 of record CM057831.1, read on the forward strand.
TCTCTAGGCTACAGAAATTTGAGAAGTTCATCCTTTCTCAATCAATATGCTCCCCTTCAGTGACCCATTTCAAGACAGCTTCATAAAAAATAATGTATTTTGTTTTAATAAATTTAAACACAATGACAGCAGCTCAATTTTTATTGGTTGTTTTTTTTTTTTTCCTTCCCTTCAGATGTCTCTTTGCTGCCGAGGGAAGCCAAGCTCACGATCAATAGTAATTGATTAATCAGCATCCCCTTTGAACAAAGGTGCTAATCAGTTTTTGATTAGTTCATCAAACCAGATGCAAAGGCAGCCCAAGCCTGGCCTGATAGATCAACGGTGTTCTATATGACTTACGGCTCCTGAGCTATAAGGGATGGCAGCGTTCCTGGGGGAGGGAGGGGGGAGGGGCACATAATTATTAATTTAACCGAATTATTAGGAGCACAAACAGTTGTTGGTTTATTGCTCCTGACTCGGGGGTGATTGCTAGAACTGTAGCAAGGCCGCATCGGGCTCGGGGCAGAGCTGAGAGAGACCCAGAGTATTTCCTTAATTGATGATGCCTGGGGAAGGGATAGATGCTGGATTTAGTCCTGTTTTCCTAAAGGAAAGAAACATTACTTCTGTATTTCTCAGTGACCCTCATCTGGTTAAGAGGCCGAGAGGGATCAGGCCAATGAGGACTCAGTCCTTTCTTAGGGTCCTTGAGAAGTTCCACTCGCCAGGGCCACTGTGTCAGAGAGTGGTTTTATTTAGGGTCAGGACCTGAGCTGAGAGCGCACTGCTTATAGCCAGCATTACACACTCGATGCAAGGAGAAGGACTTAGCTCTCCAAATCGGGCTAATGTTTTTGCAACTTCTCTAAATACACCACCAATAAGAGGCAAAAATGAAACACTCCCTTGATGGGCGGGCTCCCTTTCTAATCTGGTTATTTATCTGAATTCACTGGGATTTGAAACTTACTCATCCAACAGGTATCCATCGAGTGCCTACTACACGCCAGGCATAGAGCAGTGAACAAAACCAGTATGGCCTCCTGGAGCTTCCACTCTGTGGAAAAACCAACAGCGAAGCTCACACTGGGACATGGTACATAGAAAAATAAAGGCATCCTCCCGTTTTTTAAGTTTGACAGAAGCACATGGGAGGCGATAAATCTGCATTTTGAAAGACCGGTGGCTCTGTCTTATTTTCTCACTGCGTGAAACCTGTCGTCAAGGACTGCCTCCACCTTAACAACCAACTATTCAAGGGCGCTCAAGTGAAATCTCTTTAGGAAGGGGAAATACGGAACCCTCCCTTCCAAAGGTGGAGTAAGGATCCACAGTCCTGAGTCTTGGTTCCTTTATCACAGGAATGAGGAATGGGCCTTCCTTACTGATTTATTAAGAATTGACTGATCAAAATGTTTAAGAAGCTGTAGCTGGTCTGCAGTGAAGTCCCAGAGCATCATGGCAGCTCATATAATTGTTTAGCTCTGACCATTCTGAATCTCCTCACCACCCACCCCTCCTTTTTAGGATATGCTTCTTATTCTGGATTAGTAACACCTAAATCCTGGAATCAAGCATGAAACCTACTTTTGCAAGAGCTCAGTGTGCTGTGAAAAAGGTCTGAGGTGGATAATTAGTTTACATCGTGGTGTGTGACAAAACAATTGCCCCCCTTCCTCCCTGTGCCCCCCGCCCCCACCCTGTGCTTCTAAGATAACTATGACGTGGCTTTTCTAGTCTATTCTACAGAAGCAGATGGTCAACGTGAGCGTTTTCTTTTTTAAAATAAAGATCTTCTCTCATAATCCAACATCCTGAAACTGCTTTGTGATGCAAAAAAATCTCTCTGGAACCATTATACATCTAGAATGCTGAACGCAGAGTGGCGTTCGGCGCAATTCCCGCCTCCCCCCACCCACCGGAGGACCTGACCTCCCTTACATTAACGGCGTCAGTCCCAATCCGAAATAGACATGCCACTAGCACGGAGAAGAGAGGGGCGTGGGGAGGAAGACAGTGTAGTAAAAATTCGTTTTCCTTCCGTCCCAGAATCCACAATGGCTAATCAATGGCTCGGGAAACCAAATGGGCACTTTGCAGGCATGGACGGAGCGCCCACAGGTTGGACACGGCAGCGCCTTACCTAGTGACTAGCCCTTACCTGAGAGGTCCTCACTGTCCAGCTCTTCTGCGGAATTGGGCAACTGAGTGAGGCCTTACAAGTAAAAACAAATCGTTTTTCTTTCCATTCCTCAAGGGACATAAACAAAACACTTAAGAACTGAGGATGAATGTTCTTTAAAAACATGAGCCAAATCTCTTGCTCGCTTGCTTTCTTTTTTTTTTTTTGGATAGCGTGAATGCATTAATCCAGAAGTACATTTCTCCAATCATTTCATTTTGTTATTGATACACAATCAAGGCAGAAAGATTCCTCAGTCTCCACTTTCAAAGCACATGAAACATGAAGATGAATGTTTAAAATCACTCATTCATAACAGCATGCAAAACGAAAAAAATAAAGCCTGATTGTTAGCTGTCGATGTTCTGACATAGCTCTTAAAGTACAAATATATTTAGATGTTACATACTGATGTATGTAAGTTTGATTTCACATTGTACCATAAATTGAAATCCTTTGCCAATACTGACAAATACATGTCGTTATCAATTTATGACGATCTTGGATAACTTCTTTCAGAATGGTACGGCATCTGCTAACTACAGATTGCAGGTTATGTCTTCATCAGAAAATCTGATTTCGCAAAATGACTTTTTAAAAAGGAGAATTTAAAAAAAAAGTCACTCAGTGGTTTCCCCGAAGAATAAAACCCTCAAAGCTGAGAAAGCAGTCAGGTCAGGAGAGAATCGGGTGGGGGCTTGCAAGGCCTCTATCTCGAGCCACCGCCGCCGAGCCACCGCCAACGTTGGCCAGGTGTGACAGCTCTCAGCTAGCTCTGATCTGAATTAAAGGAGGGGGAAAAAAGAGGTAGACAAACAACAGGAGGCTCAGCTAGGGGACGGATTCCATTTCCTCGTGCGTTACTTACGCTCCTTTAATACAATGTTCACCGCCACCCAATGGTAGACAATCAAGGAGGCCGCTGCTCGCTCCTTAACATTCTGTTCAAACTCCTGTCTGATGGCTCCCGATCCTCTACTTTGCTAATACCTCTCTAACGGGATGTGTCATTTTGCAAGACTATTTGTGGACCGATAAAACTGGAAGGACTTTGGGGAGAGGGGCTGGTCTTTATTTTTCACCTTTCCCTTCTCGTATAACCAAGCACAGAGTATACTCTCAGCGAGCATTTGCTGAATGAACGAGATGGGAGTAATGCTCGGTGAACTACCAACAAGAGCATGAAACAAATGCTCTGGAAACCAGCACCGTCAAACTGATCGCGCTATTTAAAAAAAAAAAAAACAAAAACAACCCAAAGTACCGGAAACAATTAGGTAGAAGCGGTCAGTAAAAGCTTGGATTTTGTAGCTTGTTTTATAAAGACGCCAAATGAATACTGATAGCTAGGCTGGTGTCATGAACGGAAGCCATCATACCAGCTCTTGAAGACGAACTTCCGTTAGGAACCTTGGGTGCCAATATTCAAGGGTAGGTGCCAATTAGAAATGGGACGGTTGGAGTCCACGGATGGTTCCCAAACTATGGATTTAGGCAACAAAAGGGAAAGCAGTGAGTAATGCAATCAATTACGGAGGTAAGTCAGTAGGGATGCTACCCATTTGTTCTGAAATCTGATTGGCTGAAAGTGTTCCTGTTGCTAATTGGCTGTATCCATTGTATAAAGACTGATGAATACAATTATTTGAATAATTGTTATAAATGGGCAACACAAAGTACTTCTCTGTAGTTAATTATGAATTTGCAGTTCTCAGAAGGCTAATCCCTCACTTCTACGTGGCCCAATGAATATCAAAGCTTGCCACGTACGTGCTTGGCACCCACTGAACCATGCTAAACAAGGATGTTTCGAGAAGGCAGCTTTACTGCTGAATGCTTGCTTCCTTGGGGAGGATATGAGAAAGCTAATTGTAAAAAATAAAGACAAATATGTTTATGGAATATCATTGATATGCAAAGTTGCCCATTAAAAAGCGACAGACAGTTGATGTACACCTCATTAATGGTGAAACTGTCATTTTTAATGGCATAAATTTTAAAATATACCAAATCATCTGCAATCCACAGCTCAGATTACATCCGAAAGTGGGAAGCCATTTAGGTTAGTGGCATTAAATTTGGTTTTGCACTATTGTTGTATTTTCTGAATCTATAGTGCTCTGCCATAGTTGGATAACTTTTGAATAAATGTAACTGGAAGAGTTTACTGAAGCACCGAGCACACACGTGAGGACAAGCAAAATTTACCTCCTAAATTTGCTTGGACTCGGGCGGTCTGTCCTCTTTCATGTTAAAAATTATATGCCTCTCCTTTTCTTAAAGAAACAAAAATGCATTTCGTGAAGCGGACAATATTCTGCACGAGGAATCTTCACTATTTAGCAATACGTGGGGTTTTTGTCTTTCGAATCCTTGGGTTTTTGTCTTTAAACTCCCACGGCGTTTGTCAAAGCCCTCATCTTGTCCTTTGTAATGAAAATGCACCCAATACATTTCTTGAAACTTCGTTAAACAAACGAAAAGTTTAACTTTTGGTCTATGTGGCATTTTTTTTTTTTTGAGCGATTAATTCTGAGTAATTGACACAGGCTAATTTCCTATCTGCACTGGCATGGTCTCTTCTGCGGAGACGTGTGTTTTCCCTCTTCATGGTGTATATAAGGTGCTTCACATACCCTGAGCCTCCTCAGTGCCCCTCTCTGTAGGTGTTCCTTACTCCTCCTTTTGGGCAGACATCGCTGGCTTCTAAAAGTGGTATAATGTGGCAATCTTTAACCAGGTGAAGGAAAACCTCAAACGTTAGAAACAGCAAGAAATCCTAGAGGTATTTAAATAAAGCCAAGGTCAAGGTCAAGCAAAATTTAAATGCTTATGGGTTCGGTTCGCTAGGGTTTCATTTTTTTTCTCCCCCAGATAACGTCATAAAAGAAAGAATGATCAAAGAAAACCTCAAGGAAACAAAAAACGTAGCCCACCGGCTCGAGTCCATTCCCAGTATGAAAAAGTAGGCAACGGCCTCTTTCTTACCTAAGTGGCAGACATCTGATCACTTGGCCATATTATAGAAACTGTTACTTCCATCACCAGCCATAAGAGTTCAGACGCCCCCGGTAGTTTTAATCTAAAAGCTCAGTCATCCTGTTCTTCCTGCTTTGTCAGCTTTTGTGGAGTTTGTCCCTTCTTCCCATTAGCAGAAATTTGGTTCACGCCGTGAAACAGTAGCACATGTTTCCACACTGCATATCAAGGCTGAAACACAATCTTCAGGTCCTGCAGCCATTCGTAAACCTCTTTAGCTTTGTTCTTGAGTAGAACGAACCATGTCTGCAGAGTCCCTTGACTGAATGACAGCCTTTGAATGCCACTGTCGCGTACTCATACAGAGATGTGCAGAGAGGTACAGACACAGAGATGGTGACATAGAGGTTGCAATAATGCGCACTGCTGGCTATTTGTCTTTGACATGGGGCTTCGGGATTTCCCCACAATTGAGGAGAAAGGAAGGTCAGAATTTCATGTGCCTTTAAGGAGTCTCTCAAGGCTTGCGCCACTCGTGAAATAAGTCTAAGTCGGGGAAAGGGAGATGCGGGGGCGGGGGGGGTGCTTTCCTGAGGGCAGCGGCCAGGGTAAGGAGTGTGTGGAGCTAGCGCAGGCCAAAGATTTTGAAACCAAAACTGAAGGTGAAAAATGGCTTCGGAGGGGTTCCCGGGTTGAGTCTTACCATAATCACCTACTGAATTAAAGACTGAGGAAAAACTCATTTGGGATATCTCAATCCATGAGATCGTCAGCCTCTGATAGGTCAAGAGGTGGAAAGCGAAAGGACAGGGAGACTAGAAAATAATAAAACGGGGGAGAGAGAGAGGGCTGAGAGAGAGAAAGAGAGGAGAGAGGGAGAGAGACGAAGAGGAGAGAGAGAAAGAGAGAGAGAGAACCTCAAACCCAGAGGAAGCCAGCTCACTGCAGTGCAGCAAAAGCACAAGCACTATGCCAGACCATGGGCATGCTGTCACCCAGAGCCTCACACGGGGGGCTGGGTGGGGGAGGGGGAGGGCACACGCAGGGCTGGAAAAGAACAAGGCACAAGACACTTACAGAGAAGCGCCCACATTTGAACAAACAAAAACCATCACGCGCACCCACACATCAATAATCATAAGAACGACAACACCGTCCGTGCTTTAAGTCACTCATGCATTTCTGCCATTGGTTTCAGACCCTGTGGTACCAGGATTTGGCAGAGTGGTTTTTTCTTTTTCTTTTCTTTCTTTCTTTTCTTTTCTTTTTTTTTTTTTTTTTGCATTGCTTAACATGCACACATAACACAGGATTCTTCCTGTCCAGGCCTGAAGGATGAGCTCCAAAAACACGAATGCTCAAGCTCCTTATTCAAAGAAAATCCCTTCGGTCACCCTAGTCTAAGAATCCCCTTCGGACACTCGCTTTTATCTTTACCATCAATTAGATCCTTAAAAAAACACATTGTGACTGATGGTTGTTTGGTTTCTTTTTGGAGAAAATCCATTTGATTTTGAATCATGCCCATGCACTTCTAACCTTCCAATACATGCGTATTCCAATCAGATATTGTAAGAACAAATGGTCAACATACATAAACAACTGGTATACTTCATACATACTCTAGCAACACAAGCTTGAATAAAGTATTTTAATGAGTCTTCAAAGGGAAAGCTTTTTCGAAATCATTTTTTTTTTCCTTTTTATAAAAGAAAAGAGAAATATAGAAAGAACTCCAGGACGGAAACTTTTAAGACCAATAAAGTGGCCGCGACCGGCTGACCTAATACGTCTTGTCATTTAAGTTGCCGAGTTCTGAGACCATGACATTTTTCTAGGCCGGGATCTCTATTGTGAACATCTCAAGGTTACTCTCAAGTGAACCGAAGTCAAACGGCTGCTGCGCTGAAGAAGTTGGGTTTTAGCCACAGTGCCCTCTATTACAGTCAGTGCTGGATCTTTCTCTCTCCGGAAATCGGGTCCCCTGCTTTGTACTTTCCATCGTCTCCTACCACCTTTGACGACTAACCTGAAGATGGGTTTCCCCTCCGCCAAGTCAAATTCTAGATATTACTGTTGCTCTCATCAGTTTTTTGCTGGAGGCTGGAGGGTAGGCTGTTCGAGATGGTGGTAGGACCTCTTTGTGAGGAGGCTGCGAGGACTTTAGATGAGTCAGGAGAATGTGTTTATAAGTGTATCATACAGAGACTAACCTGGGCTATCACTTCTCTCGTTCTGCTGTTAAGGAATCGTATGAGTATGTGTATGGCCATTCTTTTTTTCTCCCCCAAATTTCTTGGCTCTAGGTTGTTTCCCACATACTGCCAGCCAGTGAACAACATCCTACTGGTGGACACTGTCCTTGAACTAAGAAGGCAATGGTTGCTTCTCTGTGTCCTGCCACAGGAATGCTATAAAGTCCTATTCCAAGTGTCTCTTTGTTACACCACAGAAAGAGATCACTGTCACTTTTTTTCTAGACAGAAAGAACTAATCAAAACCTGTGCCCCGGACCAAGATTGGCCCCTAAGCTAACTTCTCATTTTTCAGGTCAGGGAACAGATTTCCTACTCGGAATACCTCACCGGACTCTAAGACCTACATCCATTAGTTTCACATAAAGTACACGGGTTTTATTGAAGGGACCTAGCAAATAGAACTCCGGAGTCTTAGGAGATAAATGATCAATATTTCTTCAAAGATCTCACACAATTCCGGAATCTTATGGTTACATTTGACCCCGGAGTCAATTATAGGAAGCTCAGAACTTAAAGCATCTTAAAAAGAGAACGAAATCTCTTGAACGACATTAAAATAGCCTTAAAGCCCTGAGACTAATCGATAAAAGTCAGGAAGTGCTCAATTAATGATGAAACGTACAAATAACCAAGCTCAATGGAGCACGGTGCCTGAGCTGCAGCAAGCACCATGGGCCATTACCTTGGAAAGCGGGAGCTTTATACCTGACTTCTCGTGATTGCCAGTGTTTCTGGCCCTTTCATTTTTCCCTTTGTGCCAACGACAGGAAAGGGCCAGGTGAGGTGGGCAGGGAGCGCTCCGTACCTAAGGTCATTCCGCTTTCTTGGGATTCCTCGTCACGGAGTCCAAATACGGGGGTGACGTGCCAAGCACCAAGGCCTGACCTTCGGGGTCGGCTCACCCAGGACAGGTTTTGCTTAGAGATTTCCAACTGACAAGTTCTCAAACGGAGGTCTGTTTTAAGGAAGCCAGTGTGCGCTAGGAAGAGATGTTTTGCTAAAAGTTGCATGAGCAGTAAAGTGTTGGCTGATCACCTCTCGTCACTTAAATGACACGGTCCAACGCTGTACACCATGCAAAGTGATTTAAATAGGCCCTTTACCAAAAAATTCCCCGGAACTCAGTTATTAAAATTCTGTGCAATTTTTAACCATCGTTATCTTTGTCTGAGCACAAGATCACCAAGGTCAGAGTTAAGAAATAAAGTCCTATACAGATGAAACAGGATTCTAACTTTCTGACTGGAGAGACACAGGAAAGTTAACAGACCTATTCCAACCTTGTAAGTTGGAGATGCAATCGGGAAGAGGATTTCCTGGTGGCCGTTTGTTTTTTTTAAATCACTTTTTGGTTAAAACCATAACCAACTTTTTAGTATTTTGCCTGCGAGGTACCTGCGCGCAAACGATTTTTTAAATCCACGCTTAACGCTGCTAAAATTTACATACGGTGTCATTCTTGGTCTGGAGAGGAGTCCTGCCTAATGCTAGCGTGAACTTTCATGCACACATAGAGATTAAGACCGAAGTGGCATTGGTTTGGGGAGGCAAACAGGATGGGGAACATAATTAAGAGAAGAGAGGTGACCTCCCTCTTTGTGACCTCGTGAATTTAAACAGGACTCCTGTGTCCTCACCTGTCCTTTGGCCTCAACTACTAAGTGACCCAAATGACCCCTCTTCCAAATGTTACCTGGGACTCTAGCCTATAAACGAAGAAAGCAATTGGGTCTTGAATCGAGAGGCTGTGATTTTTAGGCAAATATTTGTTTTTGAAGTCCCCTGTGTTTTGGTGTCCACCCGGAAGTCTATCAACAGGGGGCCACGGCCTGGGTCCCAGCCAGTGAGGTGGCCACCTGGCCTCCGACCGGCACCACTGGCTGCTGAACTCACAACAGAAATGACAAGACCCGACATCCTTCCAAGCCTTAAAAAATTATAGTATATTTATGAGATCAGTCTAGTTGAAACACGATTTCCCTTGAAGACTGCATTTCGCTTTTTCCCAGGCTTGCCTTGCCTCTCAGCGGCGCTGAGAAAGTAGATAAACAGTAATGTGATACCAACCGTGAACTGCTGGCTCGGTCGTCGTTGCTGTGTCTACAGACGGGAACAGAGGATTGGAGGAAGGGAGGAAACAGGAGGAACGGCATGCAAAAAAAGGGAAAATGGAAAAAAAATGGAACAGATAATATATGAGCAAGCTTTCAAAGAACATCGCGTGACAAGCAATAATAAATGAAAAGCAAAAAGCATTTGAAGTGAGTTGCACTGTTTTAAGACATGCCTTCAGCTCAAAGCTGCGAGCCAGTGAGGAAAACAGTCAATTCTTTGGTTCTGGGGGTCTTGCCAGGACGCGTCTACTTGCTAGTCAGTAGTCGGGGGAACATGCAAAGTGAGGAGAAACACCAGTGCAAACTCTTAACGCATCAAGGCTCAGGACCGGGACAGAAGAGCTCAGTCGGAAGGCTGGCTAAACAATGGATTCATACATTCAAACATTGCCTTTGTTTTAAGCCAGCCCACGCGGGCACTCGGCTTCGTGACTGCCAATGAGGCGTCGCCGCGTCAATCACGCTTTCGGGATCCTGGGGAGGCTGAGGCTCAGACGCCGGGAGACGAACACGCGAGCTCGAGATTTCCATCCCGTGTGTTATTCCAGCAGAGTTCAGCGGGAAAGTTCAACGAACTGGGAGGCCACGGGAACGGGCATATTAAAGGTTTCCAGGTAAGTTTCGGGACCCGCCCCCGCGCCCGTCCCCCGCCACGACCCACCGCGGATCCATGCTTCACTCCCCAGCTCTCGCGATGTTACAACCTCAGAGCAGAAGACGGTCAGGGAAACGGCCACGTCCACACCATTTGCCGAACGCCCCTTCTGATCACGTGACATTCCACAAATTAAAGGCCCCTGCTCTCAGTTCGGAAGCACGTTCACCGCGGGGAGCCGCTAGGCGCCCTGCCTTTCCGGCCGCGGCGGGAGACGGCACGCTGGCGTTTTCACTGCCAGATAGATGCCCTTGCCCTTGCCGGGGAAGAGGACGTGGTCTGTCTCTTCTTCTATTTCTGATGCCGTTCAAGTTTCCTCCTCCTGCCAGGCTTCAAACCAGGCCTGCTGTCCTGGCTCCTCTTCACAGGAAACTGCTCAAGGGGCTCAAGAAAGTTCCTTTTGATTTTTGGCTAGAAGGAAAGTGGGATAAATATCTAACAAAATGCATGATGGCATTCTTTATCCAGTCTTTTTTTTTTTTTTTTAACACCACTGCCATGGCCAACTGAATTCCAGCGTCAACCCATCTGGCCACGCTTCCGTGTTCAGCACTCCACCTCTGCAGTAGGTTCCCTTCCGCCGTCCCCTTCTGGCCAGGAAAGGTCGGTGACGCGGGCACAGCAGCTCGTCATCCGTGGCTGGGGTGGTGTTCTTGCTGAAAACTGCAGGGAGTTACCTGTCCTTTCCCCCCCTCCCCTATAATGCAGCTATTGAAGTTGGGAATTATTTTTATGAATTCTAGAGACTCCGAAAGACTTCCAGACTTGACACAGGCAATGTTTAAATGCACTGGGATGCCAAATTTTTTTTTTTTTTTTTTTGGTCATATGAGCCTGGTGCTTCTGGTTTGCAAAATCTGACCCGTGAATCCACACCGGTGTTCCTCTTCAGTTGCGTGCGTTCCTCGGGACCCTACACCATTAAAAACTTGCAGCCCTTCTAAGGAGCCAGAATTAACCAGCGGTCTGAGAAGCCACTGCAGCTTAATATAACTTATAGCTGAGTTTCTGAAGAACAGATGAAGGAAAGAAAGACATAAAATACACCACATAAGAACATAATACTTACTTACAAGTCAAGTCTGTATGCATAAAATAGCAGTAAAAAAACAATACCAAAAACTGTACAGTTGAAACCTCGCTATATCAGACTGCCGGGACGCAGTGGACCCATCTCCTTACTTGAAACATTCGAGTCAAGTGTTAGTTCGAGGTGTTTTCAATTTCAGGGGCAAAATCAAAGGCATATTTGTACAGAAACATTTATATGCAGGTTAAAACATGTTATGGGTAGGCACTGGCTCCTTTCCAGAATTAAAAACAACAAAACAATAAACACGTTGGCTTATTTTCGTAGCAGCACTTTCTCATACGTTTTATTTTTTAGCAGGTGAACAATTAGCATAAACCGAAAGGAGGCGGAGGAAATCCTAAGGGTTAGAGCCCTCAGAAATCGTATCTCAGCGTTAACCAGCGACTCCTGGATTTCCTGTTTCCTACATCTCAACACTGTCGCCCTTATCAGGAAATTAACCTGAAGGAACCTAGGCGTCAGTTTCTATGTGGGCACTAGAAAATAAAGGAGAAAGTCCACAGTGCAGCTAGCTTCCCCATTCTGGGGATGGGAAATCCATCAATTGCACCCCAAGGGGAGGAAAAAGGAACGCCGGGAGGGGAAGAAACACCTTGGAGAGCGGTCATAAGCAAACACATGTTCACGTCAAACCACACAGTCACTGTGGCTGGAAATGGCAGTCACGGTCAGCCAGGAAGCAGGAGAACAGAGCAGACACACGGGCCGGCCACAGAGTTGGAGCGAGGTCTGAGGGTGTGTCGGGGGAGGCGCCGATTCTATTTCTCTAAGAGCATCTGCTGCGCTATCTGAACAGAGGCGATTTCAAGTAAAGAATGGAAAAAAAAAAATTCTTTGGAAGTGACTTCGTGTTCCCCGCAGGAGAGCACTGTGACAGAATCTAATTCTCCTTCATCATTGCATTATGACTTCATGCAGAAACCACAGACACTCTGGCTCTGAAGCAAGTGTGGCCCTGTGAGGGGGGATTTGCTAGGTGCGTCTTCGTCGGAAGGCTGGCGAGGTGTGCGGGCCCGCCCCCGTGAATCGACTTGTGGGGTCGCACTGTCCTCCGATCGCGTTCTAAGCGTATGGGCAAAACGCGAGCGGTAACTTTCCGACGTACGTCAGCAAGGCAGCGCTCCGCTTGAACAAGGAGAGCTCCTAATCGTCCCAACAAAGACATTCTTAAACTTCGTTTGGCTGCCGCCTTTGAGGAACTAATCTCTGAGCCGGGCCCCAGGGAGAAAGAGGTCACAAAGAGTTGAGTTGGGCTCACGGTGGCATACGGTTATGGAATTAAAAAGGCCTCGCTGAGCTTACGGTCTCTATTTTAATTTTAAAGACAAAAAGGCAAATTTATTGGATATTTATTTTATATGGTCAACAAGAACAACAAAACAATCCCATGTTCTCGCAAACCCAGTTAAGTGTGTACGGCCTTAACCGTCATTCTCTAGCTGCTTTATGAGTATAATCAAACGAGGCGTCCAAGGGCGGCCCCTGCGCTATTTGGAAGAAGCACATTTCGCTAAGTATCGACTTCTTGGTCTCCCCGTCATACGAAGTTTATGGCACCCTATCTTGAATAAATTAAACACTGCCTATATTTCATGTGGGGGTATAAGATACTTACAAAACGAAAAGGCTCTGACAGTGTGTGAGATTAGAGACAGTAGCCATTTCACCAAGTAGCAAAAAAAAAAAAAAAAAAAAAATTTGCTGCACGAGAGGCAGCTGGGCAATATTTAGTTGAAACAGTAGTGCATGCATTCCACTGTGGCACTCTCTAATCCTTTCATATGGATTCTCTCCAACTTAGAATTGTTCATGGAGTGTGACAGACTGGGGGTTTAAAACTAATCCATAAATTAGTCCATGGTCTCAAACACAACGGGTGCCATAAATGAAAATGAAAATCCTAGAACAGAATTAAATTCACAACCTTAAATACTTTCTCTTCTCCAATTGCTCTGTGGTGCTCCCGCGCTACGAGGCACAGACTCCCCGCAAGACTGCATTTCGGGGTGTGTGCGAGTAGGGTATCCGTTAAAAAACGCGCAGGGTAAGAACTCCGAGAGCCCAATCTGCTCAAAAGCAGAGCTTAATTGTAGAGAATTTCAGTTCTCCTGTTTTGATGGTCATAAGCTTAAATGAAAGCATACTAAGCAGTCCGGACATACTTTAATACACTTTCCCCCAGTTTATTTTCTTAACTGAAGTCAGTAAGGAGCCAATGGGTTTTCTTAATTGAATTCCCCTTCAGTTTCTGTTACGGGGCTGCTTTAAATCTAGACACTGGGGCGGGCAAAGAATGCCCCTGACAATTTTATTTTCATGGTCGTGTTCTGCTGGCCAATATATATTAAATATAGGGTTCTTTTTTCTATTATTCTTTTCTTTATTTATTTCTGCCTTATTTGAAATCTATTGAAAGCAAAAATACGTGCTGGAAAATTAAACTTTGAAATTTATTTTCTAACAGATTCCTGGTTAATTTTCTTTCCAACTATGTTAGGGCTTTAATTAAGCTCCCATTTCTCAGGCACGGGAGAAACGGGATGGGAACAGACCGGAAGCTACAAAGGTCCAGACAGGAGAGTCACGATACGGCTCTCTTCCTTCTCAAAGTCACCCGCCCCTCCTCCCACAGAACAGCAGGAGGGGGGATGGACTGGCTTTTTTGTTCAGCAATTTCGAGTTTTGTTCAGAATTGTTCACGACTGCTGCCGTGCCCCCCTGAGATCTTTTCATTTGCAAACCAGATGTTCCGAAAATCATAGGAACCTGTACAGTGGTTTCACCTCACAAGGAAACGACTCCTCTGCCCTGGTGGGTGAAGGCTGGGCTGAAGGAGGGGGTAGGGAGGCGGAAGGCACGGGTGAGGGGAGGGACAGAAGGGGGCACTGCAAGGAAGGTGAAGGTGCAGAGCGAACTCTTTGCTTACATGCTGGGGGTGCTGGGTCCTTCTAAGTCCTACCTTTCTCACCAAGGTAGATCCAACCATCACTTTCTAAGCCTGAGCAACCTGTGTGCTTGAGGCTAGTTTCCTGCACTGTGGATAAATAATCTCTTGGATTAGTTTTAAGCAAGGAACATAAAAGTATGGAAATTAAGATAGAAGCATTAGAAAAATAACCCCCAGTTGCCATCTCTCAGTCCTTTTTTTTTTTTTTTTTAAAGGCAGAATTAGGTACATTCTTCACTGTAGTATTCTAACTGGTTTTATTCGCTCCTAAATCAGGGTGGGCCAAGACCTGGCTGGCTGAGGCGCCTGGGTGGCTCAGCTGGTTAAGCGTCCAACTTCGGCTCAGGTCAGGATCTCGTGGTTCATGGGTTTGAGCCCCGCATTGGGCTCCGTGCTGACAGCTCGGATTCTGTGTCTCCCTCTCTCTCGGCTCCTCCCCGAATCGCATTCTGTCTCTGTCTCTCTCTCTCAAAAATATATAAACATTAAAAAAATTAAAAGAAAAAATTGGCTGGCTCTGATGCTGTTTGTAATAGGCTTATTCTTGCCAGCAAAATAAAAATCTACACTCTGGAGACAGTATGAAAAAAAAAATGGCCAAGCTATTTTGGGGCAAAAACTTGAAAAGATGGCTCCTTCATATTTACCAGCACCTAATTCCTGTTGGGGCACCTGCGTGGCTCAGTTGGGTAAGCTCAGGTCATGATCTCACAGTTTGTGAGTTCGAGCCCTGCTGACAGCTCAGAGCCTGGAGCCTGCTTCGGATTCTGTGTCTCCCTCTCTCCCGGCCCCTCCCCTGCTCACATTCTGTCTCTGTCTCTCTCAAAAATAAACAAACATTAAAAAAAAAAAAAAGATTCTTGTTACCACGCGTCCCAGCCTATCGGTAACACTCAACACGCATTCAATAACTGATGAGTGATAAACGGTCTTACTGCAGTAGATGCCAACTCTAGAAAAAGGTAATTTAGTCATAAACATTCTAGAATGAAAGGGATGTATTTCCTAGCAACGGGGGCATAATACGTGCCCGGGACATAAATACACACAACGTACACACACACCGGACACAGATGCTCAAAGTAGAGTTGGGCCTTTGTGCTTAATTTCTAAAATGCCACCCCGTCTTATCCGCATTCGACCCCGTCCCTGATGGGAGACCGAACTCCTTCTCCTGTGGTGCCCTCCTTGCTCCTCCGCCCGCGCCGCCGAGTCGGCCCGTACCACAGAGAACCTCCTGCGATTCTGAGTTCCGGCGCGTAGAACCTATTCCCAGGGCTCTTTTAAGGGGTTCAAGGAATTTTCTGTCTCCACGGGCACTAGCAGGGAGCTGTCCATATTAGGGGTGCTTGTATCTGACGAACGAATGCCTGAAAGCAGCTGAGCATGTACCCCCTGCATCACGCAACTATCAATAGCACAGAGTAGGAATCATTAAGCTAAGACCTTGGAGAACAGCCAGCGTTCTGTGAAGCCAGGTTCTCGACCGCCATTCAGATCACAGTCTGTCTTAAGCACAGGTGGTCTTCTTTCCTTTGTATGTAAGACACCGAAAACGTGTGCTGTGGTGTTGGGCTTCCCTCCCTTGGCATACCGTGTGAACATCACTGCATTCTCCTCATTGCATCTGGAGACACTTTACACTAATGTCTCAGGACATTAGACTACGAAAGCCAAAATGACGTGCGCCCGGGCGTGGGGCTCGCTTCCTCCAAGGTACACTGGGTTTTGAGTGCCTAGACACCAGTAACAAAAACCTTGCTATTTTCTTTTCCAAGCAACACAAAACACTTCATTGGATACGTACTTGTAAAAAGAGAAAAACTCATTTAGAGATGACCTATTTCACGCCTCCGAAAGGATTTCTAAATGTGTTTCAGGATTTGGCCCCATAGCTATTCATTTCTTTTTCTAACGTGATTTTAGCGTTTTAATTTATGACAGTCACATGTACCGTGTGACCTGCACGTCGAACTCCCCCTGGGCCTGAATTTCCTACTTAAGCTGCTAAGGGTGTTTAAAGCAGAGTGCTGAGTGCCTTCTAAGGTACATTCCTCGTCAAGCAGCTAACTCCAGGCGCAACCGGGCAGAAACAATACAATATCCACGTTATCTTGGGAGGGAAACACAAAGTATTTTCCTAAGATGACTCCAGGAAAAAGTTGGAGTCAACTGTCGGACAGGGGCAAAATCTGTCATCCCAGAAACAGGCAATTCTATGTACGCCTCATACACGAAGTCCACTAACTTCAAAGAAAATTCAAAGCAAAATAAAACGGAACAAAAGGAAACAAACCAACTCCCCCACCCCACCCCCCAGTAGGGTGGTAGGCTTTTCTTTGATTGTAACTTAGGAGAGAAATCTACCTGAAGGACTCTGACCCTGGGCAATGGTTTGGCTGTCTCTGTATTTTAACAGAGGACTCCGGGGACAATTTAGATTACGGTTTGCTCTTCAATATTACAGCATATACCTTCATGAATGAAACTACGTGGACAACTTGCCATGATTTAAAAAAGAGAAAAAAAAAGGAAGTGAGGGCTTGCCAATAGCAAGAGTTGAAACAGAAATATGTGGTCGGGATGTCAATGGGCACGGGATGGAAGGACACCGAAGAAACTCATGACAAACCACGACGAGACTCTGGATGGCTCCCATTTCAGTTCCGTCCCTCGAATGGTTTTTTATTTAAAAAGGGATTCTAATGACACTAAAGGCCTAATAGTTGGAAGGCTGCAACAAGGTCGGTGCGGGAGGTTGACATCAAATATTCCTTTCAGGACTCTAGAGCCTTCAAAAAGTCCTCCCTAGATAAAGCTACCTCTAGACGGGAGTCTCCGCAGGAAGGTCAGGAGACCGGCTCCACGTAGGATGGACGGGACAGAGAGACTCCCAGCTCCTCCCACCCACCCGGTCTAGGATTCTAGATGGCACCAGCCCGTCGGATTGGGCTCCCAATTTCTTGCTTTCAAGGGTCCCCAGGATGAAGCTTGGATGTGCTTTTGAGGGAGTCGGCCTCAGTGGCAGTCTGCTTCCCTAACGAGGGGAGCGACTGGATATCCTGCCTACGGAAGATACAAGAGAACACAGGAACACTTCCTTTCAGAGAAATCAGAAATCCACTATGGCCTTTCGAGTTTCAAAATATTTTTCTATTGCATCCGTACATTTTCTTGTAATGAAACCCTGACCTGGGCAATGGGCAATGGGTTTCAGGCTACTGCATCTGAGTGGGAGGAAAGAAATGGATGGCCGTGCGCTGCTTCTTTCTCTTTCTTTTCCTTCCTTCCTTTTCTTCCTTTTCCTTCTCTTTCTTCCTTTTCTTTCTTTCTTTCCTTTCTTTCTTTCTTTCTTTCTTTCTTTCTTTCTTTCTTTCTTTCTTTCTTTCCTTTCTTTCTTTCTTTCTTTCTTTCTTTCTTTCTTTCTTTCTTTCTTTCTTTCTCTCTCTCTCTCTCTCTCTCTCTCTTTCTTTCCTGCCTGCCTGCCTGCCTTTCTTTCCCTCTTCTTCCTTTTTTTTTTTCCCCCAAGCTCAGGCTTTATGTTCCTGTCACTGGATTTAGCTGGTGCAGCTTCTAAGGCTAATGGGGGCTGTAATGCAGCAAACAGAGCAAGAGAGAAGAAGAGCGGAAATTAATTTAGCTACCCACTTGTCACGATCCAGTCTGGAAGACGTTTTAGGAACCCATCTTAATCTCGGGGGTAGCCTGGACCTTTCGAATGGGACACGCAATCATTCAGCTTCATAACCTTTAATCTGTTTGAAGTAAGGAGCAAATGCTAAATTCCACAAGTGTACCTTCTGGGCAAGATAAATATACGTCACACTGCTGGTTAAGACGCAGGAAGCCCGGATGAGCACATCCGTTAAGGCAACGGATTCTACAATATTGTCCGAGTGGCGATTTTACTTTACTCTTGGGTGTGCCGGCGAGAATCTGGGGGCTCATCACCACAGATGACTTTCGTGTGGAGAGAGGGTTCAAGGGCCAACGTTGAAAGGCTAAGGCGCAGCTACGAGACCATCATGCATCACCCGGAGCCCCGAGGCCAGGAGCAGAGGGACAGAAGCCAAGACAAACCGTATGTAAAGGCGACTTCTAGACGGACAGAAATACTGCATTGTTTGTTTTTACAATTTCCTCTCAAACGGAGTCTCCGCGGTTGGAACTGTGACCATGGACAGTTGCGGCCGTTTGACACAACGTGAGCTTTACTCTGGGGTGACAAATTAAAGCTGGGGGTGGAGGCGCCTCTGCTGTGTTGCTGAGGATGGGGGAAGGGGTTCAGGCGAGAGGCCAGCCACAAATGACAAGCGTTGTCCCATGATATGGAGACACGGGGTGTTTCTACAGAGTGAGTAAGGCCTCCACTGCCTTGTAATATAGACCTGGCTAGCCACCTAGATAGAACCTTCTACAACAATGAGAGGCACTAAGGGCCGGCTGATCCCTGGGCCCCTTCTGCAAAGACGAACAGACTACCTGCACAGGGCAGTGGCGGGTGGAGGCGTGATTCACACGGACAACCGGAGGGCCGTTCGTGGGAAATTTCACGAAAACCTGCCATGAGGAACTCCAGCTCAATTCGGTTTCCAGCCCAGATAAGGGGCAAGACCTCATGAAAGGCAAAAACCTAGCTCCTGGGGAATCGACAGCCTGGCTGGCCTGGAACCGGTTAGCAAGGAGCGTCTTCACTGTGGTTATGAATGAGGCAGAGAGTGGGAGGGGTCTACGCGCTAAGCGACCAAGCGGCAGAAAGAAGGAAGTGCAAGAAGGGAAACAGAAATAACACGCCGACGAGAATTCAGGAAGCAGCCTGCATGGAGTGGAGGTTAGAGCGAGACACAGAAACCAATTGATGGATTTTCAGAAGATTTTAAGGGATGGGCAGGCACTGAGGTTTTCATGATTAACCTTCAGAAAAACCCGCACTAGTGGCTTTTTTTTTTTTTTTTTTTTTTTTTTGGTAAGGTTCTCTTCGTCCCACTGTGATGGTTAGGAAAGTGAAGAAAGCAGATCAGGTGATCTATCGTCCTGCTTCATAAACCTCCTCTTCCCCCAAACACTCTGGATTTTCGCCATGCCTCTGTCTCACCGACTCCTGTGAAAACCGAACACGTCTCCAGAAAGTCAGCTGTAAAGGATGGCTGGCCCAAAGAGGGCCTACACACAAAGAATGATGAATTAAATATTCAGTGTTCTAGAAGAAGTCCTGCCATAGCGCTGTACCCTGGGGCACGTACCCCAGAGACCCCGCAGCCTCCTCGGACAACGGAAAGAAGCGGGAAAGCTGTCTTTGAACGAGATTTTTTTTTTTCCCCATAGAATAACTGCTTTTACTGGTCCTGTAAACAGCGGCTGGGGGAGGCCCGACCTAAGGAAACCCTGCACGTCTAGTAGACGTGACGCAACCATGACCTTTCCCAGCTTGGCAGGTGGCGGAAGCTCCGAGGCTCCCAGGCGAGCGCCCTCAGGCAGGAGGAGAGCCGCCGGGTACCGGGGAGGGATGCATTGCGTGGCCCTGCCCTCGGCGATGGGAAGCAGGAGACAGCGAAACTCATTTGGAAGAGTTTCAGACGGTGCAACCGAGATAAAGCCACAGAGTGACGACAGCCGTGGCCGCCGCCTCCTGCGAGGGGTACCTGCGTGCCCAGCACGGAGAAGACAGTGACTCCCTCTGGCCTCCTGATCCAGGCAGCACAAACAGGGAGTAACGCTGTCAGCAGGTACTCTCTGAGGCAGGAAGGATGGAGATGCATTTAGAAACACAGGCCCGCGTGGGCATGTTAAAGGGTGTGTATTTTCCTCCGTACTGACTAAAGATGGAATTAAGACGAGGGGAAGATCCGAAGCCAGAATACTTACCGTGTCATCAACCGTGGCTACGCCTAAGCTATCGGCATGTCCTCTGATGGCCAGGCTGCCAATTTCCCTAGCGTGTGGCTTTGAACAGGGATGCTGGAGAGGAGAATTCTCTTAGGCACAAGCTGCCAAATATCTCATCTACTGTTCAAGGCCTGGATGTTAAAGATTTTCTGAGGTCCTTAGGACTCAACGTGAGAACAAAGTCGCTAATGTCTTTGAAGTTCCAAAACAAAGGAACGGTTGAATTCCAGGGATTTAAAGAGAACTGTTAGACTTCTTTGCATACACACCAGAAAGACAATATACATTCAGGACATTTTTTCAGTGGCAATGAAGGTACCGTACCTGTGATGATGGTAAGGATGATGGTGGTGGTGGTGGTGGTGGTGGTGGTGGTGGTGGGAGGGATAGTTGTGGGGGGATCTGGATAAAAAAAAAAAAAGGAAAATCAAACCCACAATGCTGAACACAACAATGATCAGTAATGACACAACGAAGGCATGAGGACACTGAGATGTTTGTTTGATGACTTCCCCCCTCTGCAACCAAAAGCCTCCCTTCCCTGCCCTCCCCTCCCCCAAAGATTTGTGCCTTGTAATCCGAACCCAAAACCTTAACGGGAAAAACTAAGAAAAGAAGAGAAGAGATTTGCATTAATGAAGCGACCTAGGGATGAGGAGACGTGAAGGAGAGAAGGAAGGAGGAACCAAAACAGGACCGCCCCCCCCCCCCCCCGAGTCTGATTTCAAAGGTGAGGTTAAGCCAGCCCAGCACCCGAGAGAGTACAGTGATTGTCGTTTCGTTTTATGCTTTCGCAGATGGGAGAGAGGAGGAGGGGATGGCGCCGCTCTAAAGGGCTCCCATCGGCCAAGGATGAGTGTGTTCCTGCTCCCCTGCTCTCCGTGACGGTTAACTTCATTATTCTCCATCAATACATCCCAGCAGGAAGTAGAACTACTTCTATACTTGTAATAAATACAAAGAAGAGAGAATGTCACCACTAAATATCAAGTTCCAGGCATGGGAGATTTTCCTGAGATTTTATTTTTTAGAAGTCAATAAATTTTTACAACTTATAAATATAAATACGTGAGTTGCCTTTGTTCCCGTGAAAAGCCTGACCCAAGCGGAAGGTGGCGATAAAACCAAAAGACCGCCTTCCATCTTGTAAACAAGGGAACGAAATATAAGCGAGGCTTGACCCTCAGAGGCAGGAATCCCAGAGGGAATCCTCCGTCAGAGGTTTGCTACACTGTATATTCTTCTACCAGCTCCAAAATTATTTGGGGGGACAGGGGGAGGGCACATATGAAAGAGAAAAAAGAAAATTCTAAGCCCCAGTGATCAAACTGAATGTGTTAAATTGTCAGCGAGACTTTGAACTAAGCAATCATTCTGCTATAATAGCGCGTAAGACGATTTGAAGGCTTTTGATTTTAAATTTTATCTAAAGCACGTCAACTTTTTCTCCCTGACACATCTGGTGTCCTTTTATCTCCAAGTGAGCTCTCGGATTGTCTAATTAATACATCAAAACTTTAATTATATCGTGCACCTTTATTGGCTTTGGTACAACTTCCCGAAAGTTTATGAAAACACTATCTTGCTGCCTGGTTGCCAGGTCTGCTTAAAATGATTCCTACTACCGATCAGCAACCTGGCGTTTTCAACTTCCTCGCAAACTTCTCTCACGCATACGCAATGGGTGAGTGTGACAGGGAAGGCTCAGCGGCAAACTGTTCTGTTTTACGGGAGACTCTGCTCGTTTAAGGTGGGGACACGAGCAGCGTAAAGCAGCCTCACCTGTGAGTCCGAAAAGGCGCTCATTAAAAAATAAATAAATAAAATCTCCTCTTCCTCCTCCAGGAAGCAGGCTGATTAAATTAGTGATTTCAAACTCCCTTTGTGGACGAACAGGCAGAACGCCGTCGTGCTCTTTGGACACTTTCTTAAGAAACTGGCGCCAGGTCAGGAAGCGTTCAGTGACCTACCCCTTGCTGTCCGCACCAGGACAGATACAGATGAGTGAGCTGCGCGGGCCCCCAAGCCCAGCTCTGAAGACACCCTGTGCCTTTTACCCACCTCGGCTGCACCCAGAGAGGGGCCTGTTGCCCAGCATGGGGGCGGCTAATGTGGTTGTTCTGTTCTGGTTCAATTACACTGTTTTATCACCTGAAAAGGAACATCTGAACCTCAGAGACTTCCCCTGATCCACGCTAATGCTATTTCTGGACCTACCTTTCTAAGTATTGGCCTGAAACGTGTGACATCCACGATACAAGCAAAGGGGACCTGAAGGCCCGTTTTTGAAATACGATTTGAAAATACGATTATGAGCAAGGGGTGGGCCAGACTCACAAGGGCAGAGACTTCAGAAAAAAGGTCACGGGTCCCTTTCATTTTGTGAAAATCACACACTTTCAATTATTTTCATCACTACTGGGGTGACTGTTGTCCGTTCACGTCTGGCTCAAGTGACCTGTTAACAGCGAGAACCTCATTTCTCAGAACGTTTCTAGCGATCAGAGCAACGTGAGGCCACTATTTAAGAAAATACAGAGTCGGAGCTAATGAGCTGTGCTGGACACACAGAGGCTAAAAAGAACCAAACCAATTGGGGCTCAGGCACTAACCAGCTAGAATTCTCCAAGTATAGAAGGCACTTCCAGAGAATTAAACATTTTAAAGGCACTGGTTAATACTTAGTTCATAAGGTACTCCGGAAATTCCCGTGGTAACATAAGAAATCACCTTTGAAAAGAGAAGCTACTCGTGATCTTCCCAAATTGCTAGAACATTTTATTAATAGACTAGCAACACCTCAGGTGGGCAGTCTAGCCTGCCATTCCAGGCAGCACTGCTAACGCAGACTGAGGGAGGCAGTCACGTAGCCCTAACAAATCCCTAGATGAGGGTGGTGGAGATGGCTGGAGAGATGGTGTGTGTGTGACGTGCTCGTCTAAACAGGTAGGTCGCCATGTTTCCTGGCTTTCAGTAACGCACTCTGGCCCGGCGAGTAACTTCTAGAAGAACAGTCTTATGTCGGAGCAGAGTACTCTGCTGGGAAGTAGTGAGAATAAGAGGCGCTACAAAGAAAGACACACGTGTCCCTGTAGATGCGGCCATCGAAGCATCGTGGTTCTGAGACATAGCTGGCCACTCTGGGAATCTGGGCAGCTTACGTGAAGCTTTCTAAGCTTCAGCTGCCATCTGTAAACCAGGATGGGGATCGCAGTGCCTCCTGGCGTTACTGTGGAGATTAGAGGCAGGGACCGAGGGGGCACTCGACAAATGCCAGCCAGAAGCTGGTATCCAAAATTACGCAACCATATCTGCGGTCCATCAAATCCACAAAGCTTGGATCCACAAATCCTCATCTTGAGGTGTGGGAACGGCACGTACAATCAATCAGAACTGCTTTTCCAAGTAATTTAGTCTTCTGAATCTAGGAAGCATGGAATCGGCTCGTGGGGGTTTGCCACCGCTTTTGCCTACTATAAACCCGGGGAGTAGCAACGGAGGGGACTCGCGGGAGGCTCGAACCCTCACGTAATGAGAGCAGGAGGGATTTGGAAGCCAAAGAGAGGGATTTACCTTCTACCCCCTTTTGCGTGAACAGACTCCAAACAGTCTGAGGGGCAAGGTGGCTCTATGTGAGGGCAACTGAAAATAGGACACATGGCATCTCCTTGCACCTGCAAGGAACCGCCCTCCCCTTTACTCGACTCTCCTTAACCACTGGGCAGACTTAGTGCCATCATGTGTGCCAACCACAGACAACACAGGTAGTGTAACAAAAAAAAGTATCTCCGAAGTTTATACATAAGGTAAGTCGGTGCGATCCTGTAATTCTGCATGCTGTTAAAAGGGGGAAAAAAACCCAAACCCTCGAGGACACGTTAAGGATTGTATTTTAATATCCAGTCAGATATGGTGTAAGGCGTGCTGTCTGAGAAACAGACAGGGACTCCTATTTTCCTCTTTTCTTCATAAGCAAAGTGGCCCGGTTCTAGGACACAATGGTGTAAGTATTCTATGGGCAGAGCTGTAGGTTCACAGACACCTACGGTTGGATTATTTACAGTGCTAACTAACACGGAGACGGAAACGTACACGCACCCCCGTATATTGATAAGATACTGAAAATCTCGTGCTTCTGGTTACTCATTCCGGGTCACGTCAGTTCATGGTTATGCTTCCTGGCCTAAAACCAACCAAGAGACTTCAAGTGGCCGGAAGGGACTCAATTTGTCATCTGAAGAGCAGAGAGGGAGCGCATTCCTCAACTACATTGAGAATATTCACCACACACACAAAGGACAATAAGCTATAAACGGGAAAAAAAAGTTTAAAATGCCCGACACGTTATGTTCAATGAATATGTGTTGGGCTAGAGAATGTAATTCATGGTAATATGCTTTAACAATCCTGTGAAAAGATATTCAGAAAACAAATTTTTAAAAAATGCATTCGTGTCTAAAGGAGTAGCTATGGGCGGTTTATGTAGCTACTAAGGACCTTATATATGTTTTCTCCAAGTATTTCCCGGCTTGCGACATCTTCCAGAACCTAATAGTTTCACGCTGAAGACAGGAGACTTGTGTTCACCTAGCTGAGGGATCCCAGGGAAATACCACTGGGAATAAACTTCCTGAGCTAAACAGCCATTAATTGGTAAGGCCGAATTTTGCAGTCATTATTTCTAACATCACCTCCGTTGCCTGTGCCCGAGGACACAGCTTTCCTACTCAGCAGGACCAGGGACTGTGGCCTAGCGGGAAATTCCCGCGATTAGAGAGAGAGAAGACAAGTCACCAGCCTCCCAGGTAGAGACACTGGGGTCCACCTCAGGCCAGGCTTCTTTAAGTTCTGGAAGAAAACACACTGGCTTTCGGTTTTCAACGTGACCAACAGCTCTGAGAGTGACTCACGGGCAGCGGCTACATGTCAACGAGTCTAGTAGTCTAGGAGAAGGAGTGTTTGATCTTTCCACGTACCGTAAACATACAGCATATAATCCGAGTGAGCTTTCCCCACTATGTTGGAAGCTTCACAGCGGTATGTACCATTATCTGTTTTGTTTAGGTTATTGATGAACAGGTTGGGCCCGGACAGGACGGCGTGTTGAGGCATTTCGTCATCGACTCGAACCCAGGTCACCATCACAGGCCTGCGGAGCAAAGAGGAAGAAGACAGGTGGCTTTCAGAGCTTCTGCCAAGATGTCCGCGCCAGCTCCTCACCCACGCACTGAAGGAGGCGCACGCAGGGTGACACAGTTAGGGAGGGCCTGCGGGACGTGTTTTCGGTTCACAGAATTACAGCTGTGAAGTCCCCCCAAAACCTGTTTGGAATCGACTTTTGGCTCCACGTTATCAGGTGTTGAAAAACTTTCAATAGGACCACAAGCTGGAGCCTCATTACTTCCAGGTCGTCTTGAACGAATCAGCAAATAAACCAGTGTGCCCTATTTTTATGCCCTGCTGTGTGGTTTCACACCAATTCAGACAGGACAGAGCTCACCCGTTGTTAATCAGCTCCTTAATTAGGGGGAAAAAAATCAAATTCTTGGCTAGCGATACAAGCATTAATCTGATGGTTACTAATACACCAAGACCCTTGCTTAGAAGCCAGTTGTGATCTTTAAATGGAATTGGAGTTTTGCAAAAAGAAATGGACTTTATTTTTATTTATTTTTTTTACACCCGAATAGTGCTTTCTTTTGGCCTCTGGGTTGGAAAAACCACCTCTGTTCATTCTAGAAAGATGCAGTCACTTTCTTCCCCGGTTACCCCTACTCATAACCTGCCTCCCTCATCCAGTCCACCTTTTCTGTGTGTTCCTCAGCAAATTGCCTTGTTTTGCTGGCTCTCCAAGTCCCACACGCTGTTACCCTCTCCCTGTGTGTGCACCGGCACGCCCTGTGGCTCAAGGGTGAGGCTTCCGGGTCAGTCACTGAGGGGCACATCTCCACATGGGCTCCTTATGGCACTTTTTCAGAGGCACGTGGTACCATGTTTGGGGCGCCTGGGTGGCTCAGTCGGTTAAGCATCCGACTTCGGTTCAGGTCATGATCTCATGGGTCGTGAGTTCGAGCCCCTGCATCGGGCTCTGTGCTCTCTGCGTGGAGCCTGCTTTGGGATCCTCTGTCTTTCTCTCTCTTCACCTCCCCTCCACACACTCTCTCTCTCTCAAACAAATAAACATTACAAAATAAATAAAGGACCACATTTGTGTCCATCGGGGAAAAGCAAATTTCACAAAACGCTCCACAACCAAAACCACACAGGCACAGAGAATCTTTCAAACTCACGGACTCTCAAAACTCCCATTCTTCGAGACCGTTCTCTCAGCCTCCTGTGAAAGTGGGACCACAGGGAGGATGGTGCCTGAAACTCTCATTTTATTCTTCTTTAAATTAAAAAAAAATTAATGCTTATTTTTGAGAGAGAAAGAGACAGAGAGCGTGAGTGGTGGGGAGAGGAGGGCAGAAAGAGAGGGAGACACAGAATTTGAAGCAGGCTCTAGGCTCTGAGACATCAGCACAGAGCCTGACGCGGGGCTTGAATCCACGAACCATGAGATCATGACGCGAGCCGAAGTCAGATGCTTAACCGACGGGGCAACCCAGGTACCCCTGAGACTTTCATTTTAAAGGAAGGGCACTGGAGACACGAGCACAGAAATACCTTCCTTTCGGTCCCTGCTGCCACTTCTATGAGCGGTGACATGACAAAAGACCCGAGCTTAATGATGAACCAACACTCAAGTTAGCCCTGTCAAGTAGCATTCCAATTCTCAAATGGGATGTGAAGTTACAATTTTTCTTTAATTACACATGGGTTTGTCACTACCACCCAGTAAATTATTTAAAAATTAGCACTGCATATGTCCCCCCCTTGCAGGCAACGGCAAATAGGTCTGCCCGGCCATCAGATCGAACGCCCTGCTGCTTTGGCAGCTGAAACAATCCGTGGGGGTAAGTGCTGAGAATATTCACAACATTTAATAGCAAGTTAAATTACCATTTTTATTGTATGCAATTTCTTGAGAAAATAAATAGGTAATACGCTGGAAGGGATAGCGGGGTAGCGCGTGCTCGCTCACACAACCACGCGCCCGTTCCGATTGGAGAAGAGGAACAGACAAACACCCTCTCTGGCATAAATGTCCTGAAGGAAACATGTAATTTACTGTCCTCGTGGAACATTCAATTGAGCACGGTACCTTCTTTGCGGGGGGAAAATACAGAAACACTATCTCGGTTCGCAAAGCCATACACTGTAAATGTGGTTAACGTGGCTGGGCATGGAGGCGAGAGGCCTGTGAGAATTTGCTTTTTTTCCACTGGATTGTGTTGGAGGGAAGATGAGCCACTAACTAAGGCATAATCCAGTTTACGAAAAGAAAGATCGGAATCTTTCGCAGTGTTCAAAGGAGAAAAAGACCCCTCCGCCAAAGCTTAAAGCGTTTCAAAGCAAGTAACTTTGAAACGGTGGAGGAAAAGCGAAACAGAGCCAAGACCACTTCCCATTTCCTAAAGGTCATCTTTAAAACCCCCAAGGGTTAGTAGAGACGGAGGCAGATTCTAGCCCACGGACAGGGAGGCAGGAAACAGGGAGGGCTGAGGCAGGAAGAGCGTGGCCGGCGTCCGGCGTCCCTCCGGCTCCCCTGTTCTCCTGTCACGAACACTCCTGAGCCATAATGGGCAGAGCGCTTCCCAGAGACCCTGGCGGAAGCTTAGTGAAGATGCTCAGGGCATGAGGACTGTGATCGTGACGTTGGTTAGCAAGACTATGAGGGGGAGAGGAATCCTAGCCCAGGGCGAGCAGAGGGAGCCCAGGGCTGTTTTCTGGTGGGGACCACTCAGAGGTGGGGGGCTCCTAATCCCAACATTGACTCGTTCCAGCTCTTGATTCCAGGGATTGTTTTTTTCCCCCCAAGAAAGAGCTCAAAACAATCTTCACTCTCCTGGAAAGAGGAGAGTCTCTCCTCTCCCCGGACGAAACTGAATGAGGTCTACAGTGGCCCCGCTGCATGCCTGTGATGAGCTCCTGCGGTCCCCCTAATTCACCTGCACGGTGTGGCAGGGAATCAATTTCCTTGTACTTTTCAGTCAAATAAGAGCGTTAGTACATTCTTTTACGCAATGGCGTGTGTCTCTTCCTTGAGAAAAGCTCTGGGACAACTCCTTACCAGACGAAATGTTCCAAGGAGTCACTGGTATTTGAGGGAAGGAGAAGCAAAATTAAAGGTAGGGCAAATTCATTTTCCAACAGCTAGCCCTAATCACAGCGGCTTAATTTAAGTCTGAAAACCATCTTTCCGGCAGCTTAGACATTAACACGGAAGGTAGCAGATATGTCATTAGACGGTGGGCATACTAAAAATTTATTAGGATTATTTTTTTTGTGAGAGAAGATAGTTCTGACAATCACGTTGATGATAATAAAATAGAATTAGCCGAGATTTCAATCTTCGCTGGCATTTCATTTTTCTCCCCATCCTGACCATTAAGAACCAACCACTGATATTTATTCCCCTTTTCACTGAATATTCCTTCTTTCGTTAAAAAAAAAAAACACACAAAAAAACGTCCATCTTTTACAGCAGGAGACAGGTGACAGGCTCGGGGGTTGCGAATGCACATTCTCTGTGACTTTTACTGCTCACGACCCTCTTGCCAGCCTTGGCCTTCAGAACTTACTGGGGCTTCCCGATGGCTTCGCATGTTAACTCGAGCGCGTCCCCTTCCCGGGTGAGGCCTTGTAGAGGATAAGTCATCTGAATATGCACTTGAGGCTTATCTGTGTGACAACAACACAAAATATAATGTTTAGCAAATGATATCAGGCAAAAATATCAGACTTGCAAGCTGCCACAAACCCCACGCCACCAGCACTCGCTCTCTTTCCCGTCCTCATGCCTTCACGAACATTCTCCTAATTAGTTAGTAATCCTGGCATTTGCTCAAATTAAATTGACTAATAACTCTAAGGAGTGAACGGCGAGGAGATAAGAGATTCATAAGGTGACTGCAACACATCAAACGCTTCCTGTGAAATACATTTTGTTACATTGAAGTTTATCTCCGAACTCACTCAAGCTAAAGGAAACTCATTTGCCTTCATGCTGAGGTGAAGCCACAGATATTTGTGGTGCTCAGAATTGATACATTTTATCATATATCATATATTACTAGGTGACAATATGTTGTGACAATGCATATTAATAAGTTTTCCTCTTCTATGCTCTCGATTTCAAATGGGAAAGGCAAAACTTCTGACTTCCACTCAAATGCCCTTAAGAAGAAAGAACTGGGAGGTTCTGGTGGTCCCAGGAAAGCTCTTTGATGTCTCCATGTACACAAAGGAGAAGAAAAGAAACTGACAGGTGCCGAGAGCCTCCTATCGTGGGAACCGTCATGGGTGGTGGGATAAGCCTGTTTTAGGGATGAAAACACTGGTACCCAGAGGATGAAGTAGCTAGTCCAAGGTCACAGAGATAGCTTCATGAGAGACAGCCCTGCGAATGTTGGGATTGCTGGTTCAAAAACGACAATTCCCAATGGTCATCCATAATCAAAACCAAGTATAACATCCTAAGGCCGTCAAGTACTCCGGTAAGTGACACAGGTATTCTTATATCAATTAGCTACTTAACAACTGTGTTCAGAGCTTATAGGGGTATGGCTACAAGCCATGAATGACGGGAGGTGTGGGGCACAGGGAGGGAACCAAAAGGGGTTGGGGTTACCTTAGACTTACACACAGATACATTTACAAATAAAACCTGAACGGAATCGGGAGGTTGTTTTTTTTTGTTTTGTTTTGTTTTGTTTTTTGTTTGTTGTTGTTGTTTTTTTTCTGTGCTGAACTAACAAGCTATTAATCCCTAAATCAGTTTTCTCATTTAATTCCGTGGCTCTGTAAATGTATATTTTTGGAAATGTACCCAAGAGTAATAAATATAAGAGGGCAAGGCATCGCTTGGCTGAAAGGTCAAAACAATTTCCATAACCTTCCTTTCTCAGACAATCACACCACCTAAACAACAGCCCCTTGGCCTTTTACAAGCAGTGCTTAGCTCATTAACATTCATCCTATGGACTGCGAGAGAAATCGGGAATGCGGCAGGGCTCAACTGATCGGAGCCCGTACGCGGCTCACGGAGCAGCACAAGGGAGTCCTCTCTGGGGTGGCTGCCTTCCAGATGGGTTTGTACAGTCTTGTTCCCATCACAGATCTTTCTCTTACGTCTCTGGAAACCATGTGGCATTGCAAACCTTTTAAGAGAGCCTTCCTGCACGCCAGTGCGCCCTACACGCCTGTGAATCGGTAATGCTTTCTGGGAAGCTAAGTCACCCGCCGGAGGACAGAAGTGAGCAGTCCCGAAAGCCCCAGGTGACCCTCCCAAGTTAACATGGCTCTGACTTTCGACTTGTTTGGCAACGGGAATGTTCAAGGGCAAAATGGCGTGGAGGTTTCCGGGTACTGGTAACTGGGTCAGGAAGGTAGTCACGCAAGAAAGGCAGAAATACTCAGGATAAACAGGATGACCTTGAATGAGGACTGGCTGCTGGGCAGAAGCAAGAGCTCCTGGGGAGCCTCCTAAGACACCTGTGGACTACGGCTTACACTAAATACAACAACTGGGCGACATATGTGAGCCTGTTATTTTTGGTGGCATGACACATAAACACAGAGCTGGCTGGTGAAGTTTACTAAAAACACAAAATACAAAATAATAATAATAATAATAACAATAACGAGGGAAGGTTGTGTTACTGAAAACACAGACAGCCGCCTAAGACCTGTCCCCTTTATATTTCACATTCAAAAACGGCAGCACTTACAGGGTTCCTGGTTAGGAGGCTTCTTGTCCTCATTCTTCTCCATGAACCATTCTGGGCAAGGCTAAACTTAAAGCCCCAAATCTGGGCTGAAATGTAACATTTGCTTATAGGTTAATCTCCGATCTGCGGAACGACTACATTTTCCACGCACTGCTGACTCCCGCCCATTAATTAAGAAGCAGGACGCCTGCTGGCCTATGTGGAAGGTTTTTTTGGGGGAGGGTTTGTTTGTTTGTTTCCCCCCTCATGTAATTTACAAGCAAACAGAGAGGGTGTATTTTTCAGCACAGTGCGCTAAGGGTTTTCCGTGCTCAACTTCCATTAATAATGAAGGGAGTGTTGAAAATCTAATCCAGTTTTGCCTCTTTTCAGTACCACCGACTTTGAGTTAAATGCTTTTTTTATGTTCCTATGGCTCTTTCCCGGTTGCCAATTACTCACAGAAATTAGGATGAACAAGCTAAGGGTTTGCTGTGCCTGGAACTTCTATTAAAAAAAAAGGAACAACCACAACCCATACTAAACCACAGAAAACGCACCTTCAATTTTGATAACTGATTTTCCCAATTTACTCCTTGGGTTTCTTGGAGAAACATCTACCATCTACTTAGGGGTACAGCTGCCACAGTTACCTTAATAGCTAGCCGAGAAGGTAAACATTAATCTTGTTTGTCTTAGACAGAAAAAATGCCATCCTTGTTGACAGAGGCAGTATTTATAGGCATACTATCTGACCGTGGGGCGGCTGAACTATCTTCACGCCCAGCCTATGAACCAAACAGAGAGAGCCAATGGGCCAAGATCCAAGCCCTTCTTTTGCCCTGAAAGAGGAAGGCAGGTATGCTCCACAGGTGGGCTAGAAACCCTGGGGTCCCACTGGTCCCTCTAGGACTCGGGGATGCTCAGTCTTCCCAGGAAGATCCGGACTACGACATGAGTAAGTCAAAATGCTGAACAATCCAGATGGCTGACTGACTAGCCCAAAGCTCATCATTTATATCTTAATTATGTTCATAAATCAAATGTTATATCCCACAAAACCTTTTCTGAGACAGACCCAGGCTCCAAGATTTATTTTTAAGTAATGAGGTAAGGCCCAGTACATTTTCTGGGTGATCGCTTTACGCCCGTTGGTGTTCCAAGGCACAAGGCTACCAGCCAGATGACACTTTGCGCCCAAGTGCAAGAACTCCCCAGAAATGGATCGCACGGAATGGCTTAATGTCATTATAAAATGGAACTGC
Organism: Paguma larvata; assembly: GCA_030068075.1. Classification (NCBI taxonomy): domain Eukaryota; kingdom Metazoa; phylum Chordata; class Mammalia; order Carnivora; family Viverridae; genus Paguma; species Paguma larvata. The sequence continues at coordinate 7,950,659 of CM057831.1, forward strand.
TATATAAAAATGAGAAAAATAGTTAGGTCTGTGCACTTATGGAACATTAGAGTTATAGAGATGGCATCCCCAACAGCCAATCAATTAGGTCGAAGGATCCGAGGTTTTCATAATACACCGTAATTTTTGAAAACCCTATAAAAGACACTTAGCAAGACCCTCATAGCAGGCAGAATGTGTTCATTAGTCAAAGTCGCACAGAGGGTTAAATACCAAGAGGCTTTAGGTCACACTACAGTAGCAACCAATTAAAAAAATAATATTAGAAAGACATTCCAATTTGATGAGGCTTTCTTTAAATGGGCTTTGCTCTCTCCATAAAGGGAAAAAATATATATAAAAGGAAACTCTTAAAGAGGTTAGAACGGCTTGCTGGCAGATTACAATTGATTTCATGCCAGTCTGACCTTGCACCACATTCTGTGATCGTTCCAGAAGATGAAACTCGAGACTCTCTAACCTGGATTTCACTTGCCTATGTAAATGGGAAGTCGTCGTCTCCTCTCTAGATCACAACACCAACGCATCAGGGATTGAAATTTATTAATTAAAAAAAAAAAGGTACTCTGAGGTTTCCTTCTGCCTGGGAGGTCATGGTTTCCGTGTACCAGTCGGCAGTAGAGCTGAGCAGGAGGAAGACAACACCCCCATGTCCCGCATGAGACGCGTTACCGCGGGGGCTCCCGACGCTCCCTCCCCCTGAGCAAATCTCCTTCAGGGATGGTGGGCATCCAATGTCCTTGGACGCTCTGACCGCTCCCAGGCCCCAGGGCTTGGGTGTAGATTTGCTCCTCCAACTACGTTCAGGACACAGGCCCTTCGTGGCCCTGTGCTTAGCTTCCATCCAATATTCGGAATATCCGTGAGAGCGGGACTGGGGATGCCCAGGGAGCAAACGCGGCTGGTTTCAGGGCCCTGCAGGGAGAGCTCGGGGGCAGCGAGGGCCCAGATGTATCAGAACAGCTGGGGGACAGCTTGGGTCAGTGCCTGCGCATTCAGTTGGGGACGCATCACCCCGAGAGTCTTTGTCAATCACGGAGGATTACTGCAGTTTGGAGGAGCACGGCAAGGCAAAGATTAGCCTGAGATCTGGTGAGTCGTAGAGGTTTTTTTTGAGCTCAAGGCGAGAATCAGCCCCCACGGTACGGCTGGGGACAGGGCAGCTTAGCACTGAAGGAAGACAGCGTCTCGTAGCGTGAGATGACCGGGTCTGGTTACAGAACAGCCGCAGCGAGCTAGCTTTCAGAGGAGCCCTGCGTCTCGCAAAAGGTTTGCTTTCTAATGTCACGATCCGTTCACGAATACATCTCACTGCCATTTATTTTGTCTGTTTGCAAGGTGAAGGACCTCCTGCCGCTACGTCTGTAGGAGAATCGGGGTGTAGCAACCGTACTTGCGTACTTGGGAGAGGACAGAGCCATTGTGCCGGGAGGAGTCAAACCCGGTGGGAGGCGGGGCCAGAAAGCACGCGCCCGAGACCGCAGCGGGAATGCCATTCCTTCCTGTTGCAACTTGCAAGTAGTTCTGTGGATACGGAAATTACTGTTTACCCAACAGAATCACATTTTATTCTGCAACGTTTGCGACAGAAAGTTGTTTTCAGTGCTTGCGAAACGGGCTGCACCCTTGCACGGCACTCTTTCCAAGTTGGAGAAATCTTTAAAATGTGAAAGTGAATGCTGGGCCAGAAAAGCCTTAGAATGTGATTTCCTCTGAAAGAGGGTTTGCTCCGTTAGAAGAAAAGTGCTCACTCTTTTGTATCCTTGCTACCTAGGACGGTGCCGGCGCCCGGCACGGGCAGTAGGGATTCCGTATTTGTTTACCAAGTGAATGGATGAATAAGAACGCGGAGAAATATACCACGGGGCGTGGACTCCTAGTCCAAGCTCTGCTACTCACTGGAGAGAGAAAATCAGATTCTGAATACATCTTAACCCTGTTAGAAGATAAACTGGGCACATGAAAATTTTTGAGGGTCTATGTGAGCATACGTTGATTCGAACAGGGCAACACCAAACTAACCGTGTTCCAGCCACAGGGACTAGGGAAAAGGTTTTTACAGAGAAGACAGGGAGGCAAGGCAAGGGACATTATTTGATTGGTCATGGCTTAGGCAGTTGCCTTATCTGGGGAGAGCCTCATTGGCTCTTCCTAACTGGCTGTGGCTTCAGTTTCATTTCTTTGGAGTGTGGGGACTTTGGTTCCAGTTTGGGGTTGACTCCATAGGCAACCCAAGGCATTAGAGTCACCCCAGTCCTGATGAATCACTTTGATAGCCCTTACCACAAAACTGAATTGTATTATTCTTTCAGAAGGTCAAGCCAGTCCCCAAATGTGAGGTTCAGCCCGGATTTCCTGCTTCCGTTTCCCTACACACATATTTAGGGTTCCTGGCAGAGCTGAAGGTGGTATCTTAAGGGAAAGCATTAAGGATGTTGTTTGACCACTGGTTTTAGATTTTCCGAGTTTTAACTTCACAATCATTTAACCTTCCCCAGAATGGAAATCTGACCTTGAGTTGAAAAACCATTAGGAGCACACATGAGACGACTCCTTTCACTGTGCGAGTGTTCAATGTCCACAGCCACAGAGACACATCTTCCCCCAAATATGTCAGGTCGGACAGCGAGACCTTGGAAGACAGTCCTTTGGAAGAGGCCTCTATCTACCGAGTGTGCCTTCAGAAGGTAGGGGTGCCGGCTTTCTTCCCTGAAGGATCGTGTCATCCATCATGATACTTGGCCTGACATTTACTCGTTTTTGAATGTGGGTCTCTCTGCCTCCTGCCCTCTCTGTGCCGCGGGATGCCCCACGAACAAGCTACGGAGTTACTAATCACAGGAATCGGCCCTGCCACCGCTTCGTGACAACGCAAAACATGACAGCTTAAACATGCGTTTCAATCAGGGGGTCTCTAGGAGGAATAATAAATACCAGAATAACTTCCCTGAAACTCAATTCGTTGCTTTAAAAAAATAAAAGAAAGGGAGAGTGGGAGGAAGAACATAGTCTGTTAAGAGACTGGAGATCAGAGAGAAACCGGCCCAATCGGGAAATGCCAGCTATTATGCTGTGAAGAATACAATCTGGAAACAGACAGGATGGGGGGAGGATGGATACGGGAACCGCTCTTGGAAACTATGTCTTATCCTCCACTCCGAGCAGGGAGGATTTTCCTGTTTCCAGGTTTTTCTCCCTCCTTCACTGCAGGGCACTGTCGATACCAGAGAAACATTTATTTTGGCACAGATAAAGAACGGGTTTTGATCATCCCCTCAATGCCCAATTTTCCCCCAATCAAGGGAATGAAAGAAGAAATCTAGCCTTCCCTGGACCCCGGATGAAGAGGAATACGGATTTACAAACTATCTGCCTATAGGGAGTCAATAAAACTCATTTTGAAAAGGACACCTACGTACCCGATGAACCATCAGATGATAATCAGAGGAGGGGAGTTACTCAAACATCCATTTCTCGAGTCTTTGTTTTCCTTCTCCCTTTCAAAACTCATCTCAATTTCTCTCTCTCTCTCTCTCTCCCTCTTTTTTTTTTTTTACAAATCCACACACATACAAAACCTTCGCAAGATGAAGATTTTTGCAAAACATTTTAAAAAGCGAGGCTGTGATGGGGGAAGGCAAAAGACACTCGGCAGCGATTCAAGAGCTGCGGATGCACCACAGTCCAGAGCGAGGCTTTTCTCGCTTTGCACGGCAATCCCCGCCCCCCCCCCCCACCCAAATTCCACACCGAGGGTCATGGACCCTCTTTGAATTGCCGGCTGATGTTGCTATGCGTTGCCAACCTTGATGCTATTTAAACAGTTTTCTTGTAACGCTCAGACGGTGAACTGTTCTCCCGTAAACAGGCTCTTAGTTGACAAGAGTACGTCCCTTCGGATCTGAAGCTCCACTCCCTGCGCCACGACTGTACCACGCTCCGCTATAATCAACCGTGCTGTACATTTGAGCAACGCGACGCACGCAGACACATGGAAGAAGGAAAAAATGCACGGCAAGAATTTAGGGTCCTATAGCTCAGAACGTTAAAAGGCAAAACACTTCTCTGCCTCACATCGAAGGCAGGGGAGCTTCGAGTGCCAGCTTCCGCGTGTGATTATTTTCGGTTGTAAACAGTTAACTGCGTGCTGCTGCCGTACCCTTGCTGAGGCTCACAATGAAAGCCACAAAACTAAGAGCCCTACTGTCTGTTCGTCATTCCCGGCAACGTTCCTATGAGAAAACCTTATTAATGAGCTTGCAAACGAGCACCCAACAGGGAAATGTCACAAACAAGAGCGGCTAATGCCCTAGAAAATCAAATAACTGAACACTTGGCTGATTGTGGCGCCTTTCATATTTATAATAAAAAAGAAGGGGGGGGGCTTTAATTCACTAATTCTGAAGGGGTCAACACCTTGCTGAACAAAACAACTCATTTATTTATGTTCAGAAATCTCCAGATGATAAATTACATTGATGTTAATCACTTCAACGCATACTACACAATTAATATCTGTACTCACCACAAACTTAAAGATTATTAAAAGTATGACAGCGTACACATCTGGCTGATTTTTCACATAATTGTGCACACGCATTTCTCCTGGTACCACAAATAAGGGTCCTAACAAACAAACACTGCAAGATTCTGTGTTCAATTAATTAGGACTTAAATCCACAAGACAAAAGCAATTCCAAGTCACGGCTCGAGCCTGGTCTTCTGGGCAATATGGCGGCCCACTCCCTCTTACCCCTCCTCCTTTCCCCGCCATATTTAAAGTAAGCTATCTAGTGACATACGATGCTGGTTTTCGTTATTTCCTTTTTAAAAAGTAATTTCTGGGGCGCCTGGGTGGCTCAGTCGGTTAAGTGGCCGACTTCGGCTCAGGTCATGATCTCACAGTCTGTGAGTTCGAGCCCCGCATCGGGCTCTGCGCTAATGGCTCAGAGCCTGGAGCCTGTTTCGCATTCTGTGTCTGCCTCTCTCTCAGCCCTTTCCCGCTCATGCTCTGTCTCTCTGTCTCTCAAAAATAAATCAATGTTAAAAAAAATTAAAAAAAAATTAAAAATAAAAAGTAATTTCTTAAAAGAATATAATTTATACAGAATTCAAATCCAGTATCTGCCATTCAACCCTGTTCATATCCTGATTAACATCCATTGGTCTTCGATGGGGTAGAAAAGGTTTCCATGAGGCTTCATGTAGCAAAACGGCCCAGGATTGAGCCAAGCGAGTCTGTTGAATACCAACGCCAGTCAGTCGGATTTCCCCAGCAAGGTGGTCCTACTTACCCAGAAAAGAGCAATTCTTAATCTGAGGTTCACGGAGAAGCTCAGTATTTAACGGTGATAACCTAATGCTTTTAACTCGATATTATAAGAAACTGTTTCAGGTAGCAAAGAAAAGGACATTAAAAAATAATCGTTGTATATTTATTGTGATGTTTATTAAACAAAATACCCATAGCAAATAAAAATCCTAATTCGATACATATTTTTACACAGGTCTTTGTTAGGGAAAAGTGATAGGGTGACTTAAAGACAAAGTCTTGATTTTTATTTTTATTTTTTTATTTTTTAAATGCTTCCTTATTTTTTTAGAGAGAGAGTGAAGGCGTGCAGGGGAGGGGCAAAGAGAGAGAGAGAGAGAGAGACATAGAGAGAGAGAGACAAAGCATCTGAAGCAGTCTCCGATCAGTTAGCGCACAGCCGGATGGGGGGCTAGAACTCACAAACAGGGAGATCAGGATCTGAGCCAAAGTCAGATGCTTAACCAACTGAGCCACCCAGGTGCCCCTGAAAGACAAATTCTAAGTGACGTAAAGGTACGGATGACCTGTGGGTATGGGAAAACTGGTCCTCAAATCAATGAAGTTAGGAGAAGTCTGGAGGATAAATGGACTCCTTAAATTGTAAGCAAAACGTGGCGAATATGTGATTTTGTTCTTCTTTTCCAGGTCTATGGGATTTTTATTTATTTTTATTTTCTTTCTTTCTTTATTTTAATGTTTATTTTTGAGAGACCGAGCGAGCAGGGGAGGGGCAGAGAGAGAAGGAGACACAGCATCTGAAGCAGGCTCCAGGCTCTGAGCTGTCAGCACAGAGCCCGATGCGGGGCTCAAACTCCCCAACTGTGAGATCATGACCTGAGCTGAAGTCGACCACTTAACCAACTGAGCCGCTCAGATGCCCCACGGTCTATGGGACTTATATAAAGGGCTTTTAAGAAGGTTAAGAGCTGCTGACTTTAAGGGTTTGGGCCAATTAAAAAATGAGGGTCTAATGTTACTCCTCATAGAAAGTCCACAATAATTCTACATGCGTGCAGACCGGCTGCTGAATCTCATGCACATAAGGATCTCCTCTTTTCTCACTGCCATCGGGGCACGGTGCTACCTGTCTGCGGAGAGAGATGGCGTTAAACCACCAAGCGCTGGCCAATGACCAACAAAGCTTTAGTGTCCAACGACTGAGTGCCTTAGGCTTCTGAGGCAGGAGTCTTTTTTGTTACTGCATAGCTGCTGGTGTTCAGGAGAGGCAAGCTGGTAGGAAATGAGGTACAGAAGTCCGGTCATGTTTGAAGGAGCTACCCAAGGAATTCCCAGCTGACTCCAAGTCATCAGTAACGCTCCAGGAATGGAGGGGAGTGGGCCATCAGGTGACTTTCTTGAGCACAGAGTCTTACTTAAGATGTTGAATCGGACCCTAAATTGCCATTCAGATTAATATAATGGTTGATAACTCTTAAGCTTTTATGCAAAAACTTTTTCTTTATATATATTCTGAAAAATGAAGTATCAAGAATAAAATGCCTGTGCGGCTCACTTTGAGTAATAAAAACAAAACAAACAAACAAAAAACAAACCAACAAACAAAAAAACCCAGTCTCCCATATAAGGGGGCCACGTTAGAGTTCAAAAGTGATCGACAGGTGTGTCTTCGTTTTTGGAAGGCGCCGGTCACCTCCCCGTGGTGGAGGGCCAGTGGTCCTCTGTAAGACTGAAGTCACGCAAACAGATTCAGATAGGGAGCTCTGTTCCTTTTCTTAGAAGGACAAACCTTTCTGGAATCTACAGAACACGGGAGACAAAGACACTCTGGGGACCCGGAAAGAGTGTAGGGGTGGGGATTAGGCGAACGTCTACTCAGGTTTCACAAAGGAGTTAATGTATTATTAAAGCTAATGGGCCCCTACAAGGAAAGTTAATGGATATTAAGTTTGCTTAAATGAATTACATATTAACAAAGTCACAAGAAATCTACTATCTGCCAATTGAGATAATATCTGATCATTTCTGTTTTTCCATTATAGGGACATTACACCACAATAGTTTTAGTGATATGAAAATTATAAGCATGATGCCCATAATGAAGCTACATAATGAAGGAGATGAGATGAATTAACAAGAAAAACCTGCATTATGTAATGTTAAATTGAGCCCAACTCACAGAGTAGGAGAAGGATGAGAATGAAATTGGTGTCTCAGAAGCAACTTTTACTACCTTTTCCCAGCCCCTGTTTGGCTCGGGCGATTCAAACATGTGATCGAGACGAGAGTGGGCTGAACGGTGGCCCCCAAAAGACAGACCCGCTTCCTAACCCCGGAGCCTGCAAACGTGACCTTACTTGGAGAAAGAGGTCTTTGTGGATGTATCCGAGTTCAGGACGGTGGGACGAGACCATTCTGGATTAGCGGGGTGGGCACTCACTCCCACGGCAAGGGTCCTAATAAGAGCCACGCAGAGAAGAGAAAGCCGTGTCGAGACGACCCAAGAGGGCGGAAAGATGCAGCCACAGATCGGGGACTATCGGGGGCCCCCAGAAGCCAGAAAAGACAAGGAAGCCTTTTCTCGAGTCTTTTCAGGGAGTGTGGCCCTGCCAACAGCTGGATTTTAGACGTCTGTCCTGTAGAACCATGAGAGAACAAACTTGTTGTTTTAAGCCACCAAGTTCGCAGTCATTATAGCGGCTCTCGCAAATTAACGGACGAATTCATAGGTGGTCAGGCTTTGCGTCGATCAGACCCCCAGTCACCGCCTTTCCGACCAAACTCCGAGGACATGTCCACTGTGTACACTCAAATATCACCTGCAAGGTTTTCAGAGGCCCGTCTGCTACAGAAGCTTTCTGATAACAACAAAAAGGGAGAAGTTGGCTACTCGGCCGCAACTTGGCTGCAAGCACGGTTTTGTGCGGACACCATCTCGGCAAGCAGGAGAGTCCAGACGGAAAGTAAGGAGAGCATCCTTAGTTCATCGGGCACGGTGAGGAGACCACCTCACTCCCCGCGACCCAGCTGCTACCGACGAAGCCATGGAGACCGTGGCCCCGATCTCAAGGAGGGATCGAAACTCAGAGCTACACTCGAAGCTAAAAACGGAAGCTATCATGCAATTCGAAACAAAATGCTAATGCGGAATGGGAATAAATGCCCCTCTATTAAAAAAAAAAAATTCAGTACTTCTGATGGGGCTAAGAAAGGGGGAGCGATTTCCCGAGGTTGTGAAGTTCATGGAGGAATGACTGTAGTCAACAGTCACCAAACCCGACTAATTAAGTCGTGTGGTGGAACAGATTGGAATCATCGTAAAGTTTTGCATTTGGGTTAAATGTAGTATTTTGAAAATCCTCACTGGCACTCTATAACATGGCAGCGTTTCAGAAAAATAATCCTTTGATTATTTTACTACTAAGACAACAAGACATAAACTCTATACTATCTATATAAAACATATGTATTCAATAAATGGCTTCTGAAGTGTTTCTAGGCAACTGCTCCTCTAAGCCCTCAGTAACAAACTCTTCGGGTACTGCTATGGTTTGAACCCGCGTGTCCCACCCTCCCGACACCCGTTTGTTGAAATCCCGAGGCCCACTGTCAGGGTCTGAGGAGGCGGGACCTTTGGGACACGCTCAGGTCCTGGGGGTGGAGCCTCATGAATGGGAGTAGCGCCCTTGGACCTTGGAAAGGAGCCCCCGGAGAGCCCTACCCCCTTCGGCCACATGAGGACACAGAGAGCAGGCGGTGGCTACCAGCCAGGAAGGCGGCGTTCCCCCAAACAGAACCATGCCGGTGCGCCTCCATCTTGGACTTTGCGGCCCCCAGGACTGTGAGAGAGAAATCACCGTGGCTCACAAGCCATGCCGTCCATGGTACTTGCTCACAGCAGCCCGGAACGGACGAGACAGGGACTCACACTGTACTTCCAGGTACCGCTGCGTCTGCAGGTTTCCGGTGACGGCGGGATGCTCCACCTGGCAGATCACCGGGACCCCATCATCTTCCTTGTGAACCTTCAGCATCAGCTGGCTCGTCACAGTGTACATGTCTGACCACTCCTCCACCTCCGATTTGCCTGGGGGACACAGAAGACACCAAGGAATCACTGGGCGAATTTCCATCACTCTGTTTTTACATATTCCCCACTTCTCGCCCGCCCCGCCGTTGCTATTTTAACAAAGGTGATGGAAGTCACTTGGGACAGGGTTAAGCTGAGGGTAGGTAATGGATAAAGTGATAACTTCCTACTTTTCAACCTTGCAGGATAGTATGTAAGATATACTTCAACCCCACATAACATACGCTGTTTTTATTTCAATATATTCCCTATGCGTCTTCTAGCTTAAAACCTCCCACAAAAAGGCAGCTGAAAGTTGAACCACTGTGCCATCTGACTGCTTACGGCCTTCTGGAGGAGGAAAGGAGAAGCGCTCTTCACCCCTACAACATCTGAACTTGAAACGTCTAGTAGGCTGTCATGCGGTTTAAAAATTCCAGGACATCATCCAAATCCCCTAAGTAATTCAATCGGGAATAGAGATACAAACAACCCCCTCTGCCCACCCCCATCCGCAACAATTAGGAGGGAAAGTAACTAAATGGATTTACATAATTGAAATTGTAATTGAAATGTTTAAACTCTGAGACTTTTGGAAGACCACAGAAAACGCAGCGGCAGCGGGTAGAGGAAAGTAAGGTACAGGCTTCGGGCCAGATGGGAGACACATCCAAGAACACCCAGAAAAGGAGGGAGGAGGCTTCCGGAGCGGATGAATAGGCCAAGGTGGCCCCTTTCCTGAACTCAGCACTCCCCGGGACACGGCGCACCATTAACTTTCTTTTAATGTTTTGTACTTATTGGTACACATTTAATGGCTCAATTCACTGAGAAAAGCAGAGGGGAAACGAGAAACTCCTTCCTTCCAAAACCATACCTAGGAAATAGGAGATTAAAACGGAGCAAGCTTTTTGAAACTTAAGCCGTTACATATAGATTTATCTGTTTCTAGATAAAGATTTTTATATCCCCTTTCTAAAAGGGCTGATTCTTTTCTTCCTGGCACTCCTGATTTGTTTAACAAGCACATTCAGAGCACTTACCTTGGCCCAGATACCAGCTACGAGCTTTACAAACATTCACCCATTTCCTCTTCCTAAGAATCCCGTAAAGTCCGTAATATTAATATCCCCATTTTAGCAGAAATTGTGGCACGCGGCTGGCATTGCTGTCAAATGACCGGAGGGCGGTAGCCCCCAGGGACTCCTTTCGAGGTGACCTTGGAAAGGGATAAGAAGGCCGACAAATACCTACGACTCAGGACGGCTGACACTTAAGGGCGAAATAGGGGACGGGCTGTGGCCGCGGCGACGACAAAGGCGGCAGATGCTTGCGGGGTCTGTGTGCGCGGCCGTCACAAACTGGGAACTTGGCAAAAGAACGAGGCTGGTGAAATGGGCAACTAAAGTACGGGTGCCAGGAGAAAAGGCAGATTCACAGGGAAGGTCAAATCCTGAGTCCACTCGGCACAGCCGTCCCTGCGGCAAAGCGCACAGGCCCCGAGCGGACGGTGCGGTAAGGCGTGTTAGAATGACCTGGAGTTCAGCACCAAGACCGTTGGCCTTTTTTTTTTTTTTAATGTATGACATGAACATTTGGGGTTCTGACCCACTCGGGGTCACGGGGTAAATGAGAACCTGCGTTCAGGGACACCCCGAACAGTGGTCCGTCCCGGTCTAAAGAGTTCTGGTTTCGAAGTCCAGTTCTTTCTGAGCATCTGAGTTAATGTCCAGGAGCACGTATCACCACGAACCCTCAAACCACAGAAGGGGGATGTGCATTAGGGTCAATAAAACGCCCTTAGGCTTCGGCCTCAGACACACTTAGTAATTGATTATAAACCGCACCTAAGTGGTAGTTTTTGTTTTAGCGGCGGGTTTGCATTCATCTTGGCTTTCCACAAAGGCAGACGGCCCTGCTGGCATCAGGTGCCCACCAGCGACTTCAGTACAGGGCAGCCCGCGTCTCACCTTTCAGCTCCTTGTTCCCTTTGAACCACCTGATAGTCGTGGCTGGTTTGCTGGCCATGGCGGTGCAGTTGACTTCGATCTCCTCGCCTTCCACCGCGGTGTCTTTCTGGATATCGATCATGAGATTGCGTGGAGGGACTACGAATTAAACACACGCGCCTTTTAAACACAGAATCCATTTCTGCGCATAACCTTCTTTTCATCAGAAACTAGCTCCACCGCTCTCAAAAAGAGGAGGCAAATAATGGACATTCCTGAGGGGAATTTAAAACAAACCGCTACCGGAGGGCAAAAAAGGAGGGCAAAGTCATCATCGGGCGAAGTGAATCACGCACAAGTTGTTACCTTAGAATCTCTCTCCTACAGTTACCTTATAAAAAATGCCCATTCTCCCATTCCCCATGACCAAGCCATGACAGTGTAGGTATCGGATGAGCTGTCCATCGGTTATTAGAAAATTGAGCAGAAAGTAGATATAAAAGTAAGAGGAGTATACACTAATGAAATTATTATTCTTTTCTGGAAGGATCTGAAAGGACTACTTCTCCTCGAATTTAGCCCTTGGATTTCAATCTTCATATAAAAGACTCCAAAGACAGCCAGCTTTGGAATCGAAGACCTAGAGTCCCTTAAAAGAATCACTCACCATCGACAGACACAGAAAAATTGTTCTCGGAACCAGTTCCATCCAGTTAAAAATATTCATAGAGCACCACAATCCAATCATGACCTCCAGTGGGTGGCGGAGTAATAAAATCCATAGGCTATGAAGATGCAGTAATATAGAAAATGCCGCTTAATTTGCCATCATTTTCCCACGTTCTGAAATCTAATGCTCCAGATTTTAGAAGGCAAAGGGGAACAAGCACTTACAAGTCCACTTGCACTTACATCAGAATTGAGGCCCCTCTTTTGAAGACATATTAAAGCATATGAAATAAGCTGGTCAGGATAAAATACTTCAGGCCTACAGCGCTGAATAGCAAATCCAGAGTACGGAAGATGACGGGGAAGAGGGAGAAAGTATGTTTCTTGTATGGGACTGAGCTGGCAGTGGAACTTTGCGTAAGGTGCAACCTTCCCTCACGACTGAGGTTCTTGAAATAAAAATCAGTAAGAATATTGAATTCAGTAGAGCGAATCTAAGACTACGTGCCCTGACCACCATGAATAAGCAAAGACAGTTCTGAGACTTATGATTAATAAGTTTCTCAACCCAGAAGAGAAACAAGAAATTAAATATGTATAAACATGCCATCCCGATGATCAAGTTGAATAATAAATCTCTGATATCGCTTCAATAAATTATGGGACTCAACCACGTATTTGGGATTTCCAACTGTTCCAGTCCAGTGGAAAATTCTGTGTACGGGAAGACTTTTACACTGAACTGAAGCCCTTATAAAAATTCCTACCGAGAACGATGGGAAGGGAAACAGACATGTTGCGTATGTTTCTCAGCAAGACAGCGTGTGGGGGGTGCGTGTGCGAAGGGGGAACTATTAGAGCAAAACCAGGCGTCTTCTTCGCTCCCTGTGTGAAAGGAGAAGAACACATTTGCTCAAATGGATGGGTTGCCCAAGTGACACGGCCCAGATGAGTAGTTAAACATGGCCAAGGACGATGCTTGCCTACATTAAACAAAAAAAAAAAAAAGCAGAAAGAAAGAGAGTGTCTAACACCCAGTTGGGAACGGCACAACCAGCAGCGTTTTAAGAGACGCAGGGAAGCAGTGGCAAAATCAATGGGACGACTTCGGCTAGCTCTTTCCTTAAAGGAGCTATTTTTGCCAGAGGACCATGAGGACAGTTACGGATTTTCATCACGCACCTAGACGGTTGATAGAGAATACACAGAGAGACTGGATGCTTAGGAGCAACAAACACCATCCGATTCTAAGTGCAGTATCATGGGGATATTGACACAAAATGCTATTGTTAGAGCAACTGTCAGAGGAAAAGGCTGCCCAAGCCTAGAGAAAATAAGATCTTGGTGAGCTAGGAGGCACAAAGTAAGAGGCGCTAAGATAAAACCACCAAAGAGTAAAAGACGCAGGAATGTCCCTCTATAGATGGAGGAATCGAAGTTACATAAGAATTCCCACCAAGGTTCAGACAAAACGAAAAGTAATTTCTGATGTTGACCTACGCGATGACTCCCAACGAGAAATGTAACGGAAGAGATATTCCTCGGTTTAAGGAAATTCAGACCGAGGAGCGGAGACTCAAGGGAAGCGATTCCCTTCGGCCACGACAAAGAGGACAAATAGCTAACGTTCCCTTTCCTGGAAGTTACTACAGAATGGAGTCAGCTGGATTCCAGCTTGCGTGCGTAACTTTGGGGAGGAAAAAACCTTTAGATTCGCTCTGTGGTAACCTGGAAATCTTGATGGGAAGAGATCCAGGAGTAGTTAAAAGGTTGCAGCACGTACCGCTGCCAAGTCTCAACGGCACCCAGCCTCCCACACAGGCTTTGTCGGGGATTTGTTTCCTGAGTGTTCCTGAGTCTCTTTCCTCCACACTCTCCTTGCTCCTGTTGAGCCTGAAGACAGCTTAGGTCTCCTCATCAGAGGCTTCCCCTAACTGCCGCGAGGTGTTCTTCAGTGCTACTCTCTCTGTAAGACGGAGACGGTCATGGAGAAGACGTGCTCTTTCCACACTACCCGCAACGCCTGCTGGTTCGAAGGAAGGAGATGGAAAATGGCAGGTAGCAATGAGGCTGGAGGAATACTTACCAATGCCTCTTAGATTTTGTTTGGAGGTTGAGAGCCCGACCGGCAGCAAAGAGCCCCTCATCTGGATATTGCTGGGCAGAGTCCATGCTAAGTCTTCCTCGTCTGCAGCAGACATACCATGAAGTTCCCTAACCCTTCAGGGTGACACAGTGCTGTCTCCTAGGGTTAGCTTCCCGGAGAGCTGCCGTCACCTAACTTCATGGCTCAGGTAAGCATGTGGAAAATTTCCCAAGTCTTGGAAAATAGGATGGGTGCAGAAGAATAAAGGACCCGTTTCTTGTTGAGAAGAGCATCCCAAGAGAGAGTGGAGAGATTTTTTTTTTTCCCCCCAAGTCCACACTGGTCTCAAGATTGTGGCCGGGATGTCTAACTTTACTAATATGAGAAGAAGAAACGGCCAAGTACGGTGGGAGTCGTGCGGTTAGCAAACATAAAACCGAATCCGATAATGCGAGTCCAAAGGGTTTATCGATACCCGTTATAAAGGTGACTTCTCTCTGATTTTTTTTTTCAAGAGCAAGGAAGCTTTGGAAAATATAAGTGAAGTGATTTAAGTGTTTCTGAAAAAATGGGGCAGGGCAAGAGAATCTTCAAAGTTTAGTTTGCTCTATTACTTGTCCCGTTTTCCCTTGAACTCTATCATGTCTACTCTACTCCAAAAGTGGTTAGTAAAGTATCAAAATCCATTTATACCAAAAAATGAATTAAAACTGCTACTAACCAGAGACTACACTTATCCATGCTCCACGAAACAGACACATTTAGTAAAAAGGGCCTGCAGCCCTTAATGAAAAGAACCAAAGATGTAGGGAAGGAGGTGCATACGGATGAAAACCTGAATGAAAATGGCAGGAGAGAAATACTAGCAGATAGCAAAGAAATGTCAAGGTTCTTCTGAGCTAACCTCACATCTATAAGAGTGCTCATTATAAACATGAACGCCTACAACATTAAAAAAAATCAGCAATATCGAGATGAGTCACGCGTTAATTATCACAAAAGAGGAGTCTTAAAGCTGATCAGTATGTGAAATCTCTCTCCAAAACCCTTTAAAATAATTAGGTTCTTCTGTTCCTGGAATCTTAAGAGTGAACACTAATCTCAAAAGGACAGGACTGTAATAATATTAGCTACTATTATCAGTAACTCTATTTATCTTAAAGCGGTGTATTCTATTTCTGTGCCGCTGTTTCCCTGAATACTGGTACGAAGAGAGTCCTGCACTACAGAAGGAACAAACTCACACAAGTGTAAGGAGTGAATGGATATCCTGTAAGGCCCCCAAATGCATGCCAAGTATCACCGGAGAGTTTTCAGTTTTTACATAGATAAGATAATACGCATAATAGTAACTAACAAATCACCATCTCTGGGTCTTAGAATTATGCTGAAGGTTTTCCTGAAGGCTTCCAACAACTCACAGGCACGTGCACTAAAATGAGCGTCTTCCAGCCCTCGAGAAAGTTGACAGCTGTGTAAGTATATATATATGGAGTCCTTTTCAGAGAACCAGAGATAGAAACGAAGATGCTAACAGATCACTCTTCATTCATTAGAATATCTGAAAATCCTAAACCTTAGGAAAAAGGTTTGAATATATGAGGATCAGTGGAAATTGTCAGAGTTTGGAATATGAAAGACTCAAACACTGATGGCAACAATTTCGTTCTGTCAAAGAATCCTAGAGTCAATTCAACGGCAAGAATATTAAGTGAATACGTAATATCGGCAGCAAGAGCATCTACGAGTTTTACTTTCAAGTATGTTTACGTTAATGCTTCCATACAACACAAGCAGGAACTTACTACTTCTAGAATAATCAGACCTCCAGCGGGATTACAAGCATAAATGCCTCTCAAAGTCTAGTGCCGTCATGCTGACTCCCAACCACTGGGCACATTCGGTCAAACTGGCCCTATCCAGTGGGCCTGAGAACAGCTGTACCAGATACCGGAAACCGACAGGCAGTTACTGCTTGCCCGTGGCCAGCTATCCTCCTGAAAACAAAAGATGTGCCCCTTTGGGGGACAGATCTTGAAATGGCGTCATTCAGGATTTTATTAAAAACAACCTAGGCTAGAAGACACGAAGGGCGTGAGCCAGAACGGTGGGGTCTGTTTCAAAGTCTGTGATTCTAGATTCTCGCCCGTCTGCTTTGTAAGTGGGGCAGGAGGGCTAATCTCGGTTATTATCATTTCTTCCCGTGAAACAGTCGTATTTAAAGGTATACATAGAAAAATACCCTGAAAATTCAAAAGTTTATTCCATTCTATCGCTGTTACTCTTGTGGAAAGGCCATAAATGATGACGGGTCAATGGATGGATGGGTCTGTTTGGAGTCTGTGTAGTCAGTGACTTACTCCAAAAAGCAAACAGTGTTTTCAAAGACTTCTGAACAAAGAGGAGGACAGAAAACTTCACGTGCGTGTATGTGGCTTTGCAAAATACCAAACTAGTTATCCCTTCCACGCGTCTTATTTCGGCAGGTGTCCTCTGGATGAATGCTAACATGAAACACAGCCATGTACCTCTGAAAGCCATGTACCATTCAACACAGACCACGTCGGAAACCGCATGGCCTGGCCTGAAGCGTGACTTTCTCAAATCAGTGTTCCTCTTACTGAGGACGTATCTGTAAGCACTAGGGACATGTTTCAGCTTAAGGAATAAAAAAATATTTTCCCTTTTACAACTGTGTTGAAACAAAGTCATGGGGCAGCAGCTCAACGCGTAAATCATATATGTTCACACACACCGGGCAAAAACGTCTTTTATATTTATCTTTCCTCCTAATCTTCATATCATGGCGCCAAAAAGCTACACTCGGCCGCCTCAAATAGACTTTGATTCATGATCTTTCTGAAGGTGTAAATCAGAGATCTTGCCTCATGTTACAGTGAATGTCCTTGAAAACTCAAGTTTCAAAAATCCACCTGGGCTGGTGTTATGCCCTGGGGGACGGGTTTGGCTGACTGGGGGAAGGTGACCGACTCAGGCCACCCTCAACACGGGGATATCTGCTATCTGCGGACTGTATCAAAATATAAACACGGAAACTCAGCTACTGGGAATTTCCCCAAAACCACAATCCGGTGATCGTAATTGAAGACATTCAACTCACTAGAGGTGTCCTTAGCAGCCTGTCAACAGTCCTTCCCTATTATCAGCCTTCTCTCTCTAGAAGCTCTTAATTCTTTTCTGTCCCATGGTTGCCATTTTGTGGCAAAGTGTATGTTCAGGGGGTATGATTGTTACAGCATAATCTAGGGTATAAGCAATATGCAAGGCAGTGAGTAAAGTCAAAGATAAGTAGATCAACAATATTAAATGAGATGTAACTCAGAAGGAAAAATCAGTAGGCAGATTTTATAACCGTGCTCTGCCACCAGGTAGAGACGGGATGGCCCATCTCCTCCTTTCCTGAACAGAAGAAAATAAAATCCTGGTAGTTAGAAGCAATGACATTTCATGCGGGGAGTGATTCATTGGAGGGTCTACATTCTCTTGATCTCTGCGGCTGAAGCTTGAGGGCTGGATCCCAAGAACAGGTGGGATCTAGAAAGACCGCTGATTGTCATTCCTCAGAGTGTTGGGTAAAAGAGGCTCTTTTTTAAATTTAGCAAGACGCATGGTGATTCTTCCTAAAACGGCAACCTTTACCATTAACTCTTTCCTTGCTGCTGGAAGCCGTGGGTAGTAAGGGCCACCCTGCTCCGTTTCCCGGGACACACTCGCACGCGTCTCTTACCCAGCACTGTGATCGTGGTGTAACTTTCCTGGGGGGGGTCGGTGTAGAGCTGGCAAAAGTATCTTCCTTCGTCCGAAATCGAGACATTTGTCAGCGACACTTTGAGTTCACTGCTAGAAAAATTCAGCAACTGAAACCTGCTGTCCTTCAGAGCTGCGAGACAAAACACAGAGGCAGAGATCAGGAGGAAGAGGACGGACCGTGCATTTACCTTACCGCAGGGAGGAGGAAGTCAGGTGCCTGCGGAGGCCGCTACAGACTAGAAAAATCGAGTACGTCTTTGTGCACCTGTTGGGTACTTCTTCCTGCTTCTCGAATTACTGTTTTGGGCTTCGGAGATAACTGCGCGTAGACAAACAACCTTGTCCGAAAGGAAAGTGACACGCACGGGGCTTGTGGGTGTCTGAGTGCGTGCACACACACACGTGCACACACACGCACAGGCACATGCACACACACACATGCGCGCACAGACACACGCTCCTTTCTGTCAGTTTCAGCACTTGCGCATAAGTCGTATCAGATTTTCTTTTGGAGTTCAGCCATATGAAAACAGAAGGAAGGGCAGCCTGTGAGGACCCCCTGGGCACCGAAAGTTCAGGGAGTAGGACCTACTCCTCTTGAAAAAAAGATGGTTCCAAATTATGAAACTCAAAAAATCATTATTAGTAATTTCAAAAACAAAATGGAAGAAACTAAAAAAATCTTGATAGCAAAACGATCCCATTTAACTTGGAGGCATCTTTGTATTTGGTGTAGCTGGAGGCGAAGCCTCCCAAAGCCTCAGGCCACGCTACAGTTTTCCAGGTATGTTCAGCTTCACAACAACAAACAGGAGGATAAAGCAGGAGATCAGAGTCGCCACCGAAGTAATGTATGTGGGCTTCTGATTAATTTCAAATATTCACCTTTGAAGTCCTTGTATTAATTCTGACAAAGGCTAGATTCATCTATAACGACCAAAATTCACTTTAAGAATGACGGACTCCTCTCCTCTGACCTCCCCTCACCCTCTTAGATGCTCCTTAGCTTTATCAACTCTTTCCAGACGTCCTGAACGTTGTGGGGAGCTGGGGAGAAGGGGGGGACAAGTAGACGGGAAGGGACGCTCCTTGACGCCTGCTTTGATTAGGTCCCGGTGTTCTCCAAGAGCAGAGTTGTGAAAACCCTGATTCTTGCTCTTGCTAAGCTCAGATTTCATCTGAACCATCTCTAGGATACACAATTAAGTTTCAATGATGAGCTTCTGTGCTATTCCATTCGGTAAGGTTTCAGCCCCTGGTAACCTCCATCTACCAGAGGCTATGGTGAGGGGAGAGTTTGGTTTTGTCTCGATAGGCACAGATTACCTTGGAAACTTCAATCTTCAAACCAAACAGCTTACCCTTCAGAATGCTGTATTTTCCTTGCCTCACCCTACTGGAGTTGTTGTGTCCGGGACTCAATTGCAATTCACCTTGAATTACTACAATCAATTCCTATTGCAAAGTAAGACTGCTTTACTTTTAAAAGGGACCATTCAAGGTTTCTATTAAGTAGAAAGATTATGATTGCACGTCTCTTCTTCCCTCTGAAGAATTGACTAAACTTTAAGCATCTAACATTAAATCTAGAGAAGGAGGCCTTGGCAATCTCTTTATCGAGACGACACGTAGTGGAGAAAAAAAAAAAAAGTTGCCATCTAACACTAGAGAGACGGAAACTTACGCCTGAAGTCCCTGAAATAAATGGTCTGCCTGTTGGGATTCAGCAGCTGGATCACGGAGTCGTCACTCTTATTGACTTGGCAGCTGATGGTCGCCACTTCTCCCTCGATCACTGTCACGTCTTTCGTAAACAAATTCTGTCCATCGCCTTTTAAAAAAAAAAAGGAGAAAAGAATTTCCATCGATTAAAATTTGGTTCACGGCTCGGTTAAAATGAGAAGCAAGAAGTGTGTTAGAAAACGGGCTCCAGGGGCAACACTGGTGCGGCTCCCACTGAGGGAGTCTACTCATTCCAGAGAGATCTGGGGGCAAAAGGCAACTAAGCCTGAGATCAACACGCTCTCAAAAGTCGGGATGCCAACGTTCCAGCCTCCGATATCTTATTCCAGTTGAGGAGCGTGTTGGAGAGGTACGGAAAGGTCAGAGAACTGACTTTTCTAAGAAGCTGCAGCTCTCACGAATGGAGTGGGGGAGAAACATGTACTCAACCTCAGCTCACATGCCCTTGAGCTAAGCTCTTTGGTTGCCTCACAGAAGTCTCAAGGGACCACTTAATGAAAGTAGGGGAGGAGGGCTCAGTAAACACGCTCATCTTGTTAGTGGATGTCGACATTCCCGAGGTATAGGCAGGTCAGTTATTTACCGAGTGGGAGCGAGGACCTACCCAGCTAGACTCTCTGGAATCTCAATCAAATCCTGAGAGAGCTGACAGTTCAGTCTGTTACTCTGCTCTGGGAAACTAACACCTTCCCGACTCACCCAAAGCCCCAGGCAGTCCGGAACCCCGCCCCTCCTATGGCTTGCCCTATCTAGCCACTCGGACCTTCTCTTTCAGAATACGTGGAAAAGTCAAGGTTTTCAGCTCTAGGCTGATCTCCAGATCTGCTCTAGTCTGTTGCTTCTAAGATCAGTGATGGCGGCCAGGGCCCCTCATAAATGTCCCCTATGATCTACGGCACAGGCGGGAGGATAGCAGAATTCAATTCAAAAGCAAAAGATGAAGCAATTGTTGAACGTCCAATTCTACACTTGGAAGAGCAGAGGGTATAGAAATACAGGACGCCGTCCTGGCCTTTCCGAAGCTGCAATGTGGGGGGCAAGTGGATACCTAAATCTTCACCTACGGAACAAAAATGTAGAATGGGCAATGGGTATGTGGAGTCGTCGCTTGGGAAGATGGCTTTTTTGGCTGGATGATCTCCAGCAAATTATTTCAAGTCCCCGACCCAGCGCCTCATCTGCAAAGTGGGGACAGGAATTCAAAGCCCTCTCCCAGAGCAGGTGGAGGGACTGAGAAAGGTAATAAAGAGAAAGCACTTAGCACTGAGTCTAGCTTCTTTTAAAGCTGAATACATGGTAGCTGTCCTCCTCATCACCGTCATTTCTGCAGTTGTCAAATCCAAACCTTTATCAGGCAACTCTGCGTTCTGGGGGGTAGTGTGCTTGCTAGAATGAAGACTCACAGTCCCTCTGCCCAAGCTTTCTAGGTAACGATAGATCGGGGCGGTTTGTTCGCTCCTCCCACCAAACAACAACGACAACAACAAACCCAAAAACAACTTTGTCGCCTTTGGAAACAAAGGTCAAAGATGAATAGTGTTGTGAAACAGAGACAGAGAGAGAGAGAGCATAAACAGAGATGCAATTAGAGATAATGGAGGATTTCCACCTGCTATGTGTTTCCGCTCCTTTTTTGGCAGGACACAGTGAGGAAGTGTGAGAAGGGTGTGGGATGGCGTTAAGCCAAATCCACCTAGAAACAGACCAGCCTCCGACAGAGGATTAGAAAGGAGAGAACTAGGGGTTAAGGACAAAATTATCAGAGCCGCAGATACAACAAAAATTCTTGGAGCTCGAGGAGTAAACCAAATGAACCTAGGTATGAGAACGCAGGCCCCCAGGGCTGGCAGCGAGCGGAGAGGGTAAGTATTCCCTAGCTTGATCCAGCAGTGAAAGCTCAGTGGGCTGAACGAGGTTACAGAATAACAACAAGAAGGAGTGATCAAAAAACCCAAAACCCAAAACCCGAAAGGAATGCTTATATTGTCCTCCGTGGATTACGGTGACGAAAACGGGATTCAGAAGCCAGCTGGTGGGAGCGATGTATTCCCAGATTTGAGAAAAGAACAAGAAAAAGGGAATTCCTGCCAAACCAGCCAGCTTTTCAAGGCGGCTTTACTGGCCCTGGCAAAAGTACGGACAGAAAAGACGATACCCTAATTTCCTCGGGGTAGCCCAATGGAGGAAGAAAGTTAAGGAGACCTCAAACCTCACAATTCCAAAGCCGGGTGGGTCTTAAATCATGGGAGTTGCCTCGAGGAGATTAGAATACCAAGTGGGGTCTACTGGGGTCTACTGGGCTACGGGCGGAGATTTCCTGTACCTAAAGAAGTCTATTACCAACATAAATAAACATCTTCAGTTTATAGAAGGAACCTAAGGAAAGGCTAGCCGGTGACAGGCCTTAAACCCCTCAACATAAACCAAGGCCTTCCAGCTCGTGACCAGTACCTTGTAGGCACTGGAGCTTATTAAAGCCAGTGGGAGTTCCACTGGGCCCTAATAAAATAGTTTCTGCGGAACTAACTATACCGTTTCATTTTTGTCTTTCCTGGGCATGCTAGTATATTCTTTCTGAAAAGTATCTCCATCCACAGTAAGGCTATTAAACATGTGCGCAGGAGATGGGGACAAAGAGAAGGTGACCATAATTTTCTGTGTTTTTAAGCAATTAAGGTGACAAAGCAGACTCAGAGAGGTTTTGTCTGTGAAAAAGTCTAAACATGCTTTTTTTTAAGTTTTATTTATTTCTTTATTTGAGAGAGAGAGAGAGACCGAGAGGAGGGAGGGGCAGAGAGGGAGAGAGAGGATCCAAAGCAGGCTCCACATGGGATGTGGGGCTCCAATTCATGAACTATGAGACCACGACATGAGCCGAAATCAAGTCAGTTGCTTAACCGACTGAGTCCCTAAAAGTCGGAACGTTCTTAATGATCACTGAGTAAATCATTCAGGAATAATTTCTGCCATCTGGGCGTTTTTGCCCTCGCGTGTGGGACAAATGCATGTTGGTGCCATCGTCATTACTGTAGTATTTTTTGAAGGTGCTAAAGCCAACCTAAAATCTAAGGTCTCCGAAAATGACAGTTCCTGGCTATGTTAACATGGCCATAATACTAACGCTAAAAAATTACAAGCGATAGTGAAATCTTTTGCTCAAAGAGATCAAAGCGCCTTGGCTGACGGTGGCCCAAGAACGTCACTGCAAAAAATCGCCAATAAATTATACGGCTCAGCTGGACAGCAGTTATATTAAACAGAGCTGCATACTTCGAGGACCGTAAGATGGCTGCAACGGGGTAATAATGACCTATTTATTTGAGGCAAAGAAAGTGAATGGCAGTGATGAGAATATATGTATGTCAGTACTCTAAGCTGCCTGAAGCCTTTATGTAAAAATAATTTCTGCTCACAGCCTCAAATATTTCTTCCAAACAGAAGGGTGCACTGCGACTTGATAAATCTCCCCTTGAAATAGATATCATGACAATTAGGTTGTTGCGAAACACAACTTGATGTGTGGCAGAAGGGTACAAGCAGCCAACGTAGGTGCCTTTCTTAAATAATCCACTTTAAAAAAAAAAGCCTTGCTGATTTTCTAAAACTCAATTAGCAGATGTACTGTCAAGGCAGAAATAGCACATGTTCTGGGCAAAAGAAATCAAGTAAGTACAATATACTGTCACCATTAAATAAGGATGTTAACAGCAAGGTAATTTACTTTAAGGGTGGAACAATATCTGACAAGTATAGACATTTTTGACTGCTAACTGGTGTATATGGGTGAGGTTTAGGAGACAGAATCAAACTGGATTTTAATTCATACCAATAACTGTATTCTCTATAACTTCCCTATTTGCTTCCCCACCCCCACGCCCCCAATTTCTAAAAAATACAACGCTGGCACTGGAGAAGCCCGTTCACTCACAAGCGAGTTTCCCGTAGTAAACTAGAAGCTGCTAGGACTTTTATTTACAAGGCAGAGAACGCGTATCGTCTAAGAACAGAAAAAAAAATTTTTTGATGATTAGTAAAGACCATTTTGGCCGCGTCGGTTAGGGCTGGAGGGAGGGTGGGGGTGCTGTTGGCTTATAAATCCCCTATTAATTCAATCTGCAGCTGGCTGACCTCATGGAATCTTTCCTGAAACCTCAGTTCGCTATAAGCTCTATTTAAATGGCGTTACGTGACACACTAGCACCGACTGGGTTCTATTCCATCCACAATATGGCCGCCTGAAGGGGGTGATGGGGCAAATCTCAAAACCGGAAGCCCAGATGAGAAGCAGGCAAGGGAGCACCCGTCTGATCCAGCGCCGGGCACTGGGCTGGTTGCTTTGCACACGTCTCCCTCTCAGACTCCTGGAGTTCTTAATATCCCCACGTTCAAGACTAAGAACCTGAGACCCAGGAAAATTCAAACAAGTTGCCTAATGTAATTCAGGCGGAGTGCCGGAGCTGGTGTTTGAACCCAGCTCCGTGAGCTTCTCTGGCCTATACGGTTTGTACTTTTTAACCAGCCAACATCAGGATCTGCGGCCAAGGTTCTACTGGCTCGGCCTTGGAAAATTTGCTTGTTTTTAAAGAGAGTTATTTCCCTAGGAGCAACTTCTGATTTTTTTTTTTTTATTTCCATAATTTATCCAGAACACAATTACACACTTCAAGATGAGAGAGGAACTGTCCTGAATGTAAAACACCGTGTTTACTACCCCTTCTCTCTTCCAGCACTCAGCACACTTTGCCCCTGGAGAATGCCTTTATTACCCGTGCATGGGCAGCGCGGAGAGCTCGCCCCCGCGGCCTGGCTGTTAACCAAGAAAGCACTTCATTTACACGGGGGGGAGTCTCTCCAGTCAAGTCTATGATAAAAGGGCAAGTCATAGTTAGAACAGAATTAGGTTTATACCATGGCAACCATGTAAACTCTTACTGACACTGAGGAACGCAGAGTGCTCTTAACTGGGAAGATAGTTTGCGCACAGAAAGAGCAAACAGAGTCCCCTTGACCTACTCCTTCGGCAGCAAAATCGTATTAGGGAAACCTTTCGATTCCCCCCACTCTGCTGTATGTTAGACCGAACCTAACATTAAATCGGCACACGCAGGTTGTCTAGTTAAACGGGCAAAAGTCGAACCAAAATAACAGATCCTTTAAAAGAACATCCTGCCAATGATCAACGTAGTCATTAACTTCAAAGGGCCACCCCGGTTCTGGAAATTTTGCACTAATTAAAGGCTCAGGACTATGAATTCTTCTCCTTTAAGAGATATCTAAGTTTCGGCTTTCCGAAGAGTCAAAAATCTCGTTTTGGAGAACTTTATATTTTATTAGTCTGTGAGCCCTCTGTGTCTTTTTTTTTTTTATTTTTTAATGTTTATTTTACTTTTGAGAGAGAGAGCATGAGCAGGGGAGAGAGAGAGAGAGAGGAAGACACAGAATCTGAAGCGGGCTCCAGGCTCTGAGCTGTCAGCACAGAGCCCGACGCAGAGATCGAACCCACAAACCGTGAGATGATGACCTGAGCTGAAGTTGGACGCTCAACCGACTGAGTCACCCACGTGCCCCAAGCCCTCTGTGTCAAAGTTTCACATGGCTTTTCCCCCATTCTCCTTTTTGGGACATCCCCATTTTTATAACCATGTTAAAGTACGCGCCCTTACCTCTACCCAAATAAAACTTGAAAGAACTTGAAAGAACCGCCCTCACCTCTACCCAAATAAAACCATCACCGACAGAGGCACCGCGATTCCGGAGAACATTTCTGAGAGCTAGCACTAGAAATGAGTACGTTTCAGGAAAAGAAAATTAAGATTCTGTTGAAACCCAGGGGGAAAAAAAAATCTTTCTAAAGGCATATGTTCCCCCCAAGTCAACGTAAACACAGTGTTCCCTACAAATCATTAACAAAGCCATTAAGATTTGATTTCTATCTAAGCAATTATCGTCAGCATATTTTGTACATTTCCTTTAAAAGACTCAATCCTATCTTTCAATTCATTAAACTGTTCCTTGCATTTACAGCGTTTTATATCAAATCAGAAACCTATTTGAATTAATAAGAATTACAGTAAAAGTCATTTGAAAATAAATTATTCGAAGTTCAAGCCACGAAGGCTTTTGATGAAAGAGCTTAGTCCCATTTAAACATGACAGGAACGTTTTCAGTCATCCAAAGTGTAGGGGAGAGACGGTGAGAACCAGTGTCCAGAAGGAGGAGTCCATCGGCGTGCACCAAGGTTAAGGGCAAGACCACTTCAACATAAATACGATTCTTTATTTCAGAGAGAGGTGATACTTCAACCTTTGTGAATGCTTGAATATTTATTTAAAATCAAAAGCATTCAACCCGTCTGCTGTTTACAAAGCTTCTCTTAACCTTTTTGATCCCTGTCCATGTCTTGCTCTCCCAAACGGGGAAGCTGAATATGTTGATTGTCTGTTCCAAGGACTGTCGACTCCGTGGTCAAAATAATTACGAATGTGAACCGTGCAGCTCATAAGGCTGGAGTTCAAATAAACCGAGTCCACAAATAACTGCGACATGGACCAAAACATTTCATTTGGGTCCCCTTCTTCTTTCCAGAACCCTTATGAAATCCAAGGTCAACAGAACTGAAAGGAACGCAGGGGATCGACACCCTCATTTCGCCCAGCCAAAAGCAGAGGCCATATCTTCTCCTGGGTCACCGATGTATTTCTGTTCTTGGCTACTTCTGAATAACATTTATGAATTTGTTGCTAATTATAAAGCAATATATGCTCAAGGCTTTACCTTTGTTTTGTTTTTGTTTTTGTTTTTTTAGCCTTGTTTTACAGGAAGCATCTAGAACGCTGTATCCTATGGTACAGAGATGGTCAGGATCTCATTAAGAATCTCCTGTAATAGAATTAGTGTCATGTCACTTGAGCTTATGGAGGGAAAAAAAATCTATCAAATTTAATCTAATCTCCTTTTATAATCAGTAAAAGGTGAGGCAAATTTTTGAACGGCAAGCTAAAGAGTAATCTCCCTCAGTGCTGGTTTTTTCTTCAATTAAAATTGTTGCTTTCCCCTGAATACAAAACAAAAAAATATCATCTGACACCACATTAAGCTATTCATGAATATTCTGTATACACATTCTTGTTTAGTTGACTAATGGCAAATTAACGCTCTCTATTTTAGCTTAAACACATACTATAGGTATGTTTGATTAGCATTGAATTCCAAAAGCTGATTACTATGCATGCTTTGATTATGTAATTACATAATAGAGTATAATGGCTCCTTTGGAGTCATTATGATCTATATGGCAAATATGTTTCAGTTGTGCTATAGTTTAAATACACGTTGAGATGACAGCTCATAACAAGACTCCACTTTCCAGTCTTATCAGCTAAATGGGCATTTCCCCATTCATCGTAACATCTCCTTGACACCAATTAAGGTCTATTGTGTCAGGCTGCATACACTCTGAGAAATTCCCTTTGTTTTCTTGGCATTCAAAAAAAGGACATTAATTTTAAAAGCTGTATTAAGCAAAAGGCCTGGTTTAAAAAAAAAAAAAAAGGTTGAAATTCCATCCTTCATCCACCCTTTGAAAGGTCTGCAGGGAATCACACTTAGTTCATCAATCACTGTTCAGACAACCACAAGGGGGTTAAAGACGGAATTTCACCTTTAACTCCAAAATGCGCATCAAGTTGGACCAGCCAAGAATATTGATGCCGGTGGCGGTGGCTGGCCACAACGCATTCAGCTCAGGGTCTAACTAAACATCAACCACACCAAGGTATACAAAGGTCCAGTTCTGCAGATCTCAGGACTTGCAAATCGCTCGTATTTCGAAGCTCCTGCTGGAAGGGGAGGCGATCAAACAGCACAGCCAGATTTTACCCGCACAGCTCCCAAACCTAGGTGTTGATGTATCTAAGGCCAATGAAATTTCCCTGGTAAAAAGATTGTGGATAATTCCGCCATCACCTTAGAAACCGGAGCCATCAGGTTTTAAAAGAGGACAAAGCGCTTTTTTAAAGAATTATGTGAAGTTCCCCGTCTTCCCATGAAATCCTTTAATCTTGCACTACCTTATTTGCAAGAATTGCTGTTTCTGCTCTTCCCTTCTGAGAGCGCGATCCCCGATACCGCGCCAAACCAAAGGTGCCCGGAGTCTTAACTTTAAATCAAGCTCTTTTTAACTTTGTGTCTTATTGGTTTTCAACATTAGGGCTGAAGAACTGAGGTCAAGCACAGTCCAAGTGGTATTTACATATAGGATGAGAATCTCTCGTGTGAAAGGAAACATTGATTAGAGGTGTGAAAACTCTTTTCAAGGAAGACAGGGACAAAAGAAAGTACTTACAGTGTCTGTGCGTGTGCTATTTCAATTGTAACCATCACATTAGCCGCCTTCCTGTTAAAAGACTCTGAGCTCAGTAGGACTTTTTAATCAGAGCCCCCGGCACTAAAGGGGCCAAGCAATTAGGACGCGTAAGGTCTAAGCTGCTGGATCCCGTAAAATGGAGAGGTGCAATCCCCGCTACGACGATGTTTATCGGCAGTCCCAGCCGTCCACTAAAGACTAGAACCAGCTTTTCCACTAAATTTCACTTATCAGGGAAACGAGGAGCAATCAAAGAAATGAATGTACAAATAAACTATAAAAAAGAGTAATAATCGCTGAATCGTTTGGCTCTCTACACTGAAAGGTGAAAATCCGAGACTCTCCACTAACTCCTTTTCATAGCTGGACAGGTTTTGTGGCTTTTGGCTGATCAAAAAGATGGCATCTTTTTTGTGGAGGGAGGAAGAGAAACTCCCTCCGGTGGACAGGTTTTATGAGAATTAAAAAAGGAGCCTCCGACGTCAAAAATTTGCTTTTCTGTGCCGGTAGGATGGCACTGAAGTCGCCCTGCGGAAGAGGCCTTCTGAGCCTGCTAAATCTGCTTCGGGGCTCTTGGGAGAAAGGGGGCTCTTAAAAAATGTTCATTAAAAAATAACTACCGCTATCCAACTTGGACTTTGGAGGAGAACGATCTGAAGACACAGGCTTCTTACGAGACCAATTGTGTTGGCAAAGCAAGTAGTTTCTTCTCAACGGATTTGATTCTGGGATGCTCGTTGATGGCCAAACAACAACGAACGAGCAGTTTTAGACCGAGCTGCTCCATGGCAAGGCAAAGGTGAGTGGGTGGTGTTCCAGCATTTCAAAACAGATTATTTCTCTCAGACAAAACGGGAAGCCCAACTGTTGATCCTGTGCCTCAACCGCTCTGCGAATGAACTGATATGATTTTATATTCCCTGGGACAGATCACATGACAGCTTTGTAGCGGGAGGGCCGGTCACGCGAAATTCTGCTGTCTGTGCGCACGGGCTGTCAGGGAAGAAAACCGTATTCTCCAAGGGAGGACTCCTGGAGACAGAAGCCGGGAGCTGACGAAACGCAGGCTCTCACACCCGCCAACGCGGTGGTCTCCTGTCCACACAAGCTCAGGCCTGGGGTGACGGGAATCGACAATTTTAAATCACATACAGAGTTATCTAGTTTTCCCAAACCACATGCTATTCATAACTAAAGCTGAAGATTTACATGTTTGAAACTGAATACATACTGAAATATTCGAAAAACCACAAAGGAAGATACAAACGTTTGGTTCTATTTTTCCCAAAGAGACTCAAGGCAACTTGGACTTCTCTCTTACCCCGGAAGACCGATGAGCAACCCAACCATTGATAAGACACACTGCGACGGCCTCCGGTGAGCTCTCGCCCTGCAAGAAAAGGTGCTGTCGCCTCTTTTACTCACCACACGACAAATCTAGGATTGCCAGGCTACGTGGATGGCCTACGCTACTGTGGTTACCTTTATGTAACTGGGATCTGTCAATGCCCCTAAGTCGCAAGCTGATTAGAGAGGCAGATTGTTTATAACCGTTGCTGTTACTAACTGCTCCTCGGGAAAGCACTGTAAATTGAATTTCCTTAGAACCCCAATCTCAAGTCTCAATGAAGAGGGTCCGTGGTACTTCCCTTATTTTTTGTGCACTGATTTTAAGCACCTAATTTAATATCATTTTCCCTCTGCTAAGAGGTACCATGATTACACTTGGGTCACTTTTTGCTTGAACTCACTAAAAGCTGATTCTTCTTTTTTCCTTCACATTTGCCTCCGGGACGTCGAAAGACTAACAATAAGTATAAGATATTTAAAATCACAAGGCTCTAACATGTAACAATAATTACTATACACAGGGAAGAAAAGAGAAGTGACTGCTTTTCTCCAAGTCTAGAGGCAAGAGAAACAAATTATTTCTTTTCCGCAGTGTTCATTATTATTTAAAAAAAATTTTTTAATATCCTGAAAGCTCCCACTATTTCCGGAGGGGGTGTTATTTTAATCATCGGCCTGGCAACAATAGCTAATATATTTTAAAAATATTTTCTACGTGCCAGGCGCTATGCTTTTCTACATTTTCTCATTCATCCCTCACAATTATCCCACGGGGTTCATATTTTAGCATCATTCCCATTATACAGACAAGGAAACAGATCTAGGGAGGTTAATTGAGTGGTTGGAACCGATAGCCGAACCCATGCCTATTTAACTCTAGATCTGATGTTATTAACAATTACACGATATTAATGAGTCTTTACAATGCCAAAAGAACAGAGAGGAACTACTGGAAGAATCTCCTGTATCTCATTTATGCGATTTAGGAATAAAACTAAAGTAATACTCTAAGCACGTAAGGGAAGCCTAGCAGCAATCGACGCGTGTTCCAATATTGCGACACTCGTACAACGACCTGTGCGCGTGCTATTCCCATAGCCTCGACACCAGCCCTTCGGTATCCAGCGGCAAGATGCCTGTTCCGCTTAAGGATCCGAATTCAAAGACAGCACGACTGCAACTTCAACCAGTTACAGTATCGGCTTCCAGGGCGTTCATTAGTATTGACAATCTACGTGCCTGAGATTTGGCTGTAACAGCCAGCCTCTCCCTCCATCTCCCCATTCGTTTTTTTCCTGCCAACGAGAGCCATTGAAAATCTTCCAAATTTAAAGCTTAGAGCCGACAGGACAAGCAAGTGAGGATATTGGTTGGAACACATCAGATATGGACTCAGAGTGAATGTCGGCTTCGACTGACATTACTACGGAAACAGAAAACGAGGAAATGGGAGGGGACGGCGGCTTCGTCTTCTCATTCTAGAGAGTACTCCAAGTGTGCATAATATGGTTTGTGCAAGAAACAGCTGTAAATTCATGAGAGCCATCGTGCTGGATAATGCTGCGACATTCAACTCACTCGCCTCTTCGACCAGGAAGCCAGGGAGCTTCAGACTATCATATGAAATGACAATTTCTCAGCTGGAAAATCGGGGTGCGTGACTAAGGCCCTTATTGGTAAGTTATTCCCTGGATGCTCTGTCAATCATAGAGCAAGTGGTGGTGTTTTTAACCGCTAGGCTTTTGAGTTGCTGGTCCCAGCTGAGTCTGGAAGAGGCACACGAGTGAGAAAGGTCCTGTGATGACCTTTCACGGGACTTTTAGATTCCACTTGTCATGACCGTCGAGACCCCCACGCAAAGCCTGTGTCAGGCAGATACGCACTGTGACCATCTACGTTGGCGCCCTCATAAAAAATAACTTGGGTAGTATCATCCACGTGTGGGGTGCCGGTGAATCGCTGAAACTGGAGACAAGGGGCAAGGACACACGCCTGGATTTTCCCTCGTACGTGGGTATCGGAGGAGCAACGAGACCACTGGACTCGGAGAACAGGAATTCGTGCTGCGGTTCGGGGCTTCCTGGGGGGGCCACTGGGAGCAAGTCTGAAAGGCTCAGTCTGGTTTTAGATTTCAAAAAAGGGTAAACAGTCTCTTTCTCGGGGTTGTTGCGAGAATCGAGTGAGGAAACTCGTGTCACGGTATTTTTTTTCAAGCTCCAAAAAATGCTGAATAAGCGAGAGCACCTTCTCCTCCACCGACTCCTTCCTTAGCAGCATCGCCACTTCCGTGCGGCCTCTGTCTACAGATCCGGGACTTTCCGACTGGTTCCGACGATCGTCCACAATTCGCTGGAATGTTTCCCACGTCAGAGCTTTCGAGATTATTCTTTTCGTTTTAAGGCTACCTTTTTTTTTTTTTTTTTTAAAGCACAGGGGATGTTAAAAACCTCTTCATCACTTACGTTAAGGTGCCAATCAAAGCTGTCCCAAGAAAAGAATAAGGTGAATGTGAACGGCAGAGGCGGGCAAAGGGCTGGACATCTGAAAGGAGTTCAGTTTGTGGTGTTAAACACGTGACTCGTCTTTGGGTTTTCCCCCATTTAACTGCAGCGCCCCGCGCAGTTCTGAGGACAATCTCTGCGTCCTCAGCACGGGAAGGGTTGCCAGGGTCAGGTGACACACCATCCTCAGTGGAAAACCTCAGACACCTGGCTGGCATCCTGAGGGATTAGAACATTCCACAGAAGTGAGCTTTCTGTAGAACTGGATCTCTAAATGCCACAATTAAAATGACACGGGGGCACCCTGGGGGGCTCTGTCGGTGGAATGTCCGACTTCGGCTCAGGTCATGATCTCACGGTTCGTGGGTTCGAGCCCTGCGTCAGGCTTTGCACAGACAGAGTGGGGCCTGCCTGGGATTCTCTCGCCCTCTCTCTCCCCCTCAAAAATAAACATAAAAAAAATTAAAGACAAACAAAATGAAATAAAAGCGATTTCCAAAGACCTGGTTGACTTTCCCGCTTTCTTTATCCCGTGCTTCTATCCAGGGAAGACCCCAGGAGTTAATAGAATGTGTAGGAATACCGGGCCCTTCTCTGAACAACCTCAGCCAATAAGGCTTGCGCGTGTCCTCTGTCACTTCCCCTCCAGTGCTGGCTGTCACTTCTCGCAGACGATTCTGTCCTTTATTATTAAGTGCAAGAGCTTAGAGAATGCTACTGGCGTTGAGATCTTTCCCGATTATTAAGGAGTTCCTGGGTGTGTCCGGGATGTTCGAAGTCTCTAGAACCCTAACCTTCAACTAAGCGGCGTGGCACTGCGCGTGAGGGGGTGTGAATTTCCCCCTTCGCGCGACGTCGAAGGAAAGAGAAGTGCGTAGACAAAATAATATTTGGTTTAGTTCGACAATTACACTTTGACACTAATAGATGTTCTTCGGTTAAAATAGACTTTTGGATGTAAGCAGCAGATCAATAAAGAAATTGGGGACTGACACGAGGTATTGACATTAATTTCTCACATTATTATTATTTGATCCAAACTACCCATTACTATTCTATTTATAAAAGCAGGGAAGCCGACCGTGGAGGAATCCCTACCCGCCCGCCCTGCAGGATCCACTCGAAGTCCTTAGCTGTCTCTGTGGAATCCTGATGTCTCCCCAGGTTTCTAGGCTCCGGGCGCACGGTGCCTTGTACTTGACCTGGTCTCCGCACTCACTACGCTGATAATCTGTGATCGCTCTTTTATTGGGCTGTTTCCTTCTTTTGATTTTGATCTGGGTTCAAATGCCGGTTCCAGACTCTGGAAAGGTTTGGTTTCCTTAGGTCTCTAAACCTTAGATGTCTCACGTGTACCGTGGGCATAAAAATGCCTCTCTCACTAGGTTATTTGGAGAACCAGAGGGGACACGCAGGGTTACTTGTGCTGCAGGAGACTTGGCACGTGGGTTGTGTGCCCCCTCCCCCACCGCCCCAGCCTAGGTTCCTTCTTCACCTTTGTATTTCCGAAGCGGAATACGGTGTCAGCTTACACAGCGATCATTCAGTGCAAGCTTTGGAATGAAGTTCCTAAGCGAAGGGCTGTTTTAAGACCCTCACAGATCCTGGGCACTCTCGTTTTGGGAGAGAAGTCTGCTACCGTTAAAATATATTAAGTTGTACCCATGTCCCACATTAAATATAGCTTTGAACAAAAAATTTCAAGTGATGCCTATCATTTTGCTTTTGTAGTGATAATTCCAACTATATATTTCATTCTGAAGCCGGCGGTTCTCTTTGCCACGGCTCAAACTTTTCACAAGGCTCTTAGAAATAAGTGGGCCCTAGTATTTTGCCTCTAGTGCTCGACAGAGAAAGAACCCGGCTTCAAGAAGTTCCTGACGCTGACGGAGACAGACACGTGTACGCACAATGACAACACGAAGTGGTAAGGCCCAAGTAGTCTACTGTACTGCGGGGGCCTGGAGGAGGTGGGGGGGGCGACTCCTTCGGGGTGGGGGTACGGGTCCTAGAGGGGGAAGAGGAGACATTTGAAAGAAGGATCATGACTCGTTTAGAACAAAGGGAAGAAAAGTCAGAGAAGGGGCGCTTCCTGGAAAGGTCATTAGGTCCCGATATTGAAGGACGTGGTGCGTCAGGCCAGGGAATTCGCACTTTATCTTGTAATTAATAGGGAGCTATTAAGCGATTTTAATCCAGGAGGTGATAGGATCACACCTGTGTTTTGAAAGATAATGTCTATGTGGAGAGGGAGGGAAGGCTGGAGGTAGGGAAAGGGCTAGAGCCAAGATCTGTTACGAGACTCCTGCCAGAGTGCTCGCAGCTGATAAGGGCCAGTCAGGGAGTACCGCGAGGACAGGAGGGCCCCGGGTGGAGGAGCAAGAGGAAGGAGACGAGAGTGTTCGAGGGGAGGCCCCTGGGCTTTCGCACCAGCAGGCTTTCCATTCTGCAGAGGGGCTGAGTGTTCCTCTGTCACCTTGACGGAACCCCCAGTTAATGTTCAGGGGTGTTAAGGAGAGACCAGCAAAGAGCTAACTTTATGAAGGAGTTGGAAGGCAAAGGGCACACACATTCTCATGACTTCTGCTGTTCGCTGCTGGGATGGGTTTTGGTGGTGCTCACTGGTACCAAAAATACAATTAGGAAACCTGTGTCTCGCACTCCGACCCCCATTGGAGCCCTGAAATTCACCGTGGGGACACCAGCGGTTTTGAAAATCCAAGGGACATTACAGAATCTCAAAGTCATCCCGAACCTCCTGGATCAGAATCTGCGTTTTTAACAACAGACCGGGATTAATCATAGGCGCGGTCTGCTCTCGCCTAGAGTCCAGGAATTCTAAGGGCTCCCTGACATCGTGTGCACAAACATGATACTGCTGGCTTAGCCAAGGAAGACCCGAGCACAGGCTGTGTTCCTATAACAACCTGTTTCAAGGAAACTGGTGCATCAGTGGGTCCTGGGAAAAGAAGGTGATGAATCACCCCCAAGTGATTCTCCAGGGAGAAACATGGCTTCAGGAACTTAAAAAATTTTTTTTTCTTTTTAATATTTACTTATTTTTTGACAGAGAGAACGACAGAGCACGAGCAAGGGAGAGGCAGAGAGAGAGAGGGAGAAAGAGAATCCCAAGCAGGCTCCAGGCTCTGAGCCGTCGGCACCCAGCCCCACTCGGGGCTCGAACTCACGAGATCACGACCTGAGCTGAAGTCGACGCTCAACCGACTGAGCCACCTGGGGGCCCCTCAGCAACTTCGTCTTTAAAAACAGATTTTAAAACATTCAAGTTTGCACGAAGATAAACCGATGCGGATGCTTCTCGAGTCAACGGGAACTACAATCTGGTATTCTTCCTCGCGTTTCATGGAGCGACCTTAACGCGAATGAAGAATCCTCTCCCCACACGGTGACCCGACCGACCGCAGCCGGCGGGTCGCCGAAGCCAACAGAGGGGCGCGCACTCCGCCGCAAAAACCACCGGAGCGGGCGCGCCCCCGCCTCGCGGCCTTGTCGGTTCCCACGCGGCACCTGCTTCAGCGTCGCTTCCCCGGTTTTCCTGTTCCTGGAGGTTTCGTGCCGGCGCGTGCTGAGCCGGTGGTGACACAACAGCAAACAGGGAAATAAAGCAAGAGGTGCGCACTGAAAACCGCAAAGAGGCTGCTGAGGTTGCCACGAAAGTGATGAAATTCAACCACGCGATTGGAAGGGAGTTAAAAAAAAAAATAAATAAAAGCTCTCCTACCCGTCGTGGCGGGCCCGTGTCGCTCTGCGTCTATAGATAAAATCTGCTGCAAAAATACAGGTAGTGACATCAACCGAAGCTTAAGAGAAATAACAGGAGCCTTAAGCTGGAGGCAGAAAGCAGCAGACACAGGAAGAGCCCGGTAGAATGCGCGGGGGAAGAAGACGCAAGCAAGTGTCGCTTCTCCGTGGCCTCGTAAGGAATGTCCACGCAGCCGCCTGGACTGGGGTCCCCGTTCTATGGGGGCCGGCGGGAAGGCGCCCCGCCACCTGGACCAGGTGGTGACATCCTTAGCAGCTGCCCCCAGGAGGAGAGGAAACTCCCTTTGAAAGCAAACCAGGACACATTTCACTCAAGAGTAAGAACCTCAGCTTGGGGGAGTTGTTTGCTAACACTCTGAGGCTTTATTGTACCCAGAATTCCAACCTGTGTGTAGATTTCCTAATAAGCCTTTATAATTTTTTTTCTCCTGGTTGGAGGGAGGGAGGGCAGGGCAGCACAATGGTCCTTGCCCCTCTGACAGCTTCTCTTCTTCCTAGTCCTTACCATATGGCGATCGCGACGGGTCGGTACTTCATTCCTCCGACAAATTTGTTCTCGTCTGAACGCTTTCAGCATTTTTTACCACTGGTGCGCCCAGATGCCTTTACTGCGATTGGAAGCAGATCTCTGAACGGTTTTCTGTTGGGTTACTAAAGTGCAGTTTCAGAGAGAATAATGTGCTGAATTTTGGGCTCTTAAAAAAGTCGTTAGGTTTATGGGCAGTCAGGCTTGTCACATTTAGAGTGTGAATTACGTACTTCACGGAAACACAGTTAAACCCCCACAGTTGTGCACAGCCATAATTTCTGCAGAGAAAAGACCAACAATCGGGCAATTTTATTACTACGACTTTTCATGTAGAAGATGCCAGGATCAACCCTCTCAACATCGTAAGGTAGTTTTTCTTTATTTAAAAAAAAGTTTTTTTTTTAAATAAAGAAATAGGGAAAAAAGAAGAAAACCCCTAATGGGCTACTTGCTGTTCTATTCGCTTTTCAGATTTGTCAATTTTTGAGTGACTGCCAGCACCAGGGACTCTTTGTAGCACCTTGTACTTGGGATATAATAAAAACATGAAATGATTAAAAATACTGTGAGTGTAACTGCAGAAGGGACTATATATTCTGGGCCCCAAGGAAGGCCGTTTCTTTGCAGAATCAGACAGACTCCATTTATGTTATTAAATTGTAGCACTATTCACTGTCCAGGCTGGAAGCTTCCCGACATGTCAAAAGCACGAGTATGTCCAAAGCACACATTAGAACATTAACCTTTAGAATGCTGGTATCCTCTTGCCTGATAAATCAGAACTGCAGGAAATCTATATCCTGTTCTAGAAGATGAGTTACGGGTCACAAATGCTTCTCTGTCAAAAAACTGTTTCTTTTTACCACTAATTTCCCTATGAATAAAAACAAAAAACTAGGAGGGTGGGAGAGTTCATAAGCAGAATTATTAGTGTACGTGGCAGGACTAAATAATGTAAATAATAAAAACACCAATGAAATGCTGCTTCTTTGAACCTCAGCCCAGTGCCGGGCACGATGGTAGTGGTTTTTTTTTTTTTAAAGGAAAGGTTTTTATGTTTTTATTTTTTTATGTTTTATTCATTTATTTTCAGAGAGAGTGTGAACGGAGGAGGGACTGAGAGAGACACACAGAATCTGAAGCAGGCTCCAGGCTCTGAGCTATCAGCACAGACGCCCAATGTGGGGGGCTCGGACCCACAAACCGCGAGATCATGACCTGAGCTGAATTCGGATGCTAAACTGACTGAACCACCCAGGCGCCCCACTATGGCGGATGTTTTGCACACATCTGCCCAACTTTTTGGGGGATGCATCAGAATCACCCGGAGGGCTCACTTCCTGCCCCACCCCCCCACCCCCCAGGGTTTCTAATTTGGCAGGGCTGGGGTGGGGCCCAAGAAATTTGCATTTCTTCTAAGTTCACGGGTGGCCCCCCCCCGTGGCCCCCCCCCCCCCCCCCCGTGGCTGCTGATCCAGGGACCACACTCTGAGAACTGGCACACAAATCCTCAGGGAATTCCCTCCCTCAGGTCTCTTTCACAGACAGGAAACTGAGGCTCAGAGAGAGGTGCCACGCCGCTTGCTGGCTGTATAGATGCGGACAAGATTCTGAACTTCACCGGGTCTCTGGGAGGATGACCATTCCCACGAGGACTTTTCTCGTGGCCACACCTTGTCCTTTCCATCTACGTGTCAGCCCCCCGACTTTATCGGGACGCTTTCTACTTTATCGTGTCCCCTTTCTACTGCCCGTTATGAGGGCCGTATCGGCTCCGATCTGGGATCGCCAGCAGTGTTGGGACCACACGTCATCCCTGTCTTTCCATTACTCCGATATTGATAGATACGAGTCTGCGGTGATGCATTGCCCGCCCTTTCAAAGGTTACTGCCGGCAGATGCCAGGGATCAATACAGTTCTTATCTGTCACAAACCCCAAGAAAAGCACGGTCAGCGACGCTCAATGAAAGGCCTGTGAACAGGTCAAAGAGACAGCTCGGAACTGCGCCGTGTCACCAGCGTGGGTGCCCTCGCTGCTCTCCAAGCTGGCTTTGGATCTCAACTCTCCGTTTAAGATTCGGGCCAGAGAACACGGCGGTGCTCAGAACCAGGCTCCGAACCCAGCCCTGGTTTATTTAGCCTTGCTCAATGGGGACACCAGGGCATGAGGCCAAGAGGCCACAACTCAACTTTTATGACGTGTGCCACCACGGTCAGTAAGATACCTGAGTTCTTTGGTGGCACGGGCTCGATGAATCCAAGGCGGTTTCGTAGGTTCTCTTAGACTTTTTGGTTTCCTCCATCCATCTTTTCATAGGCAAAGTCCCAGTTTGGGTTGTTGTAGTTGTGGTTTTAAGTTTATTTTGAGAGAGGAAGAGAGAGGGAGGGAAAAAGAGAGAGGGAGAGAGAAGAATCCCAAGCAGCCTCTGCACTATCAGCACAGAGCCCAACACGGGGCTCGAACCCACGCACCTCGAGATCATGACCCGGGCTCAACTGACGGAGCCACCCAGGCGCCCCACATCTTTTTTTATTTTTTAAGATGCTTGTAGCTCTACACGAGAAAACCACGCGATGGTTCAAGATGCCCTAGAAATCTGTTTTGGCTTCACTTTATTTTTTTTCATTTTTAAGAACATGCAAGTCAGCTTTCTGCTTTTCTTTTCCTCCAAGGGAAGCGGTGCTTCATCTGCCGGAAGAAAACAGGCCGAGGGGCCCGGCCGGCCTGTTAGAGGCCGGCCCCTTTAAGACAGAGTAGAGCCCGAGTGCCAGGAAAGGACTGTTTCCTCAAAAGACTCCAGGCGGAAATTTTGCCACGCAAAGGGCCCCGGCGCTCTTCTGCGTCGTTACCTCCCTCTCCCGCTCCTGGCTTGATGCCTTTCCTCCTCATTTCACCTTGGTTCCAGACTCCCATTTGCTCAGTCCTACCTCAAGCTCTGGTGCCTTAGTCAATGAACTTGCTTCTCCATCAGTCTGATCCATCCTCGAGATGACAGCTCGTCTTCACCCTCTTCTTTGAAAGCGCTTGGACTGGCTGCTCTGGCTGGGTCTTAGCACAGCCTCTAATGACCCGTGCGCACAGAATAAGCCTCGGGGGACAGGGCTTAGCCCCCTAACGGCTCTTCCCTTCCCTGGTTTGTCGTCGGAGCATACTGTATCAGGAAGCTCCCAGTGCGGCCAGAGGGCCTCTAACTTTGTGCCCGGTGGTCCCTGAGTGGCCTGGGTCAGACCCAACTTCTCAGGGTAACGATGGCTAGGGTTGCTGGCAGGCAGGTGAACCAGCCACCTGAGGGTGGCTGACACTGACGAATGGGCCTTGCTTGTTCCCCAGGTTGAAATCAATGTTCAGGGGCGCCTGGGTGGCTCAGTCGGTGAAGTGTCCGACCTCGGCTCAGGTCATGATCTCGAAGTTCATGAGTTCGAGCCCTGCGTTGGGCTCTGTGCTGACGGCTGGGAGCCTGGAGCCTCCTTCACATTCTGTGTCTCCCTCTCTCTCTGCCCCTCCCCTACTCATGCTCTGTCGCTCTCTCAAAAATAAATAAATATCTAAAAAAATTATTAAAAAAAAGAAATCAATGTTAAGAAAAAGATGGCCAAACGCTTTTACTGACACTATCGGTATCCTGTAGGAATCGGTAACGCAGACTTCATCCACTTGCTACACAGGCCAACTACTTTCCAGCACTTGGAGGGACGTACAGTTTGGGAGAGGGTACCCACCAGGTGGGCCCAGGGGCCTGAGGACGTACCTATCATAGGCACAAGTTTCTTCCTGCATAAAAATCACCGGCGGTGTTGTTTAAAAGCAAGCTGAGAAACAGGGCACAAAAATGAAGCAAATATGAAGTGACGATTTCTGCTACATGACAAGCCTTCGCCTCGCTTTCCTGAGCTCTGGAAGGACTCTCATGTTACTGAACGCATTTGTTATTCAATGACTGCAATTAGGAGTCCTGGGACCTCCACGCCAGCGATTTTAAGAATTAATATCCTTCTCGAATTTTAACTTTCCTGCTAATTATTAAATCATATATTCTGATGGAAGTAAAAATAAAACAAAAAAGTAGAAGAAAATCCTCTAACTCTGAGATAATTATCACTGATATTTTAGTGTATTCCTTTTCCTCTCTCTATATGGAATGTGTGTGTGTCTAAAATGCTTATTATTAATAATCTATAGTACATTATAGATGCATCCCAGGAAAGTCCTTTAGAAATAGTCTGAATATGTAAGAAGCGAGATGTCTACGTTTTAGGATTTAAAAAAATGCTCCAATGAAAATCCTTTTGCGTAAATATTTGTTCTCATTTCAGCGTATTTTGAGCCCATCTTTGTAACATCGAAAATTCCATGTGCTTCTATGTTTTTACTCTTCGGTTTAAAAACCAGTCACCTATCTGCTTCGTGCTACCTATTTTTTTGTCGCTAAACTGAACTCAAAACCATGATTCCAACCATGAATCCTTTCACTCCCTAACAAACTCTGTGCCATCCCTAAGGATCTGAGGCCCATAAAACAAATGACTTCTATTCTTACTTTTAAGGCATTCAGAATCTAAAAGGATGGGGTGCTTGGGTGGCTCAGTCGGTTGGGCGGCCGACTTCAGCTCAGGTCATGATCTCGCAGTCTGTGGGTTCGAACCCCGCGTCGGGCTCTGTGCTGATGGCTCAGAGCCTGGAGCCTGCTTCTGATTCTGTGTCTCCCTCTCTCTCTGCCCTTCCCCTGTTCATGCTGTGCCTCTATGTCTCTCAAAAATAAAAAAATCTAAAAGGATGAACTTCAGCATTTAAGTCACAGCGATGCGATTCCTATAGATACACCGAACACACGTGAAATGAAGGGTTACAAGATGGGTTTACCCCTATTACGAAGGGCGATCAGGGAATCTCTTTATGGTATCTTTACGGTATCTCACGACGGGGTGAAGTCCCAGCCCTGTGTGCTTCCCCAGCTCCCCACTCGGCTCAGTTCCACGCTTGTTTCAACTGCCAGGTGCCCCACCACGCTGTGCCACCAATAGAAGCAGGCGA
This sequence comes from Paguma larvata, assembly GCA_030068075.1. NCBI lineage: Eukaryota > Metazoa > Chordata > Mammalia > Carnivora > Viverridae > Paguma > Paguma larvata. Next base: position 7,991,780 of record CM057831.1, read on the forward strand.
TCAGCAACTATTTCCTCGGGATCAGGCAGTGTACGGAGCGGCCGCTTCTCTGTTTCACCACGACACCCTCCGCATTCCACACAGCGTCTGGCGACAAACATCGGAGTGAATGAATGAATGAACGAACGAGTGACTGAGTCGCTGAGAGAATTAATCTTACAGCTTCATTACCTCAAGCATTTCCTAGGCTCTTGAGAGGTCTGAAATGCCTTAAGACTTCTGGAAAAGTGGCAACAAGAGTACGGACAGTTCTCATAAACTTTCCCTCATGTTAACACCTTACCGAAGAACGGCGCGATGATCAGAGCTAAGAAATTAACATGGTACAGTGCTCGTGACCCTCCTGTGTCTGCTGGACGGGCGGAGGAATCACCGGTCACAACGTCCCGGAGAACGTCCCTCCAGTCAGGTTTGCCGTTTTCTCCTGAGGGACACGGAGGTCATGGCTTTGCGCAAGAATACCGCAGAGGCGGCGGGCCCTTCCCCGCACGTCATACCAGGCGCCACGGATGGACCAGGGTCTTCTACTGGTAACGTAAACCCTGTTCCTGTGGAAAAGGTGACGCGGGCCGGGTTTGTCCACCAGGAAATGACTACTGGTCCCCTTCCACTTGTTAAGAGTCACACTCACGGGAAAGAGGGTGTTGGAGAGGCATCAAAGAAATCGTGAACACACGTACGCGTTAGAACCACCACAGCAATGAATAAATATTTGGGGGACGATACTTGGAGGCTGTGCAACTCTCCTCTTTTCTCCTTAAATTCTCCCTCATTCATTTTAGCACTCATGGGTGGATCTTGCCTGCAGCAATGACTACTACGGCGTTCAAGTGGCAATTTTTTGTTTCTCTCACTCCTTTGACTGAAGTTCTTCGGTGTAGAAGCGCTTTCTGCGTTCTCCTATCTACTCAGCCATTTATTTAGATGAGTACGGACTCAAATGGGTGTTTATTTTTTTCTTCACTTTATAATCCGATACGAGTGTTCTTAATATTAGTGTTCGAATTGCCTCCCCTTTGGCCGTTGGGCACTCTTTCTGTGATCCCCAGCATGACAGTTAGGGGCAACTTAAAACGAAGTTATCAGGAACCGATGGAGACAGCCGACCAGGGAAAAGGACCGAAGAGGAAATGAGCCAATTGAATGACAGTTTCGAGACAGAGTTTAGAAAAAGATAAAGAGGCAGAAAGTCCATTGTTTCCAAGTAAGAACAAGAAGAGCAGAAGATCTGGGGACCTGCTATAGTCTGTGTCTATGCATATCTTTTCTGATCCCAGCGCGACAGTTTACATTCTCCGAAGGCAGTTGGGTGGTGAGGGCACAGCACCAAGAGGGGCAAGATGAGATACAGAGTCAAATTCTAACAGACTTAGATGCTCCCTGCAGACGCTGCCTCCACCCTTATGTTTAAATACTACTCAATTAGGATCAACACTCATTTTTTATTAATGCTCTTCTGAGACAATGGCTCTTTTATCTGTGTTTTATCTTCCAGCTACATTAAGACCAAGGACACTCTCACAGAAGATCTAGAGGAGGAGACCCTGATGAATTGGGAGTTTAAAATACAAATGGAACTTCCTTTGTCAGTCTTGACTTGTTTTATTAACATCTGAAGGTTGATTCATAGCAGATTAGCAGGCGGGAGAGGGCTGTTTGTCCAATCACTTTACTTAACACACACAATTAGAAAAAACAAACATTCAAAAAACGGCTCCCTTCTATGAGCTAATAGATGGCACCTTCGGCTCGTGAACAGACACTTCCATCGGTCATGGACCATAACGACCAAGGACAGGTGTACCCCAAGATACTCAACACGCTCAACACAAAACAAGGTGAGGGACCTAGTTTTTTCATGAAGACAACGAAGGCTATCTGTGGTAATGATGGTGGGGTCAGGAGGATCGAGGCTCAAATCCTGTTTCCACTTGTACGAGCTCTGTGACCTTGACTGAGAGCCTCATGTAACCTAAGCCTCCACTGTGCCATCTACAAAAATAGAAATATTAAGACCCAATGCGGAAGACTGACATGAGGGCTAAACAAAAGGGGGCGGTGCCTGGGGGGCTCAGTCGGTTAAAAGTCCGACTTTGGCTCAGGTCATGATCTCACAGTTTGTGAGTTCGAGTCCCGCGACGGGCTCTGTGCTGACAGCTCAGAGCCTGGAGCCTGCTTCAGATTCTGTGTCTCCCTCTCTCTCTGCCCCTCTCCCACTCATACTCTGTTTCTCAAACAAACATAAAACACAGACACACACACGCACAAAAGGACACACGTGCTTTGGGCCTGACAGTATAAACACTGGCTGGTATCTGATAATGACCACGAGGCCCTCTTACTGTGCTCATTTCCGCACCTACAAGCGAGGATAAGCTGGAAGTAGGGTGATGGCAGTTACCAAAACGAAACGCCATGGAGGTGAGTGAGTGGTCCTCTTTCTTCGACTCTTTGGAAGGAAACGCATACATGCAAATCGCTATGTTAGTAATGAAAAGTCAGTCGGCATTAAGGAAAACTCCAGGCATTCATTCGGCCGTGTTTGCACTTGAAACCCGCACACGGCTGCCTTCCACACTCCAACCCCAGCCCCCTTCCTGAGTGTGCTTAGAAGAGTGTTCTCTAATTAAAACCAAGGAAGCCAAACATCCTCCTGTTTTTAGAAGTTCAACACCGAACCTGAAATTTACTGTTTCCTCCTAAGAAAAATGAGTTTGACCTCCATGAGGGGAGGAACCTGCGTGTTTTGTTCATGGTTTCTTTTCTGGGGCCCCGAAGAGTGCCTGGCTCTCAATCTCCCTGGGCCGCTGGTGTCTGAGGCCTAAAGGGGGCCATGCCAAATCCGGGCACCCTGCCGGGAACATCCCTGCTGTTGTATTTTTCTTCAACTCCTGCACGTTCACCACTCCTCACAGCTGCTCTGAACCCTGCCTCTGTTTGTAAAGAAAACGCTTTTCCTGTATGTGTTTTGGGTCTTCTTACATGGCTCCGCGTCCGTCCCTTTCCCCCGTGGAAAAGATTTCTCCACCTGCGTCCTCAGCACACACGCTCCTCCTACGGCGGCCTGTCTTCAGGTGTATTTGGTCAGTCAGAAAGATGACTTACGGTGGGAACCATCAAAAAAACATAGATGCTGGACACATTTTAATTCGAAACATACAGATCTACATTCGCTGACTAATCTCTTGGGATAAAGTCCAAGGTCTTCTCTGAGGTAGTCAATCAGGTTGATTCTTGGTAAGCATATAAACCAGTAAGACAGGGGGTGGGCCTCCGACGGTGGTCTCTTGACTCCAGGGTCCCATCGGGAGGAAAAGTTGTGAGGAAGGCAAATTCTCAGGCCCCCCTCCAGACCTCCCGAACCAGGAACTCTAGGGGCGGGGTCCAGCAATCAGCTTCGACACGCTGACAGGTGGACCTGGGGTCTCGAAGTCTGAGACGAGTCTGGCAGGTGGGGGAGCCAGCGTTCCACTGTGCTGTGAGCGTCAGCCAGGAGGGTCCGAGGAGGCACCGGCGTGCACCAGGAGCTCCAGGGGCTCGGTCAGTGTACTCTACATCGAAGTAACACTGAGTCGGCTCTGCCCCAGCGTCAGGCAGCCATTCCTTAGAGTGACTTTGACAGAGGCCGCTCGGGGCAGCACAATGGTACATTTTCCCATCATAACTGACTTCTAAGACTCTCGATTTTTCTAGTCGTCAGCTGGGATCTTGCACAGGGCTCGCTGTGCTCCTCTGCTCTGCCGACGGCTTCCTGCGGAGGGCCTCTAGGAGAGCAGAGAAGCGGCCGGTCGCGGGGAGTACCAGGGCGGCACTCCTTCGGCCACCGGAACCCTGGTGCGGGTGATGGGCTCCCACGAGCCAAGCCGAGACCTGCGCCGTGCGCCGTCTTTTCAGTATTTACTGACTTAACGCTTGCTCCTTCTTTTATGACTAGCTAATTTATAGCCACATGCGTATAAACATTTCCTGGGTTCTCTTATCATTCACAGCGTTGTCCTGTCAGTAATACTATCTGTCATTCTTTGTAGTTCGGTAAGCTCTCTCAAACCCAAGATATCTATATCTCTAAATGGAATCCGAGATGACTTTTGATAAACATGTATTCTGTATCTTAATAAAAAAGGGATTTCCCCCCTAACTACCTGAATATATAAATGTTTAAGAAGTTTCTGAAACCTGCCTTTGCATTAGGTGAAAATTCAATGTCAAAATAATATTAAACATCCACAACACTGTAGGAAACTGTTTTCGCCAGGATGTGATAAATACTAAATCAGGACGCGAGCTCCTCTGTGATGACGAGTGTTCTCCATTCTTTAAGCTTCTCACCTGTTCCACACGAGCGGATCGACAGCCCTTAGTTAACAATTATGCACACAGGCAATCTTGTTAGGGCTTGACAGAAGGCTGTCACTGTCTTCGTCCCTGCCATGGAAAGATGCGACGGTCGAAGTTATGATGCACCAAGCTGCTGGGCACCGAGGCCATGCGCCCAAAGAAGAAAGTTCCAAGCAAAGTTCCCATGAACGGAATAGAAGTTTACGTGCCTGGGGGTGAACGCAGGAGACAGAACCCAAATGTGACTCTGGAATTACAGATTCCAGAATCTGTCGGTGGTTCTCCGGAATTGCAGCTGAGCCCGACTCTCAGCTCCTTGGGCTGGCTAGTGCCTCAGGCCCCCTTCCGGAAGCGAATGCATTTCAGGTGCTGAGCCTTCTCCAAAAGCCAAGAGCTTCGTTTTTAGCAGCGCGGGCTCCGACGAGGCCAGCCTGCCTGCTATTACCTTGAGGGATATTTACTTACATATTCCGCTCAAATTTACAGTGCCTGGCTGGCGACCGAAATGCCACTTAAGAAGAGAATGCCACACCATTGTGGGAGATAAATCAAACAGACACAGCTTATTTTAGCCCACGCTGGAAATCACACGTTTCTAAAGCAGTATGTAGGTTATCTGCACAACAGAAACACGTCCCACCCCTTTCAGCACATTTCCCTGGCTACTACACAAACTAACCTCAAATTGCTTTCTTCGGCAGAACTCTCCTTACTGAAGAAACCAATTAACCCTCTGATGCCTTTGAAGAATACGAGGCTTCTCAGGCAACGGAGCGATGGGGGGGAGTTTAACCTTTGAGAAGGACGCTCGCGAAAGGCGGAAGGTCTAGGAACAGCCTCGGAGGTCGGGATTGTATTTCTGATGTGGTCGGGCGGGGGGGGGCAAATTCGGACCTCCCGGGAACAAACACGGAGTAAATAAGGTTGGTCCCGGGAGCCGCTGGGATTATTTACTTGTGAGAATGTATCGTTAACACGTACCGAGCCCGGAGAGGGGTGGTTTCCCACAGCTGCTCCCCAGTGCTGCTGATTTCACTGCATCGTCGCAGTAAGTCTTTACCAAGAATTGTTTTTCCAGTAGTGCTGATGGGTGTGCATGGAATCCTTCCCACCGCTGGCCTTGCAGCCGACAGCCCACCCGTTTGTGAGGCAGCTGGCTCGGGGTCGGGGGGGGGGAGTGGCTGGTACCGGAAGTTATTAGCTGTGGACGGTTGTTAACACTTGGGAGGCATTCTGTGTCCTTAGAAGACATTCTTGATGTTTACGCTCGAGCGTCTCCGGCCTGGCCACTGTACTAAAATATGTGCCGACTTGGGGATATGTATTTCAGCTGGGCTGGAAAATGCCGAGGCTACTCTCAGACCGTCCCCTTCGTGCAAAGGGGAAACTGAAAAACTCTTACCCCCAGGAACGCAAGGAGTCGCGGTCCGGGAACTCTCTGCGGTCAATCCTAGAAGAGCTAGGGAAAAGGGCCTAGAAGGCCTGAGGTTCCAGGCTCGGTAAAAAGAAAGAAAGAAGGAAAAAAAAAAAAGAAAAAAAAAGGCATAGGCCTGCGAGGAGGGAAGGACGGCGGCCCCCGGCTCGGGGCTCCGGAAGCGCTGCTGAGGGTCACCCGAGCAGGGCCTGGCGCTGCCTCCATTTATTGTCTGCAGATTTTCTCCCCTGCTTTCCTGATGAAACTGTCAATCTTCATAATGGTGTTAGCAATCACAGGGATGTGCCGCCAAGCGGCTTGAAAGGCATCTGATAAAGAGAAAACCTGTGCTCTCCCGGTCCGGGGGCCCCTCTTTGGAGTCAGTTACCGGTGATAAGGTTGGGCATTCGGACTCGGACGGAGGACGAGAAATTTGACGTGGCCAGTCCGACTGCCACCGCCTTGACGGAGCAGGGGAGACCGCAGCCCGTACCCTTCAGTCCCACGCACGGGACGACGTGACATCTCACCGCTGGCCCGTTCTGGTTCGCTGCACTGAGCCACGGGAGGTAAAGACGCTCAGGCGTCAGATACGGGCCGATAATGGTTTTGTTTTTTTTCTTTTTAATTTTTAAATGTTTGTTTATTTTTTGAGATGGGGGAGGGGCAGAGAGCGAGAGGGAGACACAGGATCCAAAGCACGCTCCAGGCTCCGAGCTGTCAGCACATAGCCCGACTCGGGGCTCGAACTCGCAAACTGTGAGATCACGACCTGAGCCGAAGTCGGATGCTCAACCAACTGAGCCCCCCAGGCGCCCCAAGGGCCAATATCGTTGGACTCCCCAGTTCAGATCATCTCTCGATTCTGGACTGGAGTCTCCAGACATGAACACAATCTAGTGCAACTTTAGTGTGTCATCTGCCTGCCTTCGACACGCTGGTGCTGGAGCAAATCCCAACCAAGCCCCGGGGACCCACCCTTTGCTCCTGTGCAGTATGACAGGGCAGGGCCGGGACCCCAAGGGGTCAGCGAGAACCCCCCCAACTCTCTCAACTCCCCTGCCACAAACCATGGTCAGAAACAGCGCACAGACCCGCGAGAGCCAGCCGTGGCTTCTCCGGGCAATTCTACCCCAGCAGCTCGCCCAAGCCAAGCGGGCACATGATCAGACTTTAGCACGCTTCAATGGCTTCTTTGTAGGCCCTCCATTTCTGTTATTCGGGTCTCCCAAACTGCAAACCATTCAAGGGCAAAGCGAGGTTGATGCTCCCAATTAGCTGTTCTTGAAAACTAAGAGCTGCACTACACATTAAAAAAGGAAAAGTGCTTAGTACATACTCTGTGGGGGCCTCCACACGGCAGGTGGCTCCACACACCATATGCGATTCAACATCTAAAGGCACCGAGGGGAGTAGAGGGCAGACCCAGGGCCTCAACTCTGACTCCTAACCACAGAAGCCAAGAAACTCAGATTCAGAATTGCGAAGTGGCGTGTGACTCTGTGAACGGTAATACCGACCAAGTCACGTGACGCAGGATCTGTCACCGGCCCAGCGGGCTTCCTTTGCCCTCCGCGAGGCGGACCTGCCCTTAGCCATGCCTGTCGGTGCACACTGGGATAGGAGCCCCAAGAAGGGAATTTAGGTCCCTCTGGGTTTTATGAGGCTTTTAAGGAACAACTTCTCTGCTCCGGCATCTTAGAAAGTTGACTGCGCCGAAAGAGGTCATTTGTCAAGCCGTTATGTGCGGTGTTCTTCCTGCTGGCAATGACGCCTTCTGCGAGGCGGGTTTAGGCGACGAGGAGGATTTGTGTAAAAGCGTGAAGCAGTCTCCTCCCGCTATTTCCTTCTCCTCAAATACGCCCCAAAAGGGACATGCATTTAAGCAGCACAGCAGGCCGGCATGACCAAAATGACAGTGCTCTTTCCAATTTATACTTCGCAAAGAGAATAAGCAGACACGCCATAACACAAGCCTTTAGTCGAGATTTCATATCAGACACTTTGATGAATAGTAGCCTAAAGGGCAACATAGTTATAAGTTTTAAGTCTCTCCTGCAACACAAACTGTCCTGATTTATCCCTGGGATAAAGGCAGTTCGCAGAGCTACTTCCCGTATTTATTATTTTACAGAGGGGGGAAAAATGTTGATTCAGCCTTCAATCTGCCACTGTTGGAGTTATAAACGTCGGGAAGAGCCCAATGCTGAGGTCTATAAATATTAATCTATTAGCCGCAAGTTCTGGGCCGCCCTCCTCCCTCCTTCCAGAACATCTCCCCCTTATTCCTGCTTCATCTACAGGATTTGTGTTATTGGTTTAAATCTCAAAGGGACTGGAAACGGTAGCTAGCCTCTTTGAAGCCCATTCCTGAGGGGCCCTCGAAGCTCCAATGCAGTGTTTATTAAAATAAAGCTTTATGGACAAATGTCCATACCCTCTCTTACTGACTGATAGAAACAGGTACTCCTCTCTGCCTGTATATACTCCCTGCTTTCAGCCCGACTCTGAGGTAAAAACCTCAGTATGGAGTACCAGCTAAAATTATTAAATTCCCTTATTTAAGATATAATCCTCCCTACTCTGACCCTTGAATCAAAACAAAACACAGCAAAACGAAACCTCCCACTTGCTCTAAAATCCTATTGGCTTCGTTTAAGTCAGAGTTAATAAATCATTTTGTGGGATACAACTCAAGTCACTGCTTACTTCAGCTCCCCGTGAACCACTGGGACTTTATTCATTAGCAGGTATGAAAAACATCTGAACGCAGCCACCAGATTGTGTTTGTCTACAGTGTCAGAGTGAACTGTTCATTAGCATTTGTGAGAAACGATCAAGTCACCAAAGGGTATTAAGCCAACCTGGAAGAGGGATAGAGGCTTAGGGACTGATGTGTTAATTCACTCTCCTGGATTAAACACCAGAGACAGGGCCTTAGTACAGCTTCGTCTTCACTGGGCTAAGCGTCAGGTAGGAAACGGACGCCCTCCCGGGAAGTCAAGGGCCAAGATAGATTCTTATAGACACTGCCAAATAATTAAATCGAAGTGCTTCTGCATGTAAGATTTTGGGCTAAGTACAATCAGCTCCTGACTCCATATTGCTCAGTATTTGTGTCCGTCATAGGTGAACACGGGTTACAATCTTTCCTATTCTAAGAAGCACTTCTTGGAGATGGAGACCCTTAAGAGAGACTCTGCCATACAAAGAGAGGCAGGATTTTGAAGGCAGTTTTCAGAAGCTTCACTAATACCATTCTTGGCTATATTTGAAACACACTTGGTAGAAACACTCTCTGTGCTGGTGGGCTCGGTTGCCAAAGACCCGCCGCAATGTGGTATTCCAAGTGGCTATGCATCTTTAATTAGTCTCAATAGATTCTGTATGTATTCAACATTAATCCATACCACCTGTCCCAGACTGAGAGCATGAAAATAGTTCTTCCCGACCACTCTTGCACAGAATGGCGCTCTGTTCCTTCTTCCAAGAAATTCCGAAGGCTCGGTGGAAGGTCTTAAATGTTGGTTTAACATCACTTCTTCCATTAGAGATTTTTTTTTTTTTTAAGGAACATGCAAAGACCACTGCTCCGTGATTTTGTTGAAGGCAAAAGAAAGCAGTTCAAACGTACGTTCTTAAAAATCCTGACCTGAGACGCGAGCATGAGCCTCGCACTTGCATTTTAATGGTAGCCAGCCCATTTCTCATTTCTATTAAGCCTCCTAGCCAGAGGATTATGTTCCGTTGCAACATTTAGCCAACCGTTGTATACGCTCAGAAATCAATTAGCTTTTTAAGCTCGTTCACTAGAAACCGTTTTTTTTTTTTTCTTAGCAAATAGTTTACTGGGGTTTCGCATTTGTCCGGGTGCATACAAACAAAGGGCGCTTGTATTTGAATATACAGGAAAAACACAACACGAATGAACTTCCAAACCGCTTAGAACGCAACAGAACTTCTACGATGACTAGATCATTAGGAGCTGAGACTAAAACGGTAAATACATCGTGTGATTCAGGCCCTCCAGTGTTCCGCGAAGCTTCACTTTTCGAAAGCATCCAATACTAGCCATATGAAGAAGACAGATTTCACGATGTTCACAAATAACTCAATAATTACTCTGCAGAAGTGCAGGGCCTCAAAAACAAGAACGTTCTGCTTTATTTCCTGACAAAAGAAAGCGACATCACAAGGTAGAAACGACGGAAATGCAGACAGAACAATTTGAACTTCTGCTTCATTGGTAAGCAGGGCAGAGGCCTTTAGCGTCAGGACAGAAGGGTCAGTGCAGAGCTGGAAAGAGAAACCACTTCCACAGCAGGCCTGTTTCCTAGAAAGCTATGCAGTTGTCTACTCATGAACACGGTAGAGATCCTAGCGAGACACTAAAAGCTGCATTTATGAGGACTAAGGAATGAAACTGTTTTGTTCCATCAAGTCGCCTCCTTTATGAACACGAGCACTTGAAAAGGCCTAACTGGCTAACGCTTTGCTACGTGTCAGAATACAAAAAAAGCACAGGATCCAAAAACAAACGAAAACCCAATAACACTTGGCTTGACCACAGCCCCCCAGCCTGAAGCATCGCTGCTGTCTAAATAAAGCCCATCCCTACCACTGTGATGGTCTACCATTTTGCTACCATGTTCAATTTAGAAATATCTCCTAAATCGTTCCTCATGAACTGAGCACATTATTTAATTCTGTGGTAAATTTCAAAATAGCTCTTTTAACTAGAAACGAGAAACCAGAAGTCATACCAGAAAGCAGCTTGATCATTAAGGGAGTTCGCCAATGTTTCGAAGACGGAGGGAAATATGAAACCCACTGACCTTTGTTACTAGAAGCCATCGTGATTTTTATCACACACTTGCCCAAAGAACGAGGCACCTTAAATGCCAGAGACAAAAATAAATTGTGTTTGGTTTTTAATTAAGTCTTTATCTTTGGGTAAAAAAATAAATTTAGGCCTGGGGGTTTAGATGGCCATTTTACACAAAAGTAAATGGTAAATGCCTTTCTACATGCAAAGTCATTAGATATAATTATGCGATGGGTAAAGCGTATATATCACACTATAAATGTCATTTGGTTTTACAGTTATAAACTCATCAACATTTATCAAAACATCGCCTGGAGAAAGGAGATGGCTCCAGCTAGTGACAAAGTCGATGCCATCTTAGAAAATACATGACAAAGAAGTGTCATAGTCAAACACGCACAGACATAGTCAAGTCGTGATCTCCATGCCCATGTAACAGGAATTCTGTTTTCTCCAGAAAAGTCCCCCAAGCACCGTACATTTCAGTGGGGTTTCGAGGTCTGTTTTCCTCTGTCAAAATCACACCCCCTGCCCCTTGCTTCTGAACGTCGACATAAAGTGTGTGTAATTCCAGCCAACGTCTGCAGGTAGAGGAACGTGAGAATTCATCTCGATGAGCTGTAGGGTTTGATTTCAATTGCTTATTCAACCACAAACCTAGTGCTTCTTAGTTAGTAATCTCTTAATGGAGTTCTGTTCAAATGGAAACCCAGGGACTATCCCTGCTAGGTCCCCTTTAGACAACAGGGGTTTGTTTCATATTTCTTGCTCTGAATCGCGGAATGGCCCAGGTGCTTAAGCACGAACACCAGGCTCTGCTAGCACACTGTGTTAACAGTTCTCCTTTCTGAGTGCCATTTCACTCTCCCCATCAATCCGGTAGTTATCGCCCAGGGAGATTTGTCCCCTGAAAAACAAAATGGCTGGGCTTAAAAAAGTCTACTTCTTCCCCTGTCCCCATTTCGGTTTCACATAGCTTGTTAATATAAAAGCTTGACAATGGTCCAGGGTAATGCCATTGGCAGTGTTTCTGCTGGAGCCCCTCCTGTCCTTTGTAGCTCGGTGCCTCAACACTGGGAGAGCGGACAAGGACGACAGCAACAAAAGCTGGAAGGAAACAGAACCAGCTCTTGAACACATAATAAAGAAGGTGGATCCATAGCAAGAGATTTTGATTTCTACAGTCCTCAAGGTGTTATTACACCTTTCCTTATGCCCTAGATGCTTCAGACGTCTATAAAGAGCCATGTTTCTTGGGGGGGTGGGGTGGAGGGGAACTTCCCTGGGACCCAGCAAGCGTAGCAGGAGGACAGAGCTTGTGTCCTCTTCCCATACGGGGATTCCGAACCTGTCTGGACTCTTCCCACAGGCCCTGTTCCTCTGCAACCCCTTCCGGGGCATTGGACTCAAGGTCCTACCTCCTCTCCCCACCACCGTCCTTCTCCACTGAGCAAACAGAGGTATTGTTTCCCTTCCAGTCAAGATCACGTTTCAACCACTCTAAATGGTCACCATCCACCATTCTCTAAACCAGCAAGAGGATGAAGAATTAGCAGAAAAACACTTGGGGAAAGCTGGTTCCTTCAATTCCATAATATCCCTTCCCCACAATGTGTCACTGCCCAGAACCAGGTCTGCCAACAGCTTCCCCTCAGCGCCACCATGGTGGTGGTGACACGACTACGTCCATGTGCCTTGAAAGCGACCTCCTCTCTTCCCAGCTTCCTGCCCCACCTTTGCAGCCTAATTAATTCCAACCCATTTTTCTGATCTCTGCTCAAACACCATATCCGTTAGGAGGCCCGACCCGACTCCACCCTCTCCAGGTCCTCTCTCGGGACCCTTTGCAGGGTCCCACGGCACCCCGTGCCTCCCCATCCTGGGACGTATAACCCCTTAAATTGCTTTACGACACGACCTTAGGAAACAGGTGCTTTGGTGTTTCCCATCTATATAAGATAGAGAGAAAAATCTCTGTCAATTAAATTTGTACGGTATATAGGATTGAAGATAAAAGGCACACACAGTTCTCTGACAGCAAAGAGACATATGGATTCAAGATATTATAACTGTTTGCTCCTTGATCCTACTCTTGTATTCTGCAAAGAGCTTATTAAATAAGAGTGAAGCATAACTGAAAATAAGGTGTTTTTAAAGGGATTTTAGAGAGGGTTGGAGGGGAAGGAGTAGGAATGTATTTTGGGTAAAGGTTCATCTTAACTTTCTAAGAGGACTCAGGGAGCCTTAATAAGGAGACGAATAAGAATGCATTAGAAGACAACAGTGCCTTCGCTATTTAAGGGTCTACGTTGCTGATTTTCCACTAACAGAGATGTGTTTTTGCTTGAAATTCAAGCTGATCCCATTATCCCCAATTTTCAATTTACCAGTCTTTTCAAATAGCCACAGAACACCCAGAAAAGCAGCTCCTCCATGACTCAGGTTCCCAGAAGCTGGGTTAGGACCATTACTTGTATTTAATTTCAAGCTTGCCAACTCATAGCTTCAGAAGGAGGGAAGGAGAAAACAGGTTATTTAAAATTGATGTGTTTTATCATTACCCATCATTAAAAAATGAGGCTGTGGTACCATTTCAGAAGTAGCAGGCAGTGAATATTTAATGCTTATGCTAGTATTTATTAATTTCGCATTTCTACAGTTCTTTATAGAATGCCTATTTTAAATGACTGTGATTTGTATTTTTAACAGACTCTCTGGCATTTAATTTCTACTTGCAAAGCATTTGTATTTGTGCTTAAAAAACTACTCCGTAGCACCTATAAATCGAGGAACTGTTTAAAACAATAGGCACCATCAGAATTAGGAAAAAAATCACAAGTGTAGGCATTTGTTAGAGAGAGCATATGTGGGCATCTTCAGCTAAGGCGTGCCACTCACCTAGGTCTCTGTACAACACACTCAGACCAATAAAACAGAGTCGAGCCAACAAAGCTTGGTGGAAACAGACGGAGAAATATACACGAGGATATGCACGTACCTCCTCACGATGAAAAATAAAATATTATATATAATGTCACGCACATCCCCGGCGATTTGGAGGGCATCAACAGATACATGAGTTTTGTGTTCTCATTACACCGTAGACATCTGGAGGGCCAGAACTGTCTTTTACGTGTAAATTTCATTTTTCATGCATCTACCAACAGACTCCATTTTTACTGACAACTGTATTTCTTTCATAAGCAGTTGTTGATTGGAGTCCTGCGAAAAGCTCTGTGTGTGCAAACGAGCTCGTGCTGCCCCGTATGCTCGACTCATCCCTATACCAAGCCGGCATTCTGCTTCTCCCATTCTCCTGTCCCCACACTGTCATCCGTGCCCTGCTCCTTCCCTGCACGAAGCATCCTAGGAGCTCTGCGGAAGCGGACAAAGGAAAGTCGATCCGTGCCGAACACTAATAAAGACCACGTTTTCTCAACAAGATTGCATCCAGTAAATTGCGAGCCTGAGGGCAAAGTACAGAACGGGGGAGGCCCGTCAGCAAGGGAGCATCTCGCAGTGCTAGCCGGCAGCCGGCCTGAGCAGACGAGAAGGTATCGCCGACCCGCGACGCCATGCCCACCGCGAAGTCGGCTACGGAAATATCTTTGGCTGTGACCAGTTTTTGTTTTGCCTCTTAGTATTGTCATACAGCCCTGACTGGAAGCTCCCAATCAGCCGCCAGGCTCTAATGTTGTTCCAGAGACTCGATGATAGCGCGGCCTGCCAAAATCCGCGGGGCGCGCAGCTCCCTGAAATGCAGGCTAGCGACTAAGGTAGGCTTTCTTCTCTCATTTAGTAACACAGAACGTGCGGAGCCCCATCATCGGCAATGACGACAGCAACAGCGGTCCCATGGTCCTGCCGGGATCACGGCGACCATTCCTCAGAATGTCAAGATGGAAGCAGAACTTAACTAGTAGGGAGGCTACTTATAATCACCCCGTTGCATCCCTTCTGATGACAGACATTAATTAAGGCAATACGATTACATGGGGTCACGTTGGTGAGGAAGGGAGACTCGGAGGCCCTTGTACACTTCATAAAGTCCCTGCTCCGAATGGGTTTTATACCCTATCCCCATGCCTGGGTCACAGGGAGAAGGCTTCTAATGGCGTTTAACGTTTTGCTCCATAGTCAAATGAAAACAGACTGTACATTTCCTGCAGACAAAATGTTGAAACGACAAAAAAGAATGAACTACATTTCCCCTAAAGACCTTAGGGTTTAGCTGTAGAGACAGGATAGTCAAATAAAAGGGAGCAGAGAACAAAGCCACTGAGGGAGGGTGTGGGCACGAAGCTCCACGGAGCCCCCTTTTCCTCTTGCTGGCCAAACGCACTCTTCCCTCCCTCCGTTAGTTTCCTTCCTCTGACAACACGCTTACAGCACTTGTGTCTCTCTCTGCCTAGCCTGCGATTCTCAACCCTCCCCAGTCATGTGCTCGTCCCCCTGTTCCGGAGCCACTCGTCTGCACGATAAACCCCTCCCCGCCGGGCCCTGTGGATTGCCATGAAGCCTTGCCTGATTATGTTGTGCAGAAGTGATCTTTTCTGCCTCTTTGAGTTCCAGGTGCACAGTTATAAATGAAAATAATATCTGCTTCATGAGCTAAAATGCGGAAAAATATGTAAAGCACTTAGAACAGTAGCTAGCACATAGTAAATGCTCAGTAAGTGTTAGCTATGTGTATTATCAATCACAGTTTAATCTATGTGTGAGAGAGAAGCACGTTAAAGAAAAGAGTTTGCCTTTCAGCACCCAGGATTTAGTAGGATGGGGAGCACAGGTCTTCACATAATTAGGATAAAGGATGGGAGGTGATAAATATCATAAATGTTTCAGGAAGCATAGGGGATATGATGGGAGAAGGGAAGCCTTACTTTGAGATTACTACGGCGGGCTCTGAAAGTCAGGGAGAGAAATAGGGACTTTAGCCTAAGGACGCTGAAAAGATTGAAGGTGGCTAACCATCCGGAGTGTGGAGGGCATGGAGCAAAGAGGTATTATGGACTACACTATACTCCAGGAAGAAGAATTCTACACAGGGTTCGTAAGATACATTGAATGGGTGTGTGTGTGTGTGTGTGTGTGTGTGTGTGTGTGTGTGTGATGAAGGTGGGAGACAAGGGGACCCTGGGAGTGAAGGGACCAGCTGAGGGCTTCCTGGAGCATTGCCAAGCAAGCCATGTTGGCCTGAACCTGAACGGCACTCAGTACTAGGAAAGATCCGATCCAAGAATACAAAGGAGGAGGGGTTTGCACCCCCTGACCCATCTCTGGTGGTATGGAGGAAGGGTGGAAGGAATGAAGGCAAGGCCAAGAGTGAGCCTAGAGGACTTGGACTCCTCCACGAAGGGAAGGCTGGAGGATGCGGGCTGGGAAGAGCCGACGATGCACTCAAACAGTTGACTGATGGGGAGCTCTACATTTTCAGCGCGAGCTCGAGGGTAGAGAAAGAAGCAGAGGTGGAAGTATCTGAATCAAGACGGCAGGTGACACAGACCCCCGGAGATCACTGGCGAGGCGGCCAAGTCCCAGGATCAGGCAAGACAGTCTCTAAGAACGTCATTCCTTCCAAACCCACCTCCCGCTCGGTCCTTGTGGACAGACTCTTAACAACCCACAAATCAGAAAATTAGCACTTGTTTCGAATTACAGTCTCTTTAAACAGATGTTCTGAGGTCGCAAACAACGAAGTTTGAGTATAGTTGATGCCTACCAATGGGTTATCAAGGGAAATCAGACGAACACATGTTTTTAATCCCTCAAGTCAATATTTCACAAAGACCACCTAACTGAGAAGGGTCAGGTTCAAAAAGGAAAGAATCCCGTGTTTGGCCTCGATCTCCTCCTGAGTATCTGAGAATCTACTGTATGCTAAAACTGCCTTTCCTTTCTAAATGAAAACAGTTAGGAGCCCAGGGATTTATACCAGGGATTCTGTATTAAAGTATGCCGGAAGAATTTGGTTCTTTTTTTTTTTTTCCCAACTTCGAGGCAAAGACTGAACTCTTCCCTATTCTTTGAAAGAAGAGAAACATTTAAGGGCCTGCATAAATGTTACGACTCTCCAGATTGTATTGTTCTGTCCGGTAGTAGTAATGAAATCTTTCCTCTATGGTAAACATTATCCCAAACAAAAGCCCTTTGGCAAGAACGGGGAGGAAACCAATTTATGAAAATACATGTAATTTTTCACACATATCCCAATATATTAAGCACGTATCTTGCCATGGGCACCAAATTCAGTTTAATTAGGACAATATTCCTTCTCACTTCTGAAATATTTAAGCTCCTACCCAGCTCCTCGTACTGCAATGTTCCCCTGCCCCCGAATGAAATTATGGCAAGCCAGGAGCCTAGGACGAGTATGGGACTGGCATCACTGTGCAGTCACACAAAACTAAGCCCCCTTCTCCTAAAAGGACAACAGACTTGGCCGCACCGCATGCTGGCATCAAGCCACTGGACTTAATCCAGTTAAATACAAGCCTCGATTAGTACGCCCTTTGCTATACAGTTAAGGAAGTGAAACCTGAGTTCATAACCTCTACAGGCCATCTTATTTCTGTTTTTTAAAAGTTATCAAGTGAGAAGGAACACAGACAGGGTGGTGTATGCAGGGGGGTGGGGGGCACCGGTAGGGGGATTCTCTCAAACGAGTACACCACCTTCCTGGGGTGCTGTCGCAAGACCAGAGACTCCTCATTTGCAGTCGGCTGTTGTATTTTTCCAGCACTTGCTGTAGGTAGTAGATGTAAATGGAGCCACATAATAGAATGGCTTTTTTTTTTTTTTCCACTAAAATGGAATCGGTGCAGTTTTCTTTCTAGAGGGTTTATAAAAATAAGCTTTTTATTGCTTGCATCTCCAAATTGCTTTATTTGGCACAGTGCTGAAAAAATGCTGAAATTTATATATAACATGGCCACCAGATAAGAAAGCAGGGAAAGCAAAAGAACAGGGGATTAATTATCAGTCCTACAGAATGAACTTGACTCTGATAAGGTAATAGAGTCCCTGTAGGCAGAGCAGATGAAAAAATTATAGCATGCCTAATACACGGACAGTTGTTCATATTGTCTACAAATCGAAGCAGGCCTCGCACGGCAGCCACGGCTCAGATCCCCACGGATCCACAGTGTAGCAACATTGTCACAGTGAGCTAAGGCAGTCGGCTCAGGGTGGGCGGCAACACTGGTGACCGTGCCGGCAGACGAGAGGACGTCAAAAAGGTACATTTTCTATCAAGATGTGGCTTTATCAACAAGTGTGCTGATCTTCCTAGGAATGTGGTCCCTCGGTGATTAATGACGAGGAATTCTACCATGACAAGTAACTTATCCTTAATGCGTCCTGCTCAAAAACAGGCAGCAAAGAGCCGCGCATCTCCCTAGACAGTTTGTCAATTTCAGCTTCTCCACGGAATAGAAATAAGGGCTCACTAACGACAACTGTGAGGGCCACGGCCTCTCTGGCCTTGACCTAATGTTAGCTATAAATGGATTGGACTCCCAGTAGATTGGGAAAGCCACCCGAGTACAAAGCAGAATGTATTTCTCTCCATTAGGGAAGAGGGCTAGGAGGGAGCCAGGCTGGGTCTTTTTGCCTGAGCCTTCCTAAAAGCCGTGGGTCACGGAAGACGCTGGACTACAGCTGTGCCACGCCATTCCAAAGAGACCTACCAAATCTCTCCAGGGTACAGGGGCCAGGCTTTACTGAAGTACAGGGAGGGTCTAAAAACTCTCAATAAAAAATAAATAACAGGAATATTAATTTAGGTAACACCGAGAGTTTGGCTCCAGGGAATTATTCCCCTCAAGAAGTGAGCTTAAAGAGAATATCAAGATGAATGCTATTTTTACCTCTCAGAGGGAAATGGGTTTTTTTTGTTAAAGGGGGGCATAGATATTTTCAAACCAGTTCTCCATTTTTTCCCCAATTTTCTATTATAAATTATGCATAAACTTACTTCGAAGTTGTTGGAGCTCTCGAAAATCACTGTTATCCAGCTTAAGATACTGAATGGCCGCTGCCGGTTTCATCGGTCAAATAATGAAACTTGCTCTTCAAGGAAGTTATTTAGTTCTATGAGGGTTTAAAATGAGTCTGCTTAAAAAATAAATAAATAAATAAATAAAAAAAAAAAAAAAAGATGCATCTTCCGATCCAGGGCAAAGAGGCAGTACAAGGTACACCTCAAGTGGAAATACGCCAGCTGCCTAAAACTACAGCAGCTTTCGATGGAAAAAAAAGCTTACGTCCTAATATAAAAAAAGAATTTGCTTTTCAGCTAAACAAATGATGTGCAGAAGGCAAGTGAAAAGTCATAATGCCGTATTTAATAGCTAACTGAAGAGAGAAAAAACACTCACACCATGTCATGGACATTTAATCATGGAGATAAAGAAATGGTTCATTTTCCAGGGACACTTCCATTCCCCACACACTGTGAACGGGCTTTACGAAGTCCAAGGTGTAGCAAGCGCATACAGATGATCCGTCTGGGAGTTTTACTGAACCTGTGTAGTTTTATCTGGATTCGGGAAGTTCCTTCTAGTTCTTCTCCTAACTCTCGTGTTTCGGTAGGCTCTTAGTGAAAATAAGAACTGATACAGAAGTACTGCGGGTTATTATGCGCCAAGTACTACTGGGTATTTTATTCTCTCGAGCTACCCTCACGGTATTCCGATGGGAAGGCTCAGTGACTAACTTCATTTTACACAGGGGGACACTGAGAGCTTGGGTAACCTGTCGAAGGAGCGCAGCCTGACTGGTGCTTAAGCCAGCGTTCGAACCCAGTGTCATGTACTGGACGGCCGGAACCCTTACCTTCCAGCATCTTATTTCATATGTGCTTTCTCAAGTGTGATGGCCTAGACACATGACCATGAAGAAACCTCAGGACTTAACCTCAGTGTTCCAATACGAATCACAATGCAAGAGGCGTCTTAAGTTTTATTGAGGGTGCTATTGTTAGCAGTCTAGGTTAACAATCACCACCGGGCCCCTATGATAACACTAGGAAAAAGACAGTTGAGAATGCCCCTGGGCTTTGTTCTCTCATTCATTTCTAGGAAAATGTTGGTGATTTGCCCTCCTGGGAGTTGCGAGGGGAAGACCAAGGTGTTCTAGGGATTGTTACGGCCGACAAATGACCAAGGTACCTCTCCAAGGAGGCTGCCTTTTGGGTTTCCAGCCAACACATCTTCATATGCCAGTCTCCTCAACAGGTAAAGGTAGCAGAGACCAGAGGGCTATGGAGGAGGGGATGTTTTATAGGGGGAAAGAAGGGTCTATAGATGACGACATACTGCTATCAAAATGGCAAGTAAAACTAAGTGGGGGTGAGAAAGAATCCAGGGCTTAGAGTAAAATAAGGTCTTCCACAGAGCTCAGAAATTACTGGCCTTTAACGCACACTGAGGCAAATGGCCCCATGAATCCATCTTTTGCCGCTCTGTGGGCTGAATTATACCCCACACGATATACTAAAGACAGCCACGAACAGCTTTTATAGCTTTGATAAATGGCTTTTTAGTTTAGGTTGCATTATGAGAACAAAACAAGTGGTCGTGAATCATAACATTTTATGGGGCTGCTGCTTCATATAGTTTTCTAAAATTAAGCCTCTAAATTATACTCCGCCCTCATTAGGAAAAGCGTCCCAGAAAGAGGACGCCATCTCAGAGGCCATAGTAGACCTGAGCCGGGAGAGCCTGAATTAGGATTAAATGGACGGGCGCGGAGGCAGGGAGGTGGGTGGTGGAAAGAAGACGTGTTGATACCCAGGAACCGAGTGCCAGAAGACAGTGACTATGGTCGCTGCAGTTCTCTACCCATAAGCAAACAAAGGGTGGGGGGCCCATCATTTTCAAATTCCAGAGGGCGCGTGCGGGGATGCAGACACAGGAAACCATTCCTACGCAAAGCCAAAAGAGATGGGGGAAAGGAAGAGGTTCTGAGCAAATCAGTAAGTGTTTAGTGAGTCATTTGCCAGCAACCGAGGGTTGTGTGAGACCCTACAGAGTTTTAAAAGGCAACATAAAAAAGAAAATAAAGGCCATTTCCCTCAAGGTAGTTACCATCCAGCTAGGGAAATAAAAGACTAGAGAAGAATTCAAGGCAGCGTAAAATTAAACGCCAACTTCCCCGCAAGTGACTACAGTTACTATGGATATTCTAGGCAAGGCGAGATCTGTGAGGACAAGTGGGCAAGATCGGGGCCGGGCGCCCTGTTTGAGCTCCCAGGACACCGGGCACCCCCTGTCTTAACAACTACTAGGCTGCCGAAAGGATCCGACCTTGCCCGCATCCCCTACTGTGTAAGGTCTTGGAGAGCAGAGGCCATGCCCCCTTGGTCCGTGTGGGATCTTCCGTGCCACGCGTTCAATCCGTACCTCTGGAATTGGATCGGATGCAATCCAGGGAGAAAGAGTGAGGAAAAGCCATAAGGGGGCTTTGGTCTTGGACTAGCTCCTAAAGATGACACAATGATTGAGGTTGAAAGAGGCAGTTCAGGTGGGGAGCCCACAGGAACCTGAGCGGTGGCTTATGAGCCTCCTGCGGTGTGTGTGTAGCACGTACGAAGAGAAGGTAAAGCAGACCATGGCTGGACAGGTGAGCACTTCGGTCTGAAAACTTTCTGCTCCTAGAAATGGGTCCATTATGTCACGGCCCAGAGAGGATTTCTTAATTTCTTATGATATTGTTACTAACAGAAATAGATGTGAAATATTTAAAAACTGTAAATTGATTTTTGAGCGAGCGAGAGAGAGAGAGAGAGAGAAAGAGAGAGAGAGAGAGAAAACGCGTGCATGCGTGGGGGGGAGGGGCAGCGAAAGGGGGGACAGAGAATCCGAAGCAGGCTCCACGCTGTCAGTGCCAAGCCCAATGTAGGGTTTGAACCCACGAACCGTGAGATTATGACCTGAGTCGAAGTCAGACGCTCAACCGACAGAGCCACCCAGGCGCCCCAAAAGTGTGGTATTTTAATGCCACTACTGCCAGTGTTGCCCATTGCCAGAAGAAATCAGTCCTGTCCCCAGCACAACAGAGGGGGGCAATAGCTGGCCAGTTCCTTACTAGAATCATTCTCCCTCCCTCCATTTCTCTTCATGAGATTTTAATGTCAGCTGCACAGCTCCAGCTTACCAATTATTTAAAGGTTATAGTCAGTCAGACAAGGTTTGTTTAAAAAAAAAGGGGGGGGAGATAGTATTCAAAAAGAATAAAGCACATGCATCCAAGTTTAGAATCTGCCACCAACCACAATTCCAAACAATTCCAAACAATTCCAAATGCCCACTTTTCCCCCGTCCTATCTTCTCACCATTACCACACCCGACATCCGAAACACATGGTCACTCTGATAAATTAAAAAAAAAAAAAAAAAGAAAGAAAGAAAGAAAAGAAAAGAAAAGAAAAATTTCCTAGTGTTAAAGGTAGGTTTAGGGGGCACCTGGGTGGCTCAGCTGGTTAAGCGTCCAACTTCAGCTCTGGTCATGGTCTCACGGTTCATGGGTTTGAGCCCCACATCAGGCTCTGTGCTGACAGTGTGAAGCCTGCTTGGGATTCTCTCTCTCTCCCCCCCTCTCTCTGCCTCTCCCCTACTCTCTCTTTCTCATTCTCGAAAATAAAAAAACAAACATTTAAAAAAAAATTTAAAGGTAGGTTTAGGTTGTATCTTGAAGTCAAGGTAATGTATTACTTCCTGCCTTCATGTTTTCCTGTTTCTTTTTAAAGGTATTTTGCTCAATAAGCACCACTCTCCTCCTTCCAATGTTTAAGTGGCTAACACAGGACTTTTTGAAGCTTGCTCCTATTAAATGAACTGACCAAAGTCTTTACTTCCTAGTTAAATGGCCTCTTTCCAAGAATGCCATGGAAGACCAAGAATCCGACTGGTTCAGTGGCTCAATCCAATGAAGCATTCACCCTCAGCCTCTGACAGCTCCATCTCACTCAATGCGTCCTGACAGCATGAAGGATGGCTAATTTCTTACGCTCTCACTGGTGGTTCTTAACTGCTCACCAATGAACCAAATGTTGATCAGTCAATGCCAAGGAATCAGAAACCAAACTGCCAACTCCCTGATTTAACACAGTCCGAAGACTCAGGTTTAAAATCAGATCAAACACCTGAGAACTTACTAAACTGTTTTAATAGATGCACTCGCCATGAAAACATTTGTGAATGTGATTTGTAACTTAAAGAAGAAAGGCTATCATAGCTCAGAATACCTAACATTTGTCGGGCACTGAACTCTGACAGGAAGGAACCAGGCAAAGTACTTCCGATGCATTACCTCATAAATCGTTGGCCAAAACCCAACAAAGTAGGATGCTTATTCCCATTTTACCAGTGAGGAAACTGAGGCGGAGAGTTTACTAATTTGTTCAAGGTCACCCAGCTAGTAAGTGTCAAAGGCTGGCACCTTTGACAGAGGTTTGCAGGTGTAGTGTCTGGGATGTAAGGCAGTGTAATAAAGGGAGTTGATAGAGTTGAACTGGAACTATGAAGAAAAATTAACATTCACTGAAGAACTGTTGTGTTTCTACATATTCCACTTAATCCTGAAAAAAATACCAAGTAGGTACTGGCAGCCTCACTTTGATAGATGAGGAAGCAGAGATACCAGGTAATTTGTCCAAGAGCCCGTGGGAGGCCGTGGCCGGCAGCCCTGAAGGAGCCTTCCTGTGGGGACCGCGAACCCCCGGGGGCCCAGCCTGGAGCCTGAAACCTGGACACTCATTATTTGCTTTTACTTAGTGCTTTCATCTATAAAATCACCAAACACACGGTTGTTGTCAGGAGAAAAAGAAATAATTTTTTTCCCCGCCCAGTTTAATGGAGGTGTGACTGCCGAGCACAGACTGTATGTATTTAGGTTGTACAATGCGATTTTGTAAAAAGGTGTATACCACGATGATCACAATCAAGTTAATTAACACCGCCATCACCTTCCATAGTTACTGAAATGATTCCGAAGAAAGCATCGCGAACGCTCTAAAGCCACAGACACGTGCGAATTGTACAAGCACGGACGGTCATGCGCACAGTCAGCTCTCGGTTCTTCCAAAGGCAGTGGGATTTGGGATGTGCAGAACCTGGGTTTTGTGTTTAAACGAGCGACCTGAAAAGTGTCACTAGCCCTATGCCCACTGAAGTTTATTTGGCATGGAGGGCAAACACGTATCACCTGTTGGAATCAATATTCAACAAGGGGTAACATAATGCCACATGATAATCCTGCCTCTCTCTCTCTCTCTCTCTCTCTCTCACACACACACACACACACACACACACACACACACGGAAACAAAGGGAGTTTCATTGTCTTTAGGCCACTAAACACCTATTAACCATTTTGTTAAAGCCCAGAACATTTGGCTTATATACAAAGCTCATTACTGTATGCATTTTAAAAGGAACTTAAATGCCCTGACCTGACAATGGACACAATAATGAAACAAACCTCTCATTAACATGCTCTAAAAAATAATACAAAACAAAACAAAAACAAAAACAAAAACAAATTAAACCTTAGGAATATTTTAATGTTAAGACAAATGTTGCTTCAAGCCCAATCCGTGGCTGCTGAGGACGTCTGGTTTGAAACAAAACCAAACCGGGCTAAAACATACATTCTGCTAGTTCAATTTGTTAGACGTTCTGGATAGTGCCGGTCTTTACAGGACTACCTTTCTCGCCAATTAAGGAACAATTTTGCCAATCAGTTTTCCTGGCGACTGAGCCTCACAAAAGAGAGAGGAAGGGGACGAAGCAGGGGGGTCGGGAAGGTCGCCGTACCTCCTGTCACACTGTCACTGATTAAAGAGGCTCTGAAAGAAGAGAAGGAAAGTGCATTTCAAGAACAACAGAACCTTTCAGCGAAAGTACACTCGCCTAATTGAAAAGCAACTCGAAGCTGTTATTTTTATGCCCCAAAATGCTGAATCATTCTCCAAACAATTTCGCAAAATCAATAAAAGAGAAGTAGTTCTCTGCCGACCCCTTATCCTAACCGTCGCCCGTTTGACATAATGCCTTTCCTTTCCCCTCCTGTTTAGATTTAGGGCCAAGCATCCGAAAAGAAGCAAGAACGCGTTGCGTTCTCTCAATTAAGAACGGCATGCTATCCAAGGAAAGGGCCTCGCGTATATAGCTGCCAAGTTTTTCTCCTGAAGTTTCTACAGTGATAACCTCCAGTACTGATAACAAGGTTCTTGGAGATGGGACTAACACCTGCCTCCGCAGGGTTCGTTAGATTATTAGCCGCTGTTATTCCACCGAAAGGCAGGATGGAAGGAAGGAAGGGAGAAGGAAAAACGCAAGCCCAGGTGCCGGGTTTAAAATCAGAACAACAGGGCGGTCCTTTGAGATTCCAGGATCTCACCTCCCAGATACACCATGCGGGGGCTGGAGGTCTCTGGTCACACGCCGGGGAGAAGTGTCGAAACATAGAGAATGGCAGTGGAACCGTGCCACGCTAGAGCCGGCCTGGGCGCGTGCGGGACAGCGAAGATGCTTATGTGGTGTGGGGCCAGTGGGGGCCGCCTCTCGGATTTGGCTACGGAGAAATGGGCAAACTGCTACCAAACACAAATCTCAGTGACCTTCGTAGGATGGATAAAAAAACGATCAGGAAACCGGCTGACCTAACCATTCCTCCTGGGGCCTATGCCGTATATCGAGGCGGAATTTAGTCACTCGGTATGCATTTATTGAGACCTACTGTGTGCCGTCCCTTGCTCGGGAGGCCAGTGAACACATCCGGTTCCCTGTCTTCATGGAGCCTACGTTCTAAAGAGGGGAGTCAGACATAAAGGCACAGTAACGCATGTCAGGTGACGATCGGGGCTTTGGAAAGCACCAGCAGGGGTTGAGGGGAGGTGGAAAGTACCATGGGTGGGGGAGGGCAGTGTTTTGTACAGGGCGGCCCACAAAGCCCGTGTGATGACGGGACACATCGGCGGAGGGTGGAGCACACGGCGGAGAGCACGGACGGCGATCTGGGAGGATGCTCCTAGCAAACGGAGCACTACCACAGGGGCTCTCCGGGGAGAACGGGCCTGGGGCGGCCCGGAAACAGCGAGGGAGGTCAGTGTGGTCAGGGGGTAGGAGACGACCACAGACAGGGCACGGCTCGGCTTCCAGGACCTCCCGCTTAGAACCGAATCCAACAGTACTTCCCCCTTCCAGAACACCGGGAGAAAACCGATCTTTTACAGCAAATATTTCAGGTGAACTACTTACCGGTTTTGCTACGTGAAGAATCTGATGATGGTTTATTTCATATAGTCACAGACAGAAACCCGTTTCTATACAACCTAGAGTTTTAAGCTAATTCAGGCTAAAAGAGGACACGAAGGGCCAAATAAGAACGACGCAGCGGTGTGCCTTGTGGCCCCTGCCTGAAGCGCCTTCCCCCATTTCCCTCCCACCCCCCCTCAGGAAGTCGGGTGTGATGCCGCAGACTCTCCTGCGTGCCTGGATCACGGCGCTCGTCGCACTGCCCTGTCACTGTCTGACACTTGTCTCCTTCCTCTCGAGATAAAGAGAGCTTTATTTACTTCACTACAATGGCCTCTCACTGCCCGAGAAGTTTGTGGAATGGAGGAATGAAAAGTCGGAGAGGCACTCGCTTCCCCATCCCGGCCTTACTCGGGGACTGCGCTCTGGAGGCCGGTCGCTCACACAGCCCCCACCCCCCCCCCGCCCCCGGCCTCCCTCCCTCCTAGGCCTGGGCCTGTTTATCTCACACCACCCCCAGCTCGGGATGAACAGTCTGCCCCCTGCACTTAAAAATGGCTTTTCGGGCTGGCCGTTCTCAGGAAGAACGGAGAAACCCGAAGAAGGGGAGATAGTTCTGGAAACGAAAGATAAGAGTGTTCCTTATTTACATATTTGCCTCCTCGGTAACTGTTTACCTGAGAAGCACTGTGTGCTAGAACCCTCTCTGTATGCTAGAACCCTCTGGGAGCAGCACCGTGTACTGGAACCTTCTCAGAGCAACACTGTGTACTAGAATCCTGTGTGCTAGAACCCTCCAAGCACAGTACTGTGTGCTAGAACCCTCCGGGAGCAGCCCTGTGTACTAGAACCCTCTGGGAGCAGCCCCGTGTGCTAGAACCCTCCAGGACAATGGGAATGTCTTGCACCTGCTCTGACAGGGTACACATGGGGCAGGTGACACAACAGAGCACTAGAAGTGTGGCTAGAAGGACCAAGGCTCTGAATTTTTAGTCATATTTCCTTTCGCTTGGCTTACGTTCAAAGAGCCGTCTGGGGATAAGAAGTTTCTGTGAGGCGCAGTGCAGCCCAGGAGCCCTCTATCACGGGGCCCTCTACAGATGGGTCCAAAGTGATTCGAACAGAAGTTCCCTGAGGGCCAGAGCCTTGGTGGTCGTGCTCGGAGCCTCGAGGAGGGACTGTGAGGTCCTCAAAGGTCTGGGTCATAACACAAGTGCACGCCAACGGACGGAGGCAGGCTTGGAAGGGGAGGTGAGAGTTTGTGGAGGCCCGGATGGCCTCGCTATGGACGTGCTGGCCTCGTCTGTACCTGGCAGCTCTGAAGCTCGGAGACGCTTCCGACGGACATGTCCTTCTATGTGGACGCTACGACACATGACTGGGCTTGTTTTTTTTTTTTTTTGTTTTCTGTTTTGTTTGTTTTTTTTAAACAGGGTATTTTTAAACCAGAGAAGACTTTGTTACGTGGACGCTGCCTCCAGAGCACTGTTCCTACTACAGACTACTGCAGGACATCTGACGGGCTAAGAAGTCACTCGGCTGCTTCCTCCGCTGTCCCTCAAACATTTCAGAAGTCGGGCGTGTTGTGCAGGAGGCATGAATTTTTTCCACCTCATTTGTGATTTTTGAGTAGGAAATTAAAACCTGTACACAGGAAAAGAGAGAAGGCCTGATGTATTTGATCAGGGTGCTTTATGAGGCACGTATTATCAGGTAGGAATATCAAATGAGAAACAGAAACAGCACCGAAGCCCAATACAACACCAGCGTTTGACAAAATAAAGCAGACGCTGATGGGCTGGCGCTACCGATGGCAGAGGGGATAAGGAAAATAAAAAGAGGAAATTAGAACAAATAAGATGGATGATGTAATTAAGTGCTGAAAACAAGCACAGAGGACGAGAAATTGGAGCTTGCGGGCTCTGGAGAGTGAGCCATTTCAACCTTTTTTTTAAAGTACAAAGTGAGGTCTGTTTAGAGTCCACGCAGATCAGAAACACAATTCTCTATTTAAATGTCCCAACCTCAAGTTGGGTCCACGGTAGGTTTGCCCTGACTGGCGTCCTGTCTTCGGCAAACCAAACCAGCTCCGCACCAGCTCGAGCGCCTTCGGTGGCCTAATGTTCACTCTCCGTTGCATGCACTCCTTGTTCTCCAACTGTCTTCAAGAGCGCGCGCGCGGGGCCCAACAGGAAAGGATCGCTATGGCAACCTGGGAAGCGCTTTTTATCCGAATGGAAGAGGTTCTGCAGAGCCCGGGCGGGAAAATCCAGAGGGGAGAGTCCTGAGGAGTGCCCGCTCTCAAACCTTCCTAGAGATTCTTAACTGAAGGATGTGTGTTCCAGAAAATGATTAATGCTTCGAGAGAAAAAAAAAAATGTTCTAATTGGACGTACAGTAATTCTGAATTTTCTTTTTGTGTGACAGATAAGATACAATCACTGAATTTCTTTCTCCAGAGGCTTTGTAGGAAAAAACCCTTTGTGGAAGCAATATCTTTGGTGTCTGAAAGATAGTCTTTTTATATGAAACAAATTCTGCATTGGGTTACTAAAAGCATCCACCTGCTTATCAATCTAAAAGCTGCATCTTTAAAGGTCACAAGTGAAGGAAAATCAGATAGGCTCATTCTAATTCCTAGCAAACGGGAGCTCATTTCTCCCCAATCCACCCTGCAGCGCTCAGTAGCGTGACCTTTTGCTTACAAAGAGAACAGCAGATTTCTGTCTCTCATGTGCTATCCTTCCTTCCTCTTCAGGAATTAAATGCAGTTTTGATATTATCGTTCCACACTTCCATAAGATTCCACTGAAAGGACCTCTAAATGAGCAGCACTGAGCCAAAAATGTCCGGCCAAATCTCTCCCACAATCGCTCGGGCCTGAAAGGCAATATTAATTAATAATAAAAAACAGTTGGGTAAGGAAACAGCAGCAACAACAGTTGAGTAGACAGCACTACGGAGTCCGAGAAGTCTTATAAAACCTGTGATCTGCAGCAGTGAGGGAATAAAACAAATTAAAAATGAATATTTAATTGCATGTTCCTCTTTAAAGTTGGCCTGGCAAATCTGGCCGGGAAAATAACTCAAAAGAGTCTTTCGCTGGCCTCTGCGAGAATACAGGCATCTGAGGGACACGGCAAAGCAATCGGTAGACCGGGAACCGACGGAAAACACCCTGGGTGAAGAATTTCACGTCTGAGGGCCATCGGGACCAGGGGGCTTGTCTTCGTTCCTCACCACCCACTGAAACAACAGCCGGCGGGGTCGGTGACCCGGCGTGACGGTGAACACGCTTACTTCCCAACAGTCCCTGACAGCCTTGTTCCAGTCTGAAGTCCAAAGATTCCAGATACCCGCGTGCACACCCAAGCAAGAGTCCCCAGACGGAAGGCAGGCTGTCCTGTTTACGAAAAATGGCAGGCAATCGTGGGGCTGTGTAATTTTCAGAAGAAACCCCTTTTGCCACTTCATGCAGTAATTTCAAGCAATCTAAATTTAATTACAATTAAGCGTATGAAGTTCCTTAATAACATGCAAGGGACGAAGGACTCCGATGGAAACTAAAAAAGCAGTCCATTTCGTTTCTGCATGCCTCCATTTCCCTAACATGAAAGATCAGAATGACATCGCGGCCCCGTCCAGGGCCAATTTAAATTCTGTGTGGAAGCCAGAACAAATCAGACGCTTAATACATTTTATATTAGTAATAATTAATAATTCAGAGGCGACAAAGTTTCTTCTGAAATAATAATAATCTACACTTGTATAGCGCATTATGGCGTCCTGAACACATGAGCACATCTAACCCTCCCAGGACCTCTCTGTTAGGTAGGACAGACGTTACAACATCCATTTCGTAGCTGATGAAAAGCAAACCGGGCCAGAGGCTCAGCAAACGTCACACGTAAGAGCGCTCAGCGGGGCAGCTAGGACTCAAACCCTGGTCTGAGCTCGACATCCGGTGTCGCTTCCAACTATCCTGAAATGGGAGTAACACTTGGTCAGAAATATTGTTTTCTTTTTGTACGTGTTGAATCAATATTGATATTCCAATTGAGGAGCCGAAAGGACACCCCGTGCTATTTGCATATTGTAATAGCCTTCAGGATAATTACTGGATGGATCTTTTGAAAAAAGCGGCCACATGTTTACCCTACTTCACAGCTTTTAGAAGAGCAGGATACATGACATTTACCAAATGCTGCAGAACAATTAGCTGTCATTTAAACTACAGTGCAGAAATAACATTTAAAAAGAAAAATAAGCAGAAAACCAAAATTTTCAGGGACGTCTTAAGAGCTCAAGGAGGAATGACAACGGTGCCGTCCTACGGAGACCGGACACGATCCTTTAGAGATCTCAGGGTTTCTTACTCCACAGCAACAAAAACTAACTTGCGCCTCAAGTTTCCACTCGACAGCCTCATCTACTCCAGACCCGTTCACTCGTAGCCAACAAACAAACAAACGTCACAGTGTCCTGTTCTGGAGGCGGTGTGGCTGAATGAGGCAACCATCCCAGTTTCGTCTCATTGTTGCTTAATAGTCTCACTACTGGCTCTGGTTAGTTCTGTTGTCACGCTGCTTCAGCTAAGAAACAGCCCAGGAGTTTGCCGAGTTTGATTACTAATCAACGTATGGGAATTGAAGACCTAACTTCAGGCAGAGGAACGGAACGAAGAGCAGACCTCCTTTCCTCTAAACCATTAGGTCACTCGTTCTTCAGAAAAAATCTTTCAGATGAGACTCCAGGATTAAGAGAAGGAAGTATGAAAACCAAGGTGGCACATCTTAAGTTACTTCTCAAGCGCAAACAGGAGGTCCAAGTATTGAGAAGTGACCGTGGCTTCCCATGTCCGCCATGGTTTAGAGGAACAGATGGAGGGAAGGGTCCTGGGGGAACAGGTCATAACCAGCACAGCGCTCATACGGCCCACGGCAAGGGCCGTGATCAGAGCGAGTCTCCTTTTCTGATGAAACATCTAGGCAGCCCCTATCTCCCCCACGGAGGGCTACATACAGTCATTCATCTGCAAGAAGAGGGGGCCTCGGCTGTACCCCCGGGGAAATCCAGCCATCTCTCCATTAGGGTGGGCAGTCCTCACTGCTTCCACCACCTCCCCAAATGCTCCTTCCTCCAGCTCTTCTGGTTTTCCCGCCACCAAACTACAGAAGCTACTCTCTTGAAACAACTTCTAAGACACTCCGTCCAATGGCCCGCTCTCATGTATCTCCATCTCCTCTGGTATTTGACAATGTGCTGACCTCATTGTTGCCCCCAAACCTACCCCTTCAACTTGGGAAGCCCCCATCATCCTGGCCAAGGTTTCTGGCTTTTGCACCCTGCCCCCAATTCCTCTTCCTGCCCGCTAAAATGTGGTTACTCCTCTGACAGTCATTATAAGCAGTAAAGTGGAAAGCAGGGTCTCAGGTGGTTGTAGAACTTTTGATAAGAACTGGTGACAAAGCTCCCAACTCTTGCATAAGATTTTACCACCTTAACGAGACATCATGCTTGTTACCTCATAATTTGCTTAGATGCATTTTATTGCAAATTTGCTATCAGTTCAACTGTTAATTGTACACAGAGAAACTCCCGAATCGCTCTCCGACATTCAAACACACTTCTACTTGAAGTCCATACTGACAACAGAGTCCTGGACATTTCCACCTGGATCAATGAGCATTCGATGAGTCCACAACGAAATAGATCACACCGATCCAGCAGCTGCCCCTCCTCCTGGCCCTCCATCACCGTTAAGGGCATCTTCTGTAGTCATTTTGACTCTCTCGTTTGCCATCAATCGCCCTGACTTGGCACATTCTACATCCCGGTGGTCTTCCTGTCTATTCCCCACTGTGCCTGCCCTGGTTAAAGTTCTCAGTGCCCCTTGTACCTTGTCTCTGCACTGTGATCTCCCGTCTTCAGTCTCTCCTTCCTGCAATCCATTCCTACTTCCGCTCTTTCCCCTGCTGAAACATCTTCAACGACTTGGTCGCTCTCTACTGGAGACAATGCAAAGTCCCTAACAGGATACTGAAATCTCCGAAGGACAGACTACAATCCATTCTTCCCTGTCATGATTACTCTCCCAGGTTTCAAACTAGCTTGCAACACACCGTTCTCCTAACACGTCTTGGCGTTTCCTGCCTCCACGCCAGTGTCTCATGCCGGTCCCTCTATTGAGAACACCTTCAACTATTATATTCTTACCGATCACAAATCTTTTCCGTTTGCCGATGCCCAATTTAAGGGCATCCTTCCATAAAGCCAGTTTTGATCAGCCCAACTAGAAGCAAGTTCTTCCTCTGCGGCATTAACGTACTACTTTCTGAGTGTTTTCTTATAGAGACCGGTATGTGTTTTTCTTATAATTAATCTATGCAGAGCTCATCTCTTTTTGGAGGAGGAACAGCAGCTCACTATTGAATCACACACCCAGTCCTACACATAATGGGTTCGTCTTAATAAGTATTTGACAGATGAATTAATGAATAAAGCAGTGAGTTAAATTCCTGACTTCCTACTGCCAATTTTTTTTTTAAAGCAAATCGGTGTTTAGCAGATTGCAGCATCTAGGTAGAACACGCTCCTTTTGTACCCAATGGATATAATGCTTCGAGTATTCCTAAAGCAGCCTCCCCTCCTCGCTCTGCAGTGTTTGGCTTTGAAGAATAAATCAGCACAAGGGCTTCACTGGCTATGCAAGAGAAAATTAACTCCTCATAAAATGGTTTAGTCCAAGTTTATTAGAAAGCTCTCAGGTTTTCCGGGTTTGCTTTGCAGAAAATTTTGTGTTAACTGTGATCAGAAGAGGGAGAAGGCAGAGCCGCTTTGACAGAACTGTCTGGGATCAGAGAAACCTGGATGATGCAATTAAAAGGTGGACAGACAGGTAGACAGATGTTCGGCTGCACGATCAGGAACAAGGTTGTATAAAAAGGCTTCTTTGATCATTAGAGATACTGCTCTAATGAAGCCCTGGATACCTACTCGGTGTTTCTGCCGGCTCTCATCTCCAGCAGGTGTCTTCTGGAAAAAATAAGGCAAACACAAACAGATCCACTGCCAGCTAGTCAGAGCGGCTTGGCATTTTTTTCCCCCTGTTGATTAAGCCACAAATAAAATCATACGTGTTGTGCTTCGAACACAGGCAGAGTGTGCAGTTCGCGAATCTTTATAGAACACATCTTTCTGAAATATCTCGGCATCCATTACTCTGCTGAGATCAAGAAACTAATATATATTCAATAGGGTATCCTACGTGACCCAAAACATCCCCCCAAGCGCCAGAACATGACACAAACGGTAAGCGCCGAAATGGATTTAAAAGTCAAACACGCTACAGGATGGTAAATTTGGAAAATGAAGGTAAATTGTGAACAAGCAGGCGGGACACCGGGCTTGCGAATAACCAAGAATGGAGTTTTAGAAGAATGGAGAGCCGCACTAATGTGGTTCGGCCAAAGGGGCACAGCTAAATGTCACTCATATTTGCCTCTGGAATGCACCGTGTGGTACCTTACAAGTAAGGCTGGCTTCTCATTTCATTTCTGCATAGTTTAAAACCAGAGTAGATTCCCTGATCACACACCAGCTGACAGGGATGTAGGTGGTAATTAGGGATTCTCTGGGGAGTAATAGTTGCCGTGAATAATCCGCATAGTAGAGACTTGAGCACAGATCTCAGCACTGCTACTGACACCCTTCTGCATGAGGCATACCAATTCATCCCCTTGTCTTGCCTGCCACCCGGAGACAACTGTGACTCTCGTGATTGGTGGGGGAGGGATTTTAGGAGAAGAAGATGCCAGGGTATTGCTTGCCTCTCTTTAGAAGGAACTATGTGGCTCGCAATAGCATCCTTTCTCGCAGAATCTGTGGACTGGGCTGATTCGGGCTCCCGGGTTGCGGAGGTGGGGGGGGGGAGAGAACAGAGCAGAGAGAGCACAGGCCAGGAAGAGAGCCAGTCACTAGACCTCCTTTTATGGCTCGGAGAGAAGGCGGATCCCCCAGTAAATCATACTTTTCAAAGACAGACGGTCCCCTGTGACCACACTCTCCCTTCCAGAACCATCACCCCATCCCTGAAACGACTGGAGCTCCAGGAACCCGCGGATCACCGCTGCTGGTAGAACTCCGGAAGACATGATGGCGTTCCACCAGCATGGTGGGGTCTTTGAGGACAGAACAGAAAGCCAGCGTTTTGAGTCACAGGTTGGAAAATCAGCTAACACACAGGTGTTTTCCCATTGCCTTCTCTTCATTTTACCGTTCCCGAGTCCATTCTCGACACACTTTGGCCCCTCGATGGCACGTGACGCTCCTGTCCCAGCGCACCAGCGAGGAGGCTCGGCTGCGCTCCTCGGTCGCAGACGCTCCCCCGGCACCAGCTGTCCCCCCGCAGCCCTTTGCACCGTCACTTGAAGGCTCAGCGTTAGAGCCCGATCTGTGACGTTCCCCGAGCACTGTCAGGTCACCCCCTCTCAGAATACTAATACTAAGAAGATCACCATGACATCTGCCCACCGTAGGTAACAATGATCAACCGTAAAGGTAATCTTAAATTGGGTTCTCTTTCAAGATATCACTAACTCAAATTGCTTTTGTCATAGTTCTTTTCAAAAAAATATTTTCAATTTAGAACTGGAAGGAAACATGAAAGAGTGGGCTTGACTGCCCGTGAAGTTCACTGCTATTGCAGTGCTAAACGGGTGCAGGCTGGGAAGACAAATGAAATAAGACAAATGCACTCTCCCTTATGCTCAAGTACGGTATTTAATACAGTTGAACACCGCATTTATTTTTATCTTTGACAGGTCCAGAAATGGCCACTTACTTTATCTGCAGATGGGATATTCTCAAAAAAATTTTCTTCCTACCCCTCAGGAGAACAATTTCCACCCCCTGCAGGTTTCATTAGCAGCAAAAATTGGTGACCACTGTGTGTACGTACTGTCCCCCACCCCGCCTTCGACATCGTGAAAAATTAAACCTCGGTAACTCTTAATAAATTCCAGAAACAATGGCTGAAAATGAGGGAGAATGGCAAGACTAGATACCAGTACGCATCATCATGGAAAAGTGTTTAAAAGGTATTTCCTCTAAGTTAGGAGATATTTATACAGTATATAGAATCTCAAAGTCGGACTGCTTTATTATTTTGAAATTCATTCTTCTATTCCTGCAGAGTTTTGCAGTTTGACCTATTTGTCTTAAGGTTGGGCTGCATTATACATTCTTAAGAAGCAGAAGCAAGACAGAGATGGCCTTGAAAATCACCATCAACATTGTAATCAGTCTCTTTGATAGAGGTGATACAGAGCAGTGACATTGTCGCCGCCATTTTCCCTTAAAATGGTATTCTCGTTCATTTGAAGACAGAAGCGGACGCCCCTGCCTTGAATTTGCAATGCTTAAAATTGGGAGAGATACACTGTTGGATTCAATGTTCAAACATTAACAAAGTACACTCAAGGAATCTAAATCAGCAAAAAGGAAAGAAAACTTAGTTTGTAGTAATCTTTCCATAAAGGCATCCAATATTCCTTTCTGATTGAAAAACGGTGATTTCAGATTAGCTACTCTAAATGCATTATAAAAGGCAAATGCAAGATATTTCCGTTGATCCAGCCTAAACAAGGCTACAAGTGTGGAAGAAAAATATTAATGTAATTTTAAGAGAACCTACCTAAATACATACAACTCATGGTACTATCAGCTGCCCAGTGACCGTCAGAGGTAACGTTCCTAGAGACAAGTTATTGCAACCTAAGAATTTTCAGGGGGTAGGGGCTCCCTTAGCTAAGCTGAATCATGGCAATAACTCCTACTTTCTTTATCAAGAATGGAGTTATTGGTAGAAGGAAATCTTTTTCTGGCTTTTAATGCTCACATCCTTACTTTGAAAACGGACCCGGGCATCTGCCCTCGGCCAGGAACGCCTTCCCCAACAGGGGGGAAGGTCTAAGATGCTGTTTTGAGAAGGATCAAATTAAGGGATCAAAGAATCCATGACAAGATTTCATGTTAATATCTGGCTTCCTTCCCTTTTTTTTTTTTTTTTTTTTTTTGGTACCAGTACAAGGTGGATTCTTAAGCACATGGAAGTCTCTAGCACACTGAGGAAGTGCTATCTAAATAGTGTCCTGAAAAAAAAAAAACTCTTGAAAGAGAATTTTCACGAGGCACATTCCTGAACGTGCATAAAAGGAACGCTCCTATCTTTTACGATTTATCTCCACAGCCTAGACCTATTAGGGTTACGCTGGAAACAAAACTATGCGAAGGGTAGGGAATAAGGATGGAGAGCACAGAGGGTGGCCGCCTCAGTTTCTCCACGATCCTCATCGATCACGGCCACCCTGAAGAGGTGACTACGTTATTTAAAACCGTGAAAGAGGCATGCAGGCTCTGGTCGCGAAACCACATTCATCCCCGCCGAGCTCAGCTGAAGGCGGCGTTCCCGGACGGCACAAGTTTTGGAAGGGGAGCCTCTCTAACCATCCCGGGAGCCCTAGCTTCCCTGAACAAAGCGTTTTGCCCTCCCCCTCCCCCACCTCCACACAGAACTTTTAGCCCTTGCTTTACTTCTCACGACTTCTTTTGTACTTCATGGGGTTTACACTGAGTGATGGCAACAGAATCCCCAGTCTAAAGCAAAATTCTGTACTGATATTTAGGATGATTTCCGCCTCAGCACATTAGAGCAAAAGCATGGATGAAAGATTCTGGTTATTATTCCCAAAGCTGACTCACCCTCACAGAAGAGCCCACAGCCACCGAAAAGGGTTTTAGTTTGGAAAAGAGAGAGAGGAGAGCGTGAGCTGACCGTGGTTAATGGAAAAGCCCAGCTGTGGTTTCTCCGTGGAGCTGGAGGACACAGCCTGGGGTGGGGGGAGGGACGGGGGGACAATCAGTCATGAAATGCGGGTGTTGGGAAGTTTATAGTCCAGAAACTATTAATGGTTTCTGGCTGAACCAAGATGTTCAACTCAAGTCGTCTTACAGGCTCAGTGAAGTCAAAACAAAGCGAAACAAATGAACGAAAACCCTCCTCCCCTGGGGTCTTTCGAGAGTGCGTCACATAAAAAGATCTGTGATGCTTTCCAAGACCCAACATCCCGTTATCATTTAAAAGTCACAGGTAGACCTTTGTGCTTACTGAGACTATAGCCGCGGGCCACTGCTTGTCAGTGGGAATATGGAATAGTGCATAAAACCTCAAGTTCTAGAACCAGTCCACCGCTAGCCTCACTGCTAATTAGGTGTATGACCTTGACCAAGTTACTTTTTTTTTTAATGTTTATTTTATTTTTGAGAGAGAGAGAGAGAGAGTGCGTGCGAGTGGGGGAGGGGCAGAGAGAGAAGGAGACACAGGATCCGAAGCAGGCTCCAGGCTCTGAGCTGTCCGCACAGAGCCCGACATGGGGCTCGAATCCTTGAACTGTGAGATCATGACCTGAGCTGAAGTCGGATGCTTAACCGACAGAGCGACCCCGGCGCTCCAAGTTACTTAATTTTTGAAAGTTACTCACTTTCGCCTAAAAAAAAAAAATAGTACATTTTCCATAACATTAATTAGGTCACAAATGCATTCAAAATGCTTATCACACATGAGGGGCTTTCGGGGGGGGAGGGGGTGGAAGGGAGTGATGAAACTCTTAGGTCTTGATTACATACACTCCTGTGTTAAAATTCACACAACTGTGGACAAAAAGAAAAAGGGCAATTTTCTTGTATGATAGTTTTTACACAAAATTAAAAACATACACGTATGTATGTGTTTCAGCTATACTGGGGAAAGGGTTCAGCAAACACAAAAGCACAAAAACAAACAAAAAAAAACCCCACAGTGCCTGGCACAGAATAAGCACGTTATAGTGCTCATTACCAAGGTGAATTTTGCAGCTGTAGTGATTAGCAAGTCGGGTGGAAGACACAACCAGGGTGGCAAGAAGAAGGGGACGACCGGGACACCCAGGTGGGGTTCTCCTGGGAAGGCAGACGGACGGACGGACGGACGGACGGATGGAAGGACTATCGGGGAGGAAAAGACACCCTGCCGATCCGTCACTGGGCTCCAGCGGGGAGCCTGGCTGGGTGAGTGGGGGGCGGGAGGCGGGGCCCGGTGCTCCCAGGCTAGCGAGAAGACGCATTACCAGTTGCAATTACAAGATGCCAGAAGAAAAAAGAAGAAAAAAAGAGGGGGGAAAAAAAAGAGCAGCTCTTTCTGCTGCTAGACATGAAAACAAACCAACTGAGAAAAGTGCTTTGATGAGTGGAATGTATCTGCTGGGTGTGTGGGCTGGCTTCTACCTCGTCCTCCAAAAGGGAGGGGACAACTAATCCTGCAGGTTCAGACGCAAACGGGCACAGTACGGAAAAGCCAGCCAGGTAGACATCCTATTCTTAATAATCTTAAATCCCGTTCTCCTTTTTAGTGTAAAGGCTCCGCATACAAAGTTGGAAAGAGAATTATTATTTTTTTTAAGAAGGCAAAGGATACGGGAAAAACTCAGTATCAGATACCAGTCTGCATGTCATCGCTGAGATTTTCTAGGCTTGCATTTTAAAAAATGATGTTTTTGCTCAAGAGCCAGTAAGCCCTTGGACGCCACCGACCATATAACGTGTCGACGCTCCCCAATGGGCAAGTGCAGGAAAGGAAAGCACTTATCTGGCTGTAAAAATATGTTTCCCTCTCAATATGCAAGTCTATTTTTCTTCCTGCAATAAACTACATTTGTCGGATGCGGTCTCTGATAGTTTTATAGTGTTTGCTCACATACTCACTAATTTGCAAGATTGGGTAATTTGCAATGGGTCTCATAGGTCATTAGTGCAAATGAACAGCGTTCTGTAGAAGATAAAGCAAGAAAAACCGATACTTTGTCATCCTGTACAGTTGAGCATCGTATTTCAATTTAGGAGTGAGACACTTTGTATGCATTCTTCCGCAGAAGAAAGACATGGATTTCTTCACCGCCACCCGTTGGCAGGGGAAGGGGAAGCATTCCTGGAAGAGATTTGACCCCACCTCTTTCATCTCCAGGTAGTAGTGTATTTTGAAAATATACAACCGTCTTAACATCCCTGCCTGGCACTCATCCACCGTCAACGGTTGACTCTATTTGAACCTGAGAAGAAGGCACAAAGGCCTCCTTCCTACACAATCCCCTAGGCCTTCTTTTTGGCATGGGAAGCACACACGTTTGCAAAATGACTCAACGTATACCGCCGAATTCTCCGGTTTTCATCAGGAATTCAAGAGACGAAGACTGCCGGCTTCCATAGGAAGGTGACCAAATCTACCGGGATACGATGTACAAATAGTCTGGTTCGAACAAGAGACGCGGCACGTGGCTTCTAACGTCAGGCGTGTGCAACACGGATCCGTTGGTGATCGGACTCTTGGATTTTTGAAAACGGAGCCTCGCTTGCCTTGAGATAAACTTAAGTAAATAATGTTTGCCATCAACTCTAAATGAAGAATGACAGTTAAATTTTATAATCGTCTTCGCGGCTTCAGGACTTACTTTATATTTTCTCAGGCTCCTGACCCACAGGTTGCCATAGCAACTAGGAAATCCTACCTTATCGAGCGCTTACATTTACATTCCTTGCGGCAGCCTCCCTTTATGAATTAAATCCATCATGGTTTTCTACTCTCAAAATAAAAAGTTCTTAGGATTATCTTGCAGAAACAAGGATCAAATGCTTTGATAGAAATACACTATGCAAAAGTTAATTCAACGGCGGTTTTTCTTCAGGAACAGGGAGAACTATGGCATAATAAACAGCTTATGTCCAAACTTCTAGGCTTCAAAGAGAACTTAAACAGAGACATCGTGCT
Source organism: Paguma larvata (assembly GCA_030068075.1). Classification (NCBI taxonomy): domain Eukaryota; kingdom Metazoa; phylum Chordata; class Mammalia; order Carnivora; family Viverridae; genus Paguma; species Paguma larvata. The sequence continues at coordinate 8,031,474 of CM057831.1, forward strand.
ACAGATGACACCTCCACGACCGAGGCATTTCATCTCTGAATTATCAAAGAAACAATCTGATTGGACATCATCCTTCAAACAGGGATTCAAACAGACCAAGAATTAAAACCGCCTAAGAGAAAACCTGGCTACACGCACCTATAAATATGAATAAAATGTATCACAAACAAATATATTTCAATTCGCAACTGGAATGAGGAAAGCGAAACAAGCGACAAGCTTCACCTTCCTGAGTCCCTCTCTTCCCAGTCCGCTTTCGTGCTCGTTTTTGGGGTAGTCCAGTTGCCTGGCGAGGGGAGATGCCTGCCTTTCTGTTTACGACTGTGCATGTTAATTACACACCCCCGTCGCTGCTCTGAGCCGGAGAGGAAAGGGATAGCCACGCCTGTGACTCCGCGCTACAATCCCAGGCTGCAGAGGCGGTCTCACCACGCTAGACACGGACGCTCAGAGAGAAGCCACCGAAGCGGAGATGGTGACATGAGCACTCATTCAACTAACTGAGAAGCCAACTTCTGAGGGACGCACTGGGATCCAAATCGCTCACAGCCCTCAAGCCACTGCGTGACAAACGCTTAATGGAGATGATGTCGAGAGAGAGACAAAGATGAGATCCTCGCCTCCCCTGCCATCCAACCCCCAGAAGGCCCAGAAGACTAGCTAGACTCCCCCTCACGGGCTCCTTCCAGCTCAGACGAGTCTCTGATTACGGATACAGACCTCAACCCAGTTTGCATGATCAGAACGGGCTTTTCCTCTCACCGGTTTCGACGGATGTCATTCCAATCCTGTCCCTGAAGTCCCGCTCATTCCAGGTTTGCAGCCCTCTGCTTCCTCCAGGCAGCTTTTGCTTTTTTGTCCTTTTGGTGTCTGCTTCTTAGCCACACTTTGAGTCTCCACCTTTTCTCTCCTCTCTAGCGTGGAGAGTCACGGCACAATGAAATAAAGGATAAATAGCGCCTTGGCCGGCCACAATGGGAGAGGGATTCTATCAAGTTTTAGTAAAACCTAAGTTTTACTTCTTTCCACCACCCCTCGCTCCCTCCCTTTTGTTGTATTTTCTGCAGCTAATAGGGACCCGGCATCTTGACTGCAGCTGTTTTTTTTTTTTTTTTTAGGATGGGCAACAGCCCAATTCTACAGCTTTCGAAGAGGTGAAGCATCGAGGGTGACCATAATAGTTTATTAGTGACTCATGGTAGAGCTGGAAACAGACTGGTCATTCATATCAGGATATTCGGTTCTGATCAAATTCTGTTACAAGTGAAATAAAAGTAGAGGCAATGGAAACTTTCAGGTGGTGTAACATCTGATTTCAATTCTATACAATTCTGAAGCATTCTTCTCGGTACCAAACCACTTTTGGCAATAAATATTTAACCTCACGACTTTAAGGTGTATTGCGGGGGGGAATACAGAGACACATACCTACACACACGCATCACCTCCTAAGATTAATAGTGACCCACTCACTTTAGCAGTACTCCATTTATTTATTTATTTATTTATTTATTTTTAACGTTTATTTATTTTTGAGACAGAGCGTGAGTGGGGGAGGGGCAGAGAGAGAGGGAGAAACAGAATCCAAAGCAGGCTCCAGGCTCTGAGCTGTCAGCACAGAGCCCGACGCAGGGCTCGAACTCACAGACTGCGAGATCGTGACCTGAGCCGAAGTCGGACGCTTAACTGACTGAGCCACCCAGGCGTCCCAGTACTCCATTTTAAAAGACTCCCATAGTCACTGAGATAGAAGAGAAATGGGGAAAACGTGTATACTGAACACACTTCGGAAGAACTGAATTGTCTTATGTTTTCTAGACTTCCAAGTCATCGAGAATTAAGATGATATTACACAAATAATTGAGCAAGACGAACCCTCACAGGATTATCTTCCCTAACCAACTGAGACGTAAACCAAAGCTTTCAAACAGGAGAAATTTCTGGGAAGCTCTTTGACGGGCACGGCTCCACCGTACTGTAATGAAATTCACAAAGATGGGTTAATAGCCAGTATGCAGACAAGCGAGAGTTTTAATTTGGGTAATGCACTTTTTATTCATTACTGGGCCTCGGTGAAACCTGCCATCCAACTTATGGATGCAGCCCTGAATTACTCACGCTTCACTCTTCAGAATGAGAAGTATTTAAGATGTCCATCAGTCCTTCGTGTAGAATAGCACCCAAGATGCCCTGAGCAAATGGCAGAGTCAGAACGGGAGAGCTGGCATCATGCTGCGGCATTCAAACAGTTAAAGGATGCGGGCCAAACACTTGTTACAAGATTATTTATAACATGTATCTTAAACACCCTAATTTCTGCTAATCTGGATTTTCGTACTTGAAGAGAAATTTAATTTCCCAGACTGCAGCCATATTCGTTATAGATACGCCTCCGACCCATGTCAAGTGTTTGCTGGTCATGCCTGCTTGGTCAAAACATCAAGCAGAAGTAAGCACGTATGGTAACTAGAGCCTAAATAATTTTTGGACAACGTAATTTTCTTTGCAAAAAGCAACTTGGAAAGGGAAAATGTCCCTGGTGGCCAGATTCTGCAAATCAGAAAGTAAGTTCCTCATATGGCCCCTACCTTCCACCAGTAGGGAGACCGAAAAAGCAGTTACTCTGTTTCCAATGACACAAGATGTCCAAAAAATACAAACAAAGAAGAAGGTCCGAAAAATATTTTTAAGTGGGTTTCCAACTATTCAATCCAAAAAAAAAAAAAAAAAAAAATGCCGAGACCCAATTACTAGCATGGCTTAATGCCAAGACTGACATTGACCTGTTGACCTTCACTGACCTACTGACCTTTGTACTCTTCAGCAACTTAAGATCCACGAGGTGGTAAGCACTCCAGTTCTTCCTGTTGTAAGCGTCGCACCCAAGTCTTTAAGTGTGTGTAAGGTGAGCCTTTCATCACGGAGGCAGGAACGTTCAAGCAAAATCAACTGGAATTTGTAGATTTTAAATTTTAAATGTACATTACCCTTCAAAATAGTTGTCTTGAAAGGCCGCATACTTCCTCCAACTGCTGAGAGTTGGAACCACTCCTTTGACTCTCCTTTTTCCGTGACGGCCGTTAGGCCACGCCGTCTAGGGATTTAAAGCTACACTGACGCTTTCTTTTTTTAAAAGCCGTAACTACAACGTCCACCTTAATAACATGACTCCAAATGACTTTGGGCTGGTTTCAAATAAATCATCCCAAAGGATAAAGATCTACTACCGCTGAGAAGATTCAAATAATCCAAATGAAATTCATACAGAGAAAGAGAAAAAAGGTTTTGTTCAATGGCAACCTCGACGAAAAGAAGTCTGCGTGGCCTTCTAAAGTGATTGCTGTAAAAAACGCAAAGTGTGTGTGTGTATTTAAACCTACAGGAAGGTTTTTATTCTTAACGGGTGAAAGCTTTAAATATCACAACACAAGGTTTCAATACTCTGGAGCCAAACATTGTATTATCAGCTGAAGAAATCCAACTCAGTTTTCTAGAAGTAACTTTTGGGAAACCTGGGGTTGAAATTCGGGTATAAGAAGGGTTAAAGTCATGGACAACAGTATATTCACTCTTTCTATACAGGAAGTGTAACCACTGTTCATTCTAAGTCTGTGTTTTCACTTACTAAATATATTACAAAGAAAAGACGACCATGAAAGGTAATTTGCATGCCATACAAAGCTGACCTTTGGGGCTCCTATGGAAAATATTCGATTCTTAGGGTGAATTCATTAACCTAACCTATTCTACTTTTCATGCTTGGATTTTCTCGTAGCAAGGTGCTGTCGTCCGCGGCCCCAAAAGCTTTTTCGTAGTTTGTGCTTTTTTTTTTTTCTCACTAACTTTCATAAAATAGAACTGCTACACAGAGCAGAAATGCTAATACATCAAAGTTTTCCTTTTTGAATGAATTTCATTCATTCATTCGTTCTACTTATTCCATCAATAGATACCGAGGCACGGTGCCAGATATAAATATGATGATGTGCCCTCTTCTCTTCACTTTATCTGCAGAGACAATGAGCATTCAATTAAGCTACATGTTATACAAAAGGTAGAGATTCGCTTCCACAACCTGGCAAGAAACATTTAAGCAAGGCGTAAACTGTATTCACAGCGCAGAATTAAATCAGAAATACGCCGCCGAAACCAATAATTTTGGGTTTCAATTTTCTTTTATCTTCTTTATTCTCACACCAGCTATAAATCATATCACTACCCATTCATTCTTCTAAGACATGAGAACGTTTAAGGGAACGTTCTGTTTATTCTTTCTCCAAACCGGTGACTCGATTTAAATAAAATGTTCTTGGGGGTTAAAGAAACACGCCGTTTCTTTTAAAACTGTCAACCCTCTAGAAAGTTAAAAAAAGGGAAACCGAAAGAAGGGCTGTCAATGCATCATTTTAAACACACGGATTAGCTTTAACCCATAGGCTTTTCAGTATGCACCCTAAGAATTCTGTCAAGCTAAAAAAAGAAAAGAAAAGAAAAGAGGAGGCGAATGGGAAGGCGCATCATGAAGTCGTGGCGCTTTTGAAACAGTTCACTTCCTTGGAGCGAGCCAGTCATGCCAACTCAACCGACCAGAGAAGTTTAATAAAGAACTTCAATCAGTTCTTTTTTTTTTTTTTTTTTTTTTACTTTTTGTCAATTAAGAAACAGGAATTCGGTGCTTATAAATTATGTAGAAGCAAAGTAGACGATCGGGAATACCTAACTCCTCTTCCAGCTCAGCAGCGAGCCTTGCGACTAACAGAGCAGGCACCCTGGACCAGGGGCTCTCCCGGCCGGCGGCGTGACGTGAGGCCGGCCCCTCGGTCTCTGCACTTCCATGTTCTCAACCCGTAAACGGGGATAAAAATAGGACCTACCTCCAGTTAGTGCTTTGAGGTTTACTGAGCACCTTCTCGGTCCAAGGTATGGCGCTCAATTCTAAGGACACTGTGGGGAATAATCCCTGGCCTTACATGTATACATACAGTTAAGGAAGGGAATTAGAGGTTGATACACTTGCTTTTTGCGGTGAGAGCGTTAATGGAGGGGGGGATGCTTTAGACAAAACAAAGAACCCCCAAACTGTGATAAATTCAATACTCGAGACATCTTAAGTTTCTTTACTATCTAAATGCTTATTTAAATTTTTTTTAAGTTTATTTGTTTTGAGAGAGAGAGAGGGTATGAGTGAGCGAGCACAAGTGGGGGGAGGAGCAGAGAGAGAGGGGGAGACGGTATCCCAAGCAGCACCCGAGATGCCAGCACGACCCCGACACAGGGCTCTATCTCGCACTGAGATCTCCCGTGAGATCATGACTGGAACTGAAATCAAGAGTCGGACTTCACCGACTGAGCCACCCAGGTGCCCCTAACTGTTTATTTTAAATTCCTCTAAGGAGAAAAATAAGAGAGGAGAATCATATAGGCACACTGGGGAAAGACTGAAGAGGAGACATTCGAAACGAAGAAGCCAAGGTTGCTGCGGCAGGAACTCCACGGCAAGCCGAAAATGCCAGAGGAAAGGGGGCATTTCCACGCAGCTGGACCCGGGATGGAGCTGGCCGGGTAAACACAGTGTCTTTTTTAAATCACACTGATGACGGTGTTCTAAAAGTCTTCCGGTGCCTTCCCTCTTAAACAGGGTAAAATAAAGAGAATTTCACCTTTAATGCGGATTCAAGGTCACCCTGGCGTCCTTCTCAATGTTACCAATGAACTACTTGATCAACGAGAAGCTACTCGAGGCGACTGGATTCCAGATCTCTGATCCGCCCTGCCCCACCACACCCCCACTCTGTACCTCTCAGACCTTAAGTTTTCTGTCTCCATTGTGTGTGTGTTGGCGGGGGGAGGGGGGGTTGGAGAACAAATAACTAAGAAAAAAATTTGTACAAGTTATACAGGATTATAAAATTAAGAAGTAATTTGGTTTTGGTAAAACCCTGGGGGCTTTGGAGCGCTCTGTCTAAATTGTAAAGCAAAGACTCTGACGTATTTTGTGGCAGCTCGAGAGGCCTTTCTCGCAGCCTTCAGGAAGGTTCTAGATAGCTGAGGTCATCTGCTACACGGTCCGCAGATAAGTGAGGCGGCCCTGCGGTGGCCACCTCCCCGGATCCTGGAGAAAAACAGAAAACGCTCCCTTCAGTGAGAAGGGGGAGGGGAGGTTCCTCGAGCACATTTCAGTTTCTGACCTAGAAATCCAGTCTTTAAAATGAAAGAAAAGGAATACCGCAGGTAACACAAAAGTCTGCGGCATCTTATCATTTCGCTGTGCTTTGAGGAAGCTTCCAGAACCATCTGATAGCAGGGGATTCTATTAGTTACAAGCATTATACGCTGGAAAAACAAACCAGTGCCACTTTACATAGCTGAAGCGATTCATGATCCGACACGTCTATAAAGCAGGGAGAAGGATGATCTTATTATACCCTGTGTTCCAGGGCTGTGAGGAGCTACACCGAACCTTCCCCAAGCCCTGTTCACGGGGATGGGGGGAGGCCGCCCCATGACTTCCGTGGAACTATGGGGTCAAACGACAACAGAGAAGTAATAGAAGTCTTAAATATTTAATCAAGGAAGACCTCTGAGGAAAAGAACAAACCATAATCATCACCATGACCCTCAAGGCTAACACTTGTGGGCTTACTGTACGTGAGCCGATGGGCTAACGCTTCTCGTTCCGCCCTCATGGTGGCGCTGGTGAGGACAGTCCCATTCCACTTGGGTTTCCCAGATGAGCAAGGAGGTGGCTGGCGAGGTCAGAACCGCTTCGTGGGAGAAAATCCCACCTCTCCTCAGGAAAAGCTTTTGTTTTTACAATGAGCTAAACAAAACAGTATCTTCATTTAAGACCCACATCCTTGGTAGGTATTTTCTCTGGCTTTTTAAAAATAAAGTTTATTTATTCATTTTTGAGAGAGAGAGAAAAAGAGAGCGAGCACAGGGGAGGGGCAGAGAGAGAGAGAGAGACAGAAAGACAGAGAGACAGAGAATCCCAAGCAGGTTCCTCGCTATCCGCATAGAGCCAGACTTGGGGCTCGAACTCAAGAACCGTGAGATCATGACCTGAGCCGAAATCAAGAGTCGGACACCAAACTGACAGAGCCACCTAGGCGTCCCTTCTCTTGCTTTTTAAGAAAAGATTAAGTAATCAGATGGGCAGAGAAAGGCCAAAGGAAAGAGGCCCTATGTCCAGAAAACGTAAATAACAGTTTCCCAACCTTTGAGGTTGTGTCTTCAGATTAGTTTCCACCTGCTGGTGCAGGGATAATATTTTAATAATTCATTAATAAAAATATTTCTGATTAATAAAATAGTAAAAATATTTTATTATCATAAAAATAATTAAAATATTTAATATTTTCCTACTTTAAGATATTTTTCCCTCCTTTACTTCATTCCTCAACCGTGTACGCAGACGTGCCATGCACACTTGAATAGAACACGTTCCCTACCTGCAAGAACCTCACAATCCAGAATGGAAGACAGAAATGTAAACACAGAATCATAGAATGAAGCCACAAAACAGTGACAGCCCCATGAGTTGCTGTAACAAGTGAGCAAGGCAAGGAGGCGATTGGTTAACTATCAGGAAAAATATATAAATGTATTTGTTTTTTGCTCCAACGCTGCTTCATTTAAATTTTAAGACTCTGGCTTTTGGCTAACTCCAATTTAAAATGCCCTAGACGTTAAGTGCATTCCCAAGACATTGACAACGGACTAACAGCACTACTAGGTACATGTGTTTTCTCCTCATTTGCAAGCAATTCTACACTCAAGGATCTCATGTTTTGACCACTGGAAATGTACTAATCCATTAGAGTAATCCATTAAGAGCAATCTATTTGATCTCTGAAATGTACTAATCCATTAAGAGTAGCCTCAGTATAGTTGAAATCGCAGGACTGCGAGATTATATAGTCAATCACATTCAGAAGACACTTCAAAAAGTACCTACTCCTCCTTTTTCCATACCAATACTAGAGTAACAAGATTTCTCAATGAACAGTGTATTTAAAATGAAACTGCCTTCTACATAAAATAAAGTGGACACATCGACCCTGGCTTAGACTACATCTAATTTATTTCTTGTCCCTCCCTCACCAAAAGTCAAACCAAAGGTAATGTGTGTGCATAAAACCAAAATCGCCTGGTTGTGCTAATACTCACAAAGTCAGATGACTGCCGCCTAAATCCTATCTTAACGATAGCACTAATTGTGCAATAAAAACTCTGACAACCTCTTGCTTGTGGTCAAGTGGCAAGGAGATAAACCCAACCTCGACACGGGTTCAGACGTCTCAGAGAGCTTGACATCGCTCATCCGAAAGCATCCGCAAACGTAGGGAGTATAATTTCTCTAAACAGTGTGAGCAGAAAATGAGACATCGCCTCTAAAATTGAATCGAGGTAGGGGAAAGTGCGCTGTAGGTCCTTGGAGGAAATAGACTAGAAAAGCCAAAAGAAATAATATTGGCCGCAATTTCTCATGTCACCGCGAGAACTGCCTCAGAACGAAGATCCTGAATGGAAACGCAATTTCACATTAAGCAGTGACCATGTGTACATACTATACAACCTCATTTGCAGACAATAGTGATTATGCTTTCTCGGTTTTCCTGAATAATGATTAGCATGTCAGCAGTACGGACAATAGCTTCCCGAACGAACGAAAAGGAATTACAAACCTGCCAAAATGTCCCTATGCTATCATGCTTCCTAGAGACAAAAAAAAAAAAAAAAAAAAAAGGAAATGAAGCCAGCATTTCCCAATGGTGGAAAACAGCAAGTATATGTCAGATTTACCTTGTGATTTCAAAGTGTAAAAACGTGTGTGCAAAGTCCTGTGCTCTTGCTATAACCATAACACGGTGAGCTAGAGGTTCTGCAGATGCTCTGCTCGTTGTTACAATCATCTTCAAAAATAGAAACTAAAGGGGGAAATAATCATTGTAAATAGTACTGGCTATCGTCTAAAGTCGAAGATTTAACTGAAGGACTTTGCGAAACAAAGCCGATAGGCAGCTGGGTGGTTAAAGAAAAGCCTAAGGTCCAAGGGACCTCGAACTTGAACTTCTTCATGCAGCCGGGCACCAGGCTGGCCTGCCACTCTGCATTCCCCAGCCTTTCCTACAGCTAGTTGACCAGATGACTCAGCTCTTTCCGGTGTGGGAGGTAACGTGCCGTTTCTAGCCTGGTGCCTGAAGGCCAGGCTGCTCCTCCTCCATGCTTTCTTTTTCCCCCTTCCGAGAGACTGAAATTGTAGGACCACCAGGACTCCAGAAGCTCCACGTGGAAAGTAGCAGAGCCACCATTAGCCCATGTCACCGGATGGCTGGATGGAGTCAGGCTGTCCACAGACCTGGAACATCCCCCCTGGACTATTAAGTAAAAGGAATTTCTCAATATTCAACTCACTGCGAATTTTCAAGCGTTCTATCCTCCCCTACACACTCTCAGAGAATTGCTAATAAAGACGCCAGAGTATCGATAACAATACTACGTTTAACATTCTCGACAGACTCATCATGGAGTGTCCAGTTCATCTAGAAGGTCACCCAGGTGAGCCCGCCAGACCCGCGACGCCCCTGCACGAATACCTCCACTACCTCAGTTGCACTTGTAAGCACAAGGAAGGGCAGGCGTAGAAGCCGTTCTCCTCAGGATTCCCTGATCAAAACTCGCGGCTAAATACCGTGTAAAGGTAAGTGGCTGAACAGTGGGGAGGGAAGAATGGTCAGGAACCACTAAGTAATTAAGTTAATGAGCCCAGGTCCCTATTATGCATCAACATAGTCACTTTTCCTTCTCATTCCCAGTAAATTATTTCTTCTACGAATGTAAAAAGTTCACACACACAAAATAATTGCCCCTGCCCTTCAACTTCAAAGGACGTGCCTCACTATGATTGATGTAAGCGGGCCTTACTAATCTCCAAGAAACACGAGCTGCGTAGACAAGCGAGTACTCAGAGTGAAGAGTCGGAGGCTATTTGGGGATCGTGTGGAAAGCGTTCGTTCCCCACTCATTTATGAAAGATTTCTCTCAAGCGCCTCCCAGCTACCCTGCTGGATGCCACGGACATGATAGGAAACTCAGGGCGCATAATTCCTGGCTCGGGAACTAGGGACAGAAATCCTGGAGCCGGCCCGTACGGCGGACGCGGGGCCAGGGGAAGAGGAACTCTCCTGCAAACGCCCACCAAGCAGTCACCCGCAGATCCTGCCAGAAGTGCCGAAACACAGATTGTAAAGAAGACCTCGTTTCATAGGCACAGTGACCAGACAGCCACAAATACCCCTCCTGCCACAGCAATTCTGACCATGACATACTGGCATCTAGAGCGAACGGTCGCTTTGAGAGAGAACTTGTTTTGGAAATTAGGGGAGGAAGTTCACGAAACGTTCAAAAATTCCTACCAAGCCACTGGGATGTAAATTGCGACCAGGTTCTGAGCCGACATGTTCAACGGTTTAATTTGGGTACAGCTCTCAGCAGCACTGGGCAGCTGCGAGAGCAACAGATGCCCTGAATCACTGCAGAGTACCTTCCTGTCAGAAATGTCCTTTGTGACACTAAAATCAATTTCTTCTGCCTTTACTAACCGTTCTACCCAAAGACAAAGGGGGCAGAGGGAGGAGGGGAAGAAAAGGATTCTTTTAATCGAATGCCTTCCCACTGAGGCAAAATTAAACCCAAATCTATTAAACAGTCCAAATTTATGTTCGATTTTTATAATTAGTGTTGCTTTGGTAGCAAGGCTGGTGCTAGGACGGGATGGGACACGATCCATCTTCACCGAGACCTCCCAAGTTCTTGACGTGTCCTGGGGAAAGGAGGGAAACTCGCACGAGTTGTTAGGTAAGAAAGTGAGACTCCATCTCGCGTTCAAACTCGCCCAGAAAGGTGCGTGAGAACGGATTCTCTTTTACTTGGGAATCTCACCCACTTACCCAAACTCAGAAACTGTCTTCGCACCCTCTCTCCTTGCAGATGGTGAAATTCACATGGCCACCTCTCCTTCGACTCTGTAGGACATCTCTGAATATACTTTATGACAAGGGCCTGGAGAGCTGGCTTGGAATTCAATGAAACTCAAGGCTCATAGTTAGCCAAAAAAAATAAATACTAAATCAAAATGCCACCAAACAAAAATGGAAACACACAGTGGGTGTCTAAACACTGCAGTGTGTCACCTCTCCCTCGAAGGAGGAAAAAGTTCCCCTACCTTGAGCCACTCTGATTAAAGACAATTGTTTTTTTTCTTTCGTATTTTAGTTATCTTGACCTATCATAAAACCCGCTAACACTCTAGCTAAAACCAGAATAATAATACAATGTCATGTGATTTTCACTAGGTTGGGAGGATGTTTTCTAGCACATGTCTCTTTACCTGCTTCCCAATATTGATTTAATGCAAAGCCATTACCAGGTCCTCCTGGGCTTAGGCATTCATGAAGAGAATGCCTGGAAAGTCACCTCCCCCCAGAACCCGAACAACTGTGCCAACTATGGCCATGCCTGAGAATAACCTTAACCTTCCAAAGGGAAGTCATCGTTTACTGGACGGAGATAGACGGACATAGAAATGTTCAACATGTGAGGTTTTTCAAATTATTTGGCCTTTAGCAACTCGCCTCCGCCGTTCGGGACCAGCAAGCTCAGCTGTATCCTAGAATGTCTGATCACAATAAAGTTAGCTAGAAAAACCTCCAGAGACTTATCTCTGGATAGTGAGAAAGGGAGTTCATCTTGGGAGAGTCACTAACTCTGTAGACAAGGGAGCACCTCCACATCAGAACAAGGCTCTTGCTCACACCTCAGCTTGTTGATGCTTTTCATTCTCTTTGATAGCCAAGGAAGGGAGAAGGAAGAAGCCGAGGTTTGGACCATGGTGTGTCCTCGTTCTGAGATAGAATGCCCATCCCTTCCGCCTGGCACCTTCTCTCGCTAAAGCCAAGAGGAGACATAGGCATCAAGGAGGGGCATTAAGCAAATGGGGAGGATCATACCCAGCCACAGGGAACAACAGACTCATCCTGAAAAGCACAACGTGCTGCCAAGGACGGCCATTTTGAGCTGACACCCAGAGAACTGCCATGTTCCTTTAGTGAGGACACCTGGTTGACCTTGACAAAACGACACAAACTCCAAAATCTATGTGAGGGCCCTGGAAGAGAAGATTCAGCACACCGGACCTGGAGGAAAGCCATGCTGAAGTTCGTTGGAAGTGCTGTACTAACGTCGTTTGCAAGAACAAAACGGACTGCATGGCAAGATAAAGGGCGAGGAGATGCCACGCGCTGTACTGACTTCCCAGGCAGCAAAGTTAATGAGTTGCAGATCACGAGTGCCTCGATGTAAAACCACAGTGTGTGCATGTTATGAAATTACTCTACAAAAGATTGCTTAAGCAAATTTACAATGAAAAACAACATCAAAACACCAAGGAGGTGGAATGAATATAAACATGAAACACACTTAAACACCTAGGGATGTCTTATTTTAAGGAGAAAAGAAAAAAAAAAAAAGATCCTCAACCTTCAACAATGACTTTTTCAAGCTACGAAGCAAGATCAAATAATCGTCCAGGTTGTCTTCATAACAATATATATTTTACACAGGCCAATAAGCCTGACCACAGAAAATTGATCTTCAGTTGCCCCTGTAGCCATGCAGACAGCATGCAGAAATCCATCCGCGGGCACTCTTCAAAGGGGACAAGTGAATACACAACACCTGGAGATGAACAAGAAAAATTTAAATGGGGCCCGCGGGTCTCTAAAGAGCAGTTTCTAACTGGCCCATAAGCTAATAAGAGTGGATATACACTGTGAACAACCAATGCCCTATCAGGAGGGACATTTGTCACACTAACACGCCTGTAAAGTGGAGAGGGCTCATCCGCACGCTCCCTGCCGTTTCCATTAGAAGGTTAATTGTTCAAACTGAAGAAAAGGAGACGTAAGGAATGGCTTTTACCATCATGTGTTAGGTTTATTTTTGTTCTTCTGACCAGTTCCCAAGGGGCAGGAGGCTAATGACTGTTCTTCATCATCCAACTGCAAAGGATATTTACATCCATCCCGTAACCATGACAGCTGTGTCACTAATTCCCTAACCGCCTCCACAACATGAACCAATCACCTGGCATGAAGCTGCAAGATGGAGTGCCCCGCGGTCATTATTCACCAAGCACTTTCATTAACAAACTGCCCTTAATTACAGTGGTAATTGCAAAATTATTTCATAGCAGCAATTATTTTTCTCAGCCAATCCAGGCTATTTAAGTAGGACACTGCCTATGAAGATGGCAAAAGGCCAAGTAATCTATGACCAAAGATATGTTTTAATTGTACTACAAACTTAGTTTCAAAATATTGCATCAGAGGGCTTTGAAATTATATTACACGTCCCATTATGCACTTCATATACACGCTCCCACAAATAAACCCAACCTTCTCTACTTCGTGGTTTGAAAATGCAAAATGCATTTACAACACTCACGTGAAGTACCTAAACTAAGGGTATTGTCTAGCAAAATAAAGATAATGACTTTGTAGATCTATACCTACACTTTTGTGAACCGCTGAACACACTCACCCGTCCATTAGGGACATCATCTCCAACCCCCCACCCAACCCCAACACCCATTCCTTTCACTTAACAGCCCTTTGTTCTTTCATATTTCTACACTTAGATGCCCAGCTATGAGAAGGAGTGCTGGTATACCTATCTGTCGGCTTCAGAAAACAAGGGACAGACAAGTTTCCAGAAATCGCGCCTTGATAATCAAGGTCACAGGCTGAAATAAATCTATGCTTGGCTTCCTTGTGTTTCGACTTGAGACTTCTCCAGCGTTTATCCTGAAGATGAAACTGAAGTCACAATGTCCCATTTGGAGTTTTCCATGAAGTCACTGAACACGGAATGCGGGATTTGGAGTGATGAGAGAGATGCGGTCGAGTCAAGATAAAACTGCTGATGCTGCAGTCGGCCTACATGAAAACTTGAATACTATTCTAAGGACTCTGAGTGTTATCTGGAAGATAGCAAAGACCTCTGGGAGGCAAGGGATGAAGGCAGACTGAATTCGAAGAGTGGCAATGGACATGGAGCAACAGCGTTGAGAAATCCACAGTTTTGCAAGGAGAATTATACTTGGTGACTGTTGGGTGCAGACAATAATAAAAGAGCTATCCAGAGATTACTCCGAGATTTCTAGCTTGGAAGGACAGGTAGACAGTGAGCTAGGGAATGCAATCAAGATCTGGAATCCATTTGAACATTTTAAGTGTCAAACGTCTACAAGATATTAACCTAGAGGTATTTAGGGAAGTAGCTAGAAAGAATAGTTCACATTTATTGCTTACTTATTCTAGGCTAGGCATGGGGCTAAAGGCATTCGATAAATAAGCTCGACTGATACTCAAAACACTAAGGTCTAAGGATTAGATCCTCTTTTGACAACCATTTTTAAAGACAAGGAAACTGAGGCGCAATGGTATGAAAAACTGCCCAAGGTCATTAGGGCAGAAAACGCTAGTTGCTTAGCAAATATTCACGCTTCCTTGTGCCCTTGGTAACAGAACACTTTTTTTTTTTTTCTTTCCAGCTGTCCATGGTAAAGATAACATTTCCTACCTCCTTCACATCTAGGTCATGCGCTGGAGCTGGAACTGTTGTGTGGGATGGAAAAGACAACGACGACAACAACAACAACTAGTGATTCTGCTGAGAGGATCCCCTGTCTTTCCTGGTGTCCCGAAGGCAGGAGCACCAGCTAAAGCTCGAGCAGTCATCTTGCACTATGACCTCCGGGGTGAAAGTCACCCTCCGGAGAGAGCGAAGCAGAGATGAAGATGGAGGACTGAGTTCCTGAAGATTTGGAAGGAGGCTCGGGAGGGTCTCCCCGTCTCTGGGACTTCTCAGAGGTGACAAAATAAACCAGTGTTTAAACCAGTATTTTCGGGGGGGTCTCTTTTAGAGTCAAATGGAATTCCTAAACAATACAGGCACACGGGTAACAAGGAGCGGTCAGGAGATGAAGGCCTGCATCCTGATTCCAATTCTTACGCTCCTAATAAAGGGCTAGACGGATGAGGAGAGGTTGAGGCTACAAGGACGGCTTGTCGATTATCAGCGCACGCACATCTTGACTGATTGTGTTACTTCTGCTCACACAAAAAAGGCAAAATTCTCAGCATCGTCGTAAAAGGAAAGTTTTATCGTTAGACAAATAATGTGATAGGGAATTAACACCTTACCAATGTCAGAGAATTAAAATAATTCTAACATCCCAGGTGCAATTTTATCCTTCTGCTGGGGTTGCATTTTGGGGTCCCGTGGAATAATTTTATTAGACAGAGCTACAAAACAATCGATGGGGCACCTGAGTGGCTCAATCGGTTGAGCCTCCAACTCTTGATTTCGGCTCAGATCACGATTCCAGGGTTGTGGGATCGAGCCCCACATTGGGCTCTGTGTCGAGCGTGACGCCTGCTCGAGATTCTCTTGATCTCTCCCTGTACCCCTCTACCCCACCGGCTCTCTTAAAATAAATAAATAAATAAATAAATAAATAAATAAATAAATAAATAAATAATAGAACTGGCAAGTTACCTATATACCGAGTAAATGACAAATAATGTAGTTGCTTATTTTCTAAATGTGAATTAGGAGGACATCAAGTTCTTAAAACAAAACAAAATACCAATGATTTTGCAATAAAGTTAGGTTTCCACCTAAAAACAATCCGCAGTTTCTCCTGTCAAAATCATTAATAATTTATAGGCTACGATCAGTTATTATGTTAGATTTCCTAGGCAGGCAGATGTTCATAGATATTTCCCTCTAATACACACTGGTGAATATTAAGAAGAATTACAAAATTAGCCTTTGTACCTTCCCCAACACAGGATCTGAAAAGCTGATGTAGTTACGGGTTCTGTGATGACAATACTCTTACAAGTCAAAGGAAATAGTTTCTTTACATAATTTAGAAAAAAATTCAACCTAAAATATGGGCCTTCCCAAAGAGAAATTATATTCTCTTGTTAAAATATTATTTTTAAGGTCCCTGATTTAACTACAATTCCAAATCTCGTCTTTGTAGCAAAGAGAAGAGACGAACGGATTATCCTATCTCGAGCCATATTTTAAAATATCCACAGAGTTCATACTTTTCACAACAGTACAGCCAGTAAGCGAATGGATTTCATTTTGATGATTTCGTATGTTGCGTTAATGAGAAAGATCGAGGCATATTATCTTAGGATCTAAAATATTGTGTAATTACAAGTTTTATGCCAGCTTTCAAGTAATTCAGTTTTTCAAAGACAGTAAAGGGAAAAGACCGTGAGCTAGACAGACAGCCTCTCCCTTAACAATGAGAGAAAGTAATTCAACTTCACAATTTTTGGTTTTCTCCCTGAAGAGCTGTGTGATCAGTGAGAAGCCCTGGATTAATTCCATATTCTCTCTGCTCATATATGTTTTTAACATCCTCTGGAGTAAACGTGCTAGCAGGAAGCACAGAGTACACGGGGGCGGGGGGGATGCATACTGTGTGGGACACTCTCTAGGCTCTCCGTAGTGACTAAAAGCAAACATAATAAAACAGTCTGCCATAAACCCTGAGCTTCTCCGTTTACCTATTCTTCTCGGAGCGCTTTAAAACATGCAAATCATATTCCAATGCATGCTTAATGTTTGACCCAGATTACACGAAAGAATACCAGGGCAATAAAAATCTTCATGCGTCCTAGTTGCAAATGTCTAAGAGTAAAGATAGGCAGTAAACTACGACCACCGTAATGTCACGGATTCCGCCTTCTAATACCCCAGTTCCAAGAGCTGCTGACGATTAGAACTTCCTGTGGTATCCAGGTCCTCTAGCAAACTGCCCTCCCAAGATTTCCTGACTCCACTAACACCACGTGTTTGTCTTCCTAGTAATTTCGCCACGGAGGTGTGGCACTCCCGGCAAAGCATTCCATAGGGTTAGAGGACTGCTTGAGGGAGCCAGAGGCATGTAATCATCACCCACAAACGCACCATCTGCTGTGGCTTACCGCTTAATTAAACTAAAACTGGTAGCTTCTTAATTCTCACAGCTCATAAAAATAAAGGTCACAACAGAGTATTAGCATCATGCATCATCCACATAACATACAGTTGCTAAAGTATATTTTGCCAACCTGTCACTCAAAAGAAAAAAGAACGACACCATCTAGCTGACGCCCAAGCATGGCAAGATTCTATCACTCTGATAGCAGATCAGGGACGGTACAGCTGAACTGTCAGCCTGAGGGGACAGAAGGTTCGGTTTCGGGTCTTTGTTCTTTAGCTCCCTCCTCGAGCGCTTGCCAAAACAAAAAAAAAAAAAAAAAAAATTCTTCCATACGCTATAATAAGACCGCTCATGAGTCTGTTTGATCACTCACTCACTTGCGTCTTCAACAGTTTCTCCAGCGCTTCCATATGCAAGGCACTGTGCTTAGTATTCTGGAAGATGCGAAGATGGATCGGACACAAATTTTAAGGATGTAGAGTTCCTGATGATCCACGCGCGCGCGCGCGTGTGTGTGTGTGTGTAGTGCGTATATATGTTTTATTGAGATAGAACTCATAAATCATGCAATTCGCCCACTTTAAAGTATGCAATTCAATGGTTTTTTAGCACATTCACAGAGTTGTACAAATATCACTATCTAATTTCAGAGCATTGTCTTCATTCCACAAGTAATTTCATACCCATCAGTAGCCACTCCTGTTCTCTTCCCCCAAGCCACGAGCAGACCACTGATCCACTTTCTGTCTCTCTAGCTCTGCCTGTACCAAACATTTCATATAAATGGAATCAGCTGACGTGTGGCCTTTGGGCTGCTTCTACGTAGCATGGTTTCCATGTTTATCTAAGTCACGGCATGTATCGGTGCCTCGCTCTTTTTTGCTAACTAAAGAATTCTAGAGTGTGGCTGTACTACCTGATCTTTCAGCTAGGGGAGATTTGAGTCGTTTCCATTTTCTGGTTATTATGAACAATGCTGTTATAAACATTCACGTACATGTCTCTATGTGGATTTAATTCTCTTGGGTATATAGCCGGGGTGGGGGTGGGGGTGCCTGCTGGGTTAGATGTAACTCTGCGCTTAACTTTTGGAGAAACTGCCAAGCTGCATGCTTTGACACTGTCGGTTGAACTATTTTACGTTACCACAAGCAAGGTACGAAGATTCCAACTTCTCCGTATCTTTGTCAACACTTATTATTGTCTGGTTTTGACTTTAGTCATCCTCACGGATGTGTAGTGGTATCTCGCTGTGGTTTTCAGTTGGATTCCTCTAGTCGCTAATGAAGCCGAGCATCTTTTCATGGGCTTTAGTGGCCATTGGGAGAGAGGCGCTCCGTGTCCCGAGCAACTTCGAATCAGCCATTTGGCAGAAATATATGAAGTGCTCAATTTTGCAATCTTCCAGCACCTATGTGTGACATTTCCCAAACCACTAACCTACTTTCTCGAAGGTCTCTCTGATGTTGACATCGAAAACTCGCACACAGGTCCCAACACAGACAGGTCTTGAGATCCTACATGATCATTTTCCTGGGGAGTCGGGTGGCGTGGTGAGTGAGGAGATAAAATCTCCCTTGACTAGTTCGTTCTTTCTAGCCCATTTCCCCCAAGCTACCGGAAGTCGGCTCATACGAATTTCTGAAGTAAGTAAGTAACTTGGGAGTTAGCGTTCCGGTACAGGGGGCAGGGAGCCATGCAGCGACCTCAGCGGAAAGCACAAACACGGAGCTCAGGAGAGGGTCGGGACTAGAGACGCCTTAGGAAAAGAAAGAGCCGCAGTCCCTTCACGCGGGAAAGAGAAAAGCTCTACGTTGTTCTTAACGCCTTTCAGGCCGACTCATTCTAGTTCGAAACAATGGAGAACTTAATTCAGTGATACAGCGAGGAGAGGCTGATGAATGAAAATATCTCGGCTTCCTCACTGCACCTGCACAAGCGATCACGTGTCTCCCTTCAGGCTTCCCTGAACTCAATCGTGCACTCTCAACTTCCTTTGCTCAGCGGGTTTTTTTTTAACTTCCTAATGTTTCTCCCCAAATAAGGCAATTAAAACCAAAATAAGTGAACAACATCAACAATAAACGTGTGGATTTGGACGCCGCGTTGTCTAAGAGAAACAGAAGAAGGCGAAGCAGTAAAGGAGTCGCTAGGACTCTCGCCTACAATGTACTCAGGGCGCTCAATCGAGAACTCTGTTCCCTCTGGTTGGTGCGTCCGTGGAGAAGGGGCATGACAGCAGAAATAGACGGAGACCTTAAAAAGCAATTAAGGGTGAGCCGTTTCCTGCCAAACAGCTAGTACAGATCTAACCTGCTTCCCGCACAGAGGTTAGCTTCATTTCATGGCCAAGAAGAAGGTTGATAAATACTATATGATGAACAAGTGATCAAATTTATAAAAACTAAAGATGAGGAGCGACCACTGGGAGAACACGGGTGCTCCGGTGAGGCTGAGCCGGTTTCTGTGCTTCCTGCTTCCTGCAGGTGGCGCCAAACTCCTTGAAGAGGAAACAGAAAGCAAAGTTAAAAGGCCGGGATATGTGACTGCTCCGAAGCGCTGAAGAATTTGCTTGGGAGTTGGCAATTTCTCTGGCGAGGCAGCCCTTCTTCCCTGGTACGGGCAAGCTTTAAATTTCAGAAGCGATTCACCTGTACCACGTTATTTATGAGTTTCCTTCCTTTCCCTCTAAGTGCCAGGCTTCGCACGAACAGCATGACCAGCTTCACTGCTCGGCTCAGCTGAGTCCATCACTGAAACGGAAGGTTCCTTACAGCACCTATTAAAAGGATTTTCCAAGGTAAAATAGCATTTTAAGGCCTTTAGGAGCCCTTAAGTTAAGATCGCCTGGAAGAACTGTTACAGAACTGCTACTTACAGCCATCAACCAGAAAGGACATGGCTCCTGGTGCCCACAACAGCCACAGGTACCCGACAGTAACTTGGATGACCTTCTCAGAAATCTCTCACGCACCTGTACGCTCCGGATCTCTCAGGCCCTGGGGCCAAAGAGGGTCTCTTCCAAGGACACATCTCAGACACGCATCTCCCGGTAGCCCTGCTCGGGGACGCAGCCTTGGATCAGATCAGAGTCCTCCATAAAGGTCCCTGCCAAAAAGCAGCAGGGGCGCGGGGGGAGGGAGGGGATGGGAGGAGGGGGGAATTGGGGAGCCTGGTGGGTCGGTCAAACTGTAATAGAAGAAGAACGAACAGAAGGGTGTGTCTCTGAAGGAAGGCCCAAGCAAGCGAGGATTCGATATTTGGTCCCAGGTTTTTCGCTATCATTCTCGAGACCCGATTTTTGTAACAAACATTTCCTGCCAACCTCCTAACATTTTTCAACAGCGGCAGCCAAGACTGACTTCCATTCGGCACAATTACATAAGACCAAGAAGCGCACTGCTCTCATTTTTGGAGCTTTGTTTTAAGCTCCCTCATTAATCTTTCAGTCTTTTCCCATCTCTGCTTGACTATAACTGCCCTGAATTTATCCAAGCCTGCAGTACGCCAGGCTCACTGGTGTCTAAATCACCGAGAGCTGAATACACATTCTGCTCGCGGGACTCCACACTTCCATCGGAAAGAACCAATCACAGCTTAGGAGAGGTAAACCTCTTTTTAATTGTATTCTATGATACTAACAGGCATTCATTACACATGGACCTTAAAACAAGATTTGCTCTTGGCTGCTCATAATTGTATTTCTACAGCAGTTTAAACCGTTGGCACCTGCAATCGCTAGCAGGCCTAAGCTAAGAATTTCTATTATCCCAGTTTTCAGGGTTACATTTAAAATAAAACTCAGAGGGGCAAAACATTACATATATACATATTTACACAAATTAAATACTATGCACAAGTCAATACCTTCTGCACACAAAACTACATTAAACTCAATTAGCCCTAAGCCAAACTACAGGAAGCAGGTTTTCTGTGAACCAACAGTGCTGTTTTATATAATAAAGAACATAAGAGCTGCTAGATTCGAGTTCTGCATTACTGTCGATAAATGCTTTTCAAAGAGCGTTATCGATACTTCTTTCTAATTAGGTCTCATAAATGAAATTAACCTAAAACAATCCAACCCAGGAGATACATCCACAAATAACCTTGCCTCGCACTTCTGGGTTGTCGTGAAGAAGAACTTCTGAAAGCCTGGATACGCTGTCTGGGGCTTTTCCAGAAGGATATTCCTAACTAGGAGCCGTGAGACAGTCACCGAACGAAAGGACAGTGTCCTTCTTGTTATGGTTTCCTACTTGATTATGACCAAAATTAAATTATACAAATATTTCACTAAATATCTTCTCAAACCTTATAAATATTAATATGAACTCCATCTCCTATGTGCTCAGCATTTAAAAATCCATTTAAAAATCTTGGAAACTAATTTAAGATTTCCATCTAGAATACAAATTAGCAAGTCCTCCTCCTAGCTCTGTTTTGCTCAGCACCCATATCTGCACATTTAGTACTGAATGTCAGTTGATAGCACTTAAAGATGATGAATATTAAAAGCATGCTTCTGCCTGCTAACATATTAGAACTTGGCAACCATTGAATTTGTCGTCAGCTATGTTTTCAGTGAACAAACTACTGCCTTTAAAACACCAAAGCATTCTGTAAATTCCCAAATTGTGAAAGGGGGACACGGAGGGTGAAATTTGATTATTAAATGCATCAGCCTGAGAGGCATGCATAACATTAAAATCTTTTTTTAAAACTTACCACCCTCCAGTACCACTTGGCTGTACTTTCTCAAATATTTACTTGAGGACTGCATCTGAACAATGAATAATAATGCCAGCGAGTATTAATTGAGCAGGCATTCTGTGTGGGCACCGAGCTAAGCGTCTGACACGCATGCATCCGTGCTATTTTTAAAAACATGCTATCTTATCTAGGGGCCATCTTTATACACACACAATTCTGTTCGCCTGCACGCATGCTCTCTTCGCATCCACACAACAGCAAATTTTCTACCCCGTGAGGTATAAGCTCTTGTTATCACCAGAGAGTCTAGAAGATTTATTTGCCATCCTGCAGAACTTATCACGAGGGAACGTATTTTTTTAGAAATTATTTCTAAATTCGCCCAGCCACAGAACGCCAACGTAAAAGACCCTTCCCTAACCGTTTACGCCATGATTTTCGCTAAAAGTTAAGGTTTTTACGGGTTAAAAATCCCAATGCATGGAATTAAAACAACAAGAAATAAGGGAAACATCTCCACGTGCAAGGAACGCAGGATGTGGGCTTTTAGTGGGGGGACAAGACAGGAATGAGGTAGGAAAGTGCTTAATGGGGAAAAAAAATAATTTTGCCCATAAGAGTGGCTAATTATTTCAAAAGGGGAAAAAGGAAAACAAAAACGCACGGGACAAAATCTGAATGTAAAAAAATAAAGTTGTAGGTTTGTGGAAAGGAATCTTTGGAATGGAATTTTAATGTGTAGTCGAGCTAGCTAAGATTAGAATAAATCTAATTAAGTGAAATGAATTTTAATATCGAAAATAAGCTGGTATAAAATTAGAATGTGGTTTTCTGTTAAAATTTAGGATGAAATTTTCTTGAACCATCGGTCTGCTCGCGATAAGAGATTATAAAAGATTTATGTTTTAAAGTAACCTGCCTAAAAAAACAAAGAATTTGAGTCTTGTCAAAATGATCCCCTCTGTCTCTATCGGGTCTTTGATTACTTAAGAAAAAAAACGAGTCTTCTTTATTAAAAGCACCAAGATTTTTGTTCTGTTTCATAAGCAACTATTTACCCTGCAAACTCTCTGTCACTGTGGTTAAAGGGATAACCAAGTATTGTTTCATAGTGACCTCCAATCCGATCCGACCAAGGATTTTTAAAACCTCCGTGAGGTTTCTGATAAAGTCCCCCAAACCAAATTCTAAATAGTCTTTTTGACCTTAAAACGAACTTTGGGATTTTCCAGAGGGTCCCTGGACCATCTCAAAAGATGTGTTCACTCTCCTTAAAAAAAACATGTTAAACTAATTAGGTTTATTTGAGGAGTTCAATTACACGGAAAATACTGTCAGATGAAAGGTCATACTAAGCCTTCTTTGCAGTGTACTGAGGTACATGTTTAAGGGTTCCAAAAATTGTATGAAATCCCTAGAAATTGAATACATCGTGGTATAATGTTACGAGCTAGAATTCTAGTTATCATCTCAAAATGTGTCTCAGAAATAAGCAAATTTCCTTGTCAACGGCACCGTAATGAATTCCCATCAGAATTTTCATCATGGCCATTTTCAAGATTTTCTTCATTTGTAAATCATTATTGTCCTTCGGATGCTTTTGCAAGAGTGTTGGCAAAAGCATTTCATCTTCCACAAGACTCACGGAAAGTACTATATAATACAGGTTCCTGGTAATTTAAAATAAAAAACAAACAAAAACCTCCCGCCGAACTGGGTAAGAATTTTCTCAACTAATGGAGAAGCCAGAGTCAAGTGAAACCAGTATTAATTACACAGAACTGAATAAATGGAGGACAGTTATGATTGCTTTATGATTTTTTTAAAAACATTTTTTTTAATGTTTTGTTTTTCCAGATTTAAGGAAACTTTTTTTTTTTTTCCTCCGCACTACCTATGACTTAGAGCAATTTGGTAAAATACGTCTTTTTGAACAAAGACTGAGCCTTTATCGTTTTCTTCCAGCCTGATCCCTGTGGATTCAGAAACTCTCAATGAGTATTCTTATTTTCATGGCAATATAGGTATTGACATAACTAAGACTCTGTTCTCCTGGTAACAGGATACAATTGAAAACACTGCTCATGTTACCAACGCTTTGACTGGTATGCCATATTGTAAAGATGCACAAAGACTCAGATAGGACCGGACAGATTTAAGGAACTAAGGTTGACTTAATGGAGCCAAAAAAGCCTCTTGGAAAAACAGGCCTGGTACCTTACACACGGGGTTCCCAGCAGCAGTACCAGGTTACCCGGCAGGTACAAGAACCCCAGGGGATACTGGAGACCTTGAGAAAAAAAGAATTAGCTCAAACACATAAGTTTTTCAAGGTAAAGAATCAGACCTGGCTTCCTAGCCTGGAGAGGCTTTTAAAAATCCAATCAGGAGTGCCTGGGTGGCTTAGTCGGTTAAGCGGCCGACTTCAGCTTAGGTCATGATCTCATGGTCTGTGAGTTCGAGCCCCGCGACGGGCTCTGTGCTGATGGCTCAGAGCCTGGAGCTTGCTTCAGATTCTGCGTCTGCCTCTCTCTCTCTCTGCCCTTCCCCTGCTCATGCTCTCTCTCAAAAATAAATAAACGTTAAAAAAATTAAAAAAAAAATCCAATCAGAGATTCCTTACGAAAAGTTTCAGCAAAGCAGAGTAAAAGATTCTATATGGCCAATCACTCCCCTTGTTTACTGAGACTAGACTTACTTTGCAAACAAATTTGTCTCACTCTGATTACCTCTGGTAAAAAGGCGAGGAGGGGTAACCGTATGAGGCAAAAAAATCTGTAACCTGCCTTTGGGGACGTCAGATTTTCGTCCTGTTCATTGTCTTGCAGGTTGTGTTTTCTTCCTACCTGTACCCTGAACTAGATTCTGAATTCTCTTTTCTTCCAGTATCTAGTGACAACACTCCAAACAAACATTTCCAGTGTTTCTCCCACCTTTCTAACTTGGAATCCCTGAAAATTAAAAACTACCATTTTCCCGAAGCCATGCAAGTTGAGGTCGAACTTGACCTAAACTTCCTGAGAATTCCCACAACCACTCATATGTCGTCCGTCTTCATGACTCGCCGCACACGCCACTCAGAAAGGTCACCACAGACATCTGTACTGAAAGCCAGGGAAATCCATCTGATTGCCAGCACCTGCCCACATTCTGGCTGAAGATGCTGTGAGGCAGACACCTACACAAATCTCGGGACTCAGGCCGGTGTCCGGGTTGTTGCAACCATTACCATTGTTTTTCTTTTGTTTCCCTAGAAATGCCTCCTGTTTAATACCTTGGTGTTTATGCAAATATAGGCCTCACTTTGGGAGCCTACCTGTATCACCGCCACCTGAGATGAGTCACAACGGCTCTCAGGACTAAGAGATAGATTCAGTGACACATGAAGCAATCTGCTGCTCAGCTACTAACCTGATTCTGTTCTCCACAGGCATCGGCGCAGCTTTTAATATATGAAACTTCCAGGGAAGTTTCAGAGGAAAGCGATGGGGATCAGGGCAGGCTGTCCCCAAATACGCCACTGTGGCATACTGATTACTTGGTATTGAAGTTACTTAAGAAACAGCCAGGGCACGAAGGATACTCTGACCCTCCTCTGTCCCCGTGAAAGCAGGAAATGAATCTCACAGTATGAAAGGTACCCTCTCTAGACAAAAGGTAAAAAGATGTCCTTATCACCAGAGATCGTAAAATCAAGGCTGGAAAAGCTATATAAGTAAACCCTGTTACTCCACTAAGTGACCACCCCAGGCCCAAATGCTTCGTTGAATTCTTCACAAGTTCATTGTTGCTTTGTTTAAAAGGTGTAAGAGCTGCCGACTGTGGTCACTTCTTTGAGAGTCCTATTTCCATGAGTCCTCATACGAGCAAATTAAAATCGGGGTTTTTCTCGTTGTGGTTGTTCCTCCTATAAATCTGTCTTGGGCAATTTAATTATCAGGCCAAAGAACCTAGAAGGGAAGAAAGGAAAAGTTTTCCTCCCCTAGGAAACATAAGCACGTCAAAGGTAGAACAGGAACCCCAATCCAGGTCTATCGCCAGTCCCCTCCACACTACTCTGCAGCCAATATTCTGGCATATAAAGCCTCCGGAAGGGCTGGCATTTGCTGGACACGGCTCAGTCTACTGGGTCCACGGCATTAAGAAAGCCTTCTCATATACAAATCTTGTTTCTGTAAGAGTTCTTTCATCCAGAAGACTGAACAAAACTGCACCTTTGACTGGAAGACAGAGGAGATTATTAATTTAATGAGAAATGGCTTGTTAGGATCACTTGGTTTGGCATATGGAAAACTAGCTAGTTTACTCTGTCAAATTCTGCACGACATACCTGTTCTTCCCCAGCTGCCTAGCCTGGAAGGCAGAAATGTAAGGGTGATTATTAGAACTGGGCTCCGCAGCCAGGGTTCACGGCGCTACCTACTACCAGCCACGTGACGAAGCCTTAGTATCCTTAATATCCCATTTTGTAAAAGGAAGAAGTCAGGACCTAGTTCATAGATCACAGAGGAGATGAAATGAAATGGTGCATATAGAGTGTCGCTCATACAGTACTCAATAAAAGTTCGCTGTTGTCTTTCTTTGGGGTGTCAGATTTTATCAAAATATCTTTACTACTTTCCTTGAACGCTACATGGCTGTTTAATTTATCTATTAAGAACTGTCTTACACTCACTAAGTATTTTTTTCTACTCAATTTTATGCCATCAGCTCCACGGCTCTCCCAATCGCTCTAAATTATCCTTCTGTTTCCCTGGGCTTACAGAGATTCAAATTCTTTTTCAAAATTATATACTAAGATCTCCTTTTGGAGCTGATTTTTCTAGCTGCTTAATCACTTCTGTTGACCTCTGATTTTCTACCAGATTGGCCAAATCTTTCTGATATGATGACATCTAGAACAATCTGAATTAACCTTTTGAGAGCCTAAAAATTAGGATGTATTTAAATTCTGATTTCTGCCTTCCCCAGCACTTATCGACACGTTCATTACTGCATGCTAATCTCGACACTTCCTCCACGTCTTACTTTATGACAGATGTTTTGTCCAGATTTCAGAGTACACTTTTTTTTTAATCTCTTCTCTCTTATTATGGGGGAGAAACAGTGCGATTACTTCTAACGTTGCTGTGTGTATGAAATTACATTTTCCCACTATGTACTTCGTTAATTTTTATAGGTTTTCATTCACCCCTTCAAGAAATATCTCTCTGGGGGCACCTGGATGGCTCAGTTGGGTGAGCGGCCGACTTCAGCTCAGGTCATGATCTCGCGGTCTGTGGGATTAAGCCCCGCATCGGGCTCTGTGCCGACAGCTCAGAGCCTGGATCCTGCTTCAGATTCTGTGTCTCCCTCTCTCTCTGCCCTTCCCCTGCTCACGCTCTGTCTCTCAAAAATAAATAAATGTTTAAAAAAAAAAAAAAGAAACCTCTCTCTGTGCCATCTTAGGTGGACCACAGACTTTGGCAATGACAAAAGGGTACTAATTTAGGTGCTAGGTTCTGTTGTTGGCCAAGGTCACACAAGTTGTTTGAAAGGAATAGTTAAGATTCTTAAGAGCCAAATTAATTACGTCTTATTTAGAAATAAATACATTATATTCCATTTCCAAATTCAATCCCTCTGGAAAAGGAGATACGTGGGAATCTACAGACAAAGGAAAGAAATATGAAACTACTGCTTTTTTCTATAGCCAGGGGGGATTATAATTTTTTTAAATTCTGCTTTCTGTACTGATTTTTACATGCATCCTGCTTCTACTAAAACTCTTAATAAACCTAAAAACAAGGTGTATCTACTTTCAGTGCAACCTCAAAAGATTAGTCTCCTTTTAATGAAAAACTAATAATTTGGCGTTTTGCTTCCCTTGTTTTATCTACCAGTTTTCCACTTGGTTAAATTAAAAAAAAAAAAATTCAACTGAGTAAATTTGAAAGATCGCACTGGCCTTTATTAATCGGTTCATGAAGTGGTTAGCATCCTGCCTCGCAAGTACAGAGGAGATCCAAAGGGCTGCAGAAAAGCAAAGGTTTTAAAGGCAGACAGACAGTGGGGGTAAAAAAGGAAATTATTAGCAAAGAATCCATTGTTTCAGGCAAGGTCGAACTGAAGGGGTCTATCAGTAAATTTCCTAGTGCACTGGCCAGGAAATTCTCATGTCGACTGATAAAGGTTACATTTCTGGGAGGCTGGAACTGTAGTTAGGTTACATATTAAGTCTTGGGGGCTGTGGTTTTCTTTTTAACGAGTTGAAGAAGAAAAAACTCAGAATATTTTTTGGTGTTGATTTGTAATTAGAAACTCTGCCTGGAACGCCGTATGGTATACCAACCCCTAAGATCAGGAATCTTAGATCCGAAAAAAATGTCCCTCCAATAATTATCACACTTGGTCCATTTGTTTTGTTCTGTCTGCCTCGATAATCGCATTTTTAGGCTGGATCTGTGTCTTTCTAGGTTTCTCTGTCGTATTTTGGGCATTTTCCTGAAATGTATTCTCTATCACTGGCTGGGCTTTCTAAGTAAAGTCTGCTTTTTATTATTTACAATGACGATTTATTTTACTTATTATAGTTTTCATTTCATTACACCCGTTCTAAAATTCTCATTTGCTTGATGCAACCTCTTTCTGTATCTCATTGAGCTTACAAAGCAGAGCTTTGCTTACAGTTTGTTTCATAAAGCAAATCTGTTTATGATTTTGCTGCAGATTCCTACAACTTCTTTGCTTCAGAGTGGTGGATTCTGTCTTCATTATGCATCTGTAATGGGTGGTTTGGTGCCTTTTTCACACCCTTGAGCTTGGTTTGTTGACCTTGGTCTTCCATGCTTACCACACTTGAGGTCTGCTTTAAAGCCCTTACCAATTATTGAGTCTCGTTAATGATTTGACAAATCTCTTCCTTGCTGACTATGTACTAGCAATTGCATGAGATGCTGGTGATTCAAAGAAAAGGCAACCACTTCCACCCCAACCCTTCCCCTGTGGAACTTTCTACTGGGGGAGACAAAGAAAACCCACACTAATGACAAGAAAGGGGGTCAAAGGATGATTGGGAGCAGGCCCAGATCCTGGCGCTTGACTTCTAAGCACCCAAGGTCACAGACCAAGTCAGAACCTGAGTGGGAGTGAGGAACCTGTTCGGTAAGAGCAGACTCCATCCACCACCCTGCACCCCACAAAAAAAACCCTGAGTAGATCAGAGAAGGAGCAGGTATTTGCCAAATCAACAAAAGAAGTTAGCAGCCCTGGAGAGGAACAAAAGGGAAAAAAAAAGGCCAGTAAAAGAAGAGCAGGATTCCAGGACTAGAGGCAGAAAATGGCTGGGGGGAGGGGAAGAGAGGCGGGGAGGTGGGGGGGGGGGGTGGGATCATGTCAGGATGGGGGGGTCGCTGAAGAAGGGACAACTCTTAATCTGGTTTCAACCACAGGGAAAAATAAAAATCCCTTCCAAAAACTACAATGGGCTCAATGCCTGATACTCATTGTAGTTACTTCGGGGGATTTGTTTCCTTTTCAGACAATTTCATGGGTATTTTAAAGGAAATAAGGAAGACATTGTTCACAGCACTTCCAATCACTTTGCTACATTCTTGGAAGTCCACGCGGTTCAATCTCCAATGAACGTTCTGGTTATTTATGCACTCTGAACAATGGGCGTTTTTAGGCAAGATTTCCAAGCCCATCCAACTAAACAAAAGAGCCTCCCCTCCAACACACAGACACACATTTCCATCCCGAAAGCCCTGCAGGCGTTATCTGTGAAGCTTGCCATCATAAGACTCATTGAATTTTAAATTAAATTAAGGGCCCAAAAGGTAAGCACATTGTTTAGGTTACTCCAACTAACGTCCTAAACTTGCGATTTCAACCGGTTCTCCATTGAACTGATGAATGACTTCTACTACAATAAAGAATTCATGAACCATGGAACCAACTGACAAAAATAAATAAATATCACTCACAGCTTAAAAGAAAGAGCATTTGCATAGTCCAATTCCTAACTCACATAGAGTAAATATCTGGGGAAATTCTCATCAACATTTCCATCAAGTCTATAACCTGTAAGGAAAAAAACTGGGGTGCGAAGGCTGGCTTTCCAAGAAAAGCACACAAAGTTACAGGAAGTGCCACCCAATGTCCGAGCTGTCAGTTGGTACGCATACAAATGTTCACACAGGCAAAGCTAGCAGAGACGATATGACGAAACCGAAATGAAATACGGATCCATTGATTCTTCAGCACAGTTCTAAGTTTCCCTGTGGGAGGCGGGGGAGGGCGTTATTTGATAGATTCCTTTATTCTACATACATTTATTGATCCAATCGCCCCAGTTTTTGTCAAGTTTTCTAGCAATGCCCAGCTGCCTGAAAACGGGAGGGGGAGAAATAGATGATGGGGAAAGAACCTGGCTGGGAATTACAGAAGAACGCGGTGCGGAAATCTACAGGAAACTGACGTTACTGAGCCACCTTATTATGCCTAAGCTGGGTACACAAGCAGGATACACAAGGGAGTACCAGCCTCCTGTCCCCGTATCTCCCCACAAGGGAAAACAAGAACAGAAAAAGGGATGGCACCCAAAAAAGAGAGAAAACAGCAGGCTCAGAAGAAAAGGTGGGGAGGGGCAGGAGAAGTTAGGATTTCAAAGAGGAGCCTAATAGAGTTTGAAATATTGCAAGTGGAGCAGACCTATTAGCTGTGGCATGTGTGTGCACGGCTGAAGTGGAATGAAGGTGAAGGGCATCTTACTTGAGGGAGGAGAACTCTGAGATCCAGGTATCAGCAAAGTCATCAAAAGGCACGTTATACTTCGGTAGGACCCTGTGTTGAATGGTGGAAGAAAACCTGAAACTATCTGGAAGCAATCGCGGCTCCGGAATGGTTACTGTGGAGGGGAGGCGGGGCCGGATAGTGCAGAGGTAGTTAAAGTTGGGTTGGCCTTTACAGGTGCTTGGTTCAGCATCAGTGTCCACATCTAAGAAAGGGGGAGATTAGACAGCCAGTTAGGGAGCACCTTCGAGCCATCCTTGGCCGGATGCCCCCACTGATCTGAAGGTAGATTATAGCGGCATCTGATTTGTATAAATTTCATGAGTTGAAGGTCATCCTGAAATAATGGGAGTAATCTGAGTGTAAAGAAAGCCAAGAAATAGATTTAACCCCTACTTCTCTACTCAGGCACGGAGAGAATTTTTTAGGAAGTGGTGTGCCTTGGCCACTCTGGGATTTCCCTGGGTTCCCTAAGACCACCCCTCGAGCTGGCCAAACATTGGCTGGCGTCTCCTCACCGTTCCGTACGTACGTAGCACTTGTAGAGAACGAAAGCTTTTTCCTTCTTCCCTGGCTGGGTTCTTCTGGCTGGCCTAATAATTAAGTTGACATAGAACAGGTTTATAGGAGGAAATTTTAATTTCATACCTAAGGGAGCCCCAGTGACATGAGGCTTCTTCGCAGGCAGTTGAGGCATACATGCCATTCTGAGCTAAGGACAGAGGAGAAGCGGGGGAGGGATGTGGGGCCCCATCGGGGAGGAGGGCCAGAGCAAGTGTTGGGGAAACAAAAGCTGCTAGCTGTAGCAGAGACAATGGGACAGCAGGACTCGGCCACAAATGGGCCCTGCAGCACCCCAGCTGGCCCCCGGGCTTTGTAGTTGTCTTTGCTGAGGCCCTTCTTCCTGCACCAGGCACTCTATGTAACCCTGAGAAGCAATTAAAAGTGTGTTGAGGAACTCCCCGTGGGTCCCCCCCCCTTGGTCCCTAACTGTCAAATATCCACATGTCAAAGTGGCACACTCCACGGTGGCCTGTCCGGAACCCCCTCACCCTCTCCACATCTCACCCTGCACACTGACCAGCGTCCCTCGCCTCATCAGTCCCGAACCAGCACGCCCTTCATATTGCTTACGGGTCTGTCCCTCTGGATGTCCCGCTAGGGTCGCCAAATCAACACTAACCGGCTAAAACTACGTTTCTCATGACCCTGCTTCCCCCCTGCTTTTCTGTTCACTTAGTCAACCAAGCCAGAAAGCCATCTTCAAAAACTTACTTTTTTCTCCCTTACCTTCTCCCCACACCCATCCACTGGTAAACAAATCCAAAGAATTTCGACTCCTTTTAAAAACCACTGGCTCTTCCCCAACCTGATGGCCCCGAACTTAGACCGTGTTTTCTCATCTCATCTTCCAAATGGCCTCCGACCTGGCTTCCCACTCCTCCGAAGCATCTCCTATGCAGTCACGGGGGCGATCTCTCTAAGGAACACTATGATCACATCGCCTCCTGAGCCAAAACCTTCAATGGCTCCCTGTGCCTACAGCATGAAACTCAGAACGACTTCGGCTCCAAGTCATGCTCTTCTTTAAAAAGAATAAAAATAAAAATAAATAAAACTAAAAAGAGAGCGAGCGAGCGAGAGAGAGAGAAAGATAATACCTGCCATGTCTCCCTCCAAACTATTGGGAGAACCAAGTAAAAACACATACAGAAGCACCCTGAGGACGATAAAGCAGCATCCGTGCTTCTCAGCCTTTACGGGGTCACTGTCCCTTTCGGGAGCCTGATAAAAGCTCTAGAGTTTTCTCCACAACACAAACACACACATCTACCTACGAGTAGTATCTGGCAACCGGTTTCAGAGCATCCGTGGTGCTCGACGAGAAGCCAGATTAAGAATTTACTTAGGGATTTGTTATTTTCACGTAGGTACACGGAACGAGAGCCAGCATCATCCAGATAGCTTCTCCAGCCTCCCAAACAAGCAAGTGGCTCTCCTGTGGGCAGTCTGATTATTCATGCAGATGTCTAAAATATTCATCAGCAGGGCCACCGGGCACATCGTGAATATAGGCAGAAAATTAGTACAGTAGTTAGAGGAGAGGGCTCAGTCATTTCATCGGAGCGCAGCTGTCCCTCCGCACACGACTGTTTGAAAAGAACAGGTTATTTTGAAAACAATCAGCTGAATTGAGTTTAAAAAAAAAAAAAAAGGAAAGAAAGAAAGAACTGGCCAGTGGGCCTTCCTCGAACTGAATGAAAATGAAGCAAGGTTCCTTCCGTTACGCATAGTTCATCGATGCAAAAATGGACCCACTGAAGCTCTTCCGTAGCATAAATGTCCGTTCTTTGCGAGTGTTTTCTGCAGCTGGATGGGTCACCAACTGGCTTGGGCTCCATTTGTCTCTTTGTCTTTCTACCTGTCTGTGCACATTTACAGTATGTATTTTAGTTCTTGGGGAGCTAGAACGGGAGGAACGATGCTCACGCCGCACATCTGCACAGAACGTGTCACAAAGATTCTCAGCAGGATGCTGCATCTGAGGGCAGCAAATCCGAATCCGTCGCCATAGCCGTGGGACTGAAATCTTCACCATAAAAACAACGACAACAAAAAAATCGATCATATTCCCCTTCGGAAGAATATGGTGATCAGAGTGTTGTGTATCACTGACCAACAGCGGAACCTGAACTGCAGGTGCTCAGGGATGCTACGAAAGTATAAATACCACCGTCGACATTCACCAGCGTTTCAAATAGTAAACAGCCGTCCCACGGCCCGCCCGTGTACTAGGAAACACACATAATGACTGCAAAACGAAATGCATCCTTAGCCATAAGAACATACGCCCAAAGCCAACGGCAGCCTTTAAAAACAAGCACTTTGGTGCTTATCTTTGCTTATCTTGTGAAAACTGGTGTTTGGGGCATCCAGGTCTTAAAACATCCCTTGGAAATATGAACCTACGTCTTTGCTTTCGATGCATTTCCAAAAAAGCAGTCATTCTAAGTCATTCCAAGGGCCTGAAAGTGGAGCTCTTTAAAAATACCTGCATTTCCCTATTTTGTCACGAGATGGCAATATCATGCATTGGTAAACAAAAAATCATTAATAAGTCTTAGTGTATCACTTGGGAAGTGAGGTTCTTAAACTTCATGATGTCAGGACCTTTTAAAACTCTTTTTTGTTTTATGTTTTCTTATTTTTGAGACAGAGAAACAGAGAGAGAGAGAGAGAGAGAGAGAGAGAGAGAGAGAATCCCATGTAGGCTCCCCACTATCAGCACAGAGCCAGCCCTAAGTGGGGCTCCAGTTCGCCAACGGTGAGACCATGACCTAAGCCGAGATCCAGAGCCGGATGCTTAACAAATTGAGCCACTCAGGCACCCCATGGACCCTTTAAAATTCTTTAAACTATTGAGGACCCCAAAGACGGTCTGTTTACATGGGTCACATCTATCAATTTTTATATTCTAAATTAAAATGGGAAATCTTTCATATTTTTATTAATCCACTTAAAATAATAGTAAATCCATTACATGTTACCCTAAATGGCATATTTTTGTGAACAACTACGTTTTCCAAAGCAAAGAGATTTTGGCCTGGCTTCATAAAACACCCCTGGATTCTTCTGTTTCGTCATTCAATCTGTTGTGACAACATCGTTCTGAATGAAGTGTATGAAGAAAATCCAGCCTCATGCAAATATGTAGTTGGAAGGGGACAAGTAGTTTAAGAGTCTTTTCAGATAATTACAGACATTCTTCTTTGATACTATACCAAAACTCAACAAGATGTGGTTTCTTTATGCTAAGTTAGAAAGTGGAATTGGAACCCATATAAAAATACTTCATTCTCTGCTATGTGAAAACCCGCTGATGCATCTTGCACTTGGAATGGATTTTTACCCATGCCTACTTTTTCTCTTCTTTTATGACATCAGGCAATGGTTATTTGGAAAACAGTTCATAGCATCCTGGAGGTTGTCCACATGTGGACAAAAATAAATCACAGTCATAACGATCACCACAAACCTGATCAAAAAAGCCTTCAAGTATTAAGGAACTGTTAAGATCACAGTAGAGGAGACACGTTTTCTAAAATCCTTCTTTTCATTTAAAATAATTTGATTCATTAGGGGTGCCTGAGTGGCTCCATCGGTTAAGCTCAGGTCATGATCTCGCGGTTCGGGAGTTCGAGCCCCGCATCAGGCTCTGTGCTGACAGCTCCGAGCCTAGAGCCTGCTCTGGGTCCTCTGTCCCCTCTCTCTCTCTGCCCCTCCCCCATTCACACTCTGTCTCCCTCTCAAAAATAAATAAATATTTAAAAAAATTTTTTTAAAGTAAATTGTTTGATCATTAAAAACACACACTGTCCCTGTCTCTCTCAAGAGGACAGGCTCCCTTAAAAAAAAAAAAAAAAATGCCTACCTCCCAAGTCTGAATAACCAGTTTGCTAACATTCTGTCCAGTAAAAATGCCGTTCCGTGACACATTCAAATAGTTCCGCTTGTAACTCAATGTCACAAGGACTCTTCGTTGAGACCGTCCTACGGTGGCTGGCAGAGAAGTGCTTTATGGGTACCTCCCCTTTCATCCCACAGACTCTTCAATAAAATGATGTGGACTCAGGTCAGGACCGAATAAATCTAACAATTTCTACTGCTTCACCAGGGCTTGATTCCAAGCACGTGGAATACGATTTCCAGGACAGTTGGGGGCCGACCACCTCATTCAGCAGGAGGTGCCAGCGATTTCACCCATTGCCCTTGCGCCATCAGTGGAAACAACACACTGTGAAAAGGGCAAACGACATTAGTACTAATGAGAGTTTCGATTTCATGGATTTCTTGAAAGGAGCTTAAGAGATCCCCAGGGACCCATGGACAGCACTTTGAGAACGGCACTTCAGAGTTTATAAAAGACTTTCGAATATAATACTTTATTCAGCCCTCGGTACTTGGGAAATATGTCGGTGAAGCATCTGGACTAGCCCCATCTTATAGAAGGCAACACCAGAGAACATGAAATTATCTACTCAAGATCACACAAGCCAGACAATGGCACAGAGGAAATTCACCTTGGAGTTTTGTTCAGTCTTTCTTCTTTCCACTGTATTACATCCCACAGAAAAGCATTTAAAAATAAAACCGAGTGGCAAAATTGGAGGAAAAGGAGAAGCGGGGATGCCTGGCGCAGAAAAACCTTTATTACTAAAATACTTGGGGAAGGCCCTACTTAAGTTTCTCATTAAGTCTTCCATTACACCTAGTTTTTTGGCTTCTGTTCTT
Source organism: Paguma larvata (assembly GCA_030068075.1). Classification (NCBI taxonomy): domain Eukaryota; kingdom Metazoa; phylum Chordata; class Mammalia; order Carnivora; family Viverridae; genus Paguma; species Paguma larvata. The sequence continues at coordinate 8,067,322 of CM057831.1, forward strand.
CTTTAACATACAGTCATTGGGACCAAAAGAGACCAAAGCATGAACTCAGCAGACACCAAACTTAAGTCCTTTCATGATGTGTACGTTCGACATTTAGACCTTTTAGACAGAAGGATTACTAGAGAGCTCCAAACCATAGTTAAGAGGCACCACCATATCACGGCAGTCAGGTTAAAAATCAGCGTCCGAGGCTTTTCAAACTTTCTCTTAAGAAGCGGAACACTCGCTGTTTGCCATCAGCACAGAGCCTGCCTCGGATCCTCTGTGGCTCCCTGCTCTCTCTCTCTCTCTCAAAAATTAAAAATAAAAATAGGGCCCTAAATAGTTAACATTTTACATGGCATCTCAATACGGGGAAAAAACTGGAAGTTCTTCTATCTGGTTGGAGCATTGTGTTGCTATTATTATTACCCTGAAGTATCCACTACATGCTTGAATTTCTTTTTTAAGTTTTTATTTTTTATTTTATTTTTTTTTTAGTAATCTCTATACCCAACGTGGGGCTTGAACTCACGACCCCGAGATCAAGAGTCACACGCTCCTCTGACTGAGCCTGCCAGGCACGCCACGTGTTTGAATTTCTAGGTGATTTACATATACTATCCATCTCACTTCATCCTCAAAATTTCAAAGGTGCCACCTTCACATTATCATCATTTTACAGATGAGGCAGCTGAGGTTCGGAGGATTAATTAATGCGTCCACTAATACAACCAGTAAGGAGCTAAGGGTAAAACCAAGCCTGTCTAAACTTGACTGACTCCACGAGGAAGCTCTTAGTTCCTGCCTTTTTTCAGGGGTTGCCAGGGCAGGTAGCGTTGAAATGTACCTGCACCTGTACCCTTGACAATGTCCCGCAGTCAGTTACCTTCCTACTGAGATTTCGTTGTGGAACCAATGCTTAACACATCAATTAATTAGATGTGCTGTGGACATGAAATCTCACAGTTAACGAATTTCACTCCTCCCATATAACGGTTTGTCCTTCTAGCTTCCCAACTTGCCGTTCACTTACTTCTCAACATCAACTCTCTTTTGAGGTCCTGCCTTCCACACTTCTACAAAGTCCTCCCTAGGACTGGAGACGGGTGTCCTGTCTCCTTATTCTCAGCTCCCTTGGGTCTTTACTATTGTTCTTTCTTAACGCTGCTTAGCCTTTTTCCTATGTATTTGGTATATCCCCCCACCCCCCTGCCCAACTAAGTTGTAATTTCTTTTTTTGCCTTCTTTGCACTCCCCACAACTTCCATCACAATGGAGTTGTGATGATTTATTAAAAATCTATTTCTTAAGGAACTTGTAACAGATAAACATGTTATAAGAGGGTCATACTGGTGCTTCTAGTAATAAATCAGCTCAGGGATAACCAGAGAAAAAATAATTACCATTACCGAACTGAGATTGAACATGGAAGTCCCGTGTCAAGAGATTGGCTGGGAATAACCCAAGCACACAGCTGGTGGCCTACCCACTGGTCACGAGGGGACTGTAATATCTTGGGGTATAAAACACAGGTCTGGAAGAATGGTTCTTCTCAAGTAGTAAACGACTACCTTGGGAGAAAGCTCACACTTGTGCAAATGTTGGAGGAGGAGAAGGAGGAGGAGGAGGAGGAGGAGGAAGAAGAAGAACATGAACACCGCCATCACTGCCGCCAACACACGTACAGTGTTACTATTAGCCAGACGCTATTCTAAGCACTTGATATAGCTGTAGGTTAATTCGTTCCACACTCACAAAACCCTAAGAGGAAGGAGCCACTGTTAACTGCATTTTATAGATGAGAACATTAAGTCACAGAAAAATTTTAGCAATTGCCTAAGGTTAAACAGCTAGTAAGTAGTAGAGCTAGGATGCAATAAATTCATTCGAACTGGTTACATATTTGCCTAACACTCAATTACCTAGTGTTTATGTCTCAAACTTTAGAGAAATTACCATTTGGAGAATGATTTAAAGGACCGCTAAGATCTAGGCACACACTAGTGCACCCTCTCTATTCAACTTGGAAAGTCTTGTCCTTTTAACGGATGTTATCAATCCTTGAACCCAACATGCTTTAACTATCATAATCGCTCAAGCCCTGCGAAGGCTCCCAGGGACCAGTGGCAGCTGCTGTCGAGCAGGAACCACACTGAGCAGGAACCGCAGTCTCCGCCTGCTGCCGTAATTGGTCACAGCATCCCATCTCTGGTCTACGGCGTGGCTCAACCCTCCTTAAATACCACGTAATGACATCTCACTCTGCTTCATCTCCAAACATCCAGATTTCTCCATCTTTCCCAAAACTGATGGGAGGGGGAAGGAGACTACAAGTGATATGGGCTTTATAACATCCTAGACCTTTTATTTTACGGTGGTTTTTCCATCTTTCTGGCCATCCAAGGAGGTTGGGATTAAAAGAGCAAACAGGGGCGCCTGGGTGGCTCAGTTGGTTAAGCAGCCGACTTCGGCTCAGGTCATGATCTCCCGGTCTGTGAGTTCGAGCCCCGCATCGGGCTCTGTGCTGACAGCTCAGGGCCTGGAGCCTGCTTCGGATTCTGTGTCTCCCTCTCTCTCTCTGCCCTTCTCCTGCTCACGCTGTGTCTCTGTGTCTCAAAAATACATAAACTTAAAAAAATAAATAAATAAAAGAGCAAACAGATCGAATCATAGCCTTTGTCACGCCTGCTTCATCAAGGCTGCCCTTACCTTTCCACCTCTTCCCTAATTTTACTTCGGAATTTAGTTTTAATTTTTAACATTGTCCAATTATTCACTGATGTATGGCCATATGAGCAGCTATCTAATAGCAGAATATAAGGATACGAAGGAAAGAACATTTGCCCCAAAGTTAATTCCCAGTTGGGCAACTTTCATTTGACAAGTCTCTTCACCATCAACTAAAAGAACAAATTTCCTTTCAATCTAGTACACAGTGGAAGTGTATCACAGCTTTCACTGGAGAGCTCAGGCACCCAGCTCAGTCGGCTACCTCTCCAATCTAACAAGAGACATCGTATTTTCATGAAATTAAGAAGTACAGGAAAAAGTACTGATCCCTCTCAGTATTTTCAGTTTTATCTGTATTTCCAACAAGATCACCAAACCACCTAAGATCAAATTTAAAGGTCGGCCCACCCGGGTCTGTCCTACCATCCCAAACCAGGGCATCTAAATTGCAAAACTGGGGTTCCGAGTTACCCAGCTGCCGGAGAAAAGCCGTGTTCCAGGGTGCCTGCTGAATGCTGGCTGACTCCACTCACGATTCCTCCTGGGCCCACTGACGTGGGGTCTTTCTCCCTCCTCAACGACTGAACAATTCTTCCGAGCATAGTGACTACTTAAGATTCATATCTGACCTACCTGAAATGTTTATTAAATGAAAACAAAGACAAAATAACGGATAGGTTTATGGTTGCATTTCTGCTTTTACGGCATTTGAGTCATGTCTACGATTATCTTGTATCTTTGGTCACACAGGTAAGCGCCACCGTTCCTGGGAGGAGACGCAAAACCCTTTCTGACAATCCCTGTTATGATATGCCTTCCTAGGAACTCTCTAACACGGAGAATTGGCTGCACTAAAAAGACTTTTTAATGATGAGGCTAATGCAGTTGTTGAAATGTAATCGGATTTTAGGATGGAGTTGAGGAAAGGGAAAAAAAAAAAACCAATCGTAATACATATAGTATCTTGGGATCTATTGAAAATCACATTTCCCACAGTCTGAGAGTCACAGAACAAAATAAATTTTTAGTCCATGTAAATAGAAGAAAACAGTGGTATAAAGTCTGTAAAATGTAATTTATTTCAAAAATAACATTAATGTGAGTCCCCGTGCCTAGTTAAGAACTGATAACATATCAGGACTTCCAAACAAATACTAATACTACTAATAGTACTAGCTCAAACAGAAAAAGAAAAGTCAAAGTTACCAGCTCTCCTCTCAGACTGGTGGAGAGATCTGCATATTCCTAAGGACTTTCTCGATCTATACTCTCCTTGGTCCCAGTCATAAGCATTTACTCACTCAACGAATATTTCTTGAGTATTTGTGGCTAGGCACGAGGTACGTTTTAGCGAGCAGGACAGGCGCTTATTCTGATCAATTAAGAGGCCTCCTGCTGAGCTACCACAAAGCAAAAATAAATAAAAGTTCGTAAATGATCAGCAATGACGACCAACTAGCTTTAATTAATAAGACCTGAAAGCCCGAAATGGGGTTTTTCTTCCACCTGCGCAAGATTTAGAGTTAAGTAGAATATAAAATACACCGCGAGATAACCTCTATATAAACAAAGCTCTCCACTGAGGAATGTGAGAACTGGAAAAGTCTTTGTTTTGCAATTTTCAGTGAGAGGAAGATAACAAAGTTTACAAAAGAACACTGTGCTTTTTTGCTCAGGAGATAAAACATTAATCTAACTGTTGACCTAGAAATAACATGAAATTATACATTTGTCACATGAACGCTTTAAGAGAACAAGCAACCTAAGTAGCTCACGGCATTAGCTGCTGGTGGGTTCCGTCTGACTGTATTTACCAGCGTGGGGCAGAGAAATCTAGGCGGATCCTTTTTTCCCCCTACTATTTCTGACTTATTTCGAACAGAAATTAAGTAGCAGAACTCTTTTACCTTCTGAAGTTCAAGTCTGACACATGCTGAAATGACTGTCAACTCTTATATATGTAACTTAAGTCTCATAGCAATGCAAAATTACCAACACACACTTAGCAAATTGGGTTGCACGTTATTATACGAACTGGATCAGAATACCATTTGCTTCTTGCTTGTCAACATAAATGCCTTAATATCTAATCCAATGTTCTAGACTGAAATTTTATGAATTCATAAAAAAAAAGGCATAGCCAATATAGGAGATCCCTACAGTTATACCCATCTATAAAGCAAAAATAAATTATGCCAGCCATTTGTCATAACCGTCACTGAAAACTAAGTAACAACTGAAAGGCTTTAACTTACCTTAAGAATTGTGACTACGTTACAATGTCTATACTGGCACAGCCTTAATATCACACTATAATAAGAGATTAACATTTCTTCAGAGAAGTCAGATTACAGTAAGCGTACAGCACCTAGAACTGGAGTTCCAATTTGAGGCACTGAAGGGTTGCATGTGTATTCTGGCCTCAATCAGTCTTAAGCAATACATGATATAGTATCAAGTTTCTAAGAGAATCAAGGAAATCCAAAAATCGTCTGTCTCCCGAAGGAGACTAAGGGACGGTAAAGAGAATCTAAGTGAAGAAAAGGGAGTCGAGAGGAGATAAACTCCTTACTAGTCTCTAAGTCTTCGGAGCCAATGGCTGGTGCACGTGCTTGACCCCTACGGCCCCAAAGACAGAAACAACCACATTGCAGGCCTACGCTAAGAATCACCTTCCCCATCCCCGCCTCTCAAAATAGTAGGCATCCTCAATATTAATTCTCCTTAATTCTCACACTAGCTTATAAGGTCATTACAGAGCGGGAATACTCATCCCCGTATAACCTGCTAGCCTGTTGGTAAATTGTACCTACAGTGAGCTCAATGGAAGCGTCATTTTTTTAAGTAAAGAAAACTTTATTAAAGACATCCATTAAAGACATTGCAGAAAGTTAAGAGGAGGCACAGTAATTCCACTTCTAAGAATTTACCCTAAGGAAACGTTCACAGAGACACACAAAGGCTTGTGTGTTTGGATGCTCTTTATGGCCTTACGCATAACTATAATGATTATGATGGGAATGATAAAAACGATCATCATGTATCGTGGCCCTATTTTAAGTCAAGCACTAGGCACGCACTTTGTCTTACCTTACTTCCTTCTCAGAGCTGCCCTGGAAGGTAGATATCATAATCTAAGCTCAAAGGGAAGATCATTCCAAGGTCAAACGAAGAGTAAAAGGTGCTCCAAAGTCTATGCTCTTAGTAGATGGAACTTGCCAAGTACCAAAGCTTGTCCTAGACACTTCCCCTTCCCGTCCCCATGTAACCTGCACAGGAACCCTCTGAGGTAAGCACCCTTATCATCCCCACTTTACAGATAAGGAAACTGGGACACAGAGCTTAAGAAACTGATCAAAAATCCCCTAAGGAAGAAATGGTAAACTTGGATTTAAACCGAGGTAGTCGGGCTACCTTAAACTGGTTTTTTTTTTCCTTCTTAAAAGAGCAAACGACTAGAAATGACCCAAATATTCAAGACAGGTTTAAATATATTTATGGATATATGGACAAAGCAGCAAAATGTAAAGGGCAAAAAGCTGGGAACTGTCAGAGTCTCCACTTCTCCAAATTATTCCATCAGACTATGCACATCAATTATCCTTTATTTTTATACATAAAGTTCACATCTGTATCCTATCTATTCTAGAAGAGCTAGCGCAGAATAAGAAAGAAAGCACTTAGAAGAAAAATCACAAGGCAGGGCCTGGGTGGCTCAGTCACTTAAGCGCCCAACTGCAGCTCAGGTCATGATCTCACGGTTCATGAGTTGGAGCCCTGAGTCAGGCTCTGTGCTGACAGCTCAGAGCCTGGAGCCCGATTTGATTCTCTGTCTCCCTCTCTCTGCCCCTCCCCTGCTGGTGCTCTGTCTCTCTGTCTCTCTCTCTCAAAAATAAATGTTCAAAGAGAGAGAGAGAGAGAGAGAGAGAAAAGAAAGAAAAATCACACGACCTGAGTCTCAGATTCACCTGTACCACCTTTGTGATGTTAGGCAAAACCTTAACCTGGTTTGGCTTTCTCTAAGTCTTTGTTTTTTCTTCTAGAACAAGATTTCAGGAATTTCTTCTGGCATTCTTATTCTATAAAATATCTAGGGAGTAAAGAAGACATCTTTTGCTCGCATCAACCCTAAAACCTATCCCTTAATAAACAGTGTAGGGTCTAGGTAGGACTTTAAAATAAACAAAAGGCTTCGATGGAGTTTTGATAAAATTTAAACGTTGTCCGGAGAGAGCACCCTAAATACTCACCTGCTTCCGAATGCTTATCATGCCAAATTCACTTCTTGGTCTCCTTCTCGCAAGGTGGCTCAAGACGTAAACATGTCCACACTCGTGGATCGGCTCAAGCTCCTCTCCACTAATGTGCCCCAGTCTTCCCCCCAGTCTCCTCCTGCTCCCAACCTCCAACCAAACTGCAAGAGCGAAACCCACCATCACAAGTATGTAAATCCTCCCCAGTCCAATCTCTAGCGCTGATCTCAATTCCAAACTACAACACCACGGCTCTGTTGACAGGACACACTTCTCTTCCACTCGGTACTTTTCTGAGTCAGTGCAGCCAGGTTTACGTTTCGGTCATCACGTACTCACCCAACACCCTGACTCTCTGAGTTCGGTTTGTCACTAATTCCTAATACATCTCCAGTGGCGTCGGAGATTACGACTACAGGGGCCACACACGCACAGAAGGGGTGCCGCTGTCCTCTATCCTTTCATGCACGAGGGACATCACTAAGGGACCACACGACGCCTCCCGCTGAACCCAGACACAACTTGACACTCCTGCTCGTCCCGGCCCTCCAGCTCTACGCCCCTGCCAATGCCCATGGTTGGGGGTATAAGAGGAAACCCAGCCCCCGCCCGTGGGGTCATGTTTTAACCACGCCTTCTCCAGCCACTCTGACACAAATCATTTCTCATACGACAGCTGGATGAGAGGAAGAACCCTGTATAACTGGACTCTGGTACAAATCTCTCTCTTCCACCCTTTGCACGGTCTCTCTCTCCAGCTCAGTCACCCTCAATTGTTCCCCATTACCCGTGTGCAGGTAAAAAAAATATGTACGTCCCTTTGTCAGGGGTATAAGAGCCTTACGACTTGGCCCGAATCTTCCTGTCCAGTCTTCCCACAATCCTTCAACACAGCTTTTCAGGTATTTCTCAATCTCACGGTCTTTCACCTAACAAAATCTTTGACAAAACCCCAATAAATTAAACTGACACAAACATAACCATCTGGGTCGAAATGGGCTCAGTCGGGTCAGCTGCAGTATCCTCTACTCTGGGGCCCCTGGCTCCTCCGCGGGGGCTGAGACGCTCCTGGAGAAGCGCAGGGAAGGACCGACGGCCACCACGCAGACCACAGCACAGAGGAATTGAAATCCGACGCTAACCAGCACTGGGTTATCAGCTTTTCTGAGACCACAAAACCAACCAGGGGCAGAACTAATCAAAAGAGCCCGAACACTTAAAACCAGAGTCCAGCTATACACACAGACCTCCCCCCTCCTCATACATAAATTTAACATGATTTTCCTCTGCTCTGAAAATGTCAGTGCTCAGCAAGGGACAGGACGAGGTTAAGGGAATCTGACAGAAAGAACTGGATGGAGCTGAAAGCTGAAGTCCTGCGAGTTTATCTACACAAGCAACACGAGTTCGCCTGGCATCTTCCCAACTCAGCCCATTGCCCTCCAGCTGCATAATAGCAATAATTTTTTTTAAACACCCTCATTCTGTCCTACCACATTGCATAGCGTGGAAGGCCCGGCTGGACGGTGTGTAGGATTTTGTCAAGCTGTCTTTAATCTTTTAGCTCTAACTCCCTTTCCTAACAACTGAGCCGCCGAGTACTTAAGTTGCTGATGTTTACATCCTGCGTGTTTTATTGTGCGTTTCCAGGAAGCACTTCTGTCGATGGAGGCCAGGGGCCGGGTGCCATTTTGTCAGAGCCTAACCATGGCGCCCCTGACGCGGCCGGGAACCCTCCTCCTTCCCCTCCCAGATGTTGGAGCGAGCCTTTCTTTACTCGATTATTTTTGTTTGCTTTTCAATTCGATGGGTTGTTTTTTTTTTTTTTAATTCTAAGTTAAAAAGGAAATGGACACGCAGCTAACGGTGTCTCTGAAAACACAAGCTGAAATCCTCTTTGCTAGGTTTTCTGGACATCCTTTCTTGTACCACAGACACCTAACCATTCAGTTAGATCATCTGATGATCGTCACCAGTGACACCAGACAACCTCTGATAGACCCTTCTGTTCATGTGAATCCTATTTTTTTTTTTAAAGTTGCACCTGCCAGAGATCCTCAGTTTCCAAGCCATACAGGGCACGTCAGCTGTAGCCCTCCTCAAACATCCACGGGAGGTTTAGCAGTATCCTGAAGGCCTTTTCGTCCCACGTGGACACACCTTGCCCCCTGCTACATGGCTTGACTTGTATTCAAAAGTTACGGGCTCAGGGGCTCTGAGTGAATGTCTCGACAGGAGAATTAAGCAAAACAAAATGAGATTAACCTACAGTGTAAAATGTTATCATACATTACAAAACCAACTCTAGATAATTTTAGAATTATTGTTAAGAGACATTTCATAAACCTGCTTTTCTGTTAAGTTGACCAGCATTGTTTTTGGACCTTAACTTACCCCTGGCTTCCCTGGGATAAGCAGATGTCAGGGAGAAGCAGGACTGGGCCAGCCGGAGATGGGCCACCCCCAGAATACATGGGGTGTCGTGAGGGCCTGCCCCATGCTTCAGTCATTAGCTTTTTGTTTAGTTTGTTGTTAAACTGTGCCAGTTTAGAACAGGGATGGCTACTAGCCCCCAGCTGCTAACAAACTGTCTGAATTCATTCCTTCTACCCGATCAGATTAAGGATAGCCCGCTAAAGAACAATGCCATGCATTGTCAAGAAAGAAATATCTATTGCCTTATTTAAAAAGTCAAAGATGGGACGCCTGGGTGGCTCAGTCAGTCAGGCATCTGACTTCAGCTCAGGTCATGATCTCATGGCTCATGAGTCTGAGCCCTGTGTGGGACTCTGGGCTGACAGCTCAGAGCCTGGAGCCTGCTTCAGATTCTGTGTCTCCCTCTTTCTCTGCCCCTCCCTTGCTCACACTCTTGTCTTTCTCTCTCTCTCTCTCAAAATAAATAAACATTAAAAAATTTGTTCTTTTAAGTCAAAGACAGAATGAAATGGAGGGTATTGAAACAAAATGAGTGTACAAACAGACCTTTTCAACGCAACAGCAATGAACTAGGGCAAGGGTACAGCTGAATAAAACGATCCTCACTGCCAATACGATTACCCAGGAGAGACTGCTATTAACGATCTGAACTTCTTTTGCAGTGCCAAGTCGAAGGTCAAGGATTAACCTCAGGGACAGACTTCCTATGCAAAGGATGTTCATCTTACTCGTCACGGGCGGGTCCCTGGCCCCACACTGCCCCTCTTGCTGTCCACCTCACTCCCCTTCCTCCCCGCCCCGCTCACCCATTCAAGAGCTTCATGAGACCTCCCCAAAGCGGAGAACAGGTGGTACGCGCCATGCTGTTGTCCCCTCTCCCCTTGGAGTTATTAGCACCTCATGTCACTCAGTCTGGCAGGTCCGTTTTAATACCAGCATCGCACACGCACACCGCATCCTTGAGAAAGGAGACCATTTCAGACATGTCGGCCAACTATTACTTAGATAATAGAACATTTATTTCATGTCATTTATAAAATTAAACTTTACCTCTGGGTCTTGAAGAGGCTAATAGTTCAACTTCCCTTTTTGACATGCAAGATGATAAGATTCTCCTGACATGAAAATACGAAAGGGCAATTCTCCTAGGCTGCCGAGTACGGCGGGTTGTTTTTGTCAACTATAGAAAAAAGACACGCACGATAAAATATTCAAAACCACACCATGTTTCTCATGTAAAGAAAATATAACGCCCTCCCTTCACCGCCAGGCGACAACAGTTCCACGTCTCAGTTATATACACCCGAAGTGGATTTGAGAATCATTCATGCCACCAATCCCGTATCACAGCTCGGCTCTCGCCACCAGTATTGTCCATTACACACCGCTCGAACCCGTTTGAAGAGAAAGGAAAAAAAAAGAGGCTGACAAAGTGGTGCATGAAAAAATAAGGTTAATACGATGCCTTGCTTCCTTTTGCACAATTATATGTATTTTTGAGGAGATTCTTCAGGAATGTATTCAAGAAGAACAGAGCATTCATTTTCGGAAGTTAATTACATATTATTAAGTTCCAAGGACCATGGGAAATCAGTTCCGGCACTCGGGGTGTGCTTGAGGATGGGGAAAAACAAACCACGCCAAGATGTATTCGTGAAGGATAAGGTAGGTCATTCTAAAGCCACACGCATCTGTCACGTCTAGGTAAACTCTACCCGAGGAAAGTTGGTAAGAGCGGAAAAAAGATGACTATTAAAAGTTTTCTAAGTTTGCTAATAAAGATGGTAAATTACTGGGCTGAAATCTTGTCATTCGTTAATCAAATTTAATAGTAATTTCTTCCTGCAGACACATGCAGAAGACAAATTATCAATTTCTGTAAATCATAATTAGTTCAGAGGCAGATTCCAATTCTCCTAAAGATTAGCTCAGTGTAGTTTAAATTAAAGGCACTCGGTTACCATACAAATTGTGGCAAACCTTTGCCTTCATGGAGATGCTTGAAATCTCAGGTTATGACCACTTGAAGGTCTGCGGTAATAATTCAAAATGCTTTTACTTTGTGATATTCGCCCATGCCAGTTTCCACTGGGCGCGCGGGCAAGAGATTGTGGAGAGAAAGCTCAACACGGTTCTCGCCTCCTCAGTCTTTTTTCCCCACGTAGGTGGTTTTGCTAGCACCGAGACTCAGGGCCCCTTCCGATCTTTAATTTTCTTTAAGAGTGGATAAGTGCCGTGAGCAAAACCGCGCGCCACTGCTCTTGAGGTGCTTATTTAAAAAGAAATAAAACATGATTAATTTCAAGTGCTTTACAATTAAAAATATAGGACAGGAGGGTCATCCGGGCAATTTAGCGACACCGGGACGGGTCACAGGCCTCTGAAGTTTGAGGAACCCGGGGCTAGGCTCAATGCATGTATTTATTGTCACTGGTAGCATATTAGATTATTAAAAGGGACATGGTAATGTGACATTTTACTATTACAAAGGAAACTCAGTACTAAAATTAGAGCATAAATCAGGCAGATATGCTTCCCGACATGCAATCAACTCTGTCTTCCACTCATCTCCCTTTACGCATCAAAGGGTTATATTAAATTTCATTTTGTATTTATTTGTTAACTATATGTGTCGCTCCTTCCTCAGTTCAACGGGAGCAACAGAAATCTAGCTGCATCCTAGTAACACAGATTAAGCTGAATGCAGATAAAGCAAGGCGATTAGGGTGTCAGAAAAATATACTTTAAAAATCAAGACTAAAATATAAAGCTATTAGTTTTGAATATTTATCCAGATTACATTTCATATGCAAGACTCTCTTCCATAGAGCTCCATTCTTTATTGCAGGAAAGTACCTCTACCCATAAAACAGCAAGATCTGTCTTCGAAAAAGAACATGACGACCCAACCAATTCCGTTCCCAAAACAATGGCTAGTTTGGGGGTGTAAGCGGCAGACAACAGAAAGTAAATCACTGTCATGAAATAATAATTAGCACTGTAAAAATAACCTCCGCGGCCTCCGCTGACTAACGCACAACTCCTGTTCGAGCCCATATTTCAAGTCTGAAAGTCACCAAATGAAATTAGCACTTTCATTCCAAAGGCAGATTCTGTTGGTATTTTTTGCCTGGAAGGAAAGAGAAACCATCTCATACCGTCTCGCTAATCCAAAATAGCAAAAACTTGTCATCTCTGTTGCCTAAAGGGAAAGCTGTTTGAGGGTTTGGCAGAGAAGACCACAGCTCAATTCTACGGCCTTCTCCCCCCACCCCCACCCCGCTGTTCCAGATCCCCCCACCCGCAAAGGAATAAATGATGTGTATTTCATCCAGACTGTACTTGTCTGTGGAACCGTGGCGCTGGGCAGCTCGGGGGACTGAGATTCCTCAATAATGAGGCCAAGGTCATGTGCCTGACATGCACGTGGATGAAACAGTTTTAATCTGTTTCATTGCCTCACTAACTCTAAGGCTAGGGATCCCGCCACACACGTCAGAGGGGGATAGAGGAAGTGCCTGAAAATGGTTCATTGGATACCCAAGCATGGAAGGAAGGGAGGGAAGGAAGAGGGGAAGGAGGAAGGAAGACGACCAGGCTGAAAAGGGCCCTGTAAAAATCTTAAAAGCGTGTCGTCTTGGTGTCAGAGAGCCTATGACCACTATCTTTTTATGGAAAAGGACAACATATTTGGGTCGTACATATTTAAACATCAAACAGGAATACGCAGCGATTAAGAAAATGGCTAGCTAGCTAATTTATTCTGAGTCCGTCCTACACTAACTTTCAAAAAATTAACTAAATCTATATAAAATTAAACAATGCTTATGAATTAAACACTATATTTCATGCCTTGAAAGAACTCAGCATATTACCAATTAGCATTTTCTTTGTTTTCGATTCAGTGAATTTATATCATCCTTCAACACTGTTTAGTGAAAGCAAACAAAAACAAGAAAATCACATTATTCTTTCTAAGCCATATAAAAGTGATCTGGAAAGTCACGTTTAAAATCGCTATCATGGATTAGCTTAAGGCAATTATTTTACTTGCCGAATTCTTTTACGAGAAGTTAAAAAAAAAAAAATCAAGCTTCTTGCCTAACAAGAAAAATGAAATCCCATTAGTTGTGTCTCCAGTGGATATTAACATTCCTTTTGTTTAGAAAGGTTAATATCCCCCAAATAAAGGAGCATACAGTGCCTGTTAAAATAATTACATCATGACATTTCAGAAAGGTTGGCAGATAGACGTGGTTGGAAGCAAAGAAACAAACAAAAGTAAAAGCGAGTACTGTTTAAATTATCCATGACTTCGACAAGAAAGGGAAAGCACTGGAAATCCCACCATGTTTGCAATTTCCTGCCGGCTTGTCTGGTCTCTGGTATTTGGCTTTTCTCCCTCTTCTTCAGTATCTTCCCGTCATAGAACCTTAGGAAGAGGTCCCTTCATGCTCTAAATCAGATGCTCTATTATCTGAAAAGGAAGCTTCAAATCTGACAACAGAAGTATTTCACGACAGACTGGCGGTTGATGGTATGAGGGGCCAACACCAAACCCAAGTATTTCACGGCCACTTGGGGGTCCCACGGTGGGACTCAGACAGGATTTGGTGTCATTAGAGAATGGCTTTTCTATCCTGGACATGTGGTTCTCAAGGCTCAATACCTAGAAGATTGAAATCAGTGCACAATTAAAGGTTTTGAATTCATTCCTACAAGACCTCAAGGAAACACTTCCAACCTCCCACGAACAAAACATGGCACTCCAATCCTGATGCTCGAAGCAGACAGAAGGAATTCTCCACCTAAGGGAAACAAATTATTAGTCTCTCAAAACTTCGGCTATAGCAAATTTTTTAAAAATCCAAAATAGGCGCGAGAGTAACATAAAACCTAATTGGCTCTCTCTCTGCTTCTCTAGGGCATGGACACTCCTGTGCAGCTCCGGGCCAGCGTGTCTTATTCTCCACGGACCTCAGGGAAACAACCAGTGAGACGGGCAAGACAAAGAGGAGGAAAGACCACGGCTTCCCCACCACCACTTAAACCATACGAGGCGTCGTCAGTTCATGATAGCTCGGCCTCTGGACGGCGGGTCCAGGAATCTAATTGACCGAGTACTTTAAGAGGCTTTATTAATATTCCCCAAAGTCCTAGAATGCTTTACATCAGTAATTCCCCCCGAACACCAATAACCAATTGTACATATGCAGTGATGAAAAGGGCACTGCCTTAAGAGGCTAAGAAAGAAGCTAATGAAAACAAATACAAGCACCCCCCCCCAAGTTACCACAACAAAATTTCCAAAATAATATAAATTTGCTAAAGAGATTTCCAAGCAACATCCCAGTGGACGGTCTCGCAGCAAGCCTGTGAACGAAAGCCTGTCCCAGCTCTATGCAAAGAGTAGTCATCCCTACCGTATCGGGCTCCCCAGCACTGACTGAGGCTCCCCCCCGAGCCCCATCTCTTGCAAATACACCGCCCTGCACTTCAGAACCCCCACGCACTGCCTGAATGAATGAGCGAATGAATGCTTCATGTGAAACGTGTCTAAAATCGAAACCACTAGCCGCACGCAGCTACTGAGCTTTCGGAATGTGACCGCGATGGTGAAACTCAAGTTTTAATTTTACTACTCGGGTTTAAATGTAAACAGCCCACCTGCTGCTATGTATACTGAAGTTCAATTCTGTAAGGAACCATTTGTTCAGCTAAAGGAATGCCGGCTCAGTTATGTATCTTCTTTGAGAAATCAACTCTCAGTAATTTTCTGTCCGTTCGAAAGCCAAAGGTCGGTACCTACTCAACGCTCCGGACGGGTGATAAGAGTATTGCGATACACACTGAGGGTTGGGCGACCTGTCAGCTTCATCCCGTCCATATTCCCCTGTGGGTATACGTATGTGGGAGGTGGTGAGGGAGGGCGGGGGCAAGAGGAGGTATTCTCATAGTCTCCTTCAAAGACATGGTTCTCAATCTTCAGGAAACTTTTCACATAATCCAGTCGACAAGTATCACCGGACATCTACTATGGTGACGATAAACAGGTACGGGTCTCCAAAACCCCATTCACTATATATACAATGCTTTTATAGGTAGTATGTACCCAATAAATGGTGGATAGATGGATGAATGGATGGACAGGCCAATAGACAAATGCTGAGGTCTTATTCTCCAGAAATTCAGAATCCGGGAAAGACCTAGGAAAACTGCATCATTTCCCCTCACGAACCTGCTTCGGGTTTCCTTTATCAGTAGCCTCCACTCAAACCAACCGAAAACTTCAAGTCCTCTTTGAACCACGTCGCTTTTGCCTCCTCTGTGTTCCTCAGACCCTTCTCTCCGCACTCTTGGTCCTCACGGTCTGCCCCCCTTTGGGTCCATTTCCTCTGGATCTCTTAACAGACTCAGCGCTGACTGTCTTCTTCCAGTGTTGCCTCGTTTGGATCCACTTTCCACAAAATTCCCAGGGCGGCCTTCTTAAATGCCAGTCTGAACCGGGCACCCTTCTGGTTAAAACCCTATGGTGGGTTCTTACTCTTCCTAGATAACAATGCAAATTCTTCATTAAGGTCCACCACCCAGGCCACAATGCCTTGGCCAGCAACAACCTTCATGGCCTCATCTGTCACCTACGCTTCTTTGCTTTTGGAAACAACAAACTCCTACAGTGTGCTGTTTATACGTTTTCAGAATTTAATTGTTTTTAAGCCTCTACTATGTATCTCTAGCACTAAGGACAGTACTTCGTAGGCAACAGGCAATGAAGAGATGCTTACTGAACTAATTAAAATATAAGAAGAAAAAGAAAATTCAAGACAGAAGTTTGCAAGTTATGTTTGCCCGAGTACAAATGGATACGGATTGAAGATAAAAATGAGTCCACACAACTTATTTCTTTCAGGCTAATTGGGAAGAGTGGATTTGGAAGATATTCTGAGGGGCATGTGAGCGACAGTAAATTTTAAGAGACTATCACAAACATTGTCAATTATCAGCTCTGGTGGCACAGCAGGAGCAGGGAGAATGGAACTTCTATCCCATTCTCTCCATGCCATCAGCCCTGGCCCACCGCCTTCCCAGATACCACCCAACTCATCCCCAAGAAAGGAATTTTTTTAACCTATCATGAGAGCACAGAGTCCATGGCAAATGGGGAGGTGACCAAGTGGGCAGGACCGCTGAGTTCTTAGCACTCTCAAACTCTTTGCTTCTCACTTTCAGTTCTTAGTGTGGTTGGCCCAAAGGCACTAAGGTCCCAAGATTAAGGTTTAGAACAGATAGAAGAACTGAACGCATCCCTTGGGTTCAAGCCTAAAACCCAGAGTCCGGTCCAGTTTCTAGGAGAAGTCTGTGCTGTACACTGCAGTCTCGAACGCTGGCCTTGGAGGCCAGCTCTGCTCTTGTCTACACTGGGAAGGGAGGGTGGTTAAGAGGGGAGAGGTGACTGGCAGGGTACGGCGTGAGCCTTCCTGGGCCCTTGAAGATCTTATTCCAAGTCCTAATAACAAAGAAGAACAAAGGATTCAATTCGTAAGGACTATGGAATATGCGAAGGGAAACGGGAGAGATAACTAGAAGCCCAGGTTCAGGTGAGCTGGACTACCAACCTAAGTCAATTTCATTCTTCAAGTCCAAAGCAGCGGTGGGTTTTGTTTATTTTAAACCACAGACACAACAGAAAAAGCTTAGTGTCTAACAGAGCAAATAATTACTAAGTATTTAATCCAGTGGCAATATCCAAGCTGACCTGGAAGCAAAAAAAAAAAAGTCAGGAAAAACCTTAAGAGGCTATCACCATAATCTAGTGGGAAGAAAAACTTATTTATTTTTTAAATATAACTTATTGTCAAGTTAGTTAACATACAGTGTATATACATTGTGCTCTTGGCTTCGGGAGTAGATTCCCATGATTCATCGCTTACATACAACACCCAGTGCCCATCCCAACAGGTGTCCTCCTCAATGCCCACCACCCATTTTCCCCTTCCCCCTGCTTCCCCCATCAACCCTCAGTTTGTTCTCTGTATTTAAGGAAATTTAAGAAAAAACTATAAAAAATATGGAAGACGGCTGGCTGATAAAAAGATAAAAGAAATTCATCATTCACCGGGATCCACTCTGTGCTGTCATTACGTTAGTCATTACTGGAATTATGCTTCTCGATTCCATACATCCAGCATGATCATTCCGGGTTTCAAATTAAGTTACAAGGCACAGAGAATGTGTAACGTACCCAAGGTCACACAGCTGGTAAGAGATAGGCAAGCTCGGATCCGCCTGTGGTCAAGGACCAAGCAAGCTCTTTCCACCCCCACGACCCCGATTGCCAAGACCGGGAAATCGACTGGACAAAGCAGGGCGAGCACAAGAAATACGAGGAGCTTTCTGAGCCTTGGTGACGGAGCCTTTTAAGTGAGCCAACAATTTCTAAAGCCAGCCGTGCAGTGGGCCCAAATCAAAGCACCAGAGACACAA
This sequence comes from Paguma larvata, assembly GCA_030068075.1. Taxonomy (NCBI): domain Eukaryota; kingdom Metazoa; phylum Chordata; class Mammalia; order Carnivora; family Viverridae; genus Paguma; species Paguma larvata. Next base: position 8,085,207 of record CM057831.1, read on the forward strand.
ATTTGAATGTGACATCATCTCTGCCTTTAAGGAATTTGCAGGTGGCCAGAAAAAAAATCACAATATAAAATAACATAAGCCCTAAATACCAACGGGAGGCACAAGATAAAGCAAGTTTATGTGCCTACGAAATTTCCCTGGAAACGGTATGCAGGACTACAATAACTGGAAGTTTTCAAGTAGTACTGAAATTACGGATAACCACCTCGGCATCTCCAGAGCGTTCCTTGATATCATTACAAAGAAGGACTCTCCACGAATTAGTGATCATTAGCTTAATTATAAGATATCACGCATTCCTTTTATGCATTACCAATACACTGTAGGGAAGATTTCCCCAAACGTCGCTAATGTATCCACCAATGCCAGTTAGGAGAAATTCTATGTGTGCCCCCTTCCCCTGTAGTTGAACAAAAGCACTCCTATACATCTTACGGAAATTAATTTGCTAGAATGACATTAATGCAAATGCCCCAAAACCCAAAACTTTCCACGTTTTCAATCCGAAGCACAGAGATAAGGAAATAATTTCAAAGTCATCTCGAGAGAAATCAAGTGAGAGAGAAACTACCTAGAAATCAAGAACTGAACAGATTTTGTTCAACTTCGAATCTCGCACGTACGAGCACCCGCACACTCAGGAAACAGGTCGTTCACCAAACTGATCTCTTCTACTTTAGGGATTTTTGTAACTCCATTCCTGAGTTCTATAACTTACGTGGGAGGAGCAGTTACTATGCCCATTGTATGAAATAAGAAACAAGGGCATAGGGTCAACCGACTTGACCCAAATAACCTGTGATTTTGGCAGAGTTGACAAATACCGAAGTATTAATGATTCCGGTACTTCTGAGATCTCTAGAAGCAAAACCATAGGCAGAAGGAACAAATTCACTTTACCAATGTAGAAAGCGTTTATTCATGGTCCCCAGTTACTTTCAAGACGTAACACAGACCACAGGCACGTAACGTGGGCTTGATATATTGTTTTCAAATGAATAAACAGACAAATAGGGGAATGTCAGTGAATGAGGAGTCTGGTGACATCAACTGTAATTCCCATTTCCCTACAAGAGATTTTTTTTAATGGGGCTATAAAGCATTCCAAGTTTTTGGTGGTTGGTGGTGGTTGGTGGTGGTGGTGGTGGGGTTTTAAGTAGCACAGGGAAAGGAACAGTCTACATAAATCCCAATATGGCCTCTAGCTGGTAGTGTATGAGAAATAACGCCACTGTTCGGGAATTAGTTCTACCTAGTTAAACTCAGAAATTTGGCAGAGTTTTTTTTTTTTTAAGTTTAATGCACTATCATTAACACACACACACACACACACACACACAGATAAATCTGATAACAGCTTTTAAAAAAAAAAAACCTCAATCATCTTCAACGGATATATTTTCAGAAATGTAACGGTTCTTTGTATTTAGACAATTCTTACAAAATGGGGGAAAGGGTATCCCAACTCTGCTGTCAAAGTACAATGCAAACATTTTCACATCCCTTCTCTGGAATTTTCCTGTTGGCCTACAAAAATCAACTAGCTTGTAGAGGAGGCGAATCATACGACTGGAAGAAAACTTCCGTGCGTGCTCTCCCCCTCCCCTCCCGGTACAGAATCGCACCGGTGACCATGAAGAAGGGTTCCTCGGGCCCTCCAGGAGCCACGGCTAGATCCGCGGGCAGACAACCCCAAGCTCCCCCAAAGGGATTTTTCTCCTGCTTGCCTATCCCTCGTTGCATTCGGGTTTCAGACAGTACAAACAGAGCCGCGTGTAACATGACAACTTTGCTCTATTAATACTGCGAAAATAAACAAAAGAAAAAGGATTTTCCTGTAAGAAGACCTTTCCACACTGAGTTCACTCACTCATTTATAAATGTTTACCGAGTTCCTGGTGTGTTAAAGGTGAGGTGTCAGGAACGGAGTCTTCTATTCTTGCAAATTTCCCCACCACGGCTTCATAAAAATCCACAGAAACCATAAAGAAATGCCAAAGCGCAGAGATTATCACGGACTTTAAATCAGACAGCCTTCATGCGAGCTTCCTCTCATTAGTCAGTGGTCTAAGGCATGGGACTTACCTGTTCTACGCTCTATGACCTGTTCTATAAAATGGGGTAATGAGATGGTCTCTCTCAGAAAAAAATATGTTGCAAAGATTAATAAAATCATGTATTTTTAGATAGTGCCGGTCACACAGCATATGACATAAAGGTCTACTTATTCATTCGTCATAGTCAGGCGAGTACTTAGGAGAGACGTCTCACGGGTTCGGCATGAAGAACTCAAGAACAAAACAGAAAGAGCCAGCTCTCCCTGGAACTTAGGGGCTGGTAGGACAGATTCTACACAATTATTTGCTCATCATGTGGTAAGGGTCACAAAACTTGGTATTTTTTTCTCACAGTTTTATTGGGGTCTAATCGACCACAATAACTATGTAGGAAGTACGCAGCCTAGTGAGATCTGACGGGTGTATAGTGCCCCGCAGCCACCACCGCAACCAAGATAATGAAGGTATCTACCATCCGCTACGTTTTCCCGTGCCCATCTGTGACCCCTCCTCCTGTTCCCCCACCTCCCACCACTCTCAGTCACTGATTCACCTTTGCTCACTGCAGTTTATTTTGCATTTCTCTAGAATTCTGTACAAAAGGAATCATACGGGACGTGTTCTTTTTCTCTGCCTTATTTCTCTCGGTGGCATTTATTTTCAGATTCGGCCGTTACGTCCAGAATTTTAAAACACACTGGACATGAGCATCAGCTCCTCTAGTCCAACACACGAGCCTGTACCTTTTACTCCAATCACCATCCCTCCCACTACACTCACCCCTACAAACTCTGAGTACAAATAAATCTAGAGTTAACCACTTTTCTCAGAGTCTGCTTCCCAAACGCAGCACGCTAACTACGACTTCCCTGTTAGTCACTCCTTCACCTACCATTTGGATACTGCATACTGACCACTATTATTATCGTCAGCACAAGAAAGATAAATGTTTTCTGCTTCTCACATCAAGCAAACAAAACCAAGATGAGTAATCTTGAATCTCTCATCAAAGCAGACTCTCAGGATAGCTTTGTATACATCTACGAATACTACAGAATGAGAGGCGCATCTGTGAGGCTTGTGATAAGATGGTGGGAATTTCTGAGAAACTGCTCTACAGATGTTCTAGAATCTAAAATAGTGTTCCTATGAAGACTGACAATTTTCCAGCTGAGTGGTCAAGTGCACTGCTCAAAGGCATGAGCTTCTGGTGGAGACCCAGGGCAGATGGAAAGCAAGCCACTCCCTTTACCGTACTATTAGGTAACGTCAGGATATGAAAATTGGATTAAAGAGGCTTTCGTTTCAATATCAAATCCCTTCTAACTAGTACGGTAGCTCAAGAGGAGACGACACATATCAAGCATCAAGTACAAGGGTCGGCACATAGTAGGCACTCAACAAAGCATAGCCATTTGAATTGCATCCCTGGTAGAGGACTAGCCCAAGATAAATATATGACATGCTCACATTATCGACTTCCTTGAAGACACTGGGTCTCTTCCTTGACTACAGCGAATCTCATGTATTCAACCAGTCATTCACCAAAATCGCCCGCTCCCATGATTGAGCCCCAGGCTAGTTGGTTAACAAACACTTAACTAAGTGTTTACTATGTGCCAAGCACTGAACATGGCTCTTTTAAGGATGAGATGGACCTGACTCTTTGTCGAATGCTCTAAATTTCTTTAGTTTAACTATAAAAATGGTACACACACACACACGCACACACACACACACACACACGGGCTTTGTACTGTTCCAAATTCACCTCCTAGTAGGGTTATGTTTGAGACCCTTGAAATTAAGCTCTACAGTAAAAAGTGACATTACACAAGCTTCACCCAACGTCCCTCAATTGTCCTCACAAGAGACTTAATAGTTCAGTTCCTAGGTGTCCTTCACGCAAACCTATTTTGACAGCCTTGAATAACAACCACAGTAATGGCTACCATCCATTCACTGTGCACCTACTGTGTGCCAGGCACTGCCATGTCAAGTTTTACAGGCAACTGGCTAAGACTATTAATCATATAAAGGAGGAAGGGCATAAATAAGCCTTTCTCTGGCAACAAAATATACCTGTCATTCTGACTTTTGCTTAAGGCACGTATCTAAAAGCTGACACTGATATCGTATTTGTTACTGAAGACTCAAAAGCAGACAAATCGTATAAGCACAACCACAATACAAATGAGCCACTTGAAAACAACACGTACTTTGTGCTGGCTTTGTGGCTGCACCCCAACCAAAAATGTACAGGGAAATTAGGTTGCCGATAAAAGGTTTACATTCTTAGGTGTAGAAGAAATGGAGCATTTGCCGAAACCTGCTAACGCTGCTTACGTGACTATTAATGGTAACAGGGACTGTACCTGAATAGCATCAAAGGGGTGACTTGAGAGAAAACCATATACACACACATTCCAGATGAAATTCGGAATCAAATGCTGACACCCAAAAGGCACGCAGGTTAAGAGGCTGCAGCGGATGAAAATATTTCAAAGCCAGATACATTTCCTGTTGAAAATTCCTTACATTCCATGACTAAATCCTAAAGGCCGCTGAGCAGCACTGCTGCCTCCAATTGTGCTGACGCACAGAAAGGCCCGTGCTGTCAGCACAAGCCCCAGACAGGCACGGTTGCAGTCTTCAGGCAAAATGAAAGTGTCTGGGAGGCAGTTCACACGTTTTCAAAGAGAGCTGACGACTGTGACCTTGAGCCCCTCCTAGAGGTGCTCTGACTATAAGGCTTACCGGGCCCCTGTAGCCTACTCGAAAGATCCAACAAGAATTTATTTTTTTAAGATTGTAATTCTGCAGTAAGATGAAACTGCCTTGATATATTTGTGGTCCTCCTGGCGATCACTAATACTTACTGAGTACAAATGTACTCGGCATTCACAGTACTGAAACTACGTTGTAACCTGTAATTTTCATTTTGATTAAGAATCCCTAGAACATCTAAAGGGTCTATACATACTTGAGAACACCCTACTTCTTGGCTCTCAAATACTGCTAAAAAGGTGTGGTAGAAATAGGGCAAGAATTGCCTCAAGACATGGAAAACAGAAAGGCATCTGAGCAAGTGAAACCTTCATACAGCACCCAACACTGAGTCACCATCAATACCTACTCCCTGCCTCTCTGCAATCTCATTAACAATTAATCCCTTCTACACCAGAGGACTCTACTGCCAGGTTTTTGCACGTGTGCTGCTGGGTATCTCAGTAATTCTCCTGCCAGAGATAAGGCAGTAGGATTACAATAAAGTGTTAGTGTTGCAGTTAATCTGCAGCCCATAAAGGAAAGCAAAATGTATAAGCCAGATTCTACCGATGACTACCCCAGCTATCACTTGAAACATTTTAAGAATCCCAGAATAGATCCCAATGCTATAGCCTCTGAATATATTGAGCAACACGTGTGCTGTCTTGTTGAAGTTGACCCCAAACGGTGTCTATGGACATTATTTATGATTGCTTCTGGTTCCCTATGCTATTTTGCATCTGATGGAGAGGGAAACAATTCAGAGAACCGAACCGACATGAAGGACAATTCACACCATACCTTCAGATTGTACACGTGCATGGGCATCCGTGCACCTGCACCCCCACACACGCAAGCAACTCTGCTCCAGGTCAGATGCTCAAACCTTATCCGTCTATATTGTGAACAAATTTAAACTCTGCTGATTCGGTGTAGGTATAGGTAGTTTGTCTCATTTACATAATGGAGTAATATTATTCAAAAACAAGTTCCAACAATGGCTTGTAATAAACTCTTCGCTGAGGTTAATGATGCCTACACCTATGGAATATTGATGAGGGAGCATTGCCCAAGAAGCACTTGGTATAAAATAAAATAAAATCAAGTGCCAAAACACGGCCGATCCCCTTTGCCCTACCTTGTACCGCTGAGAATTAATGAGATTAGCCGTTCGGAATGTTGATGCTCCAAAGAATATACCTTGATATCAGAAAACTGACAGGTTTGTCTTTTACCTTTTAGACCTGACAAGGTTTGCTGTTTTCTATCTTATCTTCAGGAGAAAAAAAAAGAGCTAAGCACGACTCCCACAGGACTCGGGAGCACAGAGACTTCGTCAACAAAAATAGTTTTAATTAACAGATAAATGTGTGGTTTCGTGGGTAGGAAATTTCCTTAAAACTGTTTCAGGGAAATGCCTGGGGGATAATCGTATAAACAGATTATTAGGATTTTTTTTAAATATCTCTCTCATACAGTCTTCCATATCTAGGCAGATCTTGGCAGAGACAGATGGCCTGAGCCTCTATTTAACAACGAATGATTAAAAGCAAAGTCAAAGAGGGAAGACGCTACTTAATCCTTCACTAAGAGACGTCAATAAAGCTATGAGGTCATGGGGTACGTTTCTGTCTATAACCCCAAAGGAAGCACTCCCCATTGTTTCAGTGTGTACCACCAGCAACACCACTCGTGAGAATCCAACGCAGATCCTAATTTTATTAGATGTCTACACAGTTTTGTACCCAGAAAATGTAGTCGAGCTGCTCTCGCATTCCACAATCAAGCGCCTCCTAGGCGTTAGGCCACACACACACACAGACGCAGGGGTACAGCTGACATGATGTGGTCCAGTGTGTGAACGTCATATTTATCTCATTCACTGACTTCGTCGAGTCCTTACCAAGAGAAAAATCAGCCAGGCGCACCCGGGTCCAGATCAATCTTCCCTTACGGATTGACCGTACAAGCCTGCAGCTGACCCTTTTGCCTCTTGTCACTACCCTCTAAGTTCTCTTGGCCCCACAGAGCAATCCTGGCAGCGGTTCCGTAAGCAGCAGGATATGGCCTCGCTAGTGCCAAAATACCACATGCATTCAAGCACCAGTGACCTTAAATGGAGGTCATTATTACCGTCTCCCACCGTTTTCTTGACAGTTGGCTGCTGTTCTCCGAATGTCAGATAGAACCCACTAAATTCTACTGAAACGTTCAGCTCGTGGACCAAGGTTGCTTAGGGGTACTGAGGGTAGTGACGTTTCAATATTTTTAAAAAAAAGAGGCGGGGGGGGGAGAGTTCCTTCTCTTCTTGTACGGAATGTGGTAAGATGGATTCAGAAACCCCGGACAGTGATAGATTTGTTTATTTGCCGAGTCTGTTATAGGGTGATTTTCCCTTTTAAGCAGCAATCTGGATGACTAAGTTAAGAAGAAGATGGACGCGTGCAAAAGCACAATAGAGGAGGTTTAAGATAAACAGAAATTTGTTTCCTTTAGATTCAAGGTCCACTGATCATTGCATCAGTTCAACTAGGAAAGGCTGAAGAATGTACTTTGTTCCCTAATGGGAAAGGCTAAGATTGCTGGACTGTTCGGTCCCATTGCTTTCACGGGGGCCCGAACCAAATGATCTTGAGATTGCTTCCTATAAATTTGAATATATCCGTGATCCTTCCTTCTCAGCGAAATTTCAGAGATGTTCATTCTTATTCTGGCAGTGAGTGTCTCTCAGCCTCAAAATCTACAGCTCCTGGAATATTTGCTTCTCTAAACTCTCTCCTATGGCCAAGTTTTCCTTTCGAAAGTGTTCCTAACATTTACATTATATCCATCATTAAGTCTCGTTTCTACTGGAAATCCTCCCAATTAGCATATGCTCTTGTATCCTCCTTTCGCTCCTTCTTCTCCTCTTCAAGCAAACATTTGCTTAAATCAACTCCCTCCCTGCATTCCCAGTGGAGATACCTGGACTTGGTCTGGTAGAAGCACACATCTATCACGGCCATAAATGTCACTATTTAAAAATTCCCCCATGCATTTTCCACAGCAGAGTAAAATATAAAGCAATAAGGGGGAGGGGGGGAGACACAGAAAACCTTTTGACTTAATTTGTCTGGTAGGAGCCAGATCCGCTCTGGTAATATCCCACTCCAGACACAGTTTACAGGTATCCAAGATGCTCCCAGATCCGTCCGTACTGTACTTAAGTCCCTGACTATCTCCATCTCCAATTCGATTTTACATCTGGCAGCGTGTCGCTCTCTACCCTCGAAAAATTTAAAGAGCCTCGCACACCAATCAATTCATAAGCTACCTATATAATAAATGCCCCAAGGAGTAAAATAACCACTTCAGACTTTATGATGTCCATGTGGTCACGTACCCCACTTAATAACGGTTTCATTAGCATTTACTTCACTATATCCGACCTCTAATTTGGAAAAGGGAAAGGAATACAAGGGTAAAAAGTAAATTCTTTATCGGTTTTCAGCTATAGTCATTTCTAGACGTTTAAAGAAAAAGTTGACCTCTATTCTCTCCGTAAAACAGGCTAACACACTCGGGGTGTTTGGAATAGTCCCACAGGGGGACTTCCCCAGTATGCCCGTGCAGGAGTGGTCTCACCAACTGGGTTACATGCTTACCATGAGTTTATTGGGTTTGTTCCCAAATCTGTCCATTCGGTTTTATGTATTACTGCAGCTTCAAAATGTAATTAAACAGTATGTAAACAGGTGATACCGTGTAGGTCAATGAAATGGGAGTATAAAAAAGAATGATTTGTTGTTTCTCCTGAAATTCAGCAGAATGTTTGAAAGGACTTCATAAAGATGAGTCATTTAAAAATTACCACCGAACCAAGGTGCCTGGGTGGCTCAATCGGTTAAGCGTCCAACTCTTGATCTCGGCTCAGGTCATGATCTCACAGTTCATGAGATCGAGCCCCGCGTCAGGCTCTGTGCTGACAGTACAGAGCCTGCTTGGGATTCTTAGTCTCCCTCTCTCTCTGCCCCTTCCCCACTTGCTCGCGCTCTCAAAACAAATACATAAGCAAACAAACAAATATATAAAAATGATCGCTGAATCAGATGTAGGTTAAATAAGTGAAGAGTTTGTGCAGGGGTGAGGGCGGGGTGGGGAGTGGAGGAGGAGTAGTTTAGTAAAAGTTTAGAAAGCTTCTGCATGGGGACAGTGGGACAATGTCATTAACTGCCACTCCAATTTAAACAGACATGGGTTGGGGCGCCTGGGTGCCTCAGTCGGTTAAGTGGCCAACTTCAGCTCAGGTCACGATCTTGCGGTCTGTGAGTTCGAACCCCGAGTCGGGCTCTGTGCTGATGGCTCAGAACCTGGAGCCTGCTTCAAATTCTGTATCTCTCTCTCTCTCTCTCTGCCCTTCCCTTGCTCACGCTCTGTCTCTATGTCTCTCAAAAATAAAAAAATATATAAATGTTAAAAAAAAACAACAGACATGGATTGGAAAATCACACAGATTGTGTAGCGGGTACAACTAGAGACGAAAACGTCTTGACCTAACATCAAATATCGGCAGAGAAAAAGATATGTCGTGATGGATGCCGATACAAACGTGAAAATGAAAAGTTCACAGTATGTATTATAATTAGAACACTGATTAGTCAACTACTAGGACCACACTGGACAGGAAGCCTTCTGTAACTTTTTAAACACCTCCTCCAAGCTCAGGTGCCCTGAATACAGCTATCTATATATAGTTTGGGGGACCCCAGTTTATGAATATTTTCAAATTATCCAACCAAAAATGCTAACACGCTCAAGTTACTTATCTTGCTTAAACTCAGAAGCAACTTCCGGGACCTGAGTGTTGAGAAATTCAGCCCCAATAATACAGGAGGATTTCACGCCAGTGCCCCACCCACGGTCACCGGTAGCATGGGCGGCCGTCTACTCCTCTGGCATTTGTGAGAACACCGGTTTATCCAGGAGGCCCGCTCCCGGCCAAGGAGCAGGATTAACCCACTCCCTGTGTGGTCCTATTTTCACCCAGATTAATGGCTCCTTTTTGTCTGGGCACATTCATTTCTGTCACTTGGGTCACACGTTATCCTATAGCCCTCCTCGGAGAGCCCCGGCATATTCTATACTATGCCCTGATCGTACAATGCACAAGCATTTGGAATCATCAGAAGCAAACATCACATTTCTCGGCAGCATGAAAACAGGCGAACAAAAAGACTTGCTAAGCAAATTGCCTGTCTCAGTGCCTCCTTGATAGGAGAAGTCAGGAACCTACTTAAATATTTATTTTTAATTCCTCTGGCTAGGATTCCGACATGTAAAAATACAAAATGCATAGCTTTTTAGTGTCAAGTGATGTCCAAAGCAACAGGCAATGCCTTTTACAAGCAGGTCTTCTGTACCGCGTTTTGTAAGGCAGTAAAGAGGGTTAGCCTTCTAGTCCCTAGGAGTTCACATCCCCTGGGACATCTTGAAACAAGCCCCTTTCTATATGCGGCTAGTTTCTAATCGTTTTGTTCCTTCCGCTGGCGACAATATGCAAAGAAATAAGCCTTTCTGTTACCAGCTCTGTATCTTGGAAACAAGGGGCCTTGCAGCCGAAAAAGAGAACTAGCATCCCAAGAAACGATTTACGCTCCAATTTCTGAGAACACGCGTGTCTTCCAAATAGGTCAAAATAATTTACAAAAAGAGGAAAATGAAGAAAGAAAAAGCTTCCTTAAGGTATCCAATGAGTAATACAGAGGAAATTAGAAATACATAATTTGACTTACTCAAGGTCAGAGTAAGACAATGACACACGAAAAGGGCAGGCCTAAATTGCCTTCACCTCCAAAGTAATCTTTCTACATTATTTCACCAGGAATTAATGTGAAGGGGTCTGAAAAGAGCTGGGCACTTTCAAACTGTTTTACACGTAGCCAACCCTTCCTCTGAGTAAGGATCCTGCCATCTGCCATCTGCCATCCTGGGAGGTGAAATATGGGATCCCTCACACCTTGGGTGGGCCACACAACTCTCCTCTATACGCTGCAGAAAGCAAAAGTCAACAACCCACCTCAGGACGGTCAAGCCATATTTTGCGCATGACCTTCTGAATACCATTAAAGATGAAACCGGACGGACAAGACTGCGGGCTAGACAATACGCCTTGCCTGAGAAACGCATCCAGTGCCCGCACGGAACTAACGGAGTTAACGCACGAGGTACGGACCTACGAATCAAGAGTTCTCTTCAAATGTGTTCTGTTTAAGTGACAATCCCAGTTCTCTTTTTATTCTAAGTATGAAACTAATGCATATTCAGCACCGAAAACGAAACAGAAAAGAAGGAAGGAGCAAAGGGTTCACAGGAATCCCACTGCCCGGAGTCAATCATCGCTCACATTTTCCTTCATTCCACGTTCGTTTCCTGCGCCGTTCTAGCACATTCAGAGATGTAGGCATTTTATATTTTTAACATTATTTTAAGGGGATTATTCAGAGTCTCTGGACTTTGTTTTCATCACCTCAATAAATTTAAGCGAATCCTCCTCTGTGAACTCTAAGGGTGCCTTGGGAAAAAGAACTGTAAGATCATCTCAAGAAGTAAACGCTTCCCAACTCCAAATGGAGGTGATTCTTAAGTAAAGGAAAAGCTCCCATTTTCCACGAGATGATCCCTTCAAAAAATAAGGCTCTGCTGTTTGTTTTTTTTAATTTTTTAATGTTTTATTTATTTTTGAGAGGGGGAGAGAGAGAGAGAGAGAGAGGGAGACAGAGAGGGAGCCCACAAAGCAGGCTCCAGGCTCTGAGCTGTTGGCACAGAGCCTGATGCGGGGCTCGAACCCATGAACCCTGAGATCATGACTGGCTCTGAAGCTGGATGCGTAACTGACTGAGCCACCCAGGCGCCCTTGTTTGGGATTTTTTTTTTAAACCCAGTTTGCCTCTCTTCTGGACTGACGCGGAGATGGCTTAGTGTCCAGGCGTACTTCCTTCAATTAGTGATACGTACATGTAATGCACACGGACTGGCACAGCACATGTTTAATTCGGCAGAGTGTTTTGTTTCCTCTCACGTTGCATGAGGCGCTCCCCAGGCACCTGAGTGTCTTCATCATTACAGGAGCCAGTTTTGTAGGGACACCTGAGCGCCTCGCATTCCCGGGGAGATCACTTCAAACCCAGCACTTAACATTCACAGAGGACGCAGCTACTGTGAACACTGATTCGCCAAACGTCTTGGTGGGACGGTTTGTATCCATCCTACCGGCACCTAATCGGGATCCCTATAATAAAGACACGTAGGACACTGTGTTAACCGCTCTTTAAAAGGCGTATCTACAGTAAGACCCAGAACTTGCGATTGTGAGATCATCCCTACATTACTCAGTTTCTGAGATTTTTTGACTTTCTTAAGCCTCGTACCCGAGCATTCATGAAGGCCATCCTGATGTTCAAAGCAGTCGAGAGACTGATCTGTATGAAACAGGATATTCATACAGAAAATCCTATATATGTATTTGTAAGAATCTGAACATATCGAAGGGCGCATTTGCAAGATACTTTTGGGGGGAAGAAGTCCTAATATTAGGGGCACATGTAGTGACAAGAACACATCAATATTCCACAGTCGTCTTCCTCAGAGCATGTGTTTGTTGGTGCTTTTGTTTTCCCGTCCGTCCCTTGGTTACCGCGGCACTAGGACTGCAAACGCTGTAAAAACCACATTCGGGTGTCAACAAAGCTGTGTAAGGACCTTTACTACAGCGCTTTCCGACAGAACTCTCCACGATGCTGGAAACGCTCTTTCCCACTCTGTCCAAGGCTGCGGCCAAGGACCACACGTGGCGGCTGAGCACTCGGGATGCGGCTAATGCAACTGACCTGCATTTTTCGCTTCTGCTAACTTTCAACGGCCATAGGTGGCTAGCAGCGCCCCCATTTGCTGGCAGCGACAGAGGGCCGTGCCAGGTTTCTTCCGGCTCCCCAGGCCCTGGAGGAGCGAGCAAAATCTGGTGTTCACTTGGTGCGGGGGAAGCAGTAATACTCTGTTAAAATGAATCCTAAGAAGAGACGCCTCTCTTCCTTAATAAGGAGATACTGGAACCCCCCACCCCACCCCCCCCGCAAGAAGCAGACTGTCCTTTGTAAAGGCCTCCTGCAATAACCCAGTCTCCGTGCAGAGCCGCCGCTAAAGATCATTGCTACCCTTTCAAGCATGCATTTCCTATGGCACCTCTGTAACCCTTGGGCAAAACTGTGAAACGTCAGTGAGGCTATGATTTTATTCTTCACCTGCTCTAGTATTCTACGGGAGGGGTTCAATAGTGGTTCGGAGCAAGCAACACAACCTGGACAGGTAAGATTTTATAACCCCGCTTGCCACAAGAAACCTGGCAGAAGATGCGTTAGTTAACACACAGTCAATTTTATTTTTCAATTAATCTTTAAAACTGGGAAGAAAGAAATCGCTCTCAGATGTTCAGCGAAAAAGACAGCTAACAAGTCATAGAGTAAATTAAAATATAACGTCCCGGCGCCACATAAAATTCTGAACAAATTTAATGGCAGCCTGGCGTCCCGGAATCTCAACAAAAAAAGGTACATTTGCATTTACACAGCATTAACAACGGAAGTAAAAGTCAACCACCTCACTCACAGAAGACTTTTGATTTCATGAATATCCTTACAGATTTCACCTGTCCGCAAGCCTTGATTGGCCAGAAAACAACAGCACTGGGTCTGATCAAGCTTCTGCCTCCAATATTAATTGAAGCCAAAAGCCCAAGCAAAACTCGAGCCACCCGTTATTCTGAGACGCTGCCACAGGAGAAAAGGCACGGCAGCAATTCCATCCACTTCTATTTTCTTTGCAACAAATCTGTCACTTAAGACTAAGATGTGAAGACATGGCTTATCCTTGCTGAAGTCATCTCCCTAAAAATGCAGATCTCCCGGCAGGCTCCGGAGCCCTGATCTCTTCCCACAAGCTGCGCCTGATTCGAGCAGATAATTTTGCTCTCTTTAACCCAGTGCAACTGAGGAAGGTCTTGGCGCTTCAGAAAGAAATTATGGGAACAAAAATGCTCTCACCAGAAGAGTACAGGTAAGATTTTAGCCTGTTTATTCATGGGGAGCAGTGTCCCTTAGGTGGCCATGGAGCCTCCTAGAATAGTAAGGAAGACATGAGAGCAGATGTATGGTGCAGGGGCCTCAGTCACAAACTGTGCACGTAAGACAGAGAAAGACCCAGGCTCACTGGGCGCTACACTTCACGTAGGGCTGCTGCTATGGACTGAATGTTTGTTATCTCCCAGAAAATCTCCATGTTGAAGTCCTAATCCCCCACTGGAGTGATATTTAAAGATGGAGCCTTTGGGAGGTAACAAGGCTTAGTGGCGTCGTAAGGGTGGGAATCTCACGAGGCAATTAGTGCCCTTGTAAGAGACATCGGAGAACTTGTCCCCTCTCTGTGTCAGAGAGGTCAAGGGAACACACCGCACGAGGGGACCCACCTACAAGCCAAGAGAAAAGGTCTCAGAATGAAGTCTACGTTGCTGGCACCTTAATCTTGGACTTCCCAGGCTCCAGAACTGTGAGAAAGAAACTTCTGATTTTTAACTCCCCCCCACCAGTTGTGGTATATAGTTACAGCAGCCCACGCTGACTAATACAGCTGCACCTCCAACTTCGGTGTTATAGTTGGCAGCCCTGATCCCTATATACCCACCTATGAAAGGAAGAGCCAGAAGCACCAGAGTGAATGCCCAGTATCACCACAACCTAACCATTAAGGAATTCAAAAGTACCAGCTACTTAATCTATACTTGAAATAAAGATTTCTTCTTCTTGCCGATGTGGAGTAACCAGGATCGGATTCACCCTACTACGTGAAAAAACAAAAACGAAGACAAAGTAAGAGAAACCATGGTTTTCACACCACTGGACGTGAGGCAACGAAGGATAGTTCCCGAGAGATGCGAAATAGATGAGGTGAGCCCTACTACTTCCCTGAACCTACGTTGTGGACAGTTTCCAGGGCACAGCCTAGGGAGGGGAAACAGATGGAACTCAGAGAGACCAAGGCACCTAGAGTTGGCAGGACCAAAAACCAAGGAGGAGAGAGCTATATATAGGGGTACCCCAGAAATCTGAAGAGAGCCTGTCTCAAGCATTCATCAGAGCATTAATTCGTGCATAAGTGTGAACAACCACCTGGGACTGGGGGGAAAAGACACCATCTAAATGTTAAAGGAAGCAATGAGTAATACACACCAGCTAGGAGTGTGTCTATTTCCCCCAGACAGAATGAAAACCTCATGATTTCCAGAGATTAGAGTACTCAGAAAGGTATTTCCTCAGTAATGGGAATAATTAGCCCTAGATGAAACTGTTTCAATACTACCCAGCAAACCTGAAAAGCAGAACCAAAAGTATCAAACTATTTCCAAGTAACAGGACTTCATGCCAGAACAAAACTCAAGAGTACATACAAAAATATCCAAAAGCAAAGAAGAAAAATTTCATAATGGGTAGCATCTAATCAAAGATTAGCAGGCATGCAAAGAAGCAGAAAAAATAAGACCCATATTAAGAAAAAAATCAAGACTGACCCAGACTAACAAATGATAGAATTAACAGATTAAAAGAACATGATTGTATCTACATATTCAAAGTAGAGATATGGAAGATCTATTTTTAAAGCCCAAACGGAACTTCTAGAGGTATACTTCAACGTGTGAAATGAAAAATACACTGGATAAGATTTAACAGCTGACTAGACATTCCAAAAGAAAAGGTTTCCTTTGAAGACTAAACAAAAACAAAAACAGCCCAAAATGAAAGAGAGACAAAAATGGAAATAAAATTGTTAAGCTGTGGATAATCACAGATGTGAGGTCAACAAATTCTAACCATAAAAATATAAAAAAAAACTATATCCAATCGTAGCATTATAAAATTGTTCAAAACTAGATAAAGAGAAAAACTTAACAGCAGCCAGAGAAAAATGACATGTTCTAGAGAGAAAAAAGATAAGGATAGCAGAGGATTTCTTGTTAGAAATACTGCAAGCAAAAATGCGTTGGAAAAACATCTTTAAAACTTGTGAATAAAAGATCCGTCAACCTAGAATTAAATATCCAGTGAAACTCACTTCCAAAAATAAAAGCAAAATAAGTTAAACACATTACGAAAAAATGTTTTAGGCCTACAAAAGCTGAAAGAATTCATCATCGATAAATCTGCATTACAAGAAATGTTTGTGTTTTTTTTTTAACGTTTATTTATTTTTGAGACACACAGAGACAGAGCGTGAGCAGGGGAGGGGCAGAGAGAGAGGGAGACACAGAATCGGAAGCAGGCTCCAGGCTGTGAGCCATCAGCACAGAGCCCGACGCGGGGCTCGAACACACAGACCGCGAGATCATGACCTGAGCCGAAGTCAGCCGCTTAACCGACTGAGCCACCCAGGCGCCCCACAAGAAATGTTTAAAAAGTTGTCAGAGAAAAGGAAAAAGATACTAGATGGAAACACGGATCTAAAGAAAGTACAGCAAAAGTGGTAACTACACAGGTAAATGTGTAAGAATATTCTACCATTTAAAAAAGAGCTTTAAATATTTATCTAAATTGTTTTTAAAAGCTGGGGTGCCTGAGTGGCTCAGTCAGTTGAGCAACCGACTCCTGATTTCAGCTCAGATCATGATCTGATGGTTTTTGAGATCAAGCCCCCCATCAGGCTCTGTGAGCACAGAGCCTGCTTGGGACTGACTCTCTCTCTCTCTCTCTCTCTCTCTCTCTCTCTCTCCCCCTCCACCTAAAAATAAATAAACTTTAAAAAAATAATAAAAAATAAAAGCTAATGAGTCAACCAAAGAAAAATAAATGTGTTATGTAGTTTATAACACATGTAAAAATAAGATGTATGGCAAAAGTAGCATATAGTCTAAGAAAAAAAATAGAAGCATAGGATGGGAGGACTTTATACTATACACGAAGTGGTATAATATCACTTGCAGAGTGACTTTGACAAGTTATAAATCATAACAATCATAAAAATGTTTTCAAAAAAAATTATAACTAATAAACCAACAGAGGAGACAAACTGGAAATATACAAAATAACTCACATAAAAGGCAGAAAAATAAAAACAGATATGGCAAAACAAACAAGATGAATTAACCTAAGCATGTCAATAACCATATTAAAAGTAAATGGTCTAAATAACCCAATTAAAAGGCAGAGATTGTCAGATTGGATAAATTTGAAAAGGCAAGCCCTAATTACACACTTCTACAAGAAAAACACTTTGAATATAAAGACACAAATAAATTAAAAATAAAAAGATAGAAAAATAGATACAATGCCGACATTAAAACCTGGTATAAACGCTTCCCATTAGCATTGTTCTTTTAATGTCTGATATACATCAAGCGTAAAACTCTGCCAATGAATTCAGATGGTATTAGTCAAGAAAAGTATAAAAACTGTTCGCTTGAAGTTCAGTTTTATATGTTTTACAGAATCATCAGTGAACACATAATTCATTGTTACAAATGTCTTAGTAGGATCATATCATACATTTTTCCACAGAAATCAGTGCCAGGAAAATGTCTGCATTCAATGTGAATTCGTGTGCTTTCTTTAATCAGGTAAGTATTATATGAGCCAAAGTTTTCCCTTTCTGTCTTGGCTAACAATCAGAAGGCTCAATGCTCAATTTATTGCCAACCTCTAAAAATAAATCCATCCCAGGTACTTAGTGGAGCCCACATGCCCTTCTTCTCATTGGTTTTTGACCACTCCTAAAATTATTTCACTTGCACTCTAACATTAGAAGCTACTTTGAATATTTTTAAGAGTTGTATTTTATAACAGAGGAATATCAGCAATCAAACATGAGTGTGTGCCCCACCACACATACGATGTGTGAATTTAAATCAGAGAGGTTCAGTAACTGCTCCGAAGTTCCATTTTATACTATAAAGTAAGAGTAACAGTGGTTACTTTGCCTCCCTCTCAACACTTAAAAAGCATGCAACATAAAACAAGGTTAATATTAAATGAAGTTAAAGAATTATCAAAATCGATGTGGATAAATTTTTTTTAATGAAAAAAATTTTAACCATTTTCAAATTAACAAAAAATTAATTAAAAGTTAGATGGAACCTATGGAGGGCCTGGGTGGCTCCGTCGGTTAAGCGTCTGACTTCGGCTCAGGTCATGATCTCACGGCTCATGAGTTTGAGCCCCGTGTGGGGCTCTGTGCTGACAGCTCAGAGCCTGGAGCCTGCTTCAGATTCTGTGTTTCCCACTCTCTCTCCCCCTCCCCCACTCACACTCCGTCTCTCTCTCTGTCATCCATTTGCTAAAAGTAAAAAAAAAAACAAGTTAGATGGACCTGAAGTCTGTCGTCAGAGAGCAATAAAGTGACCTGCTAGGGCCAGGTCACTGAATGCAGAAGCAAGAACACTCTCGGGTGAGCATGGATGAAAAAAGCCATCACCCAAACCAGGCCTGTGTCTGCGGAAGCGTTAACGGCGGGCTCCCAAAGGCTGGTGCACTCAGGTACGCACTTGCTACTCCTCTGATCGTCAATTAACATTTCTGCATGGGAGGAAAGAAAAGGAACATGGGTACAAGGGCATGAATTGCTCTGATATTTTATCAAACGCAGAATTGCCCTTAAGCAAATCTACTCCCGGCACCAGGCATTCTGCTGGAAGCTGTGAGGATTCTCCCTCTGGCCTCAGGCAGAGCCTTAGTTGTGAGGTTCACCTGTATTTTAGCATTCCAAGTGGCCAAAGACACCTGCAGCCTAGCTCTCACAGGGGTGAAAGAACTACAGAGCCTTTTCCTAGCAGATGTAGAGAGCAGTGAGTCACGCGACGGAAAAAAGTTCAGATGGTCCATCGGTGACTTGTCAAGAAAACGGTCCATCCGAAAAGAAAAGGGGGATAGAGCGGAGTATCTGTAACAAGATAGTTCATAAAGAGAGGAGTGGGGGCGCCTGGGTGGCTCAGTCGGTTAAGCGTACGACTTCGGCTCAGGTTATGATCTCACGGTCTGTGAATTCGAACCCCGCGTCGGGCTCTGTGCTGACGGCTCAGAGCCTGGAGCCTGCTTCGGATTCTGTACCTCCCTCTCTCTCTGCCCTTCCCCCGCTCACGCTCTGTCTCTATGTCTCCAAAAATAAATAAACGTTAAAAAAAAAAAAGAAAAAAGAAAAACCTTGCACTCTTGGGGGCAAGGACATTCGCTTTAAAAAAAAAAAAGAGAGAGAGAGAGAGAGGAGTGGTTCCACACTTCTGGTGAGCATCCAAAATCACCTGTAGAACTTAAAACTGCAGGTATCTACCGGAGACCACATCAGTGCGTCTCAGGACATAATCCCACTTTGAGAGCCCCCAATGTTAGTGTCATTAGGGACCAGGATTTTTGGCATAAAAATGAATGAAAATACAACTACATGACTTAAGTAAAGGTCTGATTTTAAGTAAAAATTATATAGGCTGCATTTGAACTGGAAGAGACAAGATGAAGTCTTTACGCGTTTTACCTTTTAAGACAACAACGAAAGTGTCTTTCTAAGCTCTGTACGTTAAAAGGATCTAAAAACAGTGATCTATCCAAAAGCCGTACGCATCCCCTAGTGACTGGATTATGGTTTCCAAATAACATTTCCCATTAAAAGGAACAAGCTCCTAGGAGAAACAATTTATTCTAGGTCTGAGAAAGAAAAATAAATGTTATAAAACAAACCTGGAGTACTTTATACCAAGAAAGAAGAATGTTAACCAAGATTCCAGAATCATGTTAACAAGTGTCAAGAACCAACATGAAGAGGCTCCCCTGGCAAAGGCAGGATCGTATGAGCATCAAGAGAATAATAAATGACTCTAATGGATTGAAGCGTAACTCTGTTCAAACCTATAATTTCACTTCACTAAAAGAAAATCAAACCTCCAAGACAGCCTTCTATGGGTGCTGGAGAAGCAACTAATCTGCAAGTTAGTCAACAGAGGTCAAGAATTATTTTGTCCTTCCTGTATCTGCTGCACCTTGGGGTAAACAAACGAGGGGAAGTTTCTCTTTATGAAGACTAGCGTTATCACCACTTTGCAGCCCTTATTAAAAGAATAAGGGCGCCTGGCTGAATCGGTCCATTGAGTGTCCGACTCTCCGTCTTGGCTGAGGTCATGACCTCCCGGTCCTGAGATCAAGCCCGGTGTCCCTGGGCTCCATGCTGAGGGTGGAGCCTGTTTAGGATTCTTTCTTTCCCTCTCTCTCTGACCCTCCGCCACTTTCACACGCACTCTCTCTCCCTCTCTCTTTCAAAATAAAGAAATAAACTTAAAATTTAAAAAAGACTGAATAGAAGCAACGATCTTCCAATAGTTACTAACGTCGCACACACAGAAAGGGACAGACGTTATGTGCCAAGCTATGAAGTATTCTTGCCTTTCATACACCCATCCCCCGCCAAAAGAAAGTCGAACCTGTATCAGACCTCTAGTTTGATTTACAGGAGAGTAAGAGATAAAGAAACATGTTAAAAAACATCACGAGGCTATATTAAGCCGGATCAGACCGTAGGCAACTCTACAGAGCATATGGTCTAGGTACTTCAACAAACTTGAAAGGAGAAACAAGAAGGGTGGAAGGAGAAGTTCTAGGTTAAAAGAGACGTGACCTATTTATCATCCGGAATCAAGATGACTTTATTTGGCTCCTGAGTCAAACAAACAAAAAGGTTTGTAAAAATAAGACAATGCCAGAATTCAAATACTGGCTGGGTAAGGAATTACAGTTAATTTGTTTATGAAAATAAATAAATGTATTAAATAAATAAATGTATGAAAATAGCATCTTAAAAAAAAAAAGAGTCCCGCCTTTTAGAAAACACAGTGAGCTCTGCATGGATGAGATGCTATAATGTTGACAATTTGCTTTAAAATGATCCGCTGGTGGGGTGGGGGAGGGGAACGGGTGAGGTCACAGATGAAATAACACTGGCCATGAGTTAGTTATCGAAACTGAGTTCTGGGAACATGAGGGTCCAACAGCCTCTTCCCTCTGCTTCTGTGTCTTTGACATTTTTGACAATAAGTTAAAAAATGTCACAAGCAAAAACAAAAATTACAAACTATGGCATTAAAGTTCACATCTGGGTCGTCTCTGAGGAAGAGAGAATGTGGACAGGGCATGAGGGAGACTTTCGGGCACTGGCAAAACTCTACCTCTTGACCTAAGTCATGGTTGTACTCAGGTGTTTATCTTGTGATACTTACTGAATTGGATATCTGTACCTCGCGCCAACTTCCGACGTTCTCCTTCAACCAAAAAACTAGTTACGATTAGTCTGCGGAAACCCTGAACTATACAAACACAGGAAACGTATTCGACAGGACGCAGGTATTTAATACCTTGTAATGCATAATACATAGAGTTTAAGAAATTTATGGACATTGATCAAAAGGAAAATGATGACGTGTTGTGAATGTTGTGTGGTGTAGCCTTTAATCTTATGGGAACTAATCAGAAGACTCAGATCCATAACAGAATCAGGACATCCGTATTAAATGCAGAGAATATGCTAATAGCAAATACTTAGGAAGGATCTACTGTGTTCCTCGAGTTAAAAGGTGTTTATCAATTCTTTTAACTATTCGTTCAAATAAGATACTCTTTCCCCTTTCACTCATAATGTTAAATTAATTTTTACTGATCGACTAGCTAGTATACGTTTATTGGTATCCTGTACAGTACAAAGATGAAATAACTGCCTTTGTACATACAGATGAAACCAAAGTAAATCAACATGTAATTTACTTTGAAAAAAGCCAAAGTGAGTGGAGAGGCCATGTTGCTGAAGGGTTGCAAAGCAAGGTCTTTGGTATTGGTCAGAGACCAAAGTCAGATATCCTTGCTCACCTAACAAGTTCTATCATAGCAAATATACTCTCTTTTTGTGCCTCGGTTTCTGCATTTGTAAGTGGAATAGCAGTATTATCACTTCTGGTTACTATGAGGATTAAATGAGATAGAACTCCTAGCTCACTGCTCAACGTACGGTGCCTGCTCATTAAATATTACTATGTATTTACGGCTGTTATAACTTTAAAAGGATCCGTCTCGTAAAATGATAAATGAATCTCTCTCTCCTTTGGCACTCTCAAAATGTCCCCCTAAAAGAAACAGGAGGAAGAAAATGATAAAATAGAGAATACGCCTAATGAGGGTTCTGAAAAAAAACAAAACAAAACAAAAAAAGTTTTATTTCCATTTTATTTCAAATAAAAAAAAAAAAAAGGAAGAAGTCTATGACGCAGCACACCTGAATGGCTAGGAATTTAAAAGCAAGATGCGGGAAAGTTAAAAATCAAAACCTAATTGCTGTGAAGGTTCCAAGCTGGGGAAAAAAAAAAAAATACGACTGCTCTCAAACTTGAAAGTTTACAAGCCAAGGCTGACTTGGAAGAAATTATTCAACAATCCTCAACCCCTGGTTGAGAGAATCAGGTCAGGGGGTACAGAAGCTCACAGGAAACCCACCTGAACCAGACAGCCATGAAAAGTACAGGGGCTCTCGTGTGCAGCGGGCACCGCTTACCTGGGTGTGAGGAAATGGTGCCAGTCGCCGGGGTCCCGTCGGGTAATCTCCGATGACGCCGGTGGCCCTGGTCTCTCTCCGAGGCTCCAGAGCCTCTCAGGGCCCATAGGACTTTTAAGGTCCCCAAATATGTGCTATATTTTGACAACAGCGTGTTTTATAAGTCGTTTGTCATCAGCAAACTTTAGACAAGGTTAATGAAAGTTCTGTCACTTTAATGTCTAGCCGGCTTTAAATTACAAATGTCATACGCCACGACTAAAGAAAGGGCACCGCAATAATACCATAAACCATCATCTCCAGGGACATACAGGTAATTGCATAGCTCATTAAAAAACTGTTTTAATTATTAATTGACCGTGTCAGAGTTGTCCTTTGAAGTCAATTTTAATTTTTTTTTTCCTCGCCAGCATTATGATTTCAAGCTGACCTACAGAACTTTGTGTACCGCCTAACACACCGCCAGCAGAGGTTGCTAAGAAAGCTCTCGGATCTCCAGAATTCCTTTCTGAGTCATCTGCAAATAATTTGCGGACCGAGGGGAAGGGGAGAGGCGAACATCTTTGAAGAGGTTGTGGTCTATTCCGTTCACTTTCGAGAGACCCCGGAACAAAATAATAATAATAATAATAATAATAATAATAATAATAATAATAATAATAAATTTGCAGTGTAAAGGACAAGCACTCATCATTTTAACTTTGCGTCCGTGAGGGTGCAAAACGATGACTGAAAACTTTGGCAGAGACCACGGGGCGATCTGCTCGGGACTCGGCTGAACTTACGAAGAGGGCAGCTCGTTAAGTTCCTTATGTAATAAGTAATTCTATAGATCAGCTGTCTGCAATCTCCAAACCTGAACAGTCCTCAAACACAACAGGCGACAAGAATTCCTACCCCAAACTCTATCCCTCAAGTTCCCTCATTCGAGGCAGAAACTGTTCGTCCTTTATTTTTTTCCGAATGCATCCGGAAGGCGTCTTCTAGAAAGATACAAGGATGCCCATTCCTGCAAAAGACGCCAGTGGCATCTAGAATTAAATGACTAATTCTATATTTATAAAGAGACAAGCATCCATTACGTCGAAAGACAGAGTTCTCAATGATTTATTAGCAAATTGAACTTTCGCTGGAAGAGAAAAGAATTTCTTCAACTGTGAATCTTATAAATTAATCCAGTCCTTCCTGAAAACCCGTTTCAAAAGTCCATGCCAAGCTCAAGTTCGAATGAGTCGTCGTCTCGTAAAAATCTGGGGTGAACGGGTCTGACGGCAACTTTCTGGGACGAGAATCTACCTACGACACAACCTGAAAATCTGCTACAGGAATTAGATGGTTCAGGGATAGTCATGAAGCCAAGCTCCGGCTCTTTCCATCAATACAAACCCTGACAGCAAGTCTGTCCACCAAGTTTGCGAGTTTGCCAACAACTTCTAACTCAACCCTGGGATCGATTGATGGACTCGGCTGTCGTTAATGACCGTGCGGGGAGAGTACCAGCAGAAAACTGACCGCGGCCTCGGGACTCAAAGACCATCTCCCGGAATGTGAAAATGAGGGAAGTCAGCGCTGCTGCACTGTCTGCACCTCGAGAATTAACCAGCAACGACCAAGGGGTAACAGGAGCCATTGTCATCGCAGGCTGGGGCACCTGGTTCTCTTCCGCCACATCCAGCAGAGGCTGGCAAACGGCAGGACAGGAAGAAGCCATTCTACCCACATTTCCTGCAATATGGAACCCTGGGCAAAGACACAGAGTAAACCGCCTAAGTAAATAAACATTCAAATATATACCTAAAATACAAATACGCAAGGAAATGGGACCGGATGGCACAGGGGTCAGCGAACTAAGGCTCGCGAATCAAATACAGCCTGCCGTCTGCTATTCTGTGACCCCTGGCTAAGAATCATTTCTTCTTCTTTTTTTGTTTTTTTAAAGTAAGCTCTATACCAAACGTGGGGCTCGAACTCATGACCCTGAGATCAAGACTTGCACGCGCTATTGCCCTTCGTTTTCACATTTTTAAATGGTGGGGGGGGGGGAATTTTCTTTTAAAGAAAGATACATCGCCACTCATGAGAGTCCTATGAAATTCACACTTAGGCGTCCGCAAATAAAGTTTTATTGGAACACAGCCATGTTTGTCCGTTTACATACCGTGTGTGGCAGCTTTTCATGCTACAACGGCAGACTTGAGGGGTTGCGAAAGATTCCGTGTGGCCCGCGACACCTCACGTATTTACTAACTTGCCCTTTACAGAAAAACTTTGCCAACCTCTGTCACGACGAAATGGAGCCGAAAATCCTAACTGACCTTTGACGGCCTATCAAGCGAGCTAGCCCTATCCCTGTCCCTTCAGGCAATCCCGATAATTAATAACTTACAGATTTCCCCTCAAAGAGGAGATGTGACAACGAATGACAGATATCTCGAGCTAGCGGGTACAGCAGAAGGGTCTCCAAACTGATGATAAAGTTCTGGTGTACACGTATAAGTGCGATGCGATGTACAATATTCTAATTAAATTGGAAATGGCTGCACAAGCCATGTTTCTATTAGCCAGGTCTTATTTGATTTAGCAGCAGTAATGAACGCTGAATCAGGTTAGAGTTGTTCAGCTTATCTGGCTTTGCCAATCTACTGAAATTAGGATAATAAAACTGAAGATATGTAATATCGAAGACATTTAAAAAGAAAACTCGTTTATCCTCAATTAAAACATCCACAATACTGACAATACAGTTATTACTCCTCTCTCCAGAAAGGTTCGGTTGAAGAAAATGGCACATTATAAAGAATCCAGTCCGGCGTGGGGACGGGGGAGTTACATTCTAGAACACCAAAAACAGCCTGGTTTTCTTGCGCTACCAACAGTTCGCACATTTGTGGGGGGGAAGGAAAAAAAAACAACAGGCCAAACACAGAAGCTTAAAATATTCTCTGACAAAATGCTGCACTAGATTTTTGGCTTCAATGAAGCTAACATTCTCTACGTGGAGTGGGGAGCGGCTGGCGAACCAGTTTCCTCAAATGAGCAAACCCTTGCGTGGGCATGTTACAGGCTCTGCTCGTTGGAGTCCCTGGGGGGACGACGCGGTCACCACCTCTGATCAACTCTCCTCCGTGAGACTAAAAAACAGTTACAACTCCTTTCATTTTCTCGATTTTATGAGTTTATTGACACCGACGCCCAGAAATCAACTCCAGACTGAAACCATCAATCATCTGGGTACGTTATAAAAACACGGTTATGTTTAATAGTATTTGTTTTAGGTACCAATTAATTTTATGAGGCAATGAGAAAACGGCAGCCTCTTCCTCCCCCTTCCGTATCTCTGGACTCTATAATGACATCAATGGGTACAGGCCAAATCAATGCGGTGAAAACGCGTATCCGAAGTCGGCCAGGAAGACGCACCAGAGCCGGCCATTGAGACATGGACGGGATTCCCACGCCTCGGAAGCACCGTCCCATTCAAAACCAGAACGGCCAGACTAAATCCAGAAAGGCAAACACGCAGTGCCTCTATCTCCCCATTTCCCTCAACGTCCAGTTCATAAACCGGATATAGTAAGCCAGTCAGACAGGAAACCAAGAAGAGTACCGTCCGTCTAAGAGGAAAACACACAAGAGTGCAAAATGCTCGGTTCGCAGCTCAGGAGAAGTTTCACCAAACCACAGCAGCGGGATGCTGATCTCCGGCAACCGGCATCCCTCACACGCCAGCCCTGATGACGCTCTTCAAGGTGCTACTGTGTGCTCTCTTCACAATACCAAACCGTCCCTCAATGGAAGTGAGCCCATTAAACCACCTCTGGCTATGCCATCCCGCCGAACGCACACAAAACCCGAAGGATTACCTGAAATGGGAACCCAACAATTTAAAGGGAAATCGAAAACGGTTTCTGAATGTATCAAGAGGCCAAAAGTCATTTTAAAGCTTTATTTCTACCTCCTACCACCAAAATAAGTAAGCAAGCATTAGACTGTGTTGCGACTTTTAAGTGCTAGGAAGCCAGTCTTGGAAGACTGTGGTGGCCTAAGCCCTCTCAGCTTCTGTAAGAGTTAGCCAAGGAGAGAGATTGCACGATACGCAGTAGTCAAGCCGAGGTGAGATGGTCACACATGTGTGCCGACAAAGGGATCGAAGCATTCGTCTTGGATAAGGATGGGGAACCGAATCGGACTGTGTCCAGGCTGAGCTCCAAAGCATAACAGTGATTCATTCAGGCCACACAAAATAAACGACTCCAGGGTCATTAGCTCCGACTTAAATGAGGAGCTTAATATTTGCCTTAAACTTCAACTAATGATACTTGTAAAGAACCACAAAAGAGCACGTACCTCTCAGAAGCGCAGAGAGAGTCCCCTTCCTACAAGCCCTTTTGAAAAGACAGGGAGTAACTTTCGAAACCATGCGAAATACAATCCCAGAGGAAAATCACAAACTACAGATACCACTCAGAAAACTCTTTTAACCCGCAGAGAAGTAACAACGGGAAAGCTGAGGATAGGCAAGGTTCGTTCATTAAAGACTGGGATCCTGCGACACGTAGCAAAAACAGACTTTGGAATCGGATGGACCTGCCTCCTCCCTCGGTTCTCATTTCCACTAAGCTATCTGACCTGGGAAGGTCACTGGGCCTGTTCTTAGTTGCCAAATGGAGACATCTTACTCATTGGGTTGTTAAAAAGATTCAATGGAAAAACCCATATAAACTATGGAAAACAGTATTTGACGCGTAAGTACGTAATAAACCAACTTCCTCCCCTATGCAATTCGATAGTCACTGAACTTGACAGTGTGCAAAGCAACGCGAAGACACTGTCAAATGTGATCCACGAAATGACTTTAAGTGGTGCATAAATAAAACCGTTTCGATGTTCGAGATTTGAACGGAGGCATATTAAAAGAAAATCCAGCCCCAACCAACCTGTAATTTCACGGCAACTATGAATCTGGATGAAGTGGGTTTAAAAAAAAAAAAAAGTCAATTGAGAGGGAACTATAGTGTAAATAATAATCACGGCAATATAAAGATAGACGAAAAGTCACGGAAGAAGGAAACACTGCTTTAGAAAGACGCGTGCATAAGAAAGGATTTCTGTTCTCAACAAGCGTACGGTGGGGGGGCTGGGTGGGATCGCCAAAGATCTGCCTAAGAAAGTACCCCGCATCTTTCAAGTTCAGAGTCATTCAAGAAGAATGGTGCTGAAAGTCCCTCTCTTCTTGGCTCTTTTAACATGTATCACATATAAAAGCTCTTTAAAAATAAATGAGTTGAACAATTGTCATGCTGCGTGGCAACATAAGCTGATTTGGAAGTCCTTGTACAGTAGTAGCGTGTTGGGGATTTGTCTGTTAAATCTGCTCTTTGAATTATCCAGGAAATCATTATTTTCTCACCTCTATTTTCTTTACAGAACACTAAGAAAAAGAAAGGTTTCTGCTGGCGTAACGGCCAAATCGCTCAACACGCTTGGAACCAACCAGGGAACGATCTCCTTAAAACTATGAGATCCGAAAACACTAAACGGTTTTAGATTTCAGCGAGTATCATCCTGAGAGACCATACATGGTACAGGAATAAGCTAAATTTGCATTTGAAAACAGCGCAACACACCGAGGGTCCTTTTCAAGAAAAAAGGGTAGCAAAGTGAGAAGAAGAAAGGGACTTGATGAGTATTCCCGAGGAGAGCCACAGATTCCTGAAAAGCTCACACGACAAGCGATCAACAAGCGATCTTCAAACCAGACCAAACAGAACGGACTATCCTGTCATCGTGTCATATTTCATGTCATAGAATAACTTTTGCGTCCTAATCTCTACTGAAGTTGTCTTCCCGCAAGATTCCTCTACAACACTTTAACGGTAAGCCTCCATGTCAAAACTTAGTCTACACATAAGATTAGTGTAAAAAAAAAAAAAAAAAACGGGGGTGAGGGTGGGGTGGGCAGTGGCTAATAAAAAAATAAAAAGCTACAGGCAACCGAAGCCATGCTGAAAGGGACCCAATACCCAGGGAGGATACGGTTCTGTGGACGAAATGTACAAAAGAGGAATATTGCATGCAAGAGGCAACACTTAAAACAGAATAAGTGAAAAGATTGTCAGCAGTGACATTCTCTGAAATACAAGATATGCTTCTATAGTTTGGGCCGGAGAAGGTGAGAACACGTTAATGACTAATTAGGACCCTAGACTAGCTAACAAACCAGAAGAATAAAGCTACCGCGTATCACGAAATCACTCTGGCATACTGACATTCATTCTACCTGTCGCTAACGCATGGATTTTCTTAGAAGCTTTACGATCCAGCTGCCTTTGAACCACGGTTCGAGCAGCGCCCACCTGCATCTCTGGCTAAGCATAGCTGCAGAGAAGAACGGACAGAGATGGCGAAGTTAACAAATTACCTTTCTTCACGACTTGCTTAGTTAGTAAATATACACACTGTAAAAAAAAAAAAAAAAAAAGCATCTGTAAAAACAGGTTTGGGATTGGATAGAATTTCATAGATAAGAAGTTCTGAAATATGATTTTTTAAGAATTGTTTCCTTTAGGGGCACCTGGATGGCTCAGCCAGTTTCAGCATCTGACTTCAGCTCAGGTCATGATCTCCAGAATCGTGGGTTCAAGCCCCACGCCAGGCTCTGTGCGGACAGCTCAGAGCCTGGAGCCTGCTTCATTGTCTGTGTCTCCCTTTCTCTCTGCCTCTCCCCTACTCATGTTCTGTCTCTGTCTCTCAAAATTAAATAAGCGTTAAAAAACACTTTTTTTTAAAGAATTGTTTTCTTTGAAGGCAGTATTTCAGTTCAAACAGCTAATCTTTATTCTGGCTCTTCTGTCTTCTGCTATTTTTAGTTAACCATTCTTGATTACCTTTCATACTAAGAACCAACAGCAAGGAACTGAAAAGAAAGTCAGGAGCTCAACAGACTCCAAGGATTCTAGAGAGTTCCTGGAAAAAAAAAATGCAACTGATCTCCATCTGTGTAGAGAAACACAAATCCCAGGGTCATTGCCACTGAATCGGCAGATCAGCGTGATGAGGGCTGCCGTCAATATGGCTATTTTACCTTGACTTTTGAATGTCAAAAATAATATGGACAGAATTGACTAAGCAGTCTCCGAGGTACTGCCTTTAAAATTTTTAACTTTATGGCCATTAAATATTGAACAGATAATTGGATTTATCCCCTTCAGTGCTTTATGGATGTACAAAGTACCTACCTTCTCCTGTTTTATTCAAATTAATGGTGCTCTTTTAAAGTGTCTGCCCTTAGCGCACGCTATAGCACACGATAGCCAACTCATTAAAAAGGATGCTTCGGCTTCTGCTCGCCGACTCTTTTCTCTATTTGTAGTGAGAGGGCAAAAACCACACTAAAACCCACACGGACGGTTAAGGGCAAATCTTGTGAGAGTCACCCTGACACCCAGAATCTTCGCTTCCTAGACTCCGGTACCCGGTGTGATGTGGCAGTCGGCTAGCCGTTATCGTGGGAAACCACAACACAGAACCCGTATCTTCTCTTTTTAATTAAAACATTTACAAATGCTTCTTTGCAACTGAGTCGCTTCCTCTTACATTTGAAAATCAAGTCTGGAGAACACAGGGATACCAGTCTCTCTCCGGAGGCTGAGCCAAATGAAATCTCGGGCTGGGGAAAAAAAATACACCCAGGGACGGGGCTGTGCAATTCACACTAGTGATAAGGCATTTCTATCAAGTATGACTAACGCCTACAAACGTACAATCTGGAAAGAACTCCGGGGGAGGTGGCAGTGGAAAGGGGTTAATGGAAATAATGTTTTCATTTTGAACAAAATAAATCCGCAACTGGCATATTCTATTGGCCCATGACCTCTCCTTACCCAATCCTTGTTCAAGTCATTTGCTAGTGTAATTGGAACCTTCTTTGAGAGTCTTTAGATTTCATTTCAGGTTTGGGAGACAATGCAGCTCAAAGACATCTACCATCCATCTTTCTTAACATCCCTAATCTAAATAGAACACCCAAATCCAAGGCTGGGCTTTTGATGGATCGCTCGCCTTCCTGTACAGTAGAGCTTAGAGAGATCCCATTATGGCTCTCAGAACCCTTACAGAAAACATACATTCGTACTCATTTTCGTTTTCACCACCCAGCTGAACAGCATAGATTTCTTTTCAAAACTGTGTTTTTAAAGGAACAGACAGGTTTTCCATTAAAAAATTTGGAAAAGAAAAAAAAAAAAAAAAAAACCAACGAGATAAAAACAACAGATGCAAGTAAATTAAGCCGGGGGAAAAAAGGTCCGCAAGTCGATTTAAAAAATATTCCATGTGGAAATGAGAAGCGCTCCTCCTGAGCGCGACATAAAGACACTGCGAAGCTTTCCCCACACGCGGGCCCTTTTAACACCGGTCCCCATCTATTAATTTCTCTTCGAGTGGAAACGGGCTGTAAAGAAAGACTTCCATCTGGCCGTGCAGTACCCTAACGGGACTCTGTTAGGGAAACACACCTCTGACGGTCACCTCAACTCTTCCGTGCACGTTCAGAATAATGGTTTTTAGGTTTGTCTTGGAATGCATAGAGAGGTCGATCTGATGGGAAGCCAAATTGTTTTTACCACATATACCTAGGAAAAGCTGAAGAACCGAAGGAAAAAATCCCACACCGCAGCCTGGTACATAGCGAACTAGGAGCTGTCGTAATCGAGAAGAGTTCACACCTGGGTGGCCTGCAGGGTCAGTCGGTTAGGCGTCTAACCTTGATTTCGGCTGAGGTCATGATTCACGCTGCAGGGGATCGAGCCTCACGTCGGGCTCTGCACGGACAGCAGGGAGCCTGCTTAGGATTCTCTCCTGCATGCACGTTCCCTCCCTCTCTCTCTCTCTCTTTCTCAAAATTAAAGGTTTAAAACAAACAAACAAAAAAAAGATTTCACATATGTTCCTCAGATAATCCTTCCCAAACACATGTAGATAAAAGCCTTAACTTCGACATGGAGATCGGCTTCTCAGAGCAGTCCAGAGGCGCGCAGAGACCCTCTCCTCTCAGACCCACTTCTGACTCTGACTCACAAGACTGGTAACGGGCTAGTGTCAAAAATACAAACGAAACTTCCTGACAGCCACCACCCCCTGCCCCGGACACTAATTCTAAAGCGTCTTCAGTATCCCAGCTGCTTTATTTCATTTTATTTAATGTTCATTTATTTTTGAGAGAGAAGAGAGAGAGAGAGAGAGAGACAGACAGACAGAGTGCAAGCAGGGGAGAGGCAGAGAGAGAGAGGGAGACAGAATCTGAAGCAGGCTCCAGGCTCAAGCTGTCAGCACAGAACCCCACACGGGGCTCGAACTCACGAACCACGAGATCATGACCTGAGCCGAAGTTGGGCAGTTAACCGAATGAGCCACCCAGGCGTCCCTAAGCCGCTTTATTTCTGTGCACTGGGATTTTTTTCTACTTAAGAACAGGATATAGAAGCAGACACATGCAGATATTAAGATGACGTGGTTACCTCCAACCCCATTACCTGCAGGAATGGAAAGAGCAATTGCCAAGTCTGTGGTGCCCCGAATTCTACAAATCAAGGTCTGTCCGGGAACACCATATCCCCTGAAGCCGTGTGGCAGTTCGTTAAACCATGCAGGATGAACCGCTGGGAACCCATCATTCCACGAAAACTAACTGTAAGTCTGAACAAGAAGGTAAAAGAATATCTCCTAGGCAAGTTCCCCAAACTCCAAAGATTTGAAGAAAGCCTGTAAATTTCATCACCCAATGTGGGAGGAACGCGCTAACATCCCATGCGGAACTGGAGCATACGTCAACCGTATATATTCAATATACATTTAGGCCTTCTTGTTTTAAAGAAAACACCTTCAATCTGGAGCCTAACCCTTGAAAACTGCGCCTGCCTGACATGCCTTCCACTCGAAGACGTTTTCAGAGTTCCACCAGAAGACTACAAATTGGTGAAAAACAGCATGAGTAAGCCTACAAAGGAGTCAGAGGAAGAAAACAGCCAAGCAGGTAGCAACAGCGTACGGAATCCGAGAACTTCATCCCCAAGATACACAAAGGGCCTAAGAAAGAGAACTTCATGGAATGTCTGGCGCTCGCCCCTTCTGCGAACCAAACGTTTCTTATTTTCTGCTTATATGAACCGCTCAGGCTGCCTGCAGGAATCAAGAGTGGCTTTCGTTCTCTTTCGATTCCTGAGAAGATGTAATGAAAAAAAAAAGTACGAGGACTACAGAGGATAGTTTTAAACTTTAAGAGAACAAACCGCATTTCCTGTAACTCAAGGACCCACTTCCTGTACGGATACACGCCGCGCGACACCTTTACAGAGAGTTCGGAATTTGAGACGCGTGTTCACACTTTATGTATTCAAAACTTAATATTAAACAAACAAGGGTGGAGAAAAAATAAAGACCTAAAAATCGAAAGCACACCGACGCGAGTGAAGACAAACGCACTTGGAATTCATCACACGACTACCGTGAAGGGAGAGGAGAAAAAGAATAATACAAGTAGGACCTGGGGGTTTTCGTACATACTCTGCCTATGCTAAGAAGGCATAGAGGGAAAACAGCAAACACATCCGGAACCTTTTTTCGGTTTTCTGTAGTCATGTGGGTGAAACAATTCTGAAGCTATTTTTAGATGTGCTAGAAGCCTGAGCAAATGAGTAAATGTGTTAGGAGGCAGGGTTTTCACTGTAGAAGGAAAATTAAATACAGAATGGAGATAAACACCCAATGGGAACGGTGTGGACTGGGAAGGACTCGCGGGAATCCATGATTTCTAAAACACGGTGCGCGTGCACGCGTGTGTGCAGGGTTTTCCCTAATTCCTACGAGGGCACCCGAGTGACTGTACTCCATTAGTAAGGAGCACGTGTAGCACCCCAATACTGGTTCTAAAACCCTGCTCTGAAAGGAGCCGGAAAGTGTCCCAGAAATGGCTGATGACAGGGATAAAGCCAAGAAGGTACTAAATGAGCCTCGAATGTTGAAGCAGAAAGAGAGCCGGAGCTCGGAAAAATGATGAGGGCATGTCAAAAGAGCCCGGTAGACAACCTCAAGGGGCTCCTGCTGATTAAATCTAGGAGAACTTGAGCATAAAAATATTTAAGAAAGTAGGAAGTAATAAAACATTGAAAACCAGTGTGAGTCAATACCAATGATACAGAGAGAGACGACGGACAGACAGATGGATGGAAGGAAGCGTTCCCTTTACAGGCAAACATAAACTCCAGATGGGGCAAATGTTGATGCTAGGGTTGCAAAATCCTAGAAAAGACTGGGTTTGTGAAACGATCAGCCGTCGAAGTGGAATCCAAGGAGAATTTTTTTTTTAAGTGTATTTATTTATTTTGAGAGAGAGAGCATGCAAGAGGGGAGGGGCAGAGAGAGAGAGAGGAAGAGAGAGAATCCCGAGCAGGCTCTGCGTTGTCAGTGCAGAACCCGACGTGGGGCTCGATCTCATGAACCGTGAGACCATGACCTGAGCCCAAATCAAGAATCAGACGCTCACCTAAACCACGCAGGTGCACCCAAGGAGAAATTTTTGAAAAGAGATCTGCATGACTTAGTGTGTCTGTCCCCACACATTGCTTGTTAGTTTCAAGGGAAAATACAGTAACTATACGTTAGAAAAAATAAAATCAGACAACATCTTGAACAGGTAAGTAAAACATCACCAATGAAGGGCAGGGCACTGATAATTCCTTGAAAAGGGTCATGTCACCTAAGTACTATTCCAGCTGAGAATATAAAACCTTATTCTCACTTAATCTCATAAGGAAGAAACATCAAACCCAAATGAGGGCTTTTTATTTAAAAAGAAAAAAGGGAGAGGGCTAGATAGATAGACAGATAGATAGATGATAGATAGATAGATATTTAAACATCAATGTCCTAATAAGAAAGACACTGTGACAAACCATCCCCCCATTAAAGATGACATAAAAACTAAATGCAGTATGTGATTCTGGAATGAACGGCTTGCAGGGGAGGCTCAAAAGGATATTCTTTTTTTTTTTTAATGTTTATTTATTTTTGAGACAGAGAGAGACAGAGCATGAGTGGGGGAGGGGCAGAGAGAGAGGGAGACACAGAATCGAAGCAGGCTCCAGGCTGTGAGCCAGTCAGCACAGAGCCCGACGCGGGGCTCGAACTCACAGACCATGAGATCATGACCTGAGCCGAAGTCGGACGCTCAACCGACTGAGCCACCCAGGCGCCCCTCAAAAGGATATTCTTGAACGGACTTGCAAAACCCAAGTATGAATCGAAGATGAACGCCTTCCGGCAACGTTAAGTTTCCTGAAGTTAGTAAGGGTGTCATAGTTATTTAAGGAAATGTTCTTATTCTTTGGAAACAATACTCTTAAGTATCTGGAGACAAAGAACACACCAACAGGATGTATGGAATTTACTCTCAAAGGGCTCAAGGAAAAAATGCAGACAGAAAGATGGAGAACCAGGGGCAAAGAAGTGTTTGTGAAACTTCGTTCACGTTCGTTCGTGAAAGGTAAAAGGTCATTTACATAAGCGGAGCAACAGATCACTAAGAGGTGAATCTGTTTAAAAGGAATATGGGTTTCTTTGTACTCTTCCTGCAACTTTTCAGTAAATCGGAAACTTTCCCAAAAAAAGCGAAAGAAATAAGAGACTTCCCCTTTCCCACACAACCCGGTGAACAGAAAATGGTACAGTTTCTAATCTCATAACCATACTTCTGTTAATATCACTGGCATGTGGACAAAGTATTATACAAAGTTGTGTCACAGCATTGTTTATTAAAGCAATTCAAAAATTCTTTTAACATTTGTTCATTTTTGACAGAGAGAAAGAGAGACAGAATAGGAGTGGGGGAGGGGCAGAGAGAGACGGAGACGCAGAATCCGAAGCAGGCTCCAGGCTCCGAGCTGTCAGCACGGAGCCTGGCGCAGAGCTTGAACTCACAAACCGTGAGATCATGACCTGAGCCAAAGTCGGACGCTTAACCAACTCAGCCACCCGGGTGCCCCAAAAAACGAACAATTTTAAAGCACATGTACTTTTCCAAAAAAAAAAAAAAAAATGCTGATTAAAGTAGGGTATGTAAATTCACAAGAACACTATGCGACCTTTAAATGTGTGCGTACACGTTTATAATTACAACCGAAAACACACAGTAAGCGAAAACAGGATTAAAGATATACACAGTATGATCACATGTTGATCGAAGAGGCAGATAAAAAGGAAAAACAAATCCGAGAAAAAAAGACTAGAAACAAATCCAAGAAAATGCCAACGCTGGCCATCTGTCCCCCGGA
This sequence comes from Paguma larvata, assembly GCA_030068075.1. NCBI lineage: Eukaryota > Metazoa > Chordata > Mammalia > Carnivora > Viverridae > Paguma > Paguma larvata. The sequence continues at coordinate 8,120,956 of CM057831.1, forward strand.
GAAGGCTCACGGATGATGTCTTTCCCTTCCGCTCTCTGTAGACTTCAAGTATATAATGCTCGTATAATAGTGTTATGATAAAAATAAGCTTTACTCTCAGAATAACAACTTAATAGAAGTGCAGAGAAGTAAGTTTAATTGACATACGATCCTCAGGGACACCTGCCGTATAAAGTAAATGACACTCGCTGTGGATGCTCAGCTATCCACAACTAATTTCAACTACTTCTGGTCCCAAAGATGGGAAATGAAACAGAGAGAGGGGAAGTCATGCTCGGAGACCGTCTTTGGTAGAACTTTGTTAAATGTGAAAATCCACACATTCATGAGCCATAGGCGCCTCCTTCCTCATTCCAAGCCATCCAAAGACGGGGAGATCACTTAATACCATCCCTCCACACCCCGCTTCGCCCCACCTCGAAGGAGGGGAAAAGAAGTGCGAGACATTGATAAGGACGAAGAGTAATGGGGGCTTCATCTCACAGCCCCGGGCTTTGTCGGGCTCAAGAGGCACATTGCTTACTACCCCGACTCGGGTGCTCGGGAGCAGGTATTCAGGCTGAAATCAGCCCCAGTCAGTGACTAGGATTCTCCAGCTCACTGTAGTCATTATAAAGAGAGAGAAAAGGGCTGGGCAGAGGGAGAAGAAGGGAGCAGGGCAGGTGACAGATTTTTTAGAAGTGGGTGACAATGATGAGATCTAAAAGTCTGGGTAAGTGAAAGAAAGGTTGGAAGGAAAACTGAAGCATCACCCCAATTCATTTTCTAACGGCATGTGCGGCTCCCACAGCCACTGCCCACACGTCCGGCTATTTTTTTTAAAGGGGTTATTAAGAGCACCGTGTATGGCAACAAAGAGGAAGTCCCTTGTTTAAACGATTATAGCTCACTTCCTGTGTAAGATTTACACGTTTGCAAGCATTTAACTGTTATTTATTTCTTGGTATAACCAGGTTCGAGTCACCTTAAACTTCGACCAGATCTCGTAACTCAGCCAATGAAATAATTAAAATTCTTTTGCCAGCTTGATTTGGATGAAAAAAAAAATCAACACACTTCATTTAAAATGCATGTGAAGCACATTCGAAAGAATACACTCATTGCTCCTTCAGATTTCAAATCGAATCAATGCAATGACTGCCGATCGCAAAGCAACAGGAATGCTAAAAAAGAAAACCAGTTCTACGATGGATGATTACCCCAAGTTCCGGTCGTGTTTTATGAATTGTCTCCAAACTTGTGAAAGAAATCAATGTTCATTAGTTTCTAGAATCGTAAACCTACCGGCACTAAACCATAAAAAATGAGTACAAGTAGACCTACAATTTAAAGACTCCATCAGTTGGAATGAACCAGAATAAAGAACTTCTCTATGGTCCCTGGGTTCCTTTGCAAGGCAGCGCAACTCCTGAAGTCTGTCTGCTTTACCACTATTTCGCTGTCTCTGCGTGCATCTCCTTTATCCGCAAAAGTTACAATAGACTTCAGACTTGAGTGATGAATGACAAAACATTCAAAAATATGAATGGGGGCGCCTGGGTGGCTCAGTCGGTTAAGCGTCCGACTTCGGCTCAGGTCATGATCTCACCGTTTGTGAGTTCGAGTCCCGCGTCGGGCTCTGTGATGACAGCTCAGAGCCTGGAGCCTGCTTCGGATCCTGTGTCTCCCTCTCTCTGCCCCTCCCCCACTCAGGCTCTGTCTCTCTCTCTCTCTCTCTTTCAAAAATAAACAAACATTAAAAAAAAATGGCCTCGGAGCACAGCTCCAAAAAGCAACTGCAGTGGTGATGCCGGGGCATAAATAACACCCAGCAACTTCATCAAATTCTAAAATTAAGCACAAAAAGGCAGAGAAATTAAAAAACAAAAACCAAAACATAAAAAACAGAAAAATAAAAAAAGACCTAGAGAGAGAGAATGATGGGGGAAGGGGCAATTTCAACACATAAATAGATACATACATACATACATAGTTTCAACATATAAATGATAAAAAGTGAAAACTCACTCTAGGACTTTTCTCCCCGTTTTCCCCTGAATCACTGAACAGCAGGGCTTAGCGTGGAATCAATGACGTTACACTACTTCTACCTGTCGGCAAACAAGTATCATTCCAGTTCTACCTCTTGCCTCTTCTACGCTCAACCCACGTTTACAGAACTTCTGGTCAGAGGTGGTGAACATCCGTCTGACTCGGGTCTCGAAGTCAGCGCTCCAGTGCGGCAGCTGGAGGGACCTGACTTCAGGCCGGACTCCTACTCATGCATTCGGGCAGGAAGACTGACTTCCAAAACCCTCGAGCCGTGTAAATGGAAAGTTCCTGACCCTGGTGGTTTCTGTTGGCCATCCTAAAAAAAGACAGAATCTGCCCAGCACAGAATGCGACCTGATTTATTAAAGAAGATCAAGCAGACTCCGTGACAACGTCACTGCTAAGAGGATTTCTACAAAAAAGCAATAAATCTAAATGTTGTTCCAATGCCCAATCCTGACCATCCTCCACTGGAAACGGATGGCTCTCTCTAGCGCCCCCACGCCTCTCGCCCTGCTCGGTCTCCTCCCTAGTTGCTCTCACCCTGGAAACACTATGGAAGCTTTTGCTCGAATAGAAGAAGTTCTACAGAGGGTGGTGTCTCTGTCTATTGAGTTCACTAATACACCCCAGTGCCTGGTACACGACACATGAAAGCCATTTAATAAATGCCCGTTAAATGGATGAATCCTTCATTAAGCTAAGGGATTTCTTAAACCTCTTCTTATTCAAGCAGCAAAGGCAAAAATTAGGCAGGGAATCTTTAACGAGTTATAATAGGACAGATACAGGGTTATCACGTTTACTATAAAAAGCTTATTTACACTGGTTAAAGAGCACACACACATTTCTAAGTGCTGACTCAGAAAGCGGAAAGGAATCTAAACAGGACTGCTAAGAAGAACAGGAAAGGGTTAATAAACATTTGGAGAAAAACTCACCAACATCAAACACTAAAACAAAATAGTATGTTTTCCTCTGAGTAATTAGCGAAAGATTTTTAAAACTAAGATTCCCCAACGCAGTGATGGCGCAGTAGGAGGGTCATTCCCAGACAGCGGCAGGGAGATTAAAACAACCATTCCTGACAGTAATTTGGAAGCAGGACTTTAAAACTAAAAAAAAGGTCCATATCTCTGACCCAGGCATTTTAACTGTGAAACCTCATTCCAAAGGAATACTTAAGGACAGACAAAGATCAAAGATATTCATCAAAGCGTTATTTATAATAGCAACATTCTGGAAACTGCCTAGAGGATTAACAATGGCGAAACCGTTCAGTCAATTATGGACATCCACTAAATCAACTACCATACAGTCTTTAAAATGTACGCTTGAAGAATTTTTATAAAGACTAAAGAATGAATAATACAACGTCAAATAAATAAAAGCAAGCTAAATCTTTTCTGAACCACGCAGGGCAATATAAAAGGCAGGCAGAAGATATTATCAAAAGTATTTATCTCTGTGTGGTAGGATTACAGGTGAATTCTGTTCCAAACTATACTTCTATGGATTTTCTTATTTATTAAAATAAACAGGTTCTATTTTTATGGTAGAAAAAATTTTAATGAAGAAGAGTTCATCGAAGAGTTGGGATAAAACATGCTTTTAAGAGTTGTCATTATTAGCAAGAAGAAGAATAAGGTCTTAGGAAAAAAAGAAGCAGACATTAATGTTATTTGAAAAAACACAGAAGTAACATTTTTAAGAAAGAGAACACCTTTAGTCCCTTTTAAATAAAAAACAGCAAAAAGCAAACCACAGCTCTGAATAACCTCTATAAGGTCCTTTCATCCCAAAATTATCTTCTTTTTTTTTTAATGTTTATTTATTTTTGTGAGAGAAAGAGAGTGCACCACACACATGGGTAAGCACAGGGGAGGGGCAGAGAGAGAGGGAGACACAGAACCCACAGCAGGCTCCAGGCTCTGAGCTGTCAGCACAGAGCCCGACAGACACAGGGCTTGAACCCACGAACTGTGAGATCATGACCTGAGCCGAAGTCGGACACTCAACTCAACTGACTCAGCCACCCAGGTGTCCTCCCAAAATATCATTAGATTTTTCTTCTAAAATTCAATATGAAATTTGACAGGGGAACTTATTAAGTTTTATTTCCTAACTCAAATAGCTACAAAAGAGGAACGAGCCCAAAAAGAGAAAACGCAAGGCATCTATGGCATTTGCACCATCCTCTGCCATGCATATCAATTAAAATTATTGATAATAAATGGACTTTTCAGTAAATCAGTCAAATATAGAGTCGCTGATCACAGTGATAAGTCACCTGCTAGGAAAAGGCGAAATATACAAAAAAAAAAGAACTACTGCCCAAGCTATTACAGAAGCCCTTTGCTCTAAATCTGTACAGGCGGAGTAATCATTTTCACGATCCTAAAGCAAATTCAAACATTTAAAACAGAGATGGCAATTGCGCTTATGTGCTCACAGATATGGGTCTGCAGACCCAACGTCCGTACATGCTCTTTGGAAATCTACAAGACTGTCAACAGAAATAGGAACATCCTTTGCAGTCATCTGACAGCACCGCTTCATGAAATTACATCAGATCTCTATCTAAACCAAGTTTTAGGGCTATCCACAGATGCAGTAAAAAATGAGTGTGAAGGAAAGGTAAGAAAATTCAAGCAAACCTATTACTTTTCTTTTAAGCTCAAATATATTTCTCAAGGCTAAACATCAGAAGCAAGATGCTTGGATACCAACACTTGCCTTTATAACCTTTGCTTTGTATCTAGATCCAGAGGGAAAATCGTGTTTACAAGAACCACGAGACACGTGAAAAGCAATAACCAAGATAAATGAAAAAAAAAAAAAAAATGCCGGGTTAAGTGTTAGTCAGAACTTTATTGTAAAGGTACTTCATTTTATGAGATGAAGAAATCTACTTTTCCTCCTCTCTAGCGTTACATATTGAAAAAACGAAAACATGATTAAACGATTCTTTTAATGTCATCTCATCATTTAGAAAGAGCTAAAAGAAAACAATTTGCATGCAGGCTGAGCACGATAGTACACAGTGTGGAACTCAATGTCAAAAACTAAAGTTCAATTTCCAGTGCTAAGCAAGGACCTAAATTGGGAACTCTGTTCTTTTCCCTACTAGCTGCGTGAATTTTTTTTTTCTAGTTTCATAGTCCTGATTCAATGCTTCTAAAATCTGAGTCCTTTTTTTTTTTTTTTTAAAGACAAAAGTATCAGGGGCGCCAGGGTGGCTCAGTCAGTTGAGCATCCGACTTCGGCTCAGGTCATGATCTCACGGTTTGTGAGTTCGAGCCCCGCGTCGGGCTCGCTGCTGTCAGCAAGGAGCCTGCTTTGGACCCTCTGTTCCCTTCTCTCTCTGCCCCTCCCCCATTCTCTCTCTCTCTCAAAAATAAATAAGCCTGAAAAAAAGACGAGACGAAAGTAGCACGTCAAAGCAAACATCAGAGACAAGGAGTGTTCACCCATTGTTCTTATTCCAGAAGAAAGGGGAAAAACGGTGGGTCAGAACCTCGGGATTCTTCTAATGCTGTGTGTTTGTGCAAGAGGAAGTGAGAGAGTACCAGGGAGACTCAGCACAAAATCGGGAGCGGCAAAGCAGGGCTATAAAAACCAAATCCATCTGTGCTATTTACACCTGCCCCTGCTCTTTCAATTATCAGCCATCACTACATATAAAGCAGTAAGTTGCCAATCTTGCCCAGACAGGTGTTAGAATCATCTGGAGAACTTTCCAAAATCCCAAAGCCCAGGCCACACCCCCAAACGATCAGAAAATGAAACGGGGAATCAGAGGCTTTGAAGCTCCTCCGGTGTGCGAACCACGGACGCAAAGTATAGAAATCAGATACAACCTTCTACCTCCCCTTGGAGAGGTACCATAGATGTCATTGCAGGGAGTTGAAAAAAGAGGAGGAAAGAAAGGAAGGAAGAGAAAAAGGAAGGAACGCTAAACCAATGCATCCATCTCTTTTCTCAAAGAAAATCATTTGTGCGGATACTCACTTGCTGTTCCTGAGGCCGGCTCAACCCAACACTGAGAAGGTCATGACCAAGGTAAATGGCATGTTAGGCCGACATGGGTTTCTACGCACGGCCTCGTCCCTGTAAGAAGGTCGTGGATCTGGGGGTCAGCAGAAGGGAGAGGGGCTTATTACAAACCCAAAGCGAGGCTATGCAGATTCCAGGGGGACCCACACCGCTTCCTAGCGACCAACTGGCAGCAGTTAGAAAGAGATGTCTGAAGAACGTCAACTTGCCGGGCCTGGCCTGCCTCAGTGTTTCTCCCAATCGGAGGGCTTAAAACCCTCTACTAAATTCAAAGAGGGAGAAGGAGGGCAAGAAGAAGATCCTAAACCCTGCGATTCCAATAAAAATTTAAAAACAGACTCCTCGCACAGGTTCAACACAGTCTAGAAGGTTTTACTCATTGCGTAACACTCGCTTCCCCCGAGCTCCCGCTATTCCCTGTATCTTTAAAAAAAAAAAAAAACAGTTGCAGGTACATGTGTTCTGTTTGTACTACTGGTTCACGAGATCCAAAGGGTTCATCGTGTACAGAGCACCACCTGTGTACTTAGCTTAAATCTGTGGAAATCTTTCATCCCCAGGAAAGAGTATAGATTATTTTTATGCCATCCAAATGGGAGAGTGTCCCAGATACCAGATGACGAAGGGGCCCCGGAGGGACCATAACGCTAACACGCTGACGAGCACTCCAGAACTTGGCTTCCAAGCCGCCTCCCCGTTTGGCAAGGCTTGCAGCTAGCTCCGTGAATAGTAAAGACGTCGCTGCGAACAGGGCGGTGGAAGCGAAGGGCGGAAGGCAAGAGGCATGTCCTCGCACATGTGACGGCGGTGGATTTCAGAGACGAGAAAGTGTCTCAGGGAGAAGACCAGGAAAATGGGTGTCTCGACCGACAGGCTACAAACGGGGTTGTGCTTCGCTACCGTAGCACAGGAGTGAAAACACAAAACTTGGCCAGGCTTCAAAGACCTAGCAGTCCAGCTGAGTAACACTGTTTTCCCGAGGGCCGGCTCTTGGCATTTTGGTTGATTTCTGCGACATTTACGAGGGGCCAACCTTCAACAAAGTATGGTTTAACTAACTTTTTCCTTTCTTCCTTTTTTTTTTTTAATAGCACGTAAAGGTGAAGGGAATACTTCTTTGGCGAACGGACGTGCGAGAGACTAACTTGAGTTGTCCTCTTTCATCCTAAATTTTCCTCTGCCTCTATCCTGCCGTGAAGTCACGACACATCTGTGACAGAAAAACTCCCATGGTAACACGCTGACATCATAAACACCGGATTAAGACTCGGCTGCAAAAGCCAAAGGAGACGATGGGCTGGGAAGGAAGAAGCTATAATTCAAACAAATCTCTTCCAGAACAGCTAGGGGAATACTACCCATTACCGGGCAAGCAAATTGCTTTTTGTAGAAGTGCTCTCTTTTTTGAAGTCTGCCCCAGTGTGAAAGTCCCTCTGTAAGTCAGAACCTCCGCATTATTTTAATGTACTGTTCTGTATTTAATAATCTCGGGCTTCAGACATTAGTCTGTTACCATGGGAATGACGGCAGCACAAACGCAGGGTTACGGCTATCAAGCAGGAGAAAAGAAATTATGAATAAGCCTCGTTATGTTCAATAATTAGCAGCTACATGGAAAAAAACAAAACCACGAATTTAGGTTGGTGCATTTATCTTGGCGTTTGGATACAACTCCGAGGGTGTTATTGCTTTAAAATGAGACTCTAACAAACTGCCGAGAATTCCTTGACCAGCAGTTGCTACTCAAGTGTCGTAATTTTAAAAACTCATCCCGTCCATCCCTTTCTTCGATGTTAATTCTTGCCCTGCAGAAGACTGGGTATTGACGGGCAATACAAGACATCCCAGGACGGATCCGGGTACCCTGAGCCCGCATGTCTGGGGCAAAAGCGCGACAATACTGAACATGGCCAGCTCCTCCACCTTAGTTAACTGCAAAAGGAACCGTTTCCAGGCAGTCCGCGTCGCCCGCTCCCACCACAGAACGTCTCCATGTCAAGACGTAGGACGGTTGTGCCGTAGAATGGCCCAGCTGAGCGCAAGGCATGAAGTCTTTCTTCTAAGGTGACAGTAAGGGACCCCGTACTCTATGGCATTTACCATAATGACTAAGTGTTCCGCGCAGTTAGAACTTTCCTTAGCGAGGCCCGCAACTTTACTAACCAGGAAAGGGAAGCAAGATGGCGGACGTATATTCTGAGACACCAAAAGAGCACTAAAGCAGGGCTTCCCGGAAACAAAGACTACACTCAGATATAAAAGCAAGTATGAGAGCAAGGCCAGGGCATCAAGTCCTCCCTCCACGTTGCTAGACCCCTGGCATCCCGTGGGATCCCCAGCTCGCTCTAGGAGAGTGGCGATGTTCGTATTACCCCGTCTAAATCTGGTTGGCGAGTCCAAAATCTTCATCTACTCTTCAGTCAGTGGACATCTGTGGGCCCCTTGGAACTCTGAGACTTCTCAGCTCCCCTCTCCCGTCAGGCTTCGGCGTTCTAAGGCAATGGCACGACACATCGTTGGGGGAAAGTAATTTTAGAACGTGCCGTCCAAATCAACCGGTCATGAATAGGCTCTGATTAAAATATAAAGAGCTTTTAAAATAATTTAAAATGATTCACTGGAACTAATTTAGAGATATTTTAATCTCCGAATGTGCAGTGAACTGTAGTCTCCCTTGGCCCCAGCCTCTCCTTAGAGATGGACATTTCTAGTCAGGACTCGGTCGCTGGGGAAGGGGCGCCTAAGCCATGCGAACTACACCGCCCAGGCCTGCATGGCCCTCTGCCTCTCTGATGTATGTTTGTCCATCTCGGGGCCCGTCCCTTTCCACTTGCAGAACCAGACTGTGTACACGTCCCGTTCTCAGTGACTATCACTCATCTGTTTCCTAGGCTAGCTAGCTGGATGACTTTGCACGCAACGATGTGACAATTATTTAAAGAATCACATGAGATCAAAGGACCTCAGCTTACATTTTTTAGTCATTTGTTTGAATTCCATTTTAGATTAAACCAAGGACTATTTTCCCAACATAATGTACTAACATATTCATGGAGCTGCTTCTACCAGAGCCACTCGTGAACCAATACCCAGGCTGCACTTACCTAGGCTTTTCTACCGTGACTATGAAGTTCAAGGGGATATCTGCTGCTTTGGAAAAGTGCCTCCTCAAACCCACTACAGGTTTCTTCACAAAATCCTTTGGTGCCTGATCTCCAAGATTTCCTGAATCTTGGCCAAAGGCGCCGGATAAGAGGAGGGGACCTGGTGTCTACGGTTTTGCTTTCTCTACCTTGCTGTTTCTTCCCGGATAAAGAGTTTCGGTTGAAAAGATAAAGCGAGGGGGAAATCCAGATGTTGGAATAATACAATAAAGCACAGACCCTCCCGACTTAATCTTCCCAGCAATCTGAGGAAGTGGGTATTATTATATTCACTCAAGAAAGAAAGACATCGAGAAAGGAAAAGATGTCCAACAATTAGTTACAGAAGAGTGCAATTCAAACCCAACACAACTCCCAAACCCAAGATGTTTTGACTACACAGAAATCCAATCTTCCCAAAAACAAGACTTGTGTCTTTCTGTTCTTTTGTGTGACCTCAGAGATGACACATGCAAAGAGCTCTTGGCAAAACATGGAGAAGAGCATTTCCAGGAAACCGTCTGGGTCCTTCTGTCAAAAGGTAACCCTCCGGCTCACACCAAACCAGAGAGCGCATGTCAACCATAACTTACTACCATAGCATCAGAGACGAGGGATGGAGCCTGAGACATCCATCCGTTCTGCAGTTGATGTATCCAAGCATAAGACGATCACTTACCTAAAAGAAAGAGGAGAGAACACTGTAAATGCAGGTACCTCTCAGACACTTTACCTACAGAAATATTAAAATACACTTTCATTTTGTCATCCATACATTTTGAGCACAGTAGTATAAGAAGAGTGATTTCTTTACAGCTCTTAATTTTTCAAGGCCATCTTGCATTTTTTGTGATGGACAATTTAAATTCCGGTCTTTTTCCCACTTTACCCTAGAATAGTTTGTGTTTTTTGGGATGCTTTAATATCTTTGAAAGACTGATGAGTCCTCTTCTCCAGAAAATTAAATAGAGACACCTCTTTCATAGAGCTTCAGTGAGTTCAAAGTCCTCTTACAGTTTACTCACTGACCCTGTATGACAAACATCTGATATGAGCCTGGACTGTAAGAGATCCCTTGATCTTAAACATGCTTCAAATGGCTTCAGAATCCCACATAAACTTTAAATTCCTAAAAATGTGGGATGCCTGGGTGGCTCGGTTGGTGAGGTGTCCGACTCTTGGTTTTGGCTCTGGTCATGATCTCATAGTTCATGACTTTGAGCCCCACGTTGGTGTGGAGCCTGCTTGGGATTCTCTCTCTCTCCTCTCCTATTCTCTCTCTCTCTCTCTCTCTCTCAAAAATAAATAATAAAATAAGTTAATTCCTACAAAGTGCATGATATACGTACAAAACCACACCCAACAAATGCAAAAGGAATATTCTTTAACACACATGACACACAAAAAATTGGGCAAGACCAGGTGGCAAAGAAAAGTGTGTGGAAATAGCAAAGAAATGACAACTACTTGGATGCTAACTAGATCTGTTAAAAAATTTAAACTTTTTTTTAAAAATTTTTTAACGTTTATTTATTTTTGAGAGACATAGAGACAGAGCGTGAGCAGGGGAAGGGCACAGAGAGGGGGAGATAGAGAATCTGAAGCAGGCTCCAGGCTCCGAGCCATCAGCACAGAGCCCAATGCGGGGCTCAAACTCACAGACCGTGAGATCATGACCTGAGCTGAAGTCGGCCGCTTAACCAACTGAGTCACCCAGGCGCCCCTAAAAATTCAAACTTTGAATAAATTAAAAACCAAACAAACCAAAGAATCACCAGGAAAACCTATAAAAGGTATGTCTGTCTGTCCGTGTGTGTGTGTGTATGTGTGTTGAATGTTGGGGTGAGGAGCTCTAACAGATAACATATTAGAAACCTTCTATAAAAATAGTGTGGTTTTGCTGTAGAAATAAACAGACCGATGGAATAAAACAAAAAGCGGAGAGTCTCGCCCAAGTGTACTTGGAAAACTAGTATATGGTAAGGTAACATCTCAGATCCATGGCGAAAAAGATGAATTTTTTAATAAATGTTGTTTCGACAACTGGATGCCTGTGGAAAAAGTTAAACTGTCCCCACATCCCACGTTATCCGCACTCCAGATGGACCCTATTTCCACAATGAAAAACAAAATCACGATTCTGGAGAAAACAAATCGGAGCGAATGAATCCCAATCTCAAGGAGAGCGCGGAAAGGTAGATCCGGAGAGAAAAACCAAATTTGTCTACTACATAAAAACATACTTAGAAGTAAAAAGTGTTTTGCGTAGGAAAAAGTGCCGCCAGCAAAAGACAAATGACCTACTTGAAAAAGATATTTGCAACGGATTACAAACAAATAATCTGCCTTAGATACAAAGGGTTCCTAAAAAAAAAAAAATTCTACCAAAAAAAGAGCAACATCCCCAAAGAAAAGCAGGTACAGGAGCAGAGAATATACAGAGAATAAGTGAAAAGGGCCCCAAACAGGTGAACAGATGCTCAACATCGCTCCTAATAAGAGACGTGCATTCATTGCTCACTGATAGGATTGGCAAACACCCAGAAGTCTGACAACATACTCCGTTTGCGAGGCCGAGGGGAAACAGCACCTCTGTGTCCCGCTGTGGGAAGGCAAACTGGTACAAACCCCTTACGAAGGCGAGGTGGCAGATTCTGGTAGAGATGTACATTTGTAAATCAGTATAGAGGCTGAAGGAGAAAATCCGTGAAGAAAACAAAAAATGGATGCTTCAATAAATGGGAGCGATAGAATCCCAGAAAACGCAGGAAGAGGCATGGAGACCGACCGAAAGTCATGTGGCAAACACCCCAAGAAAGGATGCTTATGTCACAAAGGGCAACGGTAATTTCAGCGTGGACGAAGGTGGCCGATACCACCGTAGCCTCCTGTGGTCGAAGGTAACATCTGGGGAAACTGGATGAAAGGTCTATGGGAATTTATTTTGGCAACTGTGCTGTAATTCTGAAATTTTTAAAGTTTACACTGTTTTCAAAAATTAAACAAAAAGCAGGGGCACCTGGCTGGCTCGATCAGTAGAGTGTGCGACTCTTGATCTTGGGGTCATGAGCTCAAGCCCCATGTTGGGCGTAGAGCTTACTGAAAAAAAAATCAATAAAAAACATTTCTTAAAAAAAATTGTTTCCTTTTTTAAAAAACTGAGACAATAAGATACCCATATGGAAAAAAACTAAAATGAAACTCTTACTTCATGCCATACGCAAAAAATTTGATAAGTTAACGAAAAGTAAAAAACGAAACTCTGAAACTTTGAAAAAAAATTTTGCATGACCTTGAGCCTGCCTACATTAAAATTAACAAGTTTTGTACAAAAGACAGCATAAAGCAAAAAGGCAAGCCATATACTTGAAATGCACATATCCGACAAGGCAAAAGATTAGTATTCAGAATATAAAGAATTTCTGCATATCAAAAAGAAAGACAAAACAATCCAATAGAAAAACAGACAAAAGATCTGATCAGGCAACTGACAGAAGAAAACCCAAATGGCCAATATATATAAAATGATACTCAACCTCACGAGTGAGGAAAATACAAATGAAACGAAGAAGGTATCTTTTCACTGCCATCAAACTGACAAAGATTTTGTTGTCTGGCGCTACCAGTGTAGGAGACAGGAAGCTACTGGGGGATGCACACAGTGCGTTTGAGAGCGTCGGTGGGCCCGGTCACAATGGTCGGAGGGGGCAGTGTCCAAAGCATGTCCACTTCTGGGTATGACCCCAGAGAAACTCCTACACGCGTTCCAAAGCAGAAGACTATGCAGGGAGATATGTACCACTATACTGGTGGAAGCACTGGGGCTTAGAATCAAATGCTGGGGGTGCCGGGGGGTTCAGTCGGTGAAGCGCCCGACTTCAGCTCAGGTCATGATCTCGTGGTTTGTGAGTTCGAACCCCCGCTTGGGGCTCTGTGCTGACAGCTCAGAGCCTGGAGCCTGCTTCAGATTCTGCGTCTCCCTCTCTTTCTGCTCCTCCCTACTCAGGTTCTATTCTCTCTGTCCTTCAAAAAGTAAATAAATACTAAAAAAAAAAAAAAAAAAATCAAATGCTGAAAATGGCCTACGAGCTCGTCATAAGGTCAATAAATGACTCAACCGTGGCAGAGGCACCAAATAGAGGAATGCACAGTAGTAACCACAGCTACCAGCATCGAGATGATTAAATCGTACAAAGACAGGGTGAAGGTAAAAAGCGAATTTCAGACCATGGGCACCATGATGGTATCTGTCTCATTATGCTTAATAATTTATTAAAACCATGCAAAACTACTGCACATTACTTAGGGACACACGTTTGTAGGAAAAGGATTACCGCAGATACGGAGGTGATAAATGCTGAATTCAGGGTTCTAGTTCAACCCTCGGAAGGAGCATGGGAGGTTAGGAGAGGGAGAGGCAAGTAACAGTTTGTACATACGAAAACACGACCAGAAAATGTGGCAAAGCTAGGCGTGGCTATTTCCTATGGTACTTTCTATAAGCTTTTCCATGAATGCAAAATGCATAACTTCAAAAAGAATATACATAATAAATACAGGTCTTTTACTGTTCAATGACTCTTCAGCTGGATTTTGCCGAACTTTGAAGAATTTTTGCAGTTTTTTTCACTACGGTATTTCTTTTTCCTGGGTTGTTATATTGGTATAAACACACTCGGGTTATCTTTAGATCCCACATTCTAAGACTAAAGCTGCCTTATTAACTTAAAGATACCCAAATACTACCTCTCCTCATTATTCATATATTCAGTTGTTTCCTTAAGGATTTTGATTCGGAAAATTTCTAACCAAGTCCCTCTGGAGTATGCGAACCCTTAGAATATATTTAAGATGTTAAGATGTTTTAAAGAGGTCTGATTTAAAAAAAAATCAGATCATTTATGATGCCTTTAATGAAGGCTAAATAACCAAATAAAATTGCATATTCCATAATAAATGTCAGGTTACACATTACTACGCTATTTGTATGGTGAAAGTGATAGATAATTGCGAAATACCCCATTGTCGAGGAAGCATGATAAAAATTTAATGATCTTGTGTCGGGTTTATATATAAGAGAGGCATTTCCCCACAGCACCCTCAGTATTAAGTGCTATCGCTCCTGAATCCCCCCACCAGCAACCGTAAAGCATCCCCGCCCGGAAGGTCCACACACTCTGGCCTTGGAAATGCTACAGAGGTTTGGATGCAGGCTAGACCCCGTGCACCTGTTTGCTGCTCTTTCCCAAGAAGTTGTTCTCCACCGACTAATAATGTTAACAACAAAGCCAGGAATCTAACTTCGTTTCTCTCACATACTAATTTCACAAAGGGAAAAAATTCAGTTCTGTGGCTTACTGTCTCTCAAGTCACACCAGGCAACGGCTCAATGAAAACCTGTGGCCACTGTAAGGAGAAAGCAAGGGTGTCACGCTGGGGCCAGCCACGCCTCAGGGTAGAAAGGTGGGAGCATTTGATTTCATTCAACACAGCCTAAATGCCTGGGTGTCCCCTCCCCCAAAACCTGATAGTCAATATTATCCTACTGTCAGTTTCAAAAACCCATGCCAAGACCGTGATGTTAATTTCAAGTGACCGGCTGTTGTCTAAAGCCAGGGTGTTAGTTTTTGTATATTAAATAAGCATAAGCAACTTTAAATGGCAAATAGCCCTCTTAACTATCACATTTCTAGAAGTGTAGTGTTCTCCCAGCCCTGGGGGCCTGGGTGGGGGATAGGGATAACTTGCCTGTGGGCTCAGAAACTGAATGAGAAGTTTCAGCCTGAAGTCCATTCTCAAACAGAGCCCTCGAAAAAAACTTGGAAGGAAGTGGAAACGTTGGTACGAACACCTTAAACAAAAGCCACACCGGTCAATGGGAGTAAGAATAAAGCGATGACATCTCCTGAAAATACGAATAACACCAGTCCGATCTGGTATTCACGTTCCTCTGCCTAGAGAAATCGTGTCGATTTTAGTTCCTCCAACAAGAGATTTTTTTTTCCCCAGGACAACGGCTCATTTCTCTCTACTACAGCTAGTTGGCTGTCCCGGATCAGCTGAAATCCCCGCACAGCTCAAGCTCTGGGACTGAAACCAAAAGGAATAAATCAACGAAGGCCTGGATTCCGATCTTACTAGGCAGGCCAGCGCTCTTTCGAGATGAGGAGCGGCCAAAAGCTGCGGGGAAGTTCACAACTGCCTCGGTCCGTGACCTAAAACGACGGGACAGAGGAGGTCTCTGCCCCTGTCTGATCCTAGGAAACCTCCTTTAATCCTTCTGCTACGCCATATTGCATCACGGAGGTGCCATGCCGCTCTTCCTCCAGCACACAGCATCCAGAATCAACTCGACTCCAAGGAAATTAGTTAAGACATCACTCTTGCACGGAACAGTTCCTAAACAGTCACAACCCTGACATACGAGAGGTCCACGTTACCGCATCGCCTGGAGGCTGCGGGGCAGTGGGGAGATGCGGGCAGAAAATACTTATTCCAACAGAAAAGCTCCACCCTGATGTCGTTCCAGAAAGAGAACACTGGCAGGAACCTCAGATTTTGTGCTTTCCGCCGCTCCTGAGACGAAATAGATTTTAGTTCTCATCCGGTAATATGAAACAAACCAAAAGCAGACAGCCCGGCAGGTACGAACTCTAGATGCACAGTGTCACACACCATCCGTTCAAAAGGGGCAAGAGGCGGCCCAGGAAGTTGTAAAGTGTATGAAGAGACAGATGACAAACATTAAAAAAAAAAAAAAAAATCCCGATCGAGTGAACAGCCATCAAGGAGTTCACCTGAGCAGGAGACTTCAAAGGCCAGATAAGAAAGAACAAAGCAAGAGGCTTACGTGGAAAACTCCTCAACGAGCAAAAATAATAAAGCAAAACTAAACTTCAATTTCTACAGGAATGCTGGCATCTCGGCACTCAAAGCCCGCACCATAACCCCTCTTTGTACACAAGGGAAATGTGATCCCGAATCCGTACGGCACATAGTCACTGGAGCCAACTACCAGGTAGGGCTAATCCCCGAAACAAGATTTCCTAAGAAATCACATTCTCCGCTTTATCCCTTTTTCTGTTTTTTGTTTTTATTTTTTTTTTGGGGGGGTGGGTCCTCTTGTTTGGTCTTTCTCTTCTTTCACTGTTAACTATTAGCATACCAAAGAAACAAACCTTGAAAAACCATCTTCACTCAATCACTGCATCAAGTCCTCTTGAACCCGAGGGCCCCCCCCCCCCCCGAGATAAAGGGCCGTGGAATTATGGGTTCTTAATGAAGCAGCAGCCAGACTAAGTAACTGGGGAAGGAGCGTAAGCCAGAGGTGCCGAAAACGGACCCGGTGGCAACATAAATCCACGGAGAAGGCGTGCGGTCTCAGGGAACCCGAGCTGCTTTACCCCTCCACGCAGGCTTCCTCGGGGGATGCTTCCATATGCTTAAGAAAAAAGATCCACTCTGCCTGCTCCCAGATCTATAGCATTAGGGCAGGGATAAATTTCAAGCTGGCGAAAGTCCAACTCCAACAGTTGCAGCTGTAGTAGCCGCCTTGTTTACAAAGCAATTCAGGAAGCTTTTAGAGGGCAGAGTGCACCAGACAGAAGGGGGTCTGTAAGCAAAACATGGATGGATCCCAGCGCATTCAGAGCAGACAACACATCTGTTCCCAGGTCCCCCTTGGAAACATGCCGAACGCGGGATCCAAGGCAACTTTTAATGCTCATGTGTTTTGTTTTTTGTGTGTGTTTTGTTGTTGTTGTTTTCTTTCAGGGAAGCAGATCTACTTAAGCGCTCGAATCAGGATCATAAAAGTTAGTAGTTACTGAGCCCTTGGGCCATCCCCCAACATGCTAACCAAAACACTGAGAACAACACGCCACGCAAGGTGTGGAGCGGACTCCCATCAACTGTGACCTGGACTCCTTTGCTCATTGAGGACGCCATGCAGAAGCGGGCCTTCTGCTGCCATTCTAAGCCTCTTGGAGACTGTGCTCCTTCGCTCCTCTCTGATGAGGTCTGCGTCCGGAACTATTATCCAGGAAAGGATATGTCCCAGAATCGACCTCCGCTGCCCTAGCCGCTTTCCTCGGATCCAGATTTCAATCCCCTCGCTTGTTCCCACCGGCCCCCTTTAGTCCTGAGGATGCTCTGTCCTCGCCATTTTGCTGGTGCGGTTTAATTCCCAAGTCCGCTCTAAGAAAGGAAAAAAACAGTCCAGTAGTAATGGGGAGGGGAGGGGCCTGGGAAAGAGCAAGAGGATAAATGGCGACCAGGAGGCACGGACCACGCCATGCCTATTCACAGAGTACCACGAAAGCAGGTGATGACAGGAGAATGTGATGGGCACGGACGGGAGCCAATAAAGCAGAAAAGTGCTCTTTGATGCTTCAAATGGGTTAATTTGGCTAAGAGGGAAAGTAACCAAAACATATAAAAGATGGAAGAGGGAAAAGGGTATTTAAAAGAGTTTAGGGACACCTGGCTCGTGACTCTTGACCTCAGGGTTGTGAGTTCGAGCTTCACGTTGGATATACAGATTACTTAAAGTCTTTTTTTTTTTTTTTAAGTTTATTTATTTTTGAGAGAGAGAGAGAGAGACAGAGCATGAGCAGGGGAGGGGCAGAGAGAGAGAGGGAGATTTAGAGAATCTAAAGCAGGCTCCAGGCTCTGAGCTGTCAGCACAGAGCCCGACGCGGGGCTTGAACCCATGAGCCGTGAGATCATGACCTGAGCCGAAGTCAGACACCTAACCGACTGAGCCACCCAGGCACCCAAAGATAAAGACTTTAAATAAAGAAAAGAGGAGTTTAACATGAAGCTAAAATGTTTGATCAATTAACATTTCAAGTATATAGAAAATCTGTGCCTTCCAGAGTGCAAAGAGCACAGCACAGTGTTGGCACGCTCAGGACGATGACACCACACCAAACCTGTCTTCCGGCGAGTTCGCCGGGTAGAAGAGCTGACAGAGCCACCGTGAGAGGCAATCCAGGTGTTCCCATGACCATAAAAATGCTTCTCCTGCACTCCAATGAAAAAGCATATACCCTGACGACAAACCACTGCGGGCTTACAATGAGAGTAAATGCTGAGCCTAAAACTCTAACCGTGGCTCCGTGCGTGCAGCATAGAGCCCAGCCCTGGCATACCTCTCGCTGTGTAATTACACATTAATTACACGTTTAATCGCACATATTAATAACACCTCGTCTATAATTACAAGGCAGCCATGTAAACCTACTCAAGGAAAACCAGAATATTTGCATAAGACTGGAAATGAAAAATATAAGGGCTACACTAACGAGACGGGGATAGGGACGGGTGCCTGCGACAAACTGTGTCGAGAAGAATAGAAAGTGATTCTCCTTCCTGGACATTATTTCAGGCCCATTTAACACAATCTGTAACACTCAATGAATGTGTAGTGTCCTACACACATCAAATCAGATTTGGAAAATGTTCCCGACTTCAGATAAAATTTCATTACTATATTTAGTTATGGAATGAGAGGAAATGCTTACATTTGACACCCAATAAAAACAGGAGTAGGCTACGAATGAGGAGAGCTTCACCCCCATCTCCCACAAATGATCTACAAACAGCAACACAAGCCTACCCGTGGTGATCCCATACAGTCTGATTTAATTTCACCCTTCAACGAAACAAGAAATACTGCAACGCCTTCTGGTCAAAGGAAGTAAAGATGGTGGAAATTCTAGTTTAGAGAGAACTACCTTACAGAAGGAAAGTTAACCCTCAGTCACTTGTCGCCTGTAATTTCATACAGCCCTTCACCGGCAAACCAGCACTTCTTCCGTCGAAGTTTCAGTTCTCTAAATAGGACCGGAGTCTGATTACATACAGAAAAAAAAAAAAAACAAACACAACCGACAACAACAAAAAAATACAAAGCCAATTAGAACCTAACAAATGCTCTGAACTAAAATAACAACCTAAGACTGTAATTAAATCTCTTCATTCTCATCCTGGTCTGACTGTTACGAGGCACCTCCTTACCAGACTGAAAAAAATTTTTGCGAGCCCCTCACATGGCAGACTTCAACATTTTTTTTTTTAATGGAAAGCTTGGAAATATTCTAGTTTCACTTTTTTTAAAAAACATAACGCTGTTCTGCTTTCATCAACGGCCTTATGAGGCAAACTCCACTGTGTCGGAAAATCACAGTGAAGCCGTAACTCACAGGTGCAAGTCTGCACACGGGAGACTCGTGGAGTCTTCCAATGGAATCTACAGCAAGGGGACCAGTGACGCAGTCAGCGTGCCAGAGACACAGACCTCCTGTGAGGCATCAGCTCTCACGAAAAGAGAAGCAAAATCTGGTTGCTGAGATTCGTCTTGCATTAGGGCTGTCCTCTAGGGCACCCCAACGGCCAGTGGATGAGGCCCTCACACCTAGGACACCATTTACCGTGAACACAGTCAGAGCCAATTCGAAACCATAGTAATTTTACAAGCGGCAAGAGTCCTCACCCATTAGAAACCGCTAATAAAGAGCCACGCGCCATAATGGAAGAAGGGAATGTTTTCCACCAGAAAGGGTATCATTTATCTTTTCCAAAACTGTATTCACACCTCAATTACTGCTCATCTGTCACCATCGCTCCGAAAAAGCGAAGCAGGTAATCAACCAAACGATAAATTCTCCCTGAACTTGCACGGGGTTTACACATAAGAAATTAAAAACCACCGGGGCGCCGGGGTGGTTTAGGAGGTTAAGCATCTGGCTCTTGATCTCGGCTCAGGGGGTCACTGTCTCACAGGTTTGGGAGTTCGAGTCCTGCATCGGGCTCTGCGCTGGCGGAGTGGATACTCTCTCCCTCTCTCTCCCCTACTCTCTCTCTCTGGTGTGCGCACATGTGTTCTCTCTCACACAATATAAATAAATAAATTTTTAAAGCAGTAATCACCCCTCTAAATTAAAAAAAAAAGAAATTAAAAACTACCATTTAATTTAGCTATTCACTTATTGTCGCTTTAAGGTTTCTCGGTAAAAAAACTAAAGACATGCCTGGTTGAGTGGCCCGTGGTGGGACGGGATGGGAGTCGAGAGGACAGGAGAGGAAAGACCGCATGAGCACAGGCAACACCGAATGCTTGCCCGAAAGCAGTAAATATTTAGGGAGTATTTAGGGAGTAATTACTTCGCGGACAACAAAAGACCTTCCTTTCTCAGCCGACTTAAACCTTAAACCACTTTTCTTCGTCGATGTCCTCCTCTACAAAGGCCCTCTAATCTTAATCCTCTAAATGATCAAATCACAACTGCTCACATGGACGGAGCGCTTACTAAGTGCCTGGTCCTGTTCTAGATGCTTCGCCATTATCGGCTCATTCGATTCTCCCAACAGCTCTAAGAGGAACAGGCCGTAATTCTGTACCTCCACTATCCGGACAGGGACGGTGCGGCACGGTGCGACTGCGTAACCCGAACATGATCGCACAGCTACCAAATGGCAGAGGCGCGACAGGATCCCAGGCAGTCTGGCTCCAGCATTCGGCTCTTACCCCCTACGCCAAGTAGTGACATCTGCCATCAGCATCCTGTCACACTCGGGAGTGACAGTGGAGAACCGTTCATCGATTACGTAATGCTGCATTGAAATGAAGTCCTTCCTCTTCGGGGCGCCTGGGTGGCTCAGTCGGTTAAGCATCCGACTCTTGATCTGATTTCGGCTCAAGTCATGAGCTTACGTTTCATGAGTTCGAGCCCCGCGTCGGGGTCTGCACAGTGTGGACCCTGCGTGGAATTCCCTCCCTCTCTCCGCCCCTCCCATGCATGCTTTCTCTCTCCCTCTCTCTCTCTCTCTCTAAAAATAAATAAATAAACTTAAAAAAAGAAATGAAATCCTTTTCCAGAACCATATGCTTATTTTTTTGGTGACCCTGATTTTTTCGGTGATTTGGCTAACCTGATGGGACCTCTTTCTTCATGACAGTACGTGATTACAGGGAACAGAAAATGTGTGAAGGACATCTTTATGATATTTAATAGTATCATGTTTTTATTAGTTCAGGGAGTGCCAGTTATCTTAACATTCATAATTATTAAGAAAGGAAAAGTCATCATAAAAGGAAAAAAATCAAGTCAACCACTTATAAAATCAGTCTCTACCCAATTAACACTAGTCTCTCTCTAGCCATGTAATTCTAGGCCTCTGGAAGATTCTACACTGCATCTGCAAAGATACTGCCACGTAAAGTGGTAACTCTTACCAAAGATGCAGAATTTCAGGAAGTCAATGAAAGAAATGATAAAGATGGCCTGAATCGCAAGCAAAAATCACTAGCCACTGAGGATCGGGCAAAGTTCGACCCAGTCACAACCAGGAGGGAAAAGGCAAGGACGAGACAGGCAGGTAAGTGGAGGGAAGGACACTGTGGCATTGTGCAACTTTCTCGGAAAACCCGCACGGCGGCAACAACAACAACAAAACAATCAGCACTCGACTCTGTTCATTCTCAGAATTTCAGAGGTGCAATTACAGCTTAAATGTTGTTAAATATAAAATAAACGATTCCTAATTTTTGGTTGCACTTACTGTGATAAATTTCAATCAAAGCTCTTTATCTCTATTTACAGTGAAATTCCGATACCTGCTTTAAGTGGAGTCATTTCGGTGACCTTTTCCAGGCATCACTTACCCTCTAATAAGGAGGATTTCCCGTTCACGAGCTGCATTTTAAAAGGGACTCTGCTTCAGACTCGGATGAAGCAGAACTCGCGTGTCTTCTAGCAGGGTGGTCTAAATGAGGGCGAAGTTTTGAGTCTGAAAAACCGGTTTCGAATCCGGGTTCAACGGCACAGGGGTTGCAGCGCGTCTGGGGAAACCCTCTTAACCTGTCTCGGACGGTTTTCCTACCAGAGAGTGGAATAGCCCCTGCCTCACGGTGCGAGGAGGGAAAAACAAGGGAGCACGTGTGCGGGCCATTTTTAATCTGCAAACAACTAAGCCAACGTTAGTCACTCGTCCACTCGTCCCGCTCTTCCGTGCTGGGACAGCTGACTGCACCGAGGATTCAGCATTCGTAAGTTACATACGGAGGGACTCTTGATCACACCTGTTGGATGCTGCGGGAAAGAGCTGCAGTCAGCTCGAGTTACGAATTTTCAGGTTTCAACAGAAGACATGTGGGAGGAAAAACCAGCACACGAGGCAAACAAGCGACATGAGATTAGAGTTGTAAAAAAAGGCAGCAGTGGAAAACTCCTAAGAATTCGAGCCCAGCTAGCATCATCAGGGTAGGCTCGCTGGAAGAGGAGGCAAGAAAGAAAGATAAGACTGGGTGATCTTGGCTTTAAGAGACCTTCCATCCACCTCCCTACACTGGCTTCCTCCTATTCCTTTTGTGTCCCTGTGAATAGACCCCCCCAAAACACATAGGCTGGCGACAGAGCAACATGGGGCCCATGAAGACCTTCAATTCGTGATTATCTCCCGCGCCACCTGCCGGGTCTCCTGCACAGTTCAAAACAGTGCAGGAGCATCGCTCTTCGGCTGACAATGCCAAGTCACACCATTAATATACAACTCCGCTGAAGACACGGACAGAAGATTTTAGCTCCAGGTCATGCGTTTCTGAAGACATAATCAAAGACACATTTCTGTGAAAAGCAGGAATCGTATTCAAAGCCCTGCATCTTTGGCCAGCTGTCCTCTGCTTTCCCGCATTAAATCTCCCGAGTGAAAAAATATGAAACAATATATTTCTATTTTTCCCCATCAGAATCACTAAACCCTGATATGAAGAGAACTGCTCAGATTGTAAACATGGAAGGAATAAATCTGGGTACCAGTAAACTCAAGTAGCACAAATCACATCTCGGCATTCTTGTAGACTCTCCTTATCAGTATTTAAGCAGCAGAGACAGAACCAACCACCGCAGATAAAGCACACCGCACTATTTAAATTCATCTGGTGTCCTGGTAGCCTAGTATTCTGTCCTATACAAACCTAGATGCCTATTTTCAGATTCAACACATGGCCGCGGTACTAACTTGTTGGGTCTACTGTCAGAGACCGCAGCCACTGAACCCCCCCCCCGCCCCCCACTTCACGCTGGTTAATTACAAGGATTACAGGCACTCACGGTGTAGGGGGGGGGGCACCTAGTAAATTTCAAACTTGCAGTCTAACAACTCAGGCAAACAACAGGGACGGGACCACCTAAAACCAAAGAAATTTTGAAACATTCTATAGAATATTCGGGCTTTTACCGAACGATTCAAATAATTACTGCCTAGACTGAATCCTATCAACCACTGGGCCTTCAGCTGAACACGGCAGCAGTCGGGAGAAGGGGAGAGTTTCTAAAAGAGAGAAAAAGCATTTTCCGTGAATTGAGAGGCTTCTGAGACGGACATTTATTCAATATAAACAGATTTTATGTTAATTCGATATGTAAGTGTAGGTACATTTATAGCAACACGGGAGAGAAGGAAGCGTTTAAGGGGAGATGTGGTCCAATACATGTCTTTCTTCAGCCATCCAGGGGAAAATAGACTTCAACTCACTTGAAAACTGTCTGGCTGGAAACTACACAATCTCCCCCAGTAACTCATTAAACTGTTACATCACCTTGACAGTCAATTCCGACAAAGTTAAATGCAATCAAAACATTTTTAATTGAATCATGCAATACATGACGACCGCGAGCCCACTGTTTATGAGAAACTTGTGAAGTAATTCATTCCTGGGCTGGAGTAACCACCTCGCCCCCCACAGACCGAACTCTGATTCGATTCTCACGCGGCAAGTCTTAAAAGCAAAGGGCGTCTGTCTTGAAAAGTCGCTGCATTCATACTTAGTGACCTCAAGTCATGGATCTGACGCTTTCACACCTAGTTCGGAAGTGGGTAAGAGGCGGGGCGCCTGGGTGGCCGAGTGGGTTAAGCGTCCGACTTCGGCTCAAGTCATGATCTCGCAGTCGGGCCCATGGGTTCCATCTCTGTGATGGACTCTGCTGACAGCTCAGAGCCCGGAGCCTGCTTCGAATTCTGTCTGTCTCTCTCTCTCTCTCTCTGTCCCTCCCGCATCCGCTCGCTCTGTCTCACAAATGTGCTCCCCCTCCTCTCCTACCCTTCACGCGTAAACAAAAAAAAGTCTGTCTTCAACGAAGTGAGACTGAGTGAAGAAACTAAGGAAAACATTCGCCCTTACCCATCCTGGAGCGCAAAGGCTACCTGTGGCCCCATGGTTGTGCTCTGCGTGTTTTGATAACGCACCCAAGAAAATGAAACTTCTTTAAGAATATAGCTTGAGGGCGTAAGAGGAGCGGAAACCTCGAGTGGCTTACATTATCAGCCTTAACAAGAAGCGGCAGTCCACCGCTTCATGTGATCTATTTACAGTCAAGATGGCTATATTTAGAAAAGCGCTACAGTCCGTGAGAACTGCGAGATGAATATGAAACTACTCCCCTTCCGGGCCTCCAAAAAATTCTATTAGCATCAGGAAAGCATGAGCCATCGGGGGTTTGCTTCAGCTAAAATCCACAGCGGAATTGGAACCGGAATTAGGATTCCATATCATACACTTAAAAAAAAAAATCCTGCAGCAAATTGCATTCAGTGCCAACACTTGACACTTTCATATTCGAGATCAGAGTTGATACGTATTAATGTCCGACAGCCTTATAGCCCAAACCCCCATGTTTATCACTACCTGCGAAATTAAATTAAACATACCACATTAAGCAACCCACCAAATTCTATCTCCATTAAGCCCAAGCCAAGAGTGAGGCCTTGACAATAGGATTGAAGAGATTAGGGCTTAATTTAAACAGAGTGACTGCAATAAAACAATTCCAGTGTGAGACTTTACAGGAGCAAGTACTTAAAGCACCTCAAGACAAATATTTACATAAACTATACAACATCATAATCTACTAAAGATAAAAGATTCAGGAGCCCATTAAATCACAATTTAGAATATAAATACTACCGAAAGGAAGAAAAGGAGACCGCGCTGTTGACTGGTCTTCTAAATGAATGCACAACGAAGATTCTTTTGAAGGCAAGAGACAAGATCAATAAGGGTGAAAATGTAAATGCTTTAACACAAAGCAAAATGGGTCTCTAATTCTGCTACGGTCTGTTAGTGACAGCCTATTCCGCTTCCCAGACAGACCTCTTTGAAGTTTTTCCGACTTAGAATTCCCTCCCCCTTTTATTCCATCCTTAGAATGTCACACTCACACACCTTTCGCTCTTCTCCCATTCCTAAATAATTTCCAACCACCTTCCTCTTCCCCCGCAGACCATCCCCGTTTTGATCTCCTGCTCTCTTTGCTCAGAAGTGTCCAATCCCTCGAAAATGCAGAGGCACTCGAGTAATTTTAAGCTTCATTTCTGCCCTTTCCCCAGCCCCAGTGTAAGCGAAAGTGAGTGCCAGGGACTCGCTCCGATGCTAACCCCCTCGCCTTTAAGAAACACTATCAACGAACCTAGTCCTTTTGAATTTTCAAAACTCGAAACTACTTGTAATAATTATTACAAGTTCCAATCGTCAGAGATTCCCGGTGTCCAAAAATCCCCCGGTTAGTGAAAGCTATGTTTTCAGGTTCATAAAGCCAATACCCCATCTGGTCTTCTACAGTAGGAAATGAACTGAACCCTCAAGAGAATTAAGAAATCTTTGACCACGAACCTGAAAATGAGCCCCTGAGATTCAATAATCTGGTTAGTTAAACTGGGTGAATCCATTGACAGAATGGACCTTTCGTGGGAAGATCCAGAGCTGGGAACAGATGCTAGAAACAGGAAGTGGCTTCTATCCAAACCCAAAGTCAGTCACTTGGCTCTTCTGTAGACATTAGTCAAAGGAACACACTTCTGTCCTTAGCCGCTTTCATCTCAAATGTGCACAAGCCCCAAATGATGTTTATCTGCATAATGAGTTGTCTTCTTGAGCAATGAATTTAGTTTGAGACTTCCCGTGACCTTGTCCAGGAACTCTCCCGGTCTCCAGTACTACCTTGAGAGTATTTTTCAATCAGATGTGTCTATCGGAATCACCGGAACTTAAAAACAAAAGAAGAAGAAGAAGACGCCTATGGTGCCATCCAACTACTGAATTAAGATTCTCCAGGGAGAAGCCCCTAAGCAGGTATACTCTATAAGCTCCTCTGAAAAAGATCTACCTACACTGGTATCTACCACTGGTTAGGCACCACTGACTTGGAAGTTAAACAGTGGGTATAAGAGAACAAGGAAAGGCACGGCCACCCAAGATCACCACGTAAACAAGGAGGCAAGGCAGGGCAGAGGCCTCAGATGGTTGAGACCATCCCCTGCTCCTCTGCTGGTCGAAGGCTGTCGGCCAGGCGCTGGTGCCACGGGCAAAGGAAACATCCAATGGGCCTGGCAGGTCTCTGGATGAGTCAAC
The DNA here is from genome assembly GCA_030068075.1 of Paguma larvata. Classification (NCBI taxonomy): domain Eukaryota; kingdom Metazoa; phylum Chordata; class Mammalia; order Carnivora; family Viverridae; genus Paguma; species Paguma larvata. Next base: position 8,147,596 of record CM057831.1, read on the forward strand.
AGGTGGCTCCGGGGGGTACGGACGTCGAAAGTTGCCATTACACTACTAGAGCTGGCATCCCGGGATGTCACAGGTGTCTTGATAATTGACTCGGTCTGTTTTGTTTACGATTTCCTGCCCCACGAACTGCAGGTTTCTGCAGATGTCTGACAAATTCAGGACATTTAGTTCCTCAGCTGCCACCGTCCTGCTGTTCCCACCCTCCTCGTCCATTGGTTCCGATAGCGTCCAAAGACACATTAGCCAGCATTAGGAAAGGTCATTAAAAAGCTCTTACGACCGTCTGTACCCAGATGGACAGGTCTCCAAGCCAAACCGGGAGAGGTTCCCCCCCAAAGGAGGCCCAGAGGACAGGACTCCAAACGGTGCCACAGTTGTTTTTAATTATTGTTTGTGGGTCCCGAATTATTTACATTTGAGCCGTAAGTCTTAATGACCCATGCGGTGTTCTTCTTGGCTTACCGGCGATGAGCAAAGCCAGAGCGGTTTCATGTACCTGATTCAACGCTTCTGTAGGACGGGGGCCAAAGAAACTCGCGTCTTCCTAAACCGTCCTACACGGGTTCTTGGAACAAGCCATTCTTGCCTCGGATCCTTGTCTAGGTCATTTGCCATGCCCTTGTCAGTTAATCCCCCGCCGCCCTCACGCCCTTCACCCACCACGCCACGTTTTCGATGCAAAGGACTCAACTTGTGCAGCAACGTTTAAAACTCCCGTGTTCCGTGAATTTTGCACCGCACACACCCAAAATTTCGTTTCGTGACATCACACTGCGGCGCCTATAACGTGTTACGGATATCAAAAACGGGGGCGCCAGCTTCCAAAGCAAAGGGGCCAAAGCCCTTCACACGCCCTGCCTGGCGCAGTTTGGCGAGATCTTCGCAACTAAAACCGAAAACCTAGAAAGGGCATCAAGTCCCTCTCCCGAACCAATCCTGCCTGGGCCAATCACATCAAGCCACGGTCTTGGCTAGCCTTAACCGCAAGAATGAGGGAAGGAAGGAGTCCTTGGCTCACGACCCCTCGACAAAACTGGAGATCTCTGTCCTGAGCGCGGACCTTCAAAGCAGAAGGAAAAGGGAATCGGGAATCCGTGCCCTCCAACCGCGGAGCGTCTCAGAGGAGCGTCTCGGCCACACCTTTTTACAGTGACTGCAGACAGAACTTCCACGCGGCTTCTGCCTGCCCTTCACAAGAAGCAGACGTGCCCACCAGCGGTGCCAAACTGTGAGACTCATCAAGTTTGTGAACACTGCATACAGAATGCAAACATTTTCTTTCATTTGGGCAAACATTGGCACAGGAAACTTTCTTTCCAATGTTAACAGCAGGGAGCTTAAATAAAAGTTCAGTTTCTAGAAGGGTGGGGGAGAGGAAAAAGCTAATTCTAAAAATATGTCATCAGCAGCATAGCATTGCCAGAGAAAATTGTGCATGTTTCCCTCAAGCACGGTTCACTCAAATGAACTTGACAGCTTCGGAGATCACTTAAAAGAAAGAAAATTTGTTGCATGAGGCCTGCCAGATACAAAAGGGATCGTGTCTCAACAGATAACACTTGATAGATCTCCATCTTAAATATTTCTGTGCGGTGAACTCGAAATGAGCGCTCTGTCACCCATCCGCACGAGGGCTTATGCCCTCAGGGCATTCTTTCACCCAGTCACGGGACTCCTTACCGGAACCTGGCAATTAACTGTAAAATCTTGCTGCTGTCATTAGTTCCCTGGAAAATAAACTAAAGGACATCTGGGCATACAAGTCAGATCGCACAGCTCGACTTAAAATAAACGGTGTTTCCCCTTGTCCACAAAGTGCGTCCAGGCAAGGTAAACAATTTTAACTGGGTTACAAATTATAGGTGTCAGTGCTCTCTCTCTCAATTCCAGCAAATAGGAGAAAATGCCGCTCTCGGGGGGAACCATTCGGGAGACGTCCCCGTTCAAACGTAATATTCCAGTTACTGAAAACCCCGTAAAAATCAAAATACGCTCGTTTGACCCGAAGCTGTGCTCTCGAACATCTGATTAAAAGGAGAAGCAGGCAGGCATTACAACTCCCCAGAAAGCCACAAAAATAAAAGGCTCCATCTTCTTGAAGATGATCTCCAATTACAAAACTATACTGGTTTCAAGAAATGCCCAGTGCGGCAGCGAGCTGCAGTATACCAAAAGGCTCTCCCCCCTCACCAAGGACAACATGGCACCCAAGCTATCCAGGCGGGTGTAGAAGCTGAACGCATCTATTCGCCTTCTCACCCTCTTAGCCGTCACCTAGATTTCTGGATCCCAGTGTAAACTGAATAGACCCTTTTACCAGCGCGACTCTTGACAACAGCACCGAGAGTTCGCTTTGCCCTTCCAAGAGATGAGAGCAAAACCATAGGGTGATCTTTAATATTAAATATTTAATGTGTTTTTAACACAGCCTTTAGACTTGATTCCAGACTTAATGCACCTGTCAGGAAACTGACTGCTACGGTTTTATTGCAATGATACATTTTTCTGACATTCTGCAACAGATTTCCTCAAGATTCTGTACCCCGGAAAATTCCAGGCGAAGTTCAAGTTGAACCATTTTTGAGACGCATGCTTGGAAAAACACTTTCTTCTACAGCCAAACCCTGAACACAAGTTCCTAAACACACTAAAACATAAACCTAGGAAATGCTACAAGCATGTTTTTTTGTATGTATTCTCTTCCAAAATGGCAAAGAGAAGAGCGAAGCCTCAGTGACGATAGGGCAAAGTTAAGTATGTTCGCCTTTATGGAGCCATCCATCTCCAACATTCAAGGGAACCCCAAAGGAGCGCAAGTGGAACACCACTTTGATGCTGGCAAGCCTACGTTTCCATTAAACGGTGAAATTACAGCATATGCATAAAAGACAGGAAACTTCAGCCGCCACTACCCACCTCACCCCATCCCACACTACCCCCTACCACCCCCCCCGCCCCAAAAGAAAATCCTCAATTGTCTGCTTTTACGCTCCCCTTTATGGGCTCTCCTTGCACCTGGATAAAAATTTTAAATACACAATCACTTCAGAAGGAATAGAAAAGCACTCGCCAAAAATCAGAACTTTATTTTCTTGTTGCTATGCAACAAAGAGGAGGAAGGGGAGAGAGGGCACGTCACTTAGATTAATACATTATGAGCACTTCCAGGAGGGACAATGATTTTTAAAAAACACACAGCCATCTATTCCCCTTTTTTTTTTTTAATTAGAAAGAGAATCTTTATCTTTGTATCGGTTCTCATTCTACCCAGAGTACCCCGGCAAGCTCACTTCGAACATTATTAACCAATATTGATTTAAGTGAAGGGGAACTCTTGAAATCTTTACTCATCTGAAATGCAGAACACATACATATTTTACCAAAAGGTTTACTATGCATATTAATCTCTTATGCATTTTATTCCTCCAAGCGTGAAAAGAAACAAGTTGAAGTAATAGAGGTTGCCAGGTGTTGGTGGGACCCACTCCGCTGTAATGACAGCCGTGACTTAAGGTTTTTTTGTCTGGCTCTACTCTTCGTATGAATTGCAAAAAAGAATCTTCGGGTTGCCACAGCAACTCCGTATTCCGGCAGGTAAGCTCCCGGTCATCGTCCCCGTCTTGTTTGCTTGGCACCCGAGCGCCCCCAACTCTGCCGCAGGGGAGCGCCAGGGGACGGCTCCCCTTCCAGAGTTATTCTAGCGCGCTGTCCGGTCGCGGCGATTAATCATTCCTGCTTCTTGAGCTGACATATCGAGGTGGGGAAACGACGTCCTAAATGAGCAGATCTGATTACCTGGGAAAGCAATTCTTCAAGATAGCACAGCTAACTAATAGCTCCATCTGCTCCACATAAACAGGTTCCAAAGCCCCAGAAGTAATGTCAGAATACAGCTCGCAGAGTGGGGTCCTGCACGCCGGATTTCCGTGCGTCACCGCAGCTGTCGGACGAACGCCGGAGGTACTTGAACTTCTCCTCGTCTCTGGGATAATGGCCGCTGGATCACGTTAGGGTCACAGGCCGCCCAGAAGAGGGGGGTCCCAGCAGGTATTCTCAGTTTGATTTCTTTCTTTCTTTTTTTTTTTAAATGCGTGTGAAATAAAACTGCAACAGGAAGCTAACCTGGAAGGCACGCCAAGAGCTGATGGGACGGGCCGGTGGTAAAACCAGCTTTTCTGAAACGCAAATCAACCACGGCAAGAGCCCCGTGATATGCTAAAGAGGCTCTTCTATTTCCACCGCGTGATTTCACAGTATGTAGTACAAAAGATCCGCAGCTTGTTTTAAAGTGATTAAATAAAAATAGAACCTTTAGGAATCGTGACAGTGCATCGCAGCTCTGTAAATTAAACTTAAGGCTGCGGCTAGGGCTCATGGATAAGCTTAGCAGACAGTTAAATACAATTTGGCTACCAGAAGCATTGCCGTACCAAGCTATTATAGACGAAACTATAAACAGCTCCCTGGATTTTTTTTTCCCCAGAAATCTAAACAACCAGCTGCTTAATTCACCCTACACCCTGTTTGCTCTTTCATTATTAATAGATCGGTGCTAATATAAATCAAATTCTAACATCTCAATGTTGGGTGCTTAAGGACACAGCAAGTTTCTATTTTCCTGACCAAAGTATTGGCATTTTACAGTAGCTGCATTTCACACAGTTTCTGTATCAAATGGGAACAGGCTCTAGTTCTTTCCACATTAGCTGTGATTTTAATAACATGCCAAGGAAACAGGCTAGCGTAATAAGTTTCATTGCACCCACTTCAACAACAGATAAGCACCTCATTTTCATACAGTTTCCACTTGTTGCTAGGTAACCACACCATAACGAGACATCTCTCGGCATTATGCAGAACGCATCCTTTTCGCCCAAATCCGATGTGCTCTGGGCATTAAATACTGTTATTTTAACCACACCTATCACTCCAACAGTTTAAGCTTCGGTTTAGATGGCAACAGACGCTTAGGGGGGTTGGTGCTCCTAAGGGGGTTTGGACGTGCAGAGAGCCTAAAAGACACACTACGATAATACGTTCCGCTCTTCCCCAGGGCGAACCCGCTGCATTGCCCAATGAATGGACAGCCTGACACTTCACAGATCAAGTAAACCCTCTCGCAAGATGTCCATACGATGCCCTCTTAACAGTAGACAATGTCAATTAAAAACTTCCTTACTGCTTTACGCGACCATGAAGGGAACTTTGTAAGCAGGGGTCTGCGTGGACCCGGGCTTCACCTGCGGGCTTCAAACAGAAACCTTTAACTAGGCGCATCGAGGCCAAAGCGGGAACCCCATCTGTCAGCCAAACAAACCGGCTTTCTGCCGGAGAAAGGGGAGGCTCTGCGGGAACAGATGCGGCCCGACCTAAGACACCGAAGGACTCCGGCAACGAGAAGGCAGGAAGGCCACCTACAGGAAAGGCAACAGACACTGACATTTTAAAAAGAAAATAAATCTTAGCGAGCAGCACATGGCCTCTTCCAATCATGAATTTTCCTTGGAGCTTCAGGAATATTTGATCCTCCATGATTAGTGGAGGCTAGAAAAAGGTTAGATCGCCTCAACGTGACAAGAGGCCCGAACGGTCCCTCTCACACGGGATCTAAACTTGAAGGGAGTTGTAGGCATTTTGCTTTCCTTCACTTTACCACGTTTGCAAATACTGTGTGTGTGTGTGTGTGTGCGCGCGCGTACGCGCATGTGTCCTACTGTGTTTTGTTTGTTTACAAATTGAACCCTGCGTCGAGCAAGTCTAGGGGCGCCATTTTACCAATGGCATTGGCTCACTTCGGGCCTGTCACATTTTGGTGGGTCTCACCATATTGCGAACTTTTTCACCACTATTGTCATCTGTTAGGGTGGTGTGCCCGCAGCGACTAGGACTTGCTAAAGGCGCAGGGGACAGTCACCGGTTTTCAGCCACGGGGTATTAAGTATGTATGTTCTAGACCGTGCTGCTGTGCTTGCTATACTGTAGACCTAACTTTTACGTGCCCTGGGAGACCCAAACCTTCATCTGACTCTCCTTACCGCGGTGGTCTGGAACCACCCCCACAGGCCCTCTGAGGTGTGCGTGTCCATTAGGAGCAGGACGCCAAGACACAGGACCAGATTCTGACCTCCAGCCTCTTCTTGAACCAGACCCTGGTCTGGTGTGAACGCCCCCAAAGTCTGGCTGCCCGCTCTCTTCAGAGGCAGTGGGAGGTGGGACTCGGGGCAGCTCTACTGTGAGGCTTGGCTTGCTAAGCAATCCTTTCCCTTCTTATTTTCACCCCTGCGCTCTGAGAAGCAGGCGTTCGCCTCCAGGTCCTCCCCGGGTGCACCTGGCAAGGAAGCATCTGACAGAAGTACCACCTCTTTACGGTGAGGACAAGGTCCTGGCAGGTTCTGCAGCGCCGGGATGAGTTTCACCCAGGACACCCCTCCTCTCATCTCCCCTCTTTCCTTTTGCTCCCTCTGGGTCTCTCCACAGCTGGCATGGTTCCGTTCTTTGAGTCGGAGCGGCAGGGCTAGGTCACTGACATTCACAGAGACAGATTAAGATGAAACCGGAAGAGAAATCCAACACATAAGCCAAGAGCGAGGAAAACACCGCCATGTCCCCTAAGACACGCATGTTAAAAACTTCACTTAATCTCTCCTGGAGTCCATGAAAGCCGCGGGCAGGGGGCATGGGAACACTGGAGGGCATAATGAGACCATCCTTAGTACTGTTCCTCATGACAACATTACTTGGTCCACTCTATTCACTTTAAAAAAAAAAAAAAATCCCTTAGTGACTCCAAGTTTAAAATGACCAGTAGCCGGATGTCAGAGGTATCAATTACAATTCAAAGCACACATACTCTACGGTCCAGCAATGCCATTCTGTGGTGTACATCCTAAAGACGCTCTAGGAAATGCGCACATGGAGACATGGAGAATCATCTTCATTGCAGTATGATTTACAGTAAAATAAAAATAAAAACAAATTATCTGCAAATGGCCCGCACCATCTAGAGGAATGGCTAACATTCTTCTTCTAGGAGAACGCAGGCTCCTAGGACACTGCTGGTCAACCATGAATACGGTACAATTCCACATGTGCTACCCCGCTGAGTTTCAAGGATTTTAGGTTTACATCTGTGACTGGTAGGTCGATAGATGGGTAGCTAAAAAAGGACAGAGGAAAGCAGAAGCTAGCTAGGATGGAGGGGAGTCATCAGTGATGATTTCAGCCTTTTCTAAAACATTCTTTAAGGGGAAATATATTCCAATTCTATGAATATATTTGATATATGTTCCTATTAAGTATTACCTGTCTAATTAGACATTAAACGAAAAAAGTATATTGATAACAAACTGGAAGCTTAATTAAAGGCAATTAATGTCAAGAACTGAAGGAAATCCGCTGGAGCTGTCCAAATTTTATCGAAGGACTGACTAGGAGATGTACTGGTCTTACACCCTCTGAAGGAGTCGATTTTGGAAAGCATTCCAAGACCAGGGTATACATACTTGAGGGGGGGGGGGACAGAAAAAACAGTTCTCAGTGGATTGTGACCTTACATAAATGTTAAATATCTAGACATTTAAGTCTTATACTTCAGATAAATATCTAGGTACTTACGGGTTCTTTTAGAAAAGAGCCAACTTCACCAACATATCTATCCTCCTGTCACGTGGCAATACATCCATTAAAAAGAAAAAAATAAAATAATTCTTATAACGCCTTCAGGATAATTGGCCATGGGAGAAAATATATAAATGGGACTCATTTATATAACAGTGAATCCATTAAGAACGGCAAGAGTCCTCCTTGCATCTGGTGAATTTTTTTTTTAATAGTTTGGAATCGCGCCTAGAAGTCATCAGATTTGTTGCTAGTGAACCCCCATCTGTCATAGCACGAAGCTGAACTATATATAGCTCTTCTTCCCCAAATCAATATGTTGTGTGTTCATGGAACCTAGTATCCAGTCTAGAAGCTTCGCAATTGTCTCTAAGCTCCTAGGTTCTTATTTTCCACTGTTTCTTTCATTATGATTCTTAATATACAACTGACAGAATGTAGACATGTCATTTTAGAGGCTCCACTCACTAAAGCTGGGCTGTAGAAGAAAAGCAAACTGGCAGCAGTCTGTGTGAGCGCAGGAGTGGAAACCCAGGAAAGAGAAGATGATAAAAATCGCAATTAAGAGGTTACCGCCTCGAAGGATTTCACAGGAACAGGTCTCGGACAAGGGAGCTTGAATAATATCTCCTCTCTAAGGCCAGGTATCCAGCAAAGCCAACTTTCCAGAGTGACCGAGAACCCACAGGGGAGCATCTAAGTCACTGAAATGTCACAGGCCCACTTAAGTCCCACTTACGGAGCACATTTAACTGTTAAATGGAGGACACTGGGCCATCACCATTGACTCTAATATACTTTTCATACGTGTCTCATCTTATCTTGTTTTCCAGCCTACGACGGAATCAAAACATGTTTTAAAAAGGAAACAAGTGGTGAGAGCAAAAGGGGGCAGGAAACACTTAAAAATTTTTTTTTAATTTAAAATTTAAATTTAAATTTGAAAAGCTTTTTACAAATTTAGAACTCAAAAAGCAAAGCAATCTCTTCAAGTATAGAATGGGCAAAACCCTCAATCCGTATTAATGGTCTTTAAGCAAAATTTTTTTGTATTCTGAAAGATCCCAAGTCATTTATTTATGCAAAATGGAATTCAATATACTAGGATTTTTAACTGTTTATTTAACTTGAGAGGGGGGGAGGAGAGGGAGAGGGCTTACACATGAGCAGAGGAGGAGCGGAGAGAGAAGGAGAGCGAGAATCCCAAGCGGGCTCTGTGCTATCATCTGTGCTGTCAGCACAGAGCCCGACGCAGGACTCGATCCCATGCACTGTGACATCATGACCCGAGCCAAAATCAAGAGTCAGCCCCTTAAGTGACTGAGCCGCCCGGGCACACCTCAATATACTAGGTTTTTAAAAAAGCAGAGTATCATGTATTCTGTCTTGGAACGATTTTCATCGAATGGAATGCACTAAGTTTACTGAGCTCTACTCGGTTAAGAGTGCCATGAGATTACCAAAAAAGTGATTTCTGATGATTCTAACAGTGTCCAAAACAAGGCTATCCATGAGGGCAAGGACTTGATACAGCTTGTTCCCTGCTTAACCCTCAATGCCTAGCAGTGCCTGGCACTCAGAATTTCCTGAGGGGATGAATCTATGAATGAGCTGAGAGGTTGGAGACATTTATGAATCAGCCAGTTGGGGGGAAACATGGACTCACGATTTCTCTAAACTTACAAGCCTTTAGTAGAAAAAAAATTGAAATCAAAACCAAAACCACAAACACCCACTCATACCTATCAGAGTTACCTTCATAACTTCTAAAGAGCACAATTAATGAAATGCCATTAATAAAGAAGGTAATATAAAATTTAGAAAGAGGAAGTAAGCTTATAGCTTTTAAAATATATATATATTATTTTTAAGTGACCTCTATCCCCAACATGAGGCTCGAACTCACGACCCTGAGACCAAGAGTTGCACGCTCCACCCACGGAGCCAGCCAGGTGCCCCAAGTTGAGGTCTTTAATTGCACGATTTATTCTTAAGCCTCTGGAGCTCCCACACTGCTCTTCACAGAATCATTCCTGTCCTGCTGATGGCTGGGGACGGACCGCCCCGTGCACATCTATCCTATAGAGATCTCCAAAGTTGGGCGTTTAGCGACGATGACAACAGTCTTTGTTTACTGAAGACTTACCTCAAAACTTCATTTACTTTGAAAGGCTTTCTTCGTTTAATGCGTTTCAAAAATAAATTCCATCAACATTGAATCACATCTTCTTGAATTATAAACCTATCAAGCCAAGGGAATTAGCCTGAAACTGCCAACCAACATCAAAGCAAAGGACTCTTGCCTTTCCTGGAGAACCGCCTACCTGATTTATAGCTCTGTCCCCTGCTTTCAGAGTCATGCTAAGCAGAAAACAAAGGGGTTATCAAATTTCAGTAATTAATATGAGTAAACAGGAGCTGAGCTAACAAAAGCAATTACTTGGAATTTTAGTACTATTATCTCAACATTTCATGTTTTGCCTGTTTCAATGGAAAGCAGAGATTAAAATGAATGCCTCCAGACCGGGGATTTGGCCATTCATTCAAAAGTTACCATCCACCTGTATAGCACGGTTGACAGCTAATTTAATACTCTCCTCTAGATAAAATAAATTACTCCCGACTTCAGTTTATGAAGAAAAGACTCCCTAGTATTTTAACTCATTTTTGAAAGGAGAAAAATCATTAAAATTTTCTGAATTAAAATCGGTAGGGAAGGCAGAAGGCAGCAAATGTTTGTTTCTGATGGTATCTTTACGATTTGCTGACGTTGCTGGAAATATTTTCCTTTGATGTTATCTTCTGGCTTGGGTCTGCTTCTTTTTGCACTTCCTTTTGGAATCAATAACTGAGTATTTCCGCCACCTTAATTATATGAAAAGGGAAAGGAGAGGTAAGGACTGCGATTTCCTTTCTCAAAGATACAAACGAGTCCCGAAAACTGGGAAAACGGACTGAAAACTACTACATGAAATATACAAGTTTTATCCTGAAGTAAAATAAGGGTTCGTTTCGTATGTTGAATGTATCACTGCACGGCCTCGGATTCTGTCATCTTTCGACCATCCTTCTTCCTCGTGGCCCACGTCCAATCCATCATCAAGCCTACAGATGTGACCTCCTAAAACACTACGCAAGTCCACCCACTTCCCTTCTGGCCCCTACACTACCCTAATCCAAGCCGCCACCACCCCTTGTCCAGAGAGTAGCCTCCTTGCCCCACGTGTAACCACTCATACTCCTCTGCATTGTAGCTACACCGGTCTTTTCCAGGAAGTTAGGATGTTACCCCTCGCGACCTGTTTGGAACCCGTCAAAGGCTTCTCCTGCCTCTTCGAGGAGAGCCCCAATCCCTCCCAGAGCCCGCAGGGCCCGAGGCAGTCCCGCGGCTACCCACCTCCTTTCCATCTCCAGCCATAATGGCCTTCTTTCTTTCTTTTTTTAAATTTTTTTTAATGATTATTTATTTTTGAGAGACATAGAGTGAGCAGGAGAAGGGCAGAGAGAGAGGGAGACACAGAATCTGAAGCAGGGTCCAGGCTCTGGGCCGTGAGCACAGAGCCCGACGCGGGGCTCGAACTCACAGACCGCGAGATCATGACCTGAGCTGAAGTTGGCCGCTCAACCAACTGAGCCACCCAGGCGCCCCTTCTTTCAATTTCTTCAATGCACCTGCTTCCCTCTGGAAAGCTCTTCCGACCCGTTATAGCCTGGTTAACTTGATACCAACCCTTCAGATCACAGTTCAATAATCACATCCTTGGCGAACCTCTCCCTGGCCATCCACGGGAGATCGGATTCTCTCAGTATCTCTTAGTATAGGATTTCACCGCACCCTATGTTTTCTCCTCCAGGACACTTGGACCACGTTATAGATGCACATTTGTGCGATCGCTTGTTTCATAAATAATTATGTTAAATATATTTAGTCATTGCTCCTCGCCTGGAAGGCGCATGAGAGCAGAGGCCAAGTCCGCTTGTGCTCACCGCTGTCCCCTTGCCCTGCCACAGCAGCACCTGGCCCATACTAATTAAATTTTTAAAGAATCTTGAATTGATGCATGCATTATAATTATCCATTTGGGATCTGCCTTCCTTAGCCGACTGGTATCCCTCTTAGTATCCTCAGCAACTAGCAACTAGCCTAGAGCCTGGCACATGGTAGAGTGCCGATCAATAATTGTTTAATGAATGCCTCAGAACAGCCAACAGATGTTTTTAAAATATAAAAGGAGTAGCTCTGCCCATCTTTGGGAACGATCAAGAATTCCAATGTCTGTATTGCTCAAGAGAATTGATTACCTAAACTTCCTGCGATGTTGTTCCAGGAGAAGGGATTCTGCTGACATGGCTGAGGTGGCGCTGGGAGCCTGAGGGTATTACACATCCACCTACTTAAAACTGCTCCCTTCAGACAAATGCAACCTGCCCAGCTCACCCATCACGAGGGAAAATCCGTCCACACAAAGTTTTATTTAAGCAGGAGTCTATCTGTTCAGGAGGAGAAAGCAATCAACTCCCGTGCTCTCGCGAGAGTCAGATTCCTTCTCTGGGAGCCACGCGGCGCAGTTCCTCAAATGGTCAAGGCACAGCTTCCTGGTCCCAACCAGAGGAACAGAAAGAACAAACAACATTTCCAGTCATGGCTCCCAACCTCCAGCCCGTCAAGTTCAAGTTCCCTTTAAAGCGTTCTGTAAGTCCATCAGGGGTATCCAAATAACGCAGCCATCTATCTGTCCGGGCGTTCGGGGGAGACAGAAGCACAGACCCCACACCACTGCAACACCATGAGACTTATCTCTTGACTGCTGTACGGTGGCTTTTCTTCTTTTGCAAAGCCATGTAGATAATATTTCAACAATAACCACACATTCCTCCCTGTGGCATAGACACATACAAAATGCATTAGGAAAAATGCCAATAACTGAAATGCTTTTCTCAGTAGCTCTATTCAAGTGAGTGTCTCGCAGGTGCCACAGAAGTGCACAGCTTTCTGAATCTGGTTCCAAAGGGAGCTCAAAGTCAATAAGCCTCCTCAGCTATCATCCAGCAGGACTAAATCACTCCAAGGGCAAACCTTTCTGAGTTATGTGACCATTCCTTTTGCAGAGTTTTACCGAAAACGGCATGCCATAAACCAATTTAATTCAAGGTAACCCAAGCCGCTGGATGAAAAGGAGCCCAAGAAATGAACAGAAGGGAGAAAACGCAAACGTTTCGAGTTACAGAACCTTCAATCACGCTGAGAAGTGAGCCCAAATTAACAAACCAAGAAGGTTTCCCAGGCCCCTGTAAGGTATCATTCCACACATAATCCCCATGTCCCATTATTAGACAAGACCTGTCATTATGGTGGGGGGTTCGCCTTCGAGAGGGGGTCTGGTCCAGGAAACGCTTAGCCGACGTGAGTTACGCTATGCAAACACGCCGGTTGGTTCAATGAGGTTCAGAGGACGTTCTAGGATGCCTTTTATGTTGTTCTCTCGCGAGCCGTGGACAGGAGGACAAGGGAATTCTCCACTCAGAAAATACTCAATTATTTTAATAGGATTACATTTTAGATTGACAATGTTTAAAATAGCCCCCTGAATTTATTAGCCTGCCAGCACTTCAAATAAGTAATTTTCATGCGAGGATCTTTTAAGTTTAAGTAAATGACTGGCAGCGAGTCAAAAAAATTGCCTCCAGCTTTCTAGAACACAACGCTCCAGCTATCAAACAGTTCGTGAACTCGGTAGTAAGGACCTTTGAACTGGGTTCTGCATGTCTATGATTTGCCATTTTTTAAATACATGAGTTTCTCTGCACTTTTCTTTTTTATGACTCCTCTTGGGTTTCCAAAAATCCTATTCTGGCTTGACGAGATATTGGTTGATTGCAAGGTTCAAGTGAACCTGTGACAAAAGTCTCCTATTCTTTAGTCCCTAATGCTTATTATGCCTTCCCCCTTCACCCCGCCCGTCCTCTTTGCTACAGACAAGTCACCAACTGCACAGAGGACTTACCACATGCAAGATCCCAGATTAGGCGCTCTAAAACCAGCCAAGCGATTTGCATTTCTCTACTCAGCCCAGCCTGGGTTGGGATCCAAGCTCCACTATTTACTGCTACCTCCCACGAGTTTCTGAACCGTCCAAGCCTGGTTTTCTCAACTGCCAAATGGAGAGAAGAGTTCTCCCCGGTCACAGAAATCTTAGGAGGATTAAGTGAGGTATCCATAAACAACACTAAATAGTGTTGGTGTACAGCAAGGATTAGGTCACTATTACCCCCTCCTGTTGTGGTTTCACCCATATTCCCACTTCCAGCCACCGAATCCCTACCCCAGCCCCAACCTAAATGGACTGACCTACACTCGAAGAGATTTTCTAAACAGTTGAGCTCTGAGTAGAGGATTGTTAAGGATGTTTCAGTGAAACATCTTCATAGTTGCTACCACACTCCAGCATAACATGTAAAGACTTCCTTCTGGGTAACTACTAACCTGGGCTGGGAGGCATATGCCGGTCTGGAGCCCGGGTTGGCAAACTGTGGCCTGTGGGCCGAATCAAGCCAGAGAGCGAAGAATGGCTTAACATTTTTAAATGGTTGACAAAAGAGGAATATTTCATGACATATGAAAACTGTATGAAATACAGATTTTCAGTTTCCATAATAAAGGTTTACTGGACATAGCCATACGAGCTGCCTTGTGTATTTCCTATGCCTGCCTTGTGTATTTCACATTACAATAGCGGAGTAGAGTTGGGGCAGAAATATGCTTTAGGCCTGTGGGCCACACCATCTGATCCTATACAGAAGTCTATTCTGGAAAAACGTGTCCTGGCTTGGAAAAGGCTTAGCAAATGACGGTGAGCCCTTAAGAAATCTACAGAACCTTCTGAAGACCATAGCTGATAGTGGTTGAGTATCTCTATGAAGACGCCCTAAGACAGGGCTTCGACCAACCTCTACCACGGTCATGGGGGCTCTGAACTTGACAAAGGTAATGTTCTACCATTCATCTGACTCGCCGACCCCCTCCACCCATTAAATTGGAAAAAAAGTTTATATTTATATACACACTCGTACAGAAATGCTCACTTTGTGTGCACGATGAGCTACAAAGGGGGCCAGACAGTCCTACATTTGTTTTTCCTAATTCTAAAATCCTTATCGCTTTTCATTTCGGTAGATTCTGTGACAGCTTCTCCCAAAAGCGTTCCTCGCAGCATAACTCACCTTCTTGAGCTCCTGCCAGTCTGCTCTCAGCTCATAATTGCACTTTTCATACCCACCCACCCCCACCCGTTGGTTGAATTTTGTTTCAGGGTGGAGACCCAATTCGCTTTCTTGACTCAACTCTCTGGCTGTAGGTCTCAAGTTCCTTTGTCAAGTACTCGGGACTCTTAGGGGCCTTAATTACCGCTGAGGTCATCATCTTGACAATGAATGCAATTGGTTAGCTCTATCCACGGAGCCCCTAGTCTTGAACTTGCTTCTCAGTGGACCGTTTAGCGTCTCTGTCCCATGAGTTGGCAGTTTAGGCTCCTGGGTATCAGAAGAGCCGGCTACGAAAATGAGGCTCCATGCACACGCCCCCATCCTCCTCTGTGCCCCGGTGACAGGGGAGCCGGTGCCTCTCTGGAGGAGGACTTGTTTGTTAAGGCTCTGGAACAGAGGGACCAGCTTACTCCTCACGCAGTCCCTTCTGCCGCTAAGCCAGAGCGTGGAATGTGAGAGCAGCATACTTCATTTCTGCGGGGGGAAGAAAGGGCCTCTTTCAGTGGTCAGTCAATAAATTAAAGAGCTGCTATAAAAGGTACCCAAGTCTGATTTGACCTTTGTTCTCTTCACTTTACTATCCAGCCTCAATGCTCTGAATAGCACGAGCATCAAAGATAGGAAAGAACAATGGAATCCAAGGAATTCTTCTGGCCAGGGAGAAAAAGGTCTGTTGGCCCAAGCTGCTAAGTAGCACGGAGAATTGGATGTACTAACACACCTCGAAACCCGGCACAACGACAACCTCGGACGGAATGTTTCTTCCCAGGTGGAGACTTCTACCCCATAAGACAGAGTAATAACGCTTCACACACCCAAGAGCTGCCCCACAGGGAGGGTGGAAGACTCCAGCACGTTGCTCAACACAACTCTGCCCTTGTTCAATCTCTTCGTGACTCGAGAAGGAAAGTCTATTCCTTTGTTTCTTTCCTGTTTGGGGCGAACTAGAGGAAGAAAGCTAAGGCTCAGAGAGGCAAGCGTGAGGACGAGGCTGAATGCTCTCCGGACTTGAGAGGCTCACACCGTCGTAAATTCCACTGTCACGCCGCATCTGCCAAAATCTGCCGGGTTTTCGTCCTCTGGCTTATTCTGAATAGTCCTACAGAAACACATCTTGACTCTGGAAGGCCCTCCTAACTGTGTCCAAAAGCTGGTGCATAACCGGCAGTTCCACGGAAGACAGCAGAGGAGGAAACAGAAATAGAGCAATACCGCTGGTCCACAGCCCTGAAATCCCTTTTCATCAGAAAACATTGAACTCCCAGATTCTGATCGGACCCAAACGAAAACTCCAGAGTTGGAACACGGAGGAACATGCTTTTTGCCACCTTGCTCTCCCTCGAAACCATTTTCCTACCACGGATTTTATCTCTTACCGGAAACACGATACCTGTAACCCGAAGTTACTTGTTGACAGTACACTCAACTCATCATCAGGGCGAAAAAAAGGAGCGCGTTTGAGGCAACTTCCCTACTCTCCATCTGAAGAAATACGTCTCAGAAAGGAAAAAGCAGGAGAATGTAGACAAAACACACAGCTCCGGGGCTCCACGTGAAAGCAAACAGGACTACAGAACACTGGGGGAGGGGCGGCGGGGGGAGCGTGCCTGGACGCTGAGCAAATGCATTTTAGCATATTAGTTGTCACAGAAAGTCAGAGGGAATGCAGAGCACATTTCTGTTTTGACATCTGGCCCATAACAAAATTACTATTGATCTGTCGTGAGCGCCCAGCAAAACAGCATAACCTAGTCTCAGAACGAAGCATCATCCACTAAATAACAGGCAATAATCATCCTTTATTCGTGCCTTCGGTCCAAAAATCACCTCTTTGCTGGTGTTCTGGTCGGTCCGTTTTAGGATGAGCTTCCTATTCCTAAATAGAGGGGTCCAAACTTTTTTTTTTAAATGCATTTCCCCGGGACAGGATTCATTCTGTCTCTCTGCAGCCTGGTGGCGGCAACAGCATCACGCGGACATCTACCTTGAGCACACGCTTTGGTCTGCTGCGGATTCTGGAAACTGACAGGACAAGCATTATTTTCCAACATCTGTTCTCCAGGCAGTAGGAAGAGAAAAAAAAAAAAAGATGAAACGAATCAGACAGAACTGTTCACGGAGGTGTGAGAGGGGTAAAAAAAAAAAAAAAAAATAGAAGAAAAACAAAGCATCCGCCTTGTGTCTTAATATATTTTCACGGCTCTAAAAAAAAAATTACAGATCAGTGCCACTCACAAGTGACACTACGCTCATTAAAATGATCAGTGAGAATTTTTAGTGGGCTGTATTTTTCAATGATGCAACTACACTATTCGAGAACTTCCAACACGACGCAGTTTGTTCTGAGGCACCACGCTCTTTCAAGGCCTGGCTGAGCTGGGTTGTCGACTCTATCTGTTGTCCAGACTGGTAAACCCCCTCCTCATTTCAAGGCCGGCCCACCTGCACCCCCAAAATGCATCACTGCCTTCTTTTTCGAACAGAGCTGTATTAACCAAGAACCCATCTGATGGTTTCTTCGGCCAGCATCAGTCAAAGGAGACAAACGATACAGAATCAAGGGCACCTGTGCTCGGGGCGGCATTGATTTGTCGCACGTGTGGTTGAATCTGTCAAGCAGTATTGAGGGTGCGGTGTTATCATCAGAGCCCCTGCTCCGAGAGGGACGCAGGGGGTCAGAGTGGACCTCCTCCCTGCCCTGCGCAGCATGACAGAAAGGACTTCTGAAACCTACCCTCTATGAGCCCCCAGCCCTTCCGGCAGGGGACTCAGTGAAAAGATTTCATAATGAAAGAGTAACCAGGTGTTCGTTACCACTAAAGAGGAAGCCGGCCAAGAGGTAAAGGAACGAGGTGGAAGAAAAAAAGGTTGGAGGCATAAGGAAGACCACATTCCCAAAGGTTTGGCCGGTGCCGCGGCCGTTTTACGGGCGCTCATCTAGGATGGTTTAGGTAGTCTAGATAGAGGAGGGCCAGACAGCAGCTCTCTTGTAGAAACTGCTCATTGCTTCCAACACCTTCGCCTCCTCCATCCTACGCTTGTTGGCCCGTAGATGGCGGAGCTGCGTACATTAACACCCGGAAGCACTACACCTCTCTGTTCGTGGTCTCCGAGGACGGTCGGCCGACAGACTGCAGCTGGAGAGGACCGATTCTTTCCCGTTTTGCAGAGATGTCCACGTGCTGACCTCAGCAAGATTCAAGGCGTCCGATTATTATGCAAAGTCACGAATGCGCACTCATTTCGGAGTTATCTAGGGGAAACTGTCAGATCAACTTTAGTGACAAAGCACGGCCAAGTGGTGTTCTGAGAGGGAGAATCCATAACACTCCAGTAGCACAGAAGGTCTTTTAATAATATCTGCGCCGAGAACACGAACAATTGCTCATTTTTTCCTGCTTTATTTCTTCCCATCAGACCACGGGAGTAGGGTTCTGAATTTCTAAACCAAATCACACTTTTAATAAATTCTGTTATGCCTTTATTATAGGCTGGTAATTAAAAAAAAAAAAATCCGTTCCCTCTGTTAACGGCTCCACAAATTTGGCTGCATACGCGGCAAAACCCAGAAAATGCGGCGACCGTGCGTCCTGGTTTTGCCAAGGCAGGTCCAAACCCTCTACCCCCGTGTACCCGTAAATCATGGAAATGTCTCAGACCTCCACCTAGTTGCATGCCCAAGCTAGACTTTTTAGGGTCCCGTCCACACGTGGTCTCAGCAAAATAACCTCGGCATGATCTTTTTGGTCTTCCCCATAATCTCTTGTGCTCTAATTCTGGTGCAGACTCTGTAGTCCCCGTACCAATATGCTAAGCAGCGAACACTTCACCTCCTGACAGAGGTCCCCCCCATCCCACCACACATAATATAGGCTCATTGGTTAACTGCCTGTGTTCTCATGGACCCTCGGCTCTTGGAGGGCAGGGATTCTATCTGTCTCATTAACCGTGAATTCCCAGCGGTGCCTAGCCCACGACAGGTGCTCAACAAATACTTGCTAAAGTCGTGAATGAAAAATGAATCAAATATAAAGAAATTACACCCTCCACCCAGGAAACTCTCAAGATAATAAATGCAATAGGATCCTTTCCTACTGCGGAAACACGAACTGCTCCTCCTCCTCACGTGCAAGCATCCGTGTATTTGACTCCACGCGGACGGCGAAGGGGACCCTGGAGGAAACGGCACCTACGACTCCAGAGTGAGCACCAAGTCCAGTGGGACCAGGAGGTCACAATTTGAATGATGATCCCACGGACTCGGGTTCCCGAAGTCTTCCTCCAGAGCTCCGGAGAAAACTGTGGCCACTAAGTGGCCCTTTGCCTTTCCTTCTTCAAGTATAATAACCGAAGTCAGGTTTAGTTCAGGGTTTTGGCAGTCACTGCTCTTAAAAATAGGGAACAGGAGCAGACCCGTCTTCTCTTCTGGAAAGGAAAGAACCAAACAAACGGCTGGGCCTCAAGTGGGTTTAGTCCCTGCTCTCTCAGCTCGGTCCCTGTAGGCTCAGAACTGACGTACATACATGCCGGCTGAGGGTTTCTCCCGTTGTAGGAGGAGGGTAGGAAGTGTCGTACCTTCCGGAAGCATAGAACACACCAACGCAAGTAAGGACTGCGGTATGCTCCAGTGCCTTGAAGGTTTGACCATTCGAATATAAAAATACTGTATATGCCATTAGACAAAAACAAGAATAAAAAAACTAGAAAGATGTCTGATTTCTACCAAAACATTTAATAATTTTGACTCCTACCCGGAAATACAAACACACCGGAGAGACAGTTAAGCTCGCTGCTTGGGAACGGCAGGTGAATCTGCACCAGGACATTAAATAAAGAGCAGGCGAGGGATGTTTTTGAGTGAGAAAAATTGCTCGTTTTGCTGTTAAATTTCTTAACATGATCAAATTTTACAGGAAGCGAGCAAGATACAGACCCTCATTCACACCAACCACCTGGATGCCACAGGCTAGTATTTTCAGAAAGACATACGGGCTCTGAAATCAATCAGAAGCTGCTCTGAGTCACCTTCAGCATCCCTCTCGTGATTTTATAGTCCCCAAATTATGGAAAACCACATGTGGCAACTCTGACAGTCCTGAGAGTTTCAACCGATCTTAGGTTCAATGAGCCACCTGGAATCGAGCACCTAAAAAGCCACGCCTGTAGGAAGAAACAAGCAACGTGATAGGGTGAATGTATACTGTCCCTAAGAGTTGGGCATTGCGCTAGGAACCCCCAATTGGGTGCCACATTAGGATCTGAACCCCACCTTCCCAGACTTCTGTACGGCGCGGAGACAGGTGAATAGGCAGGAAACTCTAACAAAGGGTATGCAAGGTACGGGCAGAAGAGAGGTGATGGCGAGGTGGGTGGGGACTGGAGCGCTATATGGAGAGATCAGGGAAGCCTGCCTGGGACTTACGGGGCAGAGAGGCCATGTCAGGAACGGGTGGACAGAGCAACCGACTTCTGAACTGAGTGATTCCATGATCAGGATGTCACAGGAGGGTCAGGACAGAGCAGAGGACAACGGCACAGAGATGTCAAAGCATTTGATAGAGAAGGGAACTCAAAACAAGACTGTGCGGTCACAGATGCCACACCAAACGGACAGTGACGAGCAAGGGTTAGACTCTGGGGTGCGAGGCAAGGGACCAATGAGCGGATATTACGGACGATAATATAGGACACATCGTTCCATTACAGCTACTTAAAAGCGAAAAGGCCGACTTCTCAGCTATATGCCGAACACAGTCTGCGGTCTTCCAAGTCTACAATTCTGTGAGTCGCTAATTCCAAATCCCAACACCCTGCACCCCCCCATCCCCCCCAAAAAAAGCCACCACAGAAGTTCAGTTACACACAAGATACTAGATAGCATATGACCACTTCCCCATCAGTGCAGGTACCTCAGTCAACTCCACGAGCTCCCCTCCCGCTGGAAGAGCTAATGCAGCCGTAACAACAGACACCCACCCCGGGCAGTGATTCGTGACAGATCAGCGACCGCGTGTATTTGTTTCACTGGATTTACTCCTCCTAGGACGAGCAGGGAAAAAAGAAAGGAGGAAAACACTTCCCAACTGCTACTTGCTCTGCCATTTGCCAGTCGCCGCTGCTAATATTCCCAACAAGCGGCTGGTCTAAAAGTAACTTCGTATTATAGCAACTCTTACAAAAGGCCATTTGCTGCTTCCGAAGCAGGAGGCTCCAGGCATTAACAAGGATAAGTGCAGCTGTTTAGTCCCGCACCCCTGAGGACAGGATACACGATCTAACACCTTTCACTTAACAAGGTTCCAAGCCAAAAGAGTACTTTCATCAGCATGTTTCGAAGCTTACTTGCATATTCTAATGCTAACAGCACCAGATGACAGTTTCCGAGGCAGATACAAGAGGGGGTCATTTCTCCTCCAAGCATATGCCAAGGCATATATCTGAAGAAAATGTTGCCTTATTGTTCCTCGTACACTCCGGGACCTCTTGTATTGAGAACCGAGTTTAACTATTCTGATGCCAAAGTCAAGTAGATAAAAAATCCTCTGGCTCAGAGCCAAAGGCTCTCAGGATTACCGATTGGGTGAACGAAGGGGGAGAGATTTGAAGACCAAGAGAAAGAAGAAATCTATATGTAGAGACGCAGCTAATAGGCCTCATTCACTAACCAGCCTCTCCGAAAAGCCCAACAATGCGGTCTTCTAACCATCTCCCCCACCGCCACCTAATATATTAATTACGCATTAAAACTAAATCGCTGGAGTTTTGATAATACAAGTCATGGCGGGTTGGGCAATCTGAGCACAAAGCCCCAAAGCAGTGTACCTGGGAATCTGCTCCACGCCTCCTTGGGTTTGGAAGCTAACAAGGCAGGGTTTCTGGTCCCAGCTATGCCTCTCTCCCTCTCTCTGGAGTTCTTAATATCTGGCAAATCATTAGTAACCTTCGATCTCAATTTCTCTCACCTGTAAAATTCCAAGATTACACCTGCCACATGCAAACTTTTCCTAGATGGAATACAAATGATTAAACACATGGTGATAGAGGGTTTAAGTGTCCTCAGAAGACAACAGATCTCAATATTGAAGAATTATAAAAATTCCCAAAGGGGGGGGGGAAAAGCAGTTAACCAGTCTTTCAAAAAATACTTTTTTTGCATATCTAGTATGCACCAAGCATTCTGCTAAGTTTGTGGACGCAAAGATAAAATAGCCCAATCATAAGGTGCCCAGGGTCCCTACATGTCAGATTACTGGGGAACATGGCCATGAGATCCATTAAGTTATAACCTATTCGGTGCTACAGTAAAAGAATAGACAGAATGTTATAGGAGCCGAGAAGGGCGCACCAATTTTTCTGTATCACATCTAGGTAGAAGACGCGGTGGTCGGTTGGGTTTTATGTATGTATTCTCTTCCTTACAAGTCACATTCTAATATCCAAATGAACACAGTCTGTACCCAACACTGGGTCCATTATACCATAGCTCCAGTTGGAATTAAAGAAAGATCGCTCCTTGCAATTCCAGTAATCAAAAACCAGAAGAGATGAAGAGTATAGCTGCCAGCCAAAGTCAAAGGTAAATCCCAAGCAACAGTTCGTGATAAAGACAAAATTCCTTTGCCAAAAGGCATTCGAGGAGAAATCAGGAAAGAGTTAATAAAGCCTTCTGCAAACTTAAGAGAAAAATATCTCTATAAAAACATACATGTAATAAGGCTACAGATCACTGGTTAGCTGCCAGAAAAAATGATGGAATATGGTATAGTTTACTTATTTCTTTTTAATGGCTCCAACATCCCACCTGAAAAATTGGTCCCGGAGCTGTATAATTGGGGATAAAAATTAAATGACAGTTTCCATTTGTCATGATGAAAGCTGATCACGTGCGTTTTTTCATTTATCCACACGGCCGAAAGTGGTTCCTAAAGGCTACCTACCAAGCCAATCTCGGCCCTAGCCGTGAAAATAATGCCGTCACCAAAAGAAAGGGAGAAATGGAATAAGCTGGCGGCATCTGAACGCACACTTCATTCAGGTTCCCTACTTCCTGGGTCTCCACCTCCGAAGAAGAGTCTCGAGGGGGAAGCCAGATGACAACTTCTGGGGTCCCATTAGCGTGATCTGAGAATAAGCCATTGGTTGGTTCCATTTTTTTTAGCTCATCAATATTGAGTAATTACTATTATTTCACATCATCAGTAGAAAATCAGCTCCTCCTCATGTTCCTCCTCGGTAGAAGGCTGTGTAAGTAGCAAAGATAAGGTCAGCGAGTAGTTTAGGGCCCCGTTAGGAGAAACTCACCCTGGTTCCTATTAAGGAAGGAGGGAGTCCATGGAGCCAAGCGTTGTCACTGGGGTTATGTTTTCGGGGACAGGGATGTGGAGGGGGAGGGGAGGCTAGTATGAGGCGTGGAAGAGGACCACGGGGGACTATAAGAGATCAGGGTGACAGTGACACTTTTAATCTTAAAACATGGAAGTTACATACATGTGTTTGGCCTTTGCTCATTCTGATCTCAGAGCTTACTTGGAAAGAGGAAGGTAGTCTCCCAAAAATGTATTTCAAGGCTTAAAAATAGGATTATGTCATGCTGCTTTGAACTCTTCACCTTCCCTTTCATTCTCAAAGGGGCTGTTTTGAGTTTGATTGGATTTTCCACAGTGACCTCGGGGAGGAAGGGATTCAAAACCAGAGTAGAACCAAGTAAGACCATCTAAGAGTGAGGAGCACTGGCTTTGGAGCCCAACCTCGGCGACCACTCCTCTCACCAGCTGCGTGACGTCCGGGCAATTAATTCAGCCTGCCAGTGCCTCAGTTTCTCCTGCAAACTTTGGAGATGATAACAGGATTAGGAGTATTCAAGGAATCAGTGTGTGTAAATCGCTTGGAATAAAGACTCGCACATACTGAATCCCTAATAATGTTACTACTATTACCGTGAGGCCAGGTAATAGCGGTTAAAAAAAAAAAAACAAAAAAAAAAACGAATCATGTAGTCCGACATAGAAACAGTAACCAGAAATTTAATAGAATTATGAAGGTACTGCTTCAAGATGGAAAAAGACATACAATCAAGCTTAGAAAACTCCAGGGTGATTATTTAAAAGAAAGTATTTACTTTATAAAGACTCAGCTTGGAAAGGACTCCTAGTGGTTTGTAAGCATTTCGGTTCAAAATGGTGGGATTACCGAAGGGCTCAGACAGCGCCCCTGCCCTCAAGGAACTTACAACTTTGTATCATGTACAGAGCACCTACTATGTGCCAGCGTCTATACAAAATGCACAACATGCACTATTGCTCTTGCTCCACACGGACACAAGGAGCCAGGCCGGGTCCTTCCCGCTCCACCAAGTAAAAAGCTAGGACACAGAAAAATGAGTTACCAGCTACGTTGTTCGGAAACAACTAAGATTTGATCCTAAGAATGTTAACTCTTGTAGGTCTGACTTCAAAGCCCTGTTCCCACAAGTACATCACACGGTCCTCCGTTTATTCGTGATTCATCAACTACTTGCCAGGGACGGGGTCAGGCAAGTGAAAGCTCACATGTTTGGAACTGCTGCCAAAAGATGTTTCACTAGAAACAGCCACCGAGTGTTTCCGAGATGAGAGGAGCTTTCGAAAGGCCATCCCCCCTTTAGAGATTAAGGGGTGGATGAAAGAGCTAAGCCCCAGAGAGGTTAAGTAACTCACCCCAAGTCAAAAGTTAGTTTTATAACTCAGATTTTTGTACAAAGAGGTGTCATTTTCATACTGATTTGCACTCTAATTTGTAAAACTACTATCCAAAATGGGGTAAACAGAAGCCTAATAGGACCTCGGAGGCTCCAAAAGAGTGTGGCTGGAAATTCACACTCAACCAAGAAGCAGCGAGAGCAGGGTGTCCTGGGAAGGAAGTCTTGGGGGGTGGGGGAGAAAAGGAAACACACAAATCCAAAGCCAAGAGCCATCACCATCCTCTGCTCCTGTTCTCCAGAAGGCCCAGGCTGAGGGGCGCCTGGGTGGCTCAGTTGGTTAAACACCGACTTCGGCTCAGGTCATGGTCTCATGGTTTGTGAGTTCGAGCCCCCCCGTCGGGCTCTGTGCTGACAGCTCAAAGCCTATAGCCTGCTTCAGATTCTGTGTCTCGCTCTTTCTCTGCCCCTCCCCTGCTCGCATTCTGTCTCTCTGTCAAAAGTAGATAAACATTTAAAAAAAAAAAAAAAGCCCAGGTTGAGACCCCAGCAATGTGTCAAACGGCCAAACAGGTCTGGAGCCAGAACTCTGATAAACAGCTCAACTCAGATGTAGGTAAAAAGAAGCTTCGGGAGCGCCTGGGTGGCTCAGTTGGTTAAGCGTCCGACTTCGGCTCAGGTCATGATCTCTCGATTTGTGAGTTCGAGCCCCGCGTCGGGCTCTGCGCAGACGGCTCAGAGCAGGGAGCCTGCTTCGGATTCTGTGTCTCCCTCTCTCTCTGCCCCTCCCCTGCTCGTGCTCTCTCACTCTCTCAAAAATAATAAACATTAAAAAAAAAAAAAAAAAGGCTTCAGAGACTCCACCAAAATAGGTAGGATCTACTCCTTTAAGTCTCAAAATCAGATACTCTATGGCAAAAGCTTGAACAGGCAGCTATCCAAGTAGCGCCTCTTACCCGGAGGAGCAGTGAAAAGGCTACTATAGAATGAACTGCACCATGATCTAAGTTACACGGTCTGGACATGGGTGCTCGGTGCCAGCGTTAGTTTCTAGGCTGGACTCTTGAAGTCTGTATTTCAAAGAGGCCAGTGGAAAGCACAGGGGCCTTAAAAACTGCACATCTGATTGGGAAAGGTGGGTCTGTCATTTATTAGCTCTCTGGCCCTAAACAACTCATTTAATCTCTGACTTAAGTCACTTTCTTCACCTGTAAAAAAAGAAACCACCCCTAGTGCCGGTCTCTCCAGGATTGAACAAGAGGAACAGATTCCCTTGCTAATTACTGGTCTACTGCCTCTCGACTTCAAATTCACCCTTTATGCCTGCTCTGTGAAAATGGATCTGGACCCTTTAAAGATTTTCCCCGTAACCTACCAGCATAATGTCCGGCTTTGTCGGTAGAGGGCGCTAGCAGGACACTGCAGAAGGAACAGAGCTGCTCCAACAAGGAACTCCGGAAGTGCGGGCATTCCCCGGGCCCCAGGTCCTCCAGACAGAGGCACCTAGGTCATGCACAGGCTTGAAACCTCGCCAACACCCTCCTCCCCAGGCCATTTCGTATCAGAACGCCCCAAGGAGACATCTTCCCGTGAAAAGTTTTCCCCAGCATCCTAGAGGGATCTGGAACTCAGTCTGGATCTCAGCCTGGCATAGGAGGAGGGGGGCTGTTCTTTGGGTGCCCTAGCGGAGCCCCAGGGTCCTGGCTGCTTCTTATATTCTATATCTGCTCTTCCTATATTCTTTTATGTTTCGCTTGGCTCCTTACTAGCAAATCTCTTCTTAGCCCAAACCCCCGTGATGTGGAATACGTGAGCTTTCCCAGTTCAAACCACTGTGTGGCTTCTCTCTTAATTGGACCCAGATTAATAGAGTTTCCTCGACTAGTGTGGGATATACAGGGCTGCATATCCTAATTATAAATGCCGGGTACTTCTCCTCGGCCCCATTCTTAAAAGGCAATCCTTTCCCTGTCTCATTCTGCTTTGACCAGAGCATGAACTTTTATTCTGCGAACATCCCTATACGATGCAGGCGGAGGGATGAGTAAGAAAAGAACATCCCAACAGTTTCCACCAAATTTCTGATCGGAGAAAATGAAGGCTGCCGCACAACTTATCATCCCCTTGTTCAGCGTGCAGCTCACAAAATTCTTCCTGCAACTTCCCTGATTGACCTAAAAACAACGCGACAAAGTGTGATATTGCCTTCTGTTTACTTGCCAAGGCTATTCCCCAAACGATCGAAAGAATCAAATTCGTTAGCGTACGAAACTTTAAAAAGCGTTAGTAGCCATTTTATGTCCTCATTCCTCAAGTAAATAAACCACAATATCTTCAGGGGGGACAAAGAAACCTAGAACACTGGGAGGCTGGGCCATCCTAGAGTAACTGAGGAATGTTCTGGGGACGAGGGTGAGATCGCCACTCCCGGGGAAAGAATGAAACACAGCGTGGTGAGTAGCAATATCGCAAAGCCAACATGCATTTCCTCATCTTAAAAATGCACCTGCTCATAACCCTTGGGTAAGGAATAGAAAAATGCATTATTCAAGATGTCATGTATTGTTGGCACAGATCGTGAAATAAAATTACGACAGAAATATGGAAGACCTCACACGTACTACGTTTCTGTCTTCAAATTCTTTCGAATTTCCCATCCTAAGAATTGTTCTTCCTCTAAAAGGAAAGCTGACACAATCCCATGGCGTCTGTATTTTTGCTGCTGTCTCAAAGTCTCGCCTGATTATCAATTTAACGAGGAGCAGAGACCAAAGGAAGGGGGAGGAAAAAAAAAATCGCATCTTTCCGGCAGGCACCCTGTCCAATTTCAAGAGCTAGCCCCCATCTTAAAACACCCCAAAATAGATACCGTGAGCCACCACAGGACCCCAACATAAAGCAAGGCTCCTCATTAAAAGTTGGAGCGGACCCCGCCAGGGATGCCTGCAGGGACGCTCGACAAAAGCAGATACATGCCGCATGCCTCCTCTGACCTAGATTAAATTACTGACAAAACGGACAGACTACCCAAAACTGCGAGCAACACATTCTGCCAATGAAAATAACGATTACGCTTGGTATAGCGCACATGTTTTCCGCTCAGCCGGTCAGCGTTTTCAGGTAAGGAGCTCGATGGTCTTACCAGCCAACCCTTTCCCTGCCAGAACCAATAAGTTACCTTCGTTTCTTAAGCCCCCTCCGGACTCTGAATTACCCTCCATTTTGCACTTAAGGTCAGTCTCGTAAAACTGTTGTATCCCCCTGGAGAAGCCCTGATCAGAAACAGCCCCTACTTAAAACCCAGATGGAGAACCTACAAGGGGAGGGGAGCTTCGTGTCGTTTGCCACTGTCGGTCTCTTGTATCTGCATTCTTAAAAGTTGCACCTCCTGCGTGAGATGGCAAAGTGCATTGCCTGGCAATGTCATTGCTTAAGGCTCTCGCTGTTTCACACGAAAACGTGTATTTCCCTAAGCCACTGTGTAACAGAGCAGTATTTCAAAACAGCTTAACTTTACAGTGCTGAACATTCTAGCGAGGTCAACCATCTCATGTATTACAGTGAGACGAACACATACACACAACCCCTTAAGTGTGCATTCTGTCGGATGTTTGTTGCATCTTCCACCAGGGAGCACAAGATTCTGCCAGATCTCTCCTACAGAAAACAAAACCTGTCCAGAAAACAAACCAACTGGGGCACCTGGGTGGCTCAGTCGGTTAAGCGTCCAACTTTGGCTCAGGTCATGATCTCGCGGTCTGTGGGTTCGAGCCCCGCGTCGGGCTCTGTGCTGACATCTCAAAGCCTGGAGCCTGCTTCGGATTCTGTGTCTCCTTCCCTCTCTCTCTCTCTGCTCCTCCCCGCTCACACTCTGTCTCTCTCTCTCAAAAGTAAAATCAAAACATTAAACAAAAATTTTTTTAAGAAAAAAAAAGAAAGAAAAAAAAAAAACCTTGGCCTTTTTTTCATTTGTCCATTCGTTCACTTAACTCATCCGCTTATGGAATAACCTCCCACTCTGAAAAGCTGTGGAAAACTCGGGGTAGAAAGGAAGGCCCCGTGACCCGACCCTACGTGCGTCCACACTGCCTGGGGACCCGGCACCGCGACTCTGTTTGGACCCAGCAAATCCAGCCAACCAAAAACTAGGGCCGCCTGCCCTGAGGAGGAGTCTGACAGATGCCAGTTTCAAAAGATAACTTTCAGGCCTTAATGGAAGATGCTGCCGAGAGCACTGTTCTAATAAAATACTGGTCCCCAAAGGCCCATCTTTCTGCCCGTTTCTTTCCAGCCGCATTTGAGTTTGGGCTCCCAGGCACACTCGATCCTGCTGAACGGGCTGCCCACAATTCTCAACCATCCGGAGCTTTTTATTCCCGGTTCTAGACCGTGCTTCTGCTCTACTAATACGGGAGGAGGTAACCTGCTCAATGCATCTTTGATGTCGATGCGATCTTTCCAGTTCCTCAATGTGTCATTGAATTTTACACTACACAACCCCAAACGCACGAAGCGGCCGATTCATTTTGCTAACTGTTGTTCGGTATAGAGAGCCGGCCCCATAACTATACACTTTGATTTGGTACATGAGAAAACGTCTTTTTCATTACATCCCTTATCCTCCTAATGACATTTCCAAACAGGATTTTAAGAACTGTGAAGCAGAAATCAAATGATGCTCAAGTTCCAAATGGATCTCGTGGAATGGAAAATGGCCATTATTGCCAGGGAGTATTAACCGGCCTCCAAGCTAGCAAGTTTCCAGTCCAGAAAAATCTCTCAAGTAACGATCATCTTTCAAACGCCGCTGACGTCACCGATCACAACAGAAATTCTTCGAGGGCGCAGAAGAGGCCGCCGAGCTCCCGCCCCCACCCCCACCGGCCCCTTTGCGCCGCGCCCGGCCTCCACCATCAGCTCTGGTGCGCTTCCTTCCTCTTCAGTAATGAATCAGGGCTAACATTTCAGTTATCTGGATTCACACAAAAACCGAAAGGAGCCATGAAATTGCTTCTGTAAGGCACGTTGTGTGGTGACTTTTAAATAGCTCTAAGAATAATCTGGAAATAAAAATACTGCTGTAGCAAGTTTTATGTCTTCGGCACACATATGTCGGAGCAATTTCTTTCTCCCAGACGCGGAAGGGAGGACAATGTCTAAACTTCGTAATACACAGCCAATTATGTCCCCCTGTCATCTTACTTGTATTAATTATCTGCCTTCCCGAAGTTATCAAGACCGGCGAGAACACTAACAGCCGCTTACTTCCCATTACAGTCGTTCCACTACGGAAAGGGTGGATTTATCTCTGCGCCTTGGCGCATTCACACAGGTATATAAAAATTGAGCACAATCCCGGGCTTTCGCCACCTGCAGGAGTTGGAGAGAGAGGTCAGCTACTTGCAGCCACAGGGCTCCTGCTCCTCTCCCTATCTGCTGACGGTTCAGTGGAGGTGCGGTCTGTGTTGGGATTTAAGTGGTGCTCTACAGCTAAACCCTCCCAGCTTCGGAGAGTTATCTGAAAATGAAAACATTACAGGATCATTCACAGAGCAGCAATAACTATTATTGATTCAGAAGTCCCCGACGGACCACTGACGGTTATGGACTATGCATTGGATTCAGGTAAGCCACCTGCAGTCCCAACAAAGAGGCTCTTCTCGAAGTGGCGATACCTCGACCATGAAAGTGCAGGAAGCACCCAGGTCCTGGCTGATTTAGGCAAAAGAGGGGGGGTCCTAACTGGAGGCGGGGCGGGGGGGGGGACTTCTTTCCTAACTCCAGGGAAACAGTCAGAGGAGTACATGCGTACAAAAGACCAGTCCGTCAGGTTACAGTCTGGAAAACATGAAAAGCCAGCCCCCTCAAGGGGGTCCTGGGAAGAAAGGATAGGAGTCCATCCAGTGCTAGAAGAGAAAGAACAAAAAGGTTCTCAAAATAGCCTCGAGGCAGGAAGGGCCTGAAGCGGGCTGTGAAGGAGAAGCAGAAAGGAAAATAATTCCAGTCCTGAACGGTGTCAACTTTCCTAACCCTGTTAATTTCTCATGTAACTTTCGTAGTTCAAAGGTTTTCCTGGGGAAAATCCTCCCCAAAGACCAGCTGACTTACACGGGGACTAGAGACAAGAGTTCAGCCTGTGATGCTCTCTTGTCCAGGTGACCGAAGGTTTGCTCTGATTCTGAGAGCCAGATTTCCCTTCTAATCCCCTTGGCCAGAAGCTCGGAAATCCAGCTGAATTACAGCTCTCGCCAACTGTACTCTAACCTGGAAACTAGAGGTGAAAGTCAAGTGCTTTATCTGCTCAGATGAGCAGCTTCCCTCCAGATCAGGAGCATTTTAATGAAAGGAGACTTAAGTGAATTGTTGACACAGGCATTAAATGTTGTCATTTAATATCAACAGTGTGTTTGATTTGTACACAGTTATGAAATGTCATTCGGACCAGAGAGTTATATCGAGGTTTACCACATTATAGGAATGGATTTCCAGAGGGAAGTGAACTGATCTGTTTCAAAATAAAATGTGTTTACATTAACACTTGGGGGAAACACAGAGCCCTGCAAACATAGATGGAGAGATAAAAAAGAAGACCAGCGCAAAACTCAACTTGGACAAACAATAGAATGAAAAACAATTTCTGGGCTCTGGGCATATGTCATCTTTCACCGGACTTTGCAAAAGATCAAGAAAAATGCAAACTGTACGTTTATACGGGAAAGAAATAGCACTACTGGGAAACACTACACTTCGGTCTCCAAAATAATTTTTAATTTTTTTTTAACATTTATTTACCTTTGAGAGAGAAGGAGAGACAGAGACAGAGTGCGAGTGGGGCAGGGGCAGAGAGAGAGGGAGACACAGAATTTGAAGCAGGCTCCAGGCTCTGAGCCGTCAGCACAGAGCCCGACGCGGGGCTCGAACCCACGAACCATGAGATCATGACCTGAGCCGAAGTCGGACGCTTAACCGACTGAGCGACCCAGGCGCCCCTCCAAAATAATTTTTAGGGGGGAGGAAGATAGGAGAGATGAACGCAGAGACAGAAGAAAGGATTCAGAGGTAGCCTCACCTTCTTAAAGGGGGAAAAAAAAAACCCAAACCTGTAAGCATCCAACATTTGGATGATAAAAATCATGTTAATTAGTTGGATTAATTTTATCTAATTACTTAGTAATTAGAGGAAGAGGCACTCATCACGGGGCACAGGCCTTGAACAGCTTCTTCCCAGCGGTGGTTAGGAGTTACACCAAAAACTTACTTTCTTCTTCTCAAGGATCCAAGTCCAAGAGGCAAGCCCTCATGACTATTAACGCAAGTCTCCTCTTCCCCCAAGCCTCAGCCTAGAAGATGGAGTTTAAACACTAGAATTCCTTAGTCCCAGGATTAACCAATTAAGCGTAACAAATACTGGCAAATTCCAAAATGGATCAACTTACGGAGCCTCCTAGATCTAACAGACACTCCACCCAACTTTTATTTCTTTAAATGACTATATAAGCTTAGTCGTTTAAATATGTTGATAGGAAAAGGAAAATGCAGGAGAAGTAGGTGTCCTTTACTGGTCACTTCCAGAATGTTCTTTAAGAAGAAAAAGCCTTGGGGCGCCTGGGTGGCTCAGTTGGTTAAGCGGCCGACTTCAGCTCAGGTCATGATCTCACGGTCTGTGAGTTCGAGCCCCGAGTCAGGCTCTGTGCTGATGGCTCAGAGCTTGCAGCCTGCTTCAGATTCTGTGTCTGCCTCTCTCTCTGCCCCTCCCCTGCTCACGCTCTGTCTCTCTGTCTCTCAAAAATAAATAAACATTAAAAAAAAAAAAAAAAAAACCCTCGTGTCTCCAAGGATTTGGAAACAAAACTGACCTAATCTCTCTCCTAGAGAATCCAAGTCTTCTAGTTCTCAGCAATCAAAGTTAACTCAAAGGAAAACTTGAAGCGAGCTCTCACAGACAACAAACAAAACCAAAACAAAAAACAAAACAAAAAAAGCACGACCAAGTAAACTAACAAACAACACACAAACAAAATGCGCGAGGAGCCTTTGTTTACAACAGGTCTTAATTCTTCATCCCGCCTTGAGGAAGCTGTAAGGTCTTTGGCACCTGGCTAAAAATAGCAGAAGCAAAGCAGGTGACAAAGATGAATGGCTCCCAGAGACACAATTCAAAGCAGGAGAACTGAAGAAAACCTTCAGCAGTACCTGCAAGGGAGACTTTCCGGCCAGGTAAATCAAGGCAGACGCCGACTGCCTCTCCTGCGGCAGCATCGCCATCAGCCATCCACATCGGTGTTTCCTGTTCACTTCTGTGCTCTCTTTTAAAACATATTTTCAGGCCCTAAGAAGCTAGTTTTGCCACAGGGTCAAGGAAAAGAGAGTCCGTGTAACCTCATAAAACCAAAGACACTACATCATAGCCCCTTTCAAACTCCTTGAAAGCTCCTGGCAAAAAGACAAACCGGAAAGCTCATTCCGCTCCGGGAGGAGGCGTGTAAGGTGCGTGGCTGCCATCCCCCATCCAGGGTCGGGGTCTATTTGCCCTCGGTCAAGGCCACGCCTCCTCTTTGTGAGGCTGAGAAGCTGGGAACCTTTCTCAAGCTCCTTTTCAGCCAGGTACCACAGGAGAGGGTCAGAGACCATTCCTTTAAGCAAATCTCCTAAAAGCCGTGCCTCTTACGGGGCTTCTATTGTCTGTCCGCCCACCCCGCTGCCTTCCGAGGGACAAGCCTTGCACCCTATCTTCTGGTATTTCAGGAAGAAACCATTTCCCGGCCCCTCCCAGCTTTCTGGCCGGTTCATCACTTAAAAAGGCAGACGAAATAAAAACTTTCCACGTCTTAGAGTTGAACTGGAGAGAGTGTCAGACCTTCCCTCCAATCCACGGTGGTGGTGTAACTTCTCTAACCGGCCAGACAGGAAAAGGCTTCGAAAGGGAGGGGAAGTCAGCTCCTTCTAAGCCCTCTTCTTCAGACTCTTTGTTACTATCCCTCTGGCACCCCCTCAGCTACCAACTCTAGGTCCTTTCACTTTTTCACAATTGCAAAATCAAAACACAAATTCAGAAAGTCTCATTCATACGCAAAGCTCCAAAAATCACGAGCAACCGCCAATGAACAATTCAATCATTTCCTTCCAAATCTTCCATGCATTTTAAAAATAAGCGGGGGGGGGGTGGTGTATGCAGGAAGGGAGAAGGAGTATTTCCAACGGAAATTCTTCAAAGAAAAAAATGAGGACATAAAAACGAAGACCGTATCAAGACCGGGACTGGGGGGAAACTCCCACGTGTACTCTGAGATCTCAAAACGTGAACGAAGGTCCTGGAATGTTCAACGACCCCACTGCGGAAAAGGTCCTGACAGAGTCCAGACCCTGAGGAAAACACTTCAGTATTCAAGAGAAGTCGCATGGTTCTGTGACCGGCACAGCCAACGCTCCCACCTGAGCAGCCCCTTCCCTAACTGAAAGGAACAACTTTAAATCACCTTCCCTGCAAAACCAAAAGACCGTCTTTTCCAATGCTCTTCCTCCCGAGAGGCAAGAACCTGTTAATTTGTTGTGTGCCCAACACAGTTAAATATTTTTACAGATCGCTAGCATATTAGCATTTTTCTCCATTCACGGCAACTTCATATCCAAAGATCAAGTTGACAGAGCATTCATGTTCTGAATGTTTATTTGGAAATGCCGATAACTGGCAGGGTCCAAAAGCAACCTCGGGGTTCAAGTTAAGTATTCATTCCGTAAGAAGTGGAGCCACGCTTCTGCCTTCCGTGTCGAACATCCCACAGATGGAACAGCGGCACGCTTCCTGGACGGCAAGGAGAAGGGAGGTGGGTGGGGAGGGGAGGAGTGGTTTCTTGGTCGTGGAGTCGCTTTTAACAATCAACGATGGCAGAAGAGCTACCGTCCTAACAGTTTCAGCAAAAGTCTAACATGCTTGAGTCAAGTGTGGCGAAACAAACGTGGGCCCTTGGAGAGAATACTTCCCCCCAAAGATGTACTGTTGTCACTACCGGGGAAGAAGAGTCTGAACTGGGGAGCAAATCTGTGCGAGCAGGGGGCTGCCCGTTCTGTACGACATCGCAAAACATACTGATGCCAACTGCTACCTTCCCTTGAAGTAAAACTAGGAGTGGAAATTTGGCTCGATGATGTTACGACAGGAGGGGAGGACACAACTACAATTTTTTTTTTAATTACAAGGTCACAAGTGATGTATGTATGGAAGCTAAGAATATAACCTCAATTCGACTTTGTATAATTTTATCTTAAATCAGAGGAGTCTGAGTGAAAACGTTTAAGTAAAAAGAAAATTCTTAAAGTCTCATTAAACTATCATGAAAGGCTTAGCCCTTGTGTATATAGATAAGACATACGATCCGCTGAACGTTACAGTGCGAAGAGCACTGGACAGGAGACGCAAAAACCTGAGCTTCGATCCCGGTCCTTCCACTCCCTATGATTTTGGGCAAATCACTCAAATCCTTTATAAAGCAGGGACGGTAATCCCCGTCTGCCTCATAGGGTTTTTGCACGGATCAAATGATATTATGCATGTCATGTGCATTTGAAACCTCGAAAACACCCTATCGATTTATTATTTCCAATTGCGGTAATGTGAAGATTCGGCACACCAGAACATCAGTTAGGCAAATAAACAAAGGACTTGCACGGCTCCAAACCTACTGCTCTCCTACTGTTACCGTTCCCTCTGCTTAAAATGTTTTGCCACCCAGTGAGGACAGGAACCGCGGTCTCACCACCTCGGAATTCCTCAAAGTTGGCACAGAGCCGGGCACAGACTTCTTTAGTTCCTCCATACTGAGTGTCTACTAAACGCAAGCCACCAAAAGGGCTTTTGTGTACTTTTCCCTAACCCCCTCCCTCCTCGATTGTACGAGCCAGGCTGCAGATGAGGAAATCCGGGCAAAGAGGTCAGGTAACTCTGCCAAGTCCAAGGCAGAGCCACACAGATGCCAGGGTCAGCCTCCAAGCCCAGGTCTTTCAGTCTCAAACTGTTCTTTCCTCTTTGCTGCTCCCCTCTTCACAGGGTAGGTGCTCAACGAATTGAATTTGATAGAAGTCTTCATTTTAACCAGAACGTTACATTAAAAAGACGTAACTGGAAGTAAGCATTTGAGTGTAAACGAAAATTTCAGACTACGCTTTTAAAATCCACCGGCTTGCGATGCCGGGGGGGGCTCAGTCGCTTAAGCATCCGACTTTGGCTCAGGTCATGATCTCGCAATTCGTGAGTTCGAGCTCCTCGGCGGGCTCTGTGCTGACAGTTCAGAGCCTGGAGCCTGCTTCGGATTCTGTGTCTCTTTCTCTCTCTGCCCCTCCCCCGCTCATGCTCGGTCTCCTTCTCTCTCAAAAATAAAGAAACATTGGAAAACAATGTTTTAAATCCACGGGCTCAACTTACATAGGAGCGCCCCCAAAAATGGGTGCCGGATTTGCAGATGGATCAAAACACAACGGAGAAATTCCAAAAATTCTGAGGAGAGGGGCAGGAGACAAAAACCGGATCCTTTGGTCTTGCCAGAAAAATCCTTAAATAATTCAGCTCCCGTTTGTTTAAATAATTAAGCAATTGCAACTTTATTTAAAGAGCACTTACATGAATCTAAATGTCTAGGCTGCCAGGAAAGTGGAACAGACTTTAAAAACCTCCCCCCAAATCTCCTCTCTGAGACGAAAACCAGCCTAAGGAGTTTCAGTGTAATAGGTAATTGTTTTGTAAAATTAAAAGCCACAGAATATTGGAGCCTAGAATGGAAAATGTCATCTCAACCGTAACACTAATAAAAACAGCTAATGAATAAGCGCATTCTGGCAAGAATATATGAAACCCGCAAAGCCCAGTGTGGACGGTGCAGAATACAGAAGGAATCCATGTGAAGAAACATCAAATGAAGGATTATCCCTATTTGTGAAGAATCCATTCCAGCAAGAAATTGAACTAGAGACCTCTGCATCCGAGAGCAGCACGACTACCTGTGGCACTCGCAGAGAACACTTGTGGGCAGGCGCTCCTCTGCCCCCTCGTAGTCTCAGCCGGGAAAGCCCCAATCCGGGGTTCCGGGGGCACTAACGGCACCCTCCCGAGGCCCCGCAGATTCTCCAAACCACGTCGAGCTCCAGTCTTCGAAAGTATCAACGCTTAGTGCAGCGAGGACCAACAGGACTAAAACTGAGGGCATGAGAACAGTGCGCGACGCTTTTCCAGTATGTTCTACAGCCAAGAGCAAACGCGGGCAAGGCCTTCACGGGGAGAGACAGCCGGGATCAAAGCCCGGCGTCGCTAGCTGTGTGATCTCCGGACCTGAAAATGAAGTAATCCATCCAAGACTCGCTTTCCTCATCAGTGAAACGGGGACGATCGTAGACACAAGACAGGTGGTGGAATGGAGTGAGACCACGAATATGGAACACGTCTGGCAGACAGAGTGTGTTGACAAACCTCAGCCGTCACAGCCACACGATGACGCACCCTGCCCCGTCCGGGCACGCGCGTCCCGCAAGTCAGAAAACCAGTCTCTAGCCTCCGCCTCCAAGTCCCACATAAGGTCCCTTTTTGCCTCATCCACACTGAGTGCTGCCCTCATTTACAGGGGGTTGGTAACCCCACACGTCTTCGGGAATGCCACTTCTGGAACTCACAACCTCACGTGCACGCCAAGGACATCCCACCAGACGTCTCTCCCTTCAATAGGTCCTCCGGAAGGAGATGAAAGCCCAGCCCAGATATCAAATTCAATCGGTTTCCACATTTCCATATTTCTAAGTTAAGGCCTCCATACTCAAAGATCGAATAGATTTTTTTTTAATTAATCAAAGCCCTTCAAAGTTAAGGCAGAGCAGATCCCCCCCCCCCCCCGCCTTCAACTTCATCTTCGCGGATGGCGCATAGCAAGACTCCACAATTCAGTTAATCACTCATCATGTAAACAAAGAAACCTCTCGAGAGCCAAAGAGCGACATGTGCATGGATTCAGGATGCAGAAGGGTTTGTTTTCACCGGGAACAATGCAATCTATTCAGCAGAGAAGAGAACACCGTGCCAATTAAATATGTTGGGTTCCATAATTATAACTGCAATAATGAATGGAAAGGGAGCGTTAGGGCCACACAATGCACGTCTGTGTTCCAGTCGGCAATTTGTCTCTGGTCTGCTCCCTTCGGATTCCTCCTCTGATGAGATCTTACTGCAGATTACTCTCTACTACAAATGTATTTATTGCGTTTACTCCTCCCTCTCCCCACTCGACATGAGGCTGCGCTTGAACAGAGAACCTTAAGCACCTCCCCCCCCAAAACAAGTATATTGTCTGGTCGCCGTCTCCTATTTTTTAAAACGTTTGTTAACTACCAGGTCACAATGAACATTTTCCCTGGTAAAACCAAAAGCTAGGAGTAAGATGTTCAGACCTGCCTTTCCCTCCTGGAGACAGACACGGAGCTCTCCTCCCCTACCCACTCCCAGCACCCCCCCCCCCCAGACAGCGAGAGCCAGGCCGGGCAGGCAGGGTCTTCCTTCCCTCCCTCCTGGAAGGTCCAGTCGAATGGGGGGGCGTGGACAGCTGTCTTCCCACCACTAGTGAACCCGAAGAGACTAAACTGGAAAGACTTTCACACGCAAAGTTAATAATTCAGAATGGCTTAGTCACTGGTTGCAACCATCTCGGAAATCTGAAGAATTTCATTCTGGACCGTATGTGCATACGGTTTCTCTTATCCTCACGCTTATGCTTCAGTGGGTTCAATAAATTTTAGAAATAAATTACCTCCCAGTACTTCACCATAACATTCCGACTTCCTGGCCGTTCCACGCTCAGGCCAGACTTTCTGTGTGTATGTGTATAATTTGTTTACCCTTCTATTAAACCCTCTACTGATTTCCCACAAATAGGATTTAAATTTTGGAACCACACATGTACTTAGATGCTTTGGTACCCGCAAAACAGCACCCAAACCGCTGGCAGGTAGGCTCACAAAGAAGATTCTGTTTCTAGAGAAAGCTCCCAGCAAAGCTCGGGCTTTTTTAAGCATCTCAATCTTATCTCCTGGCAGCAAACGCTACGGCCCAGCCAGTCTGCACAGGGTTAAGGAGGCCACACGCCCGCTCCTGTTTTCATCCAGCCGCGCTCCCCAGTGCAAACCTTCTCCCGTCGGCCACGGGTATTGGTTTGTCACAACTGTAAACAGCTCTTAAGATCAGTCCCAAAGGCCAGGCTTTGCAGGGGCGGCAACGGTGTCACACAATACAATATTTACAAATAGCCCGAAACAAGACGACCGCGCTGCACGCAGCTTGACTGCGAAGTTCGACAAAATCCTCTCCCACAAGTAACCAAGGGCTGCAGGAAACTCTTCTCAGGGTCGGCAAGCCACGCGCTGACTCGGCTCTACTGGGCTTTCAGAATTCCCCCCAAAGATCTTCAAGTGCACTCTACCCAGTATCTTTTTGAAAGTAACAATACACGGTAAGAACAGAATGGTAACAGCAATAATGAAATTGTCTGACTAATGAACGGGGCCAGGCACTGTCCGATCCTCTCCTGTCTCCGCTCTTTGAACACTACTGCCGTGATTCTGGCCAAGGTGACTGGAAAGGAAGGCCACCTGACTGGGGGGGGAAGGCCCAGGCGCCAGAAAGAAACAGAGCATATCACTTATATCGACATTTGGTCACTGGCGAGTCCCCATTTTTCTTTTACTAAAACCCTTATGCAGCCACAGTCTGGTTGCTTTCAAGTGTATGGATTAATTTATTTCAGCTTCTGAGCCTATGAACCCAGGCTCATTTGCATGGCTAAGTAGAAACGCTCCAAACACAATTAGACAAGACATCTTTAGTAAGAGCAGATCTTTAGTAACTTTGGGTTAGAGACTGCTAACCTACAGTAGGATTTCAGTGTGAGAGTTCATTAATTCATTCAATAAATATTTATTGGACCCCTAACATGTAAACGGCACTGGGCTAGGTGGCATATAAAATATATATATATGACAAACCTCCTATTCTGTCCGTATTTATAGTTTGGTTGGATAAAATGGAAAAAAATAACCAATCAAAATGGAATATTATAAATCTAAAGAATAAGGAGTTCAGATAAAGCCAAGGGGCTGGAGGAAGGCTTCATCTTGACACAGGAATGGAAAGGATGAATAATATCTCAATAAAAGGATACAGAAGGGGAACAATGATAAAGATTCTTAGGGGTAAGCAGCTGCTAACCATGGATGGCAAACCGAGACAAAGACTGGCAGAGGGGAGCAGTTGGGGAGCCCAACAGGCCAAAGAAATTTGCTTTGAGAGCACTGAAGATCTGGGGCTGGGTAGAGACGAGAACGGTGTTAGGGAAGATAAATCGGTCTGCAGTACACGGGAAGGTCGGGGTCTGTGTGGACAAAAGCCACAAGGGAATAAATAGCTGACCCTGAACCCTGGCAATGGGAAGTCGGACGTAAGAAAGGTTTTATGAGAAAGGTCAAGAGAACCTGGGGACGACTGCCGCCAGAGGCTCGGAAGGAAGATGAAGCGGTCTGCGGACGCTCTGGCGTGGGGCTGCCTGGGAGGACAGAGAGCTAGGAAAGGAAAGAGGGCGTGGACAAAGACAAACCCGGCTTAGGACCTGCGTGGGCGGCGGTTGAGGGCGCAGCCTAATGAGGGGTTCTGTCCTTTTGGCCTATTTATTTGTATTATGTGTTTGGGAACGGAGATGGACAATGGGGGAGAGAAGTCCTGTTTCAAACAAGAGAAGGTCTGGGGGACAGTGGGGCTCTAAGGGGTGGCAAGAATGGCAGGTAGTTGACAATGTAGTTCAGGTTTAAAGAAAAGGTGGGGGGGTGTCAGGCAGGAAGGAGCAGCCCTTGAAGCCGTGGGAGTGAATGAGGTCTAGAACGCCAAAGCGGGCGCCCAGGTAAATGAGAGAGGCAGCGTCTGAGGACAAGGCACGGGGCAAACATTTAACTGAAAAAGAGCCTGCACCAGCGCCACTCAAAAAACGCCACCCCCCCCCCTCCAGAAAAGGCCGGAGCTGTGCTGCAGAAGCAGTGGGAGTTTTTAAAAGGAAACAGGAGTTAATGCTACCACGGACGGCAAGGCAGGCAAGGAAGAGAATGTTTCACCCAGAGCACGGGGCTGGTGCTCTGTGACCTTGAGAAGTATCTCCGCGCAGCACGGGGGCAGGGGGTGAAGGGAGGGGCCGCTCCCCGACAGCAGACCGCTTCAGCGGGACGGGTCCACGGCCAGAGAGCAGCAAGGCAGGCGGCGGTCACACCGGAAAGCAAGCGCCTCGCACCTGACCTTGCGTAACCTCCAGCAGCCAAGCGTGGGCCCCTCGGGTTATCCGCCAGCGGTCCGCGCCCCGCCGCTCCAGCCACTGCGCCCCCCCTCCCCGATTTTTAGGTCCGAGCGCCCCAGGGACCCGCGCTCGGCGAGGTGCGCTGGCGTGGTCCACTGCGTCTCATCTACTACTGAAGGAAAACGCACAACACCAGAGCCGAGATCCGGGAGCCCATTAAATATTCTATAATTTCTTTTTGGTGTGGAGGAGGAGGAGGGGGGAGGAAAGAAAGGAAGGCAGAAAACCATCATTATGTTGGGAAATAGCTGAGTGTCAACAAGGTAAGGGATATAATCAAACAAGACTTAATTGCTCTGCCCCAGCACAGCCTGGGAGTCTGTTTGCTGGACTCGAAGGCAGGGAAGGCTTCAGCAAGGCCCTTCCAGGTTGTATGTAGGTCAGTAGGACTAGGACCTATATCGACCTTTTTTCAAGGGTTCACACATAAGAGGCAGTGGGATAGTGGGTAAAACCTTGCAGAAATGAGGAAGGGGAGAGGGGCGGGGATATCACTCTGCTCTGCGAAGAGGCAGGGCGGGAGGAAGGATATGACCTGACCTGGAAAAGCCCATGGTAAAATAGGCACTTAAGACAGCTGGAGGGAGTACATTTGAGAATGCTAACCCTTTAAGACTTATTAAAACATGGATCCTTCCGGAAAAACACGGCACGCAATTTAGGAGACTCACAGACCCACCTGAAGGCCATCCATTGCCCCCCCCCCCGCCCCCCCGCCCCGGGGAGATCACAGACTCCGTGTGGTTACCCCGTCTGCTGTATCTCACTAGCTTATTTTTCTAGTTCCTACAACTTCTGACCACAACCACTGGAATAAGTCTATTCCTGCCTCGGTTCACTATCACCTCCCCAACAGGAAAAAATAGCAGAGATTAACTCCCAATATCCACATTAGCTACAATATTTGTATTTCCTGGTCTCAGGTCATCACTTAACATGTCATTAGCCGATGCCAATTAAAAAAAAAAAAAAATCCCAAGCCAGAAAGGATGTCCGTGTCAGAATTACCTTTCACCTACACACAGCAGCCAAACTTTAAAAGAGAACGGGGTATATATGTACCTTCTTGTGTCCGAGTCCTATTCCAGGAAATGTAACAGAGATCCGGTTCCCTTCCTTTGTAAAATTCCAGGCACCTGACATTTTGCTGCCATTGGGTACTCTCTGAAAGGTTATGTTTTTATAATGGAAAAATTCTCACTGACCCACTGGGGTTTCTACTTCCTCACTCGTCAATTAAAATCATCAGCAAATTTCAGCTTGCTTTAGTGAAGTACAGGTAAGTGTGTTCAGGCTCCCAACCTGCAACAGAAGAGGACATGGTGGAAAGGCCCCACCCACCTGGTCAATTACCAATCTGCACCTGAAGCTTGAAAAGGAAAAGCTTTGAAGGGGGAAAAGCCAGGTTTTCTACAGAAATACTCAAGTTTTCCAGCTCCCAGGTGCAGGTTACTCCTTTCCCCTCGGGCCCATCGCCACTTGTTAAGCAATGCTGTCTTTATCTTCAGAGGTGAATCGTCTTCCGTTCAGATTTTCTGCAGCCTCGTGTGTGGGAGTCTGCTGATGGGGACTGGGGACCCGCTCTGCGTCCACCCCTTTTCCTTTACATTGAATCAATTAGCAATGTTCAATATTTAACACATTAGTCTTATTTCACTGAACAGAGCAACGCGCCAGCAGCCTGGGTAGTGGCCGCGCAAGATAGGGAATGGACCAGACGCGGAGAAAATTGAATGAAGGGAAAAGCATGTTTTAGGTGAATGTGTATTTTAAAATATATAAAAATCTATTCACAATTCACTGAAGATGGATTGCTTGTTTCTTTCCTTTTCCTGACAGGTCCTGAATCTTTATAGAGAACATTAAATTAAAGCGCATAATGGGTTTATGTAGCGTAGTGCACATTGGAGACATTAGTCACGTCCCTGAAGCGTTTTTCTCGTTTTCTAAGCCTGACTTAAGCCCCATTTCTCCATTGATGAGGGAAGTCCATACGAACCCACAAACCACATCTGCAGTCTGGTGTGCCTTTTTTCGCATTTGTCGTTGTCAACAGAGGCTGCTGTCCTGCACTCACGAGCATCCCCAAGATTATTACATTTCCAGAACAGTTTATAGGAAGCACCCAAGAGCTAATAGGGTCATTCTGGGGAGAAATGGTTTTGTTCTTCCCCCTCCCCTCTTAAAACACTGTGGCATTAAGCGGGAAAGGGGAAAAAAAACAAAACAAAACAAAACTCTGAGCTGTCCCACAGAACCCTGAATAGATGAGTTAGACAATTTCTACTCAAGTACACAGGCCAGATCCGTGGGTGACACAGTTAGAAGCTCAGAAGCAATACCGGGTCACTTGGGGATGTCGTTTGCGGCGCCCAGTACATTCTATGCCAGTATCCGCGTGCTGTGTCAAGCTCCTAATCTGGTATGATGCTTTAAAGTGACTACTGGAGGCACTCCTGTCTGTCTAGGCGGGAGCTTACAATGTTACAATGTTACAACATCGGGCTGCCCCACAAAAGGGCTCTTTAAGAGCTCCCCAAACCCTGCAACTGCTTAGCAGGGCAAATCGGATGCTAATGAGGAACTGGAAAAGAACCGGTGGCGTGCCATGTAGCCAGATTTCATTAGCATGATACGAACTCCTGCATCGTATGATTTTTCCTTCGAAATGATTACAGCCCTTGGTCTCTGCCGGGGAGCACGACTGCCCCAGCCCACGGTGTCAGAGCTTGAAGGAAAAAGGCATTTTGACGGGATTCAAAGAGAAAAATTAGATTCCTGTAGCAAGCTTCCACAACGCCCCACTGTTTGAGTCCGACGGTAGTCGCATCATACCCTTAGCAAGTACCTTTTAGTGGTTCTAGACAGCTATATGCTGAGTGACGGGAGAGGTATTTATAAAACTTAACATCAGCGGAAAGAAGAGGTCTGGTTAATGCCTTGGCATATGAAGCCCACGGCCTTCCCACAGGGATCTCGAGGAGGAAATAAATTTACTTTGGTTACAATAGCTAACATTGACAGAGCCCTTACCAAGCGCCTTATACCGCAGTAAGCATTTTACAGATATAAACAGACAGACAGAGATGTATATTCTCACACCCTCATGAGGGAGAGATGAGAACAGAATCCCTGTAGATGAGAATGGTCTCTACGGGTAAGAAAACCGGGGCTCAGACAGGTTAAGTTACCTGCACAAAGTCACATATCTGGTATGGGAAAAGCTAAATCCGAATCCTGAAGGGTCTTATTCCAGAATCTGCTTTCCTCACTAGGCCATCTACTCTCTGTATTTGAAATTCTTCGATTCATTTCCCGCCCCCGCCCCCCCCCCCGCAAGTGGTCAATTTTGGTCAAACAGTCTCTATAACATTTCACAGGGGGGAAAAGGAGAACCGATGTTGTTTATGTTTTAAGGAGTGAATTTAAATGCATTTGCCTGGGTTTTCCTTGGTGTTTTCAGGAGCACATTAGCATTAATTCTAGAACAGATTTCTCCTGGAACGGGTACCAGGTGATTTACTGCCTCCCAGTTCGGAGTGGGCAGCAAACTGATTTCCACGTATCCCATCCATAATGCATTATGGGACTCCAGCAACACAACCGGGATTTTCAGAGATGTTCACTTAACCGTACAGGTAATTAATAATTGATGTGTTATTTACTTCCTGGTAAAGATGTTAAGAGCCACAAACGCTGTGAAACAGCCTCCGTCCCTTCCCCCACCCCGGGCCGCCCTAGCACCCGCAAGGCCTCCAAGCACCCTACGTCTACAAAGGTCCTTGGTCCACCAGAGTGAACGAAGGCAGAACTAGTTTGACATTTCCTGCTGACTGCGATTAGAACATCTTTTAATGAA
Source organism: Paguma larvata (assembly GCA_030068075.1). Classification (NCBI taxonomy): domain Eukaryota; kingdom Metazoa; phylum Chordata; class Mammalia; order Carnivora; family Viverridae; genus Paguma; species Paguma larvata. The sequence goes on from CM057831.1 coordinate 8,192,375, forward strand.
GCTCACTTCACATCATTTTAAATCCATTTGCTCATGTCAACATCAATGTACTCAGCATTATCTACCAATTAGTAAACCGGAAAATATTCTTTAGATAATCTGAAATCTCAGTAAAATATTCAGCATGCCATTCATTGACTATAAACTGCCCTGTAAAAACAAATTAGCAAAACCAGCTGTCACAGGACAACATAAACATCCATTACTACAGCCCGACTACTTCAGTCTCCGGCGAGATTTTTAAGGAAGGACGGAATGCGGTAAAGATGTAATCAACAAGAATTTCCCGTGCGTAGCGCGCCTTCGTGCCAGAGTGCCGAGCCAGTATTCAAGCGTGCCTTTACCTCCCCTACGTGCGAGATCAAACTTGTACTGGGAAGAAGGGGGTTAAAGGAAACCCGCTCACTCGACCGTTCTTTCACTGAGGAGCTCAAGGCTTTGTGCTGCAGTAAGTCTAGAAAGCCAGAGCAGTTCTAACATATGTCATGCTTCATAAAGATCAAAAATGTCAGAGAGCATGAAAGTTGACCAAAGAGGAATGTGATTATGAATATGCAAAGGAGCAATCAATTCAATTGCAAGCCCTCGATTTTGCACGACTCCCTTCTACGGCGCCGCCGAAAGAAAGCACCTTCCAAACTTCCAGGAAGCCAGTGAGTAAGTACATCACTGAGCGGCCAACATTGACTCGTCCTTTCCGCAAATCGGCCTGACAACGTTCTCTAATTTAAATATGGCAATATTTCAATAGCCACCTTCCACTTAGGACTCTTTCGGTATTTTTCATTTTAATGCATCGGTTATAAATAAACTGCGGCAGCACCTGTTAAGAGGGATTAAAAACGCTTTTATACGATGAGAGACCGGGTGAGAGCTTGCTCTCTGACGAACACACTCGTGATGAGCGGAAGACGTCGGGAGCGAAAGAGCAGTGTTCTTCAACAATGATTTCGATTTCAGAATCTAAATTAGGCCTCAGTCACCGATGACTACTTCGACCTTCTCAACGATATGGAACACTTCAGAGTGGGTACCTAACACAAAGGCTGCCGATCACGGCGCGGAATGTGCTCGAACGCACAAACCCAACGGATTGAAGGCAGAAAGGCTGGAGGACACGGGCCTGCGCTCTCCTTCGGAGAGCCACGATCCCAAAACGATGGACCGAAGCACCGGAACCGGTACAAAAGACGCCCAGTTTGACACAGTGTTTCCTAAATGTTCCCCGGGCCACTCAACCTGTTAGGACCTTTCCGTGTTGAGTTTTACAAAGCATATCAAGGCGTAAAAGGAAAACACTCTCAAACAGGGGGGCCTTGTCCCCAAGCCCCTCCTCGAAGGCTGTGAGGCATAGAAAAAGAGGAGCCACGAACAGGGCCGGCTGGATCAATACCACTGGAATCTTAAAGTGTTTTCAAAATGATGAAAGAAAGCTAAAATATTCTCATTCGTTCAAGAGTGACCGCGTTCACAGGCACGGGAGGGTTTGCTCCTCACTCGGCGGCAAGCCAAGGCGAAAACATAAGGGTCCTCCAACAAAAGGGGATAAAAGATTTTTCTTTAAATCACAAACCAAGTCACATCACGCATCCTCTGGAGAGAAATCGTAAACTTGTCTTAAGTTTACACTTCTCTTCTTGACATTAATTATTAAGAAAAGCTTTTCATCTTGATTATAGCCATTAATAAATTAAACGTGAATATATTTCTATAAGTATTTCATTTCATAACCAGGTGCTACACTCAGCCTGTGAGTTTCGTATACAAAGAGACTCATTAAGAGCCTTCTGCATATGGTTTCCGTAAGAAAGCAGAAACTAAGAATTCGCAATCTGCAAACTTTCCTCCTTGCAGTATTTACCAGAATTTACCATTTTCCATGTTTGGTAAAACAGATACATGTTCACTGGGAAAAAAAAAACAAACTAAGCTACAACGCAAGAACGTAAAATTACAAATGAGACCGGAAAGCAGCACGTTTTGTGAGACGGGACAGGACTGAGAAGGAAAGGCCCCGGGGCGGCCGGATTTGGGGCTGTCGCTACAATAAGGAGGGTTCGCCCAGAACAGGTGATTTGCCAACTCCAAAAGAACAGATAAAACTTTATGAATACGATATTCGTTGCGCTTGTGAAAAGACTAACATTTCTAAAGAAAGCAAGCAATAACTTAGTTATCCTGGAAACGGCCAAAGTACCTTATGTCTTAGCGGCGTGTGGCTCTTACGGAAAGGCAAAAAAGAATCTGCCGGGGGCAGGGGGTGGGGGAAGGACACTTTCTTATAGTTCTCCGGTGGGTTTGGGGTCTTGAATTTTTAAAGAGAAGTCAGATGCTCCAAATTTTCATTTACCCCAGGGTCAGTAAAGAAACCTAAGTCTACAGGAAAATCCAGACAGGGTCATGACACGTACCTGAAACGCAAAATATAGATTCTGCCCTATTAGAGTTAAGAGTTAAACAGTCCCGCCAGAACAAACACGTAGGTAAGCTCGGATTTCCACTTCCGTAATCAGAGTTCTGTCTAAGTACCATCACCTATCTTTCCTACAAGGCACCTCAGCCACTCCATTATAACAATAACAGCTAACACACCGTGCTTCCTGAGTCCTGGGGACTTTCCTAGCGATGTTATATATATTAACCAGTTTTAATTCAACGATTCTATAAGGTGGATGCTACTATCCTATTTTATAAACGAGGCTACTGAGGCCCAGCGAGGTTGAATGACTGCCCTAAGGTCCCAAAGGAAGTAGCAGAGCCAGGACTGGAACCCCAAGTGGGTGAAGCCAGGTGTAGGAGGCATGAAACCAAGTTCTGTCTTGACCCCGTAAGTGGAGCTGTTAGTCATGACCGTATCAGCCTCGATTTCCAGGGCTTTTGTTTCACCTTCCGATTCTGTAACTTTGGACGAGTCATCAGTCTGCCCGTCCACTTCCTAATCAGCAACATTTCATAACGCCTACTTCACGGGAGACCGTGGGGATACGATGCAACGCACGTTCACGTACTTTGTAAACTACGACCTTTGTCTGAAGCGTTAGCTGCCATTACAATGATTCAACTTTTCATAATGTCGTCTTCTCGCCTCCACGCTAGACCACTGGACAGGTCCGTTAATTAGATGTGTTAAGAATAAAAACTAAATAAAGAACCAAGTGCCCGAGTAGTTTGAAATTGTCTTCAAGGAGTACTGATTAAACTAGCCATTGACAATGAAACAACATCCTTGGTAGGGCATTGTGTCAAAAAGCCCATTTAGCTGGCCTAATTTATTCCACTGGAAAAAAAACCATAAAAACCTTACAGATACTATTAGAAAGTAAGCTCTCATCCATTAAAAGTACAGCTGAATGGGAAAATTTTAAGAAATGCAATACATTTGTCAAAAAGTCCAGTAATATTTCTTGCCATTCATTAACGATTACAAAGCACGAAAGCTTCAAAGCCTTGTACAAATTAGGATGCCTGCACGGAAAAGAACCGAGAAATACTATACATCACTCAATACATTCACTAAGCGCCTACTGTGCAGACACTAAAACCGCTTCGAATGCAGTATTTTAAAAACAAAAGCCGTGTGCTGGTAGAGTGAATAACAAAAGGTCCCAATAACGGAGCCCCTAAGGTAGGACAGGGATGGTGCAAGGATATTAGTTATCTATCAAACCTTAATCCTTGCAATCCAACAAGAGGCAACAGGACCCTAATTTTTCAAATGAGGAAACTGAGGCCAAACAGGAGCATGGATCGCCGGAAGGAAGTAAAGGACCCGGACATCCAAACCCGCCTCGTGGTCCGCGGCGCAAGCTTCCCTTCCTCACGCCATCCAAAGGGTCTCCGGCTTTGGCCAGAAACCCTCTAACGCCAGGGGAGAGGGAACTCCTGCCCCGGGTGTCTCGAGACCTAGCCAGAGTCCAGAGCACGGCTAACCTTAAGAATCTGATGCCCGTTTTGCGTTATGTTCTCCATGGTAATATATTTACGGCTTTTTAAGTTTTGTCCTCAGATCTTCTCGTGAAATTGACATACCAAAAAATACGGGCCAAGCAGATCCTAGGCCAGTTTCCGGGAAGGCATCACACCGTCTTACCTGTTGTAAAGATGGGAGACACATACGGCAAATCGACCAAACCCCCCCTTACAGAGGGGCCCGGTCAACAAAGACACAGGACAGTATAAGCCGAACAGCTGTTACTCAGAGAGTAAACTGAGCCTTTCTCAAGGAAGAGAATTTTGAACCTGATATGTTATGGAAGACTAGAAATGGCTACAAAAGAGAAACAGGTATTCAAAATTGGGGGGGGGGAAGACGCTAAGAAATTGAGGGAGCCACGAAATAGGGTAAGGCTACCCAGCCTTTGGGAACGGGTATGGAGACCTGGGTACACGTAGGGCAGTGATTACCAAGCAAGAAAGCACCCAAAGGCCTTCTTAAATGCGCATCGCTGCCCTTCCCCCGACCCCACGGAAAGTTCCCAGTTCCCCAGGTCTGGAGTGGGGCCTGAGAATTTCCATTTCTGGGCATTCCCCAGGGCTGCTGCTGCTGCTGCTGCTGGCCTGGGCACCAGGCTGGCTGTGTTTCGGGGCGGGGGTGCGGGGGGGGGTCAGAGGGAGGAGAGAGCCTGGCCACTTGCAGTGCACTGGAGGGCTGCGAAGGGAAACGGTCACTGAGCGACGCCCCAGCCTAGGATCTGCGGAGAGACTGGCTGCGAGGGGGGGCGCTGTGCACAGAAGGCGCGGCGAACGGGGTCACGAAACAAGATTTGGCCCGGCGTGCAGGGCCTTCGTGTGCAGGAGCTGGAAGGCGCGGAGCTGAGCGGACGGCTGTAAGCCAAGGGAGAAGGAAGAGAACAAGGGGCCGTGGAAAGCACAGTCCGGAGAGGAGCTGGGTCCAAACCAACTCCACAGAAAACAATCAGCGGAAATTGGCCACGGGGTTGCCAGAGAGAGAGGTCAAAAATGACTGTGAGGCTCCAAAGAGGGAGTCTATCTTCTAGAAGATGGAGGGCAAATGGAGAATGGCTGCTGATTTGTAAGGGTGACGAGAAACAGTTTGTGTCCAAGTTGCTGGTAGCAAAAGGCCATCCCGGCAGCTGTATCCTGGGGTTCCATAGACAGCAGAGACCACAGAGGGAGGGGAGTTTAACACCAGAATGTAGATCTGGGTTTGACAGTCCTTGGTCTTTTGAAGAAAGGGAATAAATAAATGGGTTCTCAGAAGGGAAAGCATATATAAGAATAGAGTGGCACCTTAAAAGTCATCACAAGAGGGACGGATGCCGGGGTGGCTGGGTGGGTTATGATCTCACAGTTCGGGATCTCGCAGTTCATGGGTTCGAGCTCCGAATCCCGCTCTGTGCTGACAGCTCAGAGCCTGGAGCCTGCTTCGGATTCTGAGTCTCCCTCTCTCTCTGCCCCTCCCCCGCTCACGCTGTTTCTCTCACTCTCAAAAATAAATAAACATAAAAAACAAACATCATCGCAAGAAAAAAAATTTTGTAGCTAGCCATGCACAGTAGCGGATTTGCCACGACTTCCCAACGCATACCGCTATCAAATCAGTATGTCGGACACCTGGAACTAATAAGGTTAGAGATCAATTTTACCTCAGTTCAAAAAGGGGACTTAGTGCCTAGGCTATGGTCATTAGAGAGGACTCTCAAAATATATGTTTCCATCACTGAATATATATATATAGGTACATGTGTATGCCTGGTTCTGAACCTATCAAAACAAGCTTAGTTGTTAAAAATCTGAAGTTTAACTACGGCATTCTTCAAAATCCCCCGGTTGGCCAATACCGAAATGTTAATTTATTATTCGCTGCCGCATTAGCGCCACTCTCTCGCCTCTTACCAAGTCCCCCACATAAGCCATCTGGATGCAAGTCTCTCTTAGCCCATCTGCGTCCTCACATTCACGAATCCGAAACATTCCTTTCTTACCGTAGAAGGAACACATTCTGATTGCTACTGCTCTCTTTAAAAATGAAGGAAAATGACCTATAGCTACCTGGAGTGAGAAAAGAATGCTACACCTTGTTGAAGATACTGATCACATTGTCTGATAATTCGTAGCCTGGATGTGGGGCTGCGGGGAGGGAGGGGGGAGAGGGAGGGGGGACTCCGATTTCACATTTCAGATCTCTCTAGGAGATCCACTTGTCACATCTCCGCCACAGACATTTCCGCGGAAATTTTCCAGCAAGATAACATGAGGACAGGTGCTCAGGTAACTTAGCATAACGTGGGTTCGAGAGCCAGAGAGCAAGGGTCTGAGTGCGTCTTCCCTGCTCCCTGAATCACCCTCAGGCCAGGTGCTTAATTTGCCTACAACTCCATCCGTTTCCTTGTCAGTAGTCTGAGGTTTAAAACGGATCTGCCCCAGCTGGCAAAAAAGACAGACACATCAATTAAACAGAAAAGAAGTCTAAAGAGAGAACCCCACGAACACGGCCAAGTCATGTCCGACGAAGGTACTGAGGTAATTCAGAAGAGGGAAGATAAGTCCTTTCAACAATGGTTCTAAAACATTCAGATGCAACAGGGATAAACTGTATGCCACCCGCCTTCTATCAAGTTCGCTCGGAATGGATCGCAGACCTACCTGCAAAATGCAAAACTACAGAACTTTTTTTTAATGTTTATTTACTTTTGAGAAAGAGAAAAGCGTGCGCAAACAGGGGAGGAGTAGAGAGAGGGAGAGAGAATCTGAAGCACGCTCCTCACGGATGGGCACAGAGTCTGTACAGAGCCTGACATGGGGCTCGAACCCACGAACCGGGAGAACATAACCTGAGCTGAAGTCTGACGCTTAACCGGCTGAATCACTCACGCGCCCCAAACTATGAAACTTTTAGGAGAAAACCGGCTGGAATCTTCATAACCTTGAGTCAGGCAGTAATTCCTCACTTCGATCATCAAAAGCATATTCCATCAGAAGCTAAATTAATAGAGAACTATTAATTAACTAATAGTTCTAATATTAATAACTATTATATATATTAATATATAACTATTATATAATTAATATATAATATTAATTATATAACTATTAATATATAACTAATATTAATAACTATTAATAGAGAACTTTACGAGAACTAAAAACTCAGGGAAGACCAGTCTAGAGAGCAAAGACAAGCTACGAACGGCGAGAGACAGTGCAAAGCACCCGTCAGACAAAGAAAAGCTTATCCCCAGGCCCAGAACTCCAGCACTCAACAGTGAGAAAAACCCATGTTATTTTAAAGGGACAAAATACTTGAACAGAAAACACTTTACCCAAGAAGATACACAGACAGCACATAAGCACATGAAAAGGCGTGCAACAACACTCGTCATTCGGGACAAAATAAAGCCTCTGTTAGCAGGTGCAGGACGGTCAGTACGGCGTCCTCCAGCCTGGGACCCGGGCAGGCCATTCTCTGCAGGGATTCTCCGCCCAGCCCGAACCCGCATCCTCATCTACTATGGAGCAGGGGGCATGGCAGCGAGGCCACAGGGTAGTTGTAGAGAGTGGGGCCTTCTGTGTGCCAGCCGCCTCTACTAGTTATCTCAAGTGGGGCCTCCTGGACAGCACCTTAGGGAAGATCAGAACAAGCCTTCCCGCATTCCAGTCGGAGCACACGTTAACCTCTGCGGGGCCTGGAACACAAAGGCCACGTGGGGCAAGAACAAGATGGAGGGCCAAAGATGGGGTCGGTGTTGTCAGCCCTCCGACGGCCATCATGAGATACCACCATAGATCTACAAGATGTATAGTTTATAGACGATATAGATTTAGGACTAAAATTAAGCAAGTGTCCTTGTAAGTGCTGACAAGGACACCGAGCAAAAGGGTATTCTTACGCGTTGCGGCAGGAATGAAAAATGGTACGGCCACTCCAGGAATGAGTTAGGCAGTCTCTCTAAGAGTTAAACATGTACATATGACCTGGCAATCCTACCTCTCCAGACATTATATTCAAGAGAAATGAAAACCTATGTCCGCAAAAACACTTGTACCCAAATATTTATAGCCCCGTTTCTCAGATTGCTCCAACCTGGAAAGAGCCTTCAGGTCCTTTGACATATGAGTGGATACACTGGCATATCCACACAATACAGAGGGATGAACTACTAACACACGGGAAGACACTGTTGAATTCCAGATGCAATGTGTTAAATCAAAGAAGCCACATTCAAAAGACTGCACCCAGAACGATTCGATCTACGGCATGCTAGAAAAGATACAAAACCACAGGAATGGAGGATAGACAGGAAGGTACTCGTTTCAGACTTTTGTGAATTACAAGTTAGGTAGACGCGAGTTGATTCTCTAAGCTTATACCAAAGGGCTTGGGTGAATAAATGTAATGCCAGGGACGCCTGGGTGGCGCAGTTGGTTGAGCGTCTGACTTCGGCTCAGGTCATGATCTCAGGGTTCGTGAGTTCGAGCCTCGCATCGGGCTCCACGCTGACAGCACCGAACTTGCCAGGGATTCTCTGTGTCCCTTTCTCTGCCCCTCTCTTTCTCGTGCTGTCTCTGTCTCTCTCAACATAAATAAATAAACTTTAAAAATAAATAAATAAATATAACTCTAAAGGAAGTAGGTGTTTTATCTTCCTGAGAGGCAGATATACATCATAATAAATCACAGGACTCCAAGAATCAATTCAAAAGATATCAAAGAATACTTTCAAAAAAATTTTTTTACTGTAGTCTTGGCAAATGTACTAAATCCTGTGCATCAAGAACAAAATAAAAGCAAGGCACATGGTTTTTTTAAACAGCCAAGTCTTCTGGATGCAAAATGTTGAGTTTTTCTCCCTCTATCTTTTAAATAATCTTGGGATGCCTGGGTGGCTCAGTCAGTTAAGCGTGGACTTCAGCTCAGGTCACAGTCTCTTTTTTTTTTTTTTTAATGTTTTATTTACTTTTAAGAGAGAGACACAGAGCGTGAGCAGGGGAGGGGCAGAGAGAGAGGGAGACACAGAATCGGAAGCAGGCTGCAGGCTCTGAGCTGCCAGCACAGAGCCGATGCAGGGGCCCGAACTCACAAACCGTGAGATCATGACCTGAGCCGAAGTCAGACGCTAAACCGAATGAACCACCCAGGCGCCCCTCAGGTCATGATCTCATGGTTCACGGGTTCAAGCCCTGTGTCGGCCTCTGTGCTGACAGCTCAGAGCCTGGAGCCTGCTTCGGATTCTGTGTCTCCCTCTCTCTCTGCCCCTACCCTGCTCGTGCTCTGTCTCTCTGTCTCTCAAAAATAAATAAGTATTTTTTAAAAATCAAATTAAATAATCTTTACACCCAACATGGGGTTCCAACTCACGACTCTTCCAACTGAGCCAGCCAGGTGCCCTGTAAAAATGTCAATTTTTAATAACAAATCCTTTACATTTCGCTTTGTGTCACTGCAAAATTTTATATTCACCTTCAAAATGAAAGGTTTGTTTTACAAATTATTTAATTGAATTCTATACATCTCCCTTAAAATCAAACTACACCATAAATTGTTTTCAGTGTTTATTTTTGAGACAGAGAGAGAGAAAGAGAGAGCATGCGCACAACCAGGGGAGGAGCAGAGAGAGAGGAGGACAGAGGACGTGCGCTAACAGCAGCGAGCCCGATGCTCGGCCCGAACTCAAGAACCCTGAGATCATGACCTGAGCCGAAGTCAGACGCTTAACCGAATGAGCCACCCAGGCGCCCCAACTATAAAAATATTTTTGAGAGCAGAGGAAAGGTTTGGCATGAAGGGAAGTGGGCAAATGAGGGAACCGTATACTGAGTGGCGGTCGTATGCCACGGAGTAGTGACGCCACTCTGCATTCGTCAAAAGTTACAGAACTGTATCCTCAAAAGAGCAAATTTTAGTTTATGTAAATTCGACCACAAATTCCTAAAAGCGTCAATTAAACAAACTGTCCCTAGAAACACCACCTACTTCACAGAATAGTTGCGAGAACTTACCGAGATGATGGATTTAACGTGCTCAGAGCAAGCACTCGGTGCATTTTTAAATTATGATGGTATTGCCCTGGTCGCGGTATTCCATATGCAATTCACATTCAAATCAAATCGATTCATTTATCAAGGATCAATTTTGTCCCGGCACAGAGCTGGCTTCTCTAGTAAATAAAGACGTATATTTATGTCCACACTCTCAAGAGCCTCAAGGAGGTAACTTACATTCTGGCTATATAATCTAAAAAGTAAGGTTAAAATTCAGTAAAAATTACTTAGGAACAAAGCCAACACTAAGTTATCAATAATACAAGATGACCAAGGCCAGACACTGCAAGATCATTTCCATGTAGTTTTTAAGCCTACTGGGTGACCACTGATTTGTTTGTCTTTCTTTTTCCCAGAGGAGGAATTCCCTCACCTTGGAGGCTTAGCCCCAGAGCCTGAGGCCAGCAGTACAATGGGTTCCTGCATTGATAGATGGCAGCCACAGGGGGGCCGGGAGCAGGCTGGGCGACAGAAGGCACCCTAACCCTGGAATTAAACACTTCTCTGGGCGCCATCCACACAGAGACAATGCTGACTTTATTACCACCACTGAATACTCACAGACTACTTGACATGTACACGATAAAAGAGGCAGGAAGATAAAGATTTCCTGGTTTCAAATTCTCCTGGAAGTCAGAGGGCTTAGAAATCAACACCCTGGGGGGCCGCCTGGGGGGCTCAGTGGGCTGAGTGTCCGTTGGTTTGGCTGAGTTTGAGCCCCACATCAGGCTCTGTGCGGACGGCCTGCTGGGGATTCTCTGTCTCCCTCTCTTTCTCTCTCTCTGTCTCTCTCAAAACTAAATAAATAAACATTTTTTTAAAAGTCAATGATTGTATATATTTCACATTGTGGTAGCTTCATTTGGGCGTTCTGCTACGCTGGTGAGGCAAGGCATTTACACCGTAACTGAAAGTTAACACACTTGCTTCTACAGAAAATGACAGACGACGCTCCAAAAATAAATCTAACATCCAAGCCCTTTGGCAGTCTTACTCTGCCATCATTTCTATAAATTTAAGGGGCCCCGCCCAGCATTTGTTTAAATGAAAGACTAGATATGAAAGGACTGAGCGGCATAGGATACAGTAGGGTAGGATTACTTACAGAAATGAACGGATAGATAACATGGACAGGATACAGAGCATGGGTTTGGGTTGACAGAAAAGGGAAAGGAAGGAAAAAAATGAAAGCATACGGCAAAAAAACACAAATAAATAAAGGCACACTAAACATACCAATTTATTGTGCATAAGTCATGGTCAAAAAATTTTTTGAAAAAGATTGCCTTAAATCTTAACCCATGCAACCTCTTTTCTAAAACTTCTTCTGGGGCGCCTGGGGGGCTCAGTCGGTTAGGGGCCCGACTTCGGCTCAGATCGTGAGCTCGCAGTTTGTGACTTGGAGCCCCGCATCGGGCTCTGTGCCGCCAGCTCTCGGAGCCTGGAGCCTGCGTGGGATTGTGTGTCTTCCTCTCTCTCTGCCCTTCCCCTGCTCGCACTCTGTCTCTCTGTCTCTGTCTCTCAAAAATAAATAAAGATTTTTTTACAAATAAAAATAAAAATTAAATAAACATCTCTCAAAAACAAATAAATATTTAAAAAATAAAAATTAAAAATTAAATAAATAAATAAATAAATAAAACCTCTTCAAAAGCATGTTTTCATACCGTTCCCAAGGATAAGAATCCAATGGTTACTTCCAAGAAAAGGAATTGCCTATCCGGCTTTGTGTAAGTAACCAAGGCAGGAGAGAAAACAAAAAAACGTAAGCCTGTTCTCTGAATTTGTACTAAGTCACCAGCTGCATAAAGTACACCCACTGTCCGTGTCCGTGCTGTGACCTAACTAAGATCTACCTCACTGTATAGCTTTACTCTGGCAGCTTTCGCCTCTGTTCTGCAACAGCCGACCTCAAGGCAGGGGTCTGAAACCGTGACTCTTTTCCGTTCCGCTCTGTGTGCTAATCAACTAAGCTTCTGCACAGAAAATGGCCACAAACAGCTGGCCGCGAGCACGGTCCTCCTAATCCTATTTGCATTGGTGACTCCTCTCCAAAACGACCCACTGATCGTACTTCTCCAGATAGCTAACTGGTGCAGTTGGCTTCAGGGAGCTAGGACACGCCTCTACACACACAGACACACACAGAAACACACAGACACACAGACACACACACACACACACACACACACACACACACACCCCACCCCACCCCCACCCCCAACACATTTGATACCATAGAGTCAAGATCCAGCAAATCGCAACCAGAAGAAATTGTCAGGACCACAGATTCCATTCCTAAATCCCCTGGTACGGAGTGTTTATATCATGTTTAAAAGAAAAGAAATCCAGTATTGGGGCCACCCAAAATTCTTTTAACAGGGAGCAAAGCATCCATCGGAGCATAATTGGTAGCAAATGAGCAGCAGAAATAAACAGGTCACCTTGCAAAGCGATAATCGAAAGGAGAAGGTACGCTGGACAACAACCGAAATGTGGGAAAATGAAACAGCTGGTAGATACCTAGGAAAGAGTTAAAAACCTGTCGGTATAAAGGGTTTGAGAGACAGAAGCCCTTCTTGAAAGTCCGGGGTATCTAGACAAAAATAAACGGTAAATACAGTTTCTCCAAAGGCTAATGTATTTACTCAACATTTATTTCTCTCTTTTTTTTTAATTCGGTATCCACTGCAGCTGATTTCTTTAGATCTTTTAAATGGCAGGCTTTGTATCTTTTCTTTTTCTCTAATTGCAAAGGTAACCCATATTCATTACAGAACTTCCAAACAAGATACAAACACAACTTAGAAAGTAAAAGTCCTTCATAATCCCATGGTCCAGAGATAACCGTTAATAGCTTTGTGTATGCTTCAAATTTAGAATGAAAAAATACACTAATTATATTAGAGGCACTACAGACATACATAAAATGTAAGGCTTTAAAAAAATTTTTTTTAAGTTTATGAAGAGAGAGAGCGCTAGCATGAGTGGGGGAGGCGCAGAGAGGGAGGAAGAAACAGAATCCAAAGCAGGCTCCGGGCTCCGAGCTGTCAGCACAGAGCCTGATGTGGGGCTCAAACTCACTAACCATGAGACCATGACCTGAGCCGAAGTCAGACGCCTAACCGACTGAGCCACCCAGGCGCCCCCACTAAAATATAAGTTTTTTAAGAGAAAGACGATCGCTCTACGTAGAGAGGATTCTGCAAGTTGCGTTTCTTCAACCTCCTGATAATATATCTTGAAAATTGTCCCCCGTCAGCGGATCTAGATATACGTCACTCTTTTTAATGGCTGCGAAGTATTTATTATATGGACAGACCACAATTTATGTCACCAAAGTCAGAGAGACTTTGGGGTTGCTTCCAATTGTTCGCGTTTAAAAACAACGTGGCAGTTACATCCCTTCTGTGCGTATATTTAAAGTATTCCTGTAAGCTGAATTCCAGACGACAGGCTTTTGTCTGGGGTGGTAGAATAAACGAAGCCTTTTTTTTTTTTTTTTCAATTATCCACTTAACTTTAATTCATACTACCAAAAATCTTCGAGGTAGCAATTGCTGGAATTGCTTAATTATTTTGATGTTCATCTTTAATGCTTTTTTTGAAAATAATTTATTCTACTCAAAATTAATTGCATAGGTATTAAACCAAAAGGTATGCTTTAACACATGCCTGATCACTTATTAGAAAACACACATTGTCTGGTTTCCTGGGTGGCTCGGTTGTTTGAGCACCCGACTGTCGATTCCGGCTCGGGTCACAACCCCAGAGCCGTGGGATCGAGCCCCTTGGCTCACCCTCAGCGTGCAGCCTACTTATGAAGATTCTCTCTCTCCTCTGTCCCTTTTCCCACTTGCACTCCCTCTCTCTCTCTAAAATAAAAATTAAAAACAAAACACGCATCGTCCATACTCGGCCTAAAAGTATTCCAGGGTTAAGAAATTTCATGTATCCCAAAAATCACTCAGAAACTCTTAAATCCTATGTTAGAACCTGGACGTTCTTGGGACGCAAATCGATCCCCTGTAATCACAGACTCCTGGTTTCTGTTCGTCTTCCAGAAGAAGGAAAAAAGGCAAGGCTCCCCAACACACGTGCAGCTTCAACATCCGACCCCAAAAGCCTACAAAACTGTCACTCCTAAATGAGTACCTAAGAAGCTCAAATACGAGAAGTCGTGACATTCAGAGCCTGATTTCCAGGAAATCACCCAGGACACACTCCATGGCAAACAAAATACTTGCTGAGAGGTACAGTTACCAAGGCAACCATCACTGACCTTTTATGTTTTATTTATCAATAGTATTGCTGAATTATTCCCATTCTTGAAAACAAAGGGGGAAAAATGTCTTATAAACAATGATAATTAATTAAGGGTCCCCGGCTCCACAGTACATGACTCCTGCCAAATCTGTGTTTACCCAACAGACGTGCTGTTACCGCTTCTTAGTTCTTGTCTAGCCTAAGGATGGAGACGGCGGATCCCAAAAAGGCATGCGCAAGGTACCGATATTAAACTTGATACTCTTCGTGCAAAGAATAGGAGAGTCCATTCTCAGCAGACACGGTGGACCCGTAGGTCCCACGCCTGGCACTTAGTAGGTACTTACTCTCAAAATCTGGGCCAAATGAAATACAGAACGAATACGTGCAGGATTGAATACGCCCACCTATCTTTCAAATTCGTTTCTAAGACTAGAAATTCCAAGCATTTCGCCATGTAGGATCTCTTTTTAGGAGCCCCAAATAGTCTCCTCAATCAAATAGCATCTCTATTTAGAAAAAAAAACCAAAAAAAACATTGCTTATTTTTTTAGCATCCTAGCATATGGCCATACCCGCCTGAACCTGACAGAAAGAAGGAAAAGAAAGTTGGGAGAGAAAGAAAATGGTATAGAGTTGCTAGTGTCCAAAATAGGAGATTAAGAGCATTCTGAAGAATTGGATTTATCCATAATCCTTATCAAGGAGGCAGCAGGGTACAGAAGAGAGAGCCGTGGGCTGCAAGTAGGAGGCCTCCATGGAGCTCGGTCCTGGGTGTGGATTTATTAAGTCGCTTCAATTTTCGGAGCCTCAGTTTCCTCGTTTACAAGATAAGAAGGTTCATCTGTGTGACCTCTCAAGTCCCTTTAGCTCAAAATGTCCGCGACATATTCACCTGCCTTCTCTCTAAAAGGGAAAAAGGTATCGAGGACACCTCAGTGGCAAAGCATCTACCTGGGAGAGAGGAGCACTCAGCCTCAAGGCAGGCCAATGGACAACCAAGAGGACTGCGGTCCCTACAACACCTCAGCCAAGGCATTTCAACCCCCCACGTCCCCATCCACCCTGGGCAGGCACAACCTGGGCCCCAGCTTCCCCGGGAAGATGCCCCCACACACCACCTAACTTACACCCACCCTCGTGCCCGTTCCTCCATCTCAGAAGAAACCATGGCTCTTCCCCCTCCCCCACCTCACCAAACAAATGCCTCCTGCTGGCCTTCATCATGGCGCCTGCTTCCTCAACCATCAACTCTCTGCTTCCTTATCATCTATCTCCCTCGGCATTACCTCTTCTTTTTGATGTATATAAATATTTCCAAGTCTCTCTATTTTAAATATATGTATCTTTTTAGTCCCCCTCAATCCTACATCTCCTTATTTCCACTTCCTTCTGCCTTGCCCTACCTTCACCAGCTAAGTCTCTTAAAACACTTGTCTGGACTCCTGCCTCCCAGCCTGCCCTCCCCCCGCCCCCAGGCTCACTCCGCCCACCGCCGTCTGGTTTCCGCTCACCGCAGTGGGCTCCCCTGCAAATGTCTAAGTGCTAGGTCCGAGAATGGCCTCCTTTATCTAATCTTAAATCCCTCTAGCTTTTGACAGCGCTGCCCCTCCCTTTCTTAGAAGGCTCTTCTCTCTTGGATGCCAAGACAAAGCCTTCCTGGTTTTCCTCAAAAGCTGACAGTGCCTTCTTCGTTCCTTTCACTGATTCATCTTCTGCCTGCCTTCAAATGTCGACGTGCCCTGAAGTTCTGTCCCTGAGCCACTCTCCTCCCGGTACCGTGTATCTACATTCTTCTTAGGAGGGCTTGTCCGTGACCGTGGCTCCAAATGAGTGCTGGAGAGGGCACCTAGACAGCTCCACACGGGGATGCCACAGACCTCTCCAAAGCTGAGCAGTTGGCCTGAACCCCAACACTGCCAGGGATTCTCACCTCCCTGGCTTGATTAGTGGGCTTCTCACCACTTAGATGACCCAGCCAGAAGTTGGTCATTAACCTAGGTTCCTCCTGCTCAGTCCCGAATGCAGTCATCAAATTCTATCTGCATAAATACGCCCCGAAATGAACTTCCTCCCCAACTGCTTAGCCAGTCCCTGAGTTGAGGCCCTCATAACCTCGGCTTTCAGCTCCTTCCACGGCTCCTCCCTAACCTTCTCCTATCTCTCACCTCCCCCCCCAGCCACGTGCATTCCACACTCAGCCCATCTCCTCCTCACCACCCCACAGCTCCACCCACTCAAGGCAACTCAACCTGGGATAAAGCCCAGACTCCTCACTAGCGAGTTGGTCCTCCTCCATCTGACTCTCACGTGCCTTCTCCAGCTGCTCGCTCAAGGGCTTTTTCCCCCAGCCATGCCAGGCTATTCCCAGAATCCCACATGCTTTTTATGCTTCTGTACCTGTCCATATATGATCCCTCTACCTGGACAAATTCCTACTACCAACTACGTGGCTATCTCATACCTATCTTTCAGAGCCATCTCCAGGGCCCCCGAAAGTCTCTCTTGACTCCAAGTCTCCGTATTGAGTTAGGCACTCTTCTATGCGCTCTGTAGCACTCCCCAACTATGTCTATTGTTGGTCTTAGCATACAGCATTGTTATTTTTACAGCATCCTGCATCTGAGCCTAAAATATAAGTCCCTGCAGGGAAGAGACACGACACAATTCATCTTTGTAAACTGAGCCCTTACCAGAGTCTAGCACACAGTAGGTGACACACACACACACAGATATGTATGAGCGTTTACTCAAAAGATATTAAAAAACTGAGAACAAAATTTATAGTCATATTCATTTTAATCTTGGACAAATACACCCTGGCACAGAGCGTCTTCTTGAGTTGAGTCCCAGGGCAATTCCGTTTGTCACTGGAAGTAGAGGGGGAAGGCCTTACGACCTTGGTTTCTCTTAGAAAATGATCATTTTATAAGAAACATTTGCTATGCACCAGACATCATAGACTCTTCTGAAGGGCTCCTTCGAGGAGTTTACAGTCCCAGAGAATCTACGGAATATATTTCAAGAAGTCTGTAGTGAGGTGTTGGTATAAGGGCATTCCCGGGTGCCCATATTCTTTTAGAACATAGTAAAACAAACAGGACCACACATGAAAATTTCGTTTTCAAACGGAACGGTCATTCCTTATGCTAAGTTTTGAAAGTTAGCTCAAAGGTCCTTCTGCTGCCTCTCAGTTTTGTTAGCTATTAAGCTTCAAATCACTGTCATGGGGCCAGCGGTGAACATGCAATCATTATTTCGTATTTTTCTTTCCCCTTCTCTATCATCTTTAAATCCACAATATCTCCATCCGACTGATGTCAGTAAATCCAGCCTGTCCCAACTTCCCTCTCAAACTCTTAAAACTATTTGAATGAGGTGCTGAGCAGCTGTCAGTTATGGATTTGAAAATAAAAAAGAGCCTGAAAATTGTACGTTCAGTATAAAAAGATTAGGTGAAGCAATTCAGAATGTTTAAGAACTTTAAATCAAGTTAAAAGCAGTTACGATGGCCAGACCTCATGAAGCTCCACTTAAGAGTCGCGTTAACCTGGCAGTCAAAACTATTTAAAATGAATAATGTTTTTTTCACATTTCACTCACTTTCAGCATCCAAAAGAAAAGAAAAAGGAAGAAAAAAAAAAGTAACGGTGTGAATTGGCATACAGCAAGACAGTCATGTAAGAATAACCTTCAAGATTTAGCATCCTAAGGACCAAGCTAGACTATTAATCTGTGGATGAGATGAGCTCTACCCCTCTGAGGACAAAAAGGATAATTCCTCAAATAAAGAAAGGACAATTAGGATATTCCAGAAGCCTTCGGACATGAACAGCAAGAGAAAAGTTGAGAACGATGCCCAGTTTGGATGCCCACCATAGCTGAGTCCAAGATTCAATATGAACCTGTCGACTTTGGGGTAAGTGTCACTGTCTTAATCCAATGCCCCTTGTAATGCCCTCCCCCTCACCGCTCGGGACCAGCATGAGAATTCGGCTTTTTAATTTTGAGTCTAGAGCTCTGTTGTCCAAGGTGGTAGCCTCTACCCACGGGAGTCGATTTCAATTTAAATTAATTCAAATGCAATATGATGAAAAAGTCAGCTCTTCAATCGCAGTAGCCACGTTTCGGCGCTGAAGAGTCACACTTGGCATGCGGCTACGCTGGACAGCGCAGTGGAGACTATTTCCATCATTACAGGAAGTCCCACTGAGCAGCGCTGGAGAGGCATGGCTAGAGAAAAGATCTTCAGATGCTAAACTAGCCAGCTCCGGGAGAGGTCCGCAGCTACCTTCTCCCCATTCTACCTGGAGGACAGGAGCAGTCATCTCCCCAAGGTAATATGCAGAAAACTTCCACAAGGATGGATCCTTCACACAGAAGGATCAGGCAGTGCAGACCACAACTCAGCAGGCTGCCATATTAGGCCTGAGCTACCCTCTCTCTACTCAACTGCAAATCAGAATGCTCCCACACATCAATTTAATTTGCGACCCCCTGCGGGCTAATATGTGCTAAGGAACCACGCGCGGTCTTTCTGGACTTGACACAGCGTGTTGAGAACGAGGGTGGCAAACATTAATCTACCTAAAGAATAGGAGCTGCCGTTGAGCTGACCTAGATTCTTCCGCCATCCTGGAAGTGCTCCCTGTGCTGCACCAGGATTTGTTTTGGTTGTCTGGGGCTGACTGTTAAAGAAGGACGCTTCCGGAAACACAGCATCCCTCTATCCCTCCCTGCTCACGCCTGCCAAAGCTGTCCCTCACTACACGAGATGCAAGGACAGTTGTGAAGTTCATTAATTTGCTCTTTATTCAACACCGCAACCTCAAGAATCTTAATTAAACATTGTAAGTAATATGGACAGGCTGAACAGGCTCTCCACAGTGCCCTATACCGTGATTAAAGGCACAATTTGCTGTACTACACGTTGGACACCGAGAACTGAACTCACTGTAGTACATTCTGGTCCAAAACATGGAACCTGGTTCCAGTTGGCCACAGCCTAGCCGGGTGACTGGCTAAGTGATTCCCTAATTTCATTCTTATATAACCTCCTCCCCAGAGCTCATTCACTTCCAATGAACCTTCCCTCTCCTCCGTTCATGATCTTTAGCTATTGAGATAACAGACTTCCATCCCACATCGACCCTGCCTATCTCGCAGCTACAATATTATTCTCCTGTCCTCTGCCTAGTCCTTCCCGAGGTTCATCACACTTCTTTATCCTGTCCCCGAAAAACACACCTTCCTTTTTAAGGTTCTGCCTCTAGGATCTGCCATACACTCGTCTCCAGCATCTACCTCACTGTCAGGCACACGTCGGCACCACAATACGGGTGTGTCACCTACGTAAGTGGATCGATGCATAATGGAGAACTTCAGCAATCAACCCTTTACAGACGACTTCCGAATCTGCATCCCTAGCTCTGCTCTCAATTGCTCTTCTAAACTCTAGGATCACAT
The DNA here is from genome assembly GCA_030068075.1 of Paguma larvata. NCBI lineage: Eukaryota > Metazoa > Chordata > Mammalia > Carnivora > Viverridae > Paguma > Paguma larvata. Next base: position 8,212,109 of record CM057831.1, read on the forward strand.
TTCAAACTACCTTCTAAGTACTTCCGCCATGTTCTTTTAGTACCTCGAGGTTAACATATCCCCAGACCAAGCTCATGGTCTTCCCTCATTAAACCCATCGTATGACAATTTTATTTCTGTGTATTAGAGGAGCTTTTCTTTTCTGCTACTCAAGTTCGAAATCAAAGCACCTCTTCACTTCTAGTTTTTATTTTCTCTCAACCCCCATTTCTAGTCAGCCACTGAACCCGGTCCATTCCACTTCCATTCCTCCTCCATTGCCCTCGCTCAAGTTTTCCTCGAGTCTTACTTGAACTATTATACCACTAACTGATCTCTCATTTCTTTTTTTTTTAATGTTCATTAATTTATTTTGGAGAGAGAGAGCACGAGCAAAGGAGAGGCAGAGAGAGAGGGAGACAGAAGATCTGAAGCAGGGGCTCAAACTTATGACCATGAGGTCGTGGCCGAAGCTGGATGCTTAACCTAATGAACCACCCAGGCCCACCGCCCCCCACCTCTCATTTTTAATCTAAGCACCGACCATTGCCAGATTCACATTCCTAGAGCACGAATTTGACGATACTTCACTGCCCAAAACCCTTCACTATTTCCCCATGACCCCCTGAATTAAATCCAAATTTGCCATTCAAAGTTCTCCCACAACCTATGGCCAGCTATCTTCCCTTCATCCCACCTCGCTCTCCGTTTTAGCTTTCCTACGTGTAAGCCTTGATTCACGTGATTCTCCTGGAATCTCCTTTCCCCCTCACCTCTTTCTTCCCCAAGTTTCAGGACTTGGTTTAAATGGAGAGCCTTCTGCACTCCAACCCCCTGCCAGCTCCCTCCATTGTGTACCCTGACCGAAAGATGGAGAGGAGGGAAGAACGGAAATCGCAGGTCCCTATTCAGTTCTCTGCTGTGGCCGCCCTCACACCTTCTGGGGCCCCACAGAGAATGCGAAGAGAGGAAAGACAAGACAAAGGAGCATTCCTTGTTATAGCCCCTGGCTTTGGCCCCGCCCCTAATGGGCTCTCAGTCAGTTGGGTGTCATTCTCTCCAGCCTTGTTTGGAACCAGAAGGACTCATTCTGTTTAGGCTAGTGGTTTTCAAATCTTTTTCAAAAAAGCACCATTTCGAAGAGAATCCTTTGGCGACCCAAAGTATAAGTGTGAAGCTTTTCTCGCTGAAATGGCAGAGTGCTTTGGGAGCTAGCACCAGGTAAATGTTATAAAATGAATCAGCTCTGATCAGTTATTCCATTATAAGTAGATTATATATTCATTTTTTTTTTAGGTCTACCCTTTTCTTTCTCCTTTAGTTCACAAAAAGTTCAGGTCACAATCTTCAAGGTGATGACCTCATTTAAAAAAATCCTAAAACCTTGAAAAATATTCTATTAAAGCAGAGCTCTGTATGTGTTCACCTTATGAAACAAGGATAAAAAGATATAATCCTGGGTAAATTAATATGAAAATGGGAGATCATTTTTGGTTAAAAAAGAAGTGGAGGGAAATTCTACTACTACTTTAGCCTGATATCTAACTTTCTAGACCTGATTCATGCCACAGCGTGAGTGGAATAGAACGCTTGAGGAATAACATTTCAAGAGGAAAAGAAAACTGAACGGGGTGGTTATTTAAAGAATCATCAACTTGTTTTCATGCAAATGACCAGAATAATGAAATAAGCAATCCTGCCAACAGGACCCAGAAGCAATTGCTTTTAAATAGGATGCTTGAAGCATTAACCACCTAATTCTAGACGAAATTGATTAACTAATCTCTTCTTTTTCATGAGTTAATACCAATCATATACTATACATTAATGCACTGACAAAATTTGTATTTCAAAGATATAATTTTTCTTGAATATTGCTATCAAATCATTTACTTGACAGTAGGTCATGCTGATAAAGATATATTTACCCAGATTTATGGTGGAAAGGAAGGCTTTAATGACCGCAACTTGACGGATTCCTTAAGAAGGCCAATCCCTGAAAAAATGTCTACCCAAAAAGGGGGGAAAGATGGGCACATGCCAGAAATCGACGCAGCTACGTGATCTCGGTCAAAAACTCAACTAATTGTAACGGTCCACCCACGATGCCTCAGAAATGCCAGCTGTGTAACCTGAGAAAACACAGAGCTATATAGCTACAAGGCAAGCATCGATAAAATGCTATGATTCTCCATAATTCAAAGCATTTAAACACCAAACACAGACGAGGCTGGATGCACGCCTCCGGCGGGGAAAAGAGAAGTCTAAACGAGTGGACGTGAATACGAAGGAACACTTTCGAAACGGGCCATAAAAAAACAAGTTATGATGGGTCCTCCGCCCCCTCCCAGGACTGTCAGGAAGTTAGAGTTATTGAGCAGACATCACTTATGACACTGAGAAAAAAGGCTGGCCACCCCCTCCCCCTAAAAACGCCTTTACAAGGTCACAGATAGATCAGAGTCATAAATGCATTTAAAAAATATGACAGCAATAAACTCCGGTTAGAGTGGGCTCCACCTCTATGCTCACAGGAAAGAACAAACTCCAAACTTCTCTTAAATTAAAAGGTGATGTTAGCACACTCTCTCTTCTTCGCCCTGCATGTGAAATCTCTCCCATCTTCCATGGGAGGCCCCACAGGAAACGGTTCTGTTTAAAGCTAGATCCGTCGTAGGCAAATACGCTTAATTGTGCCACACGTTAGCACCAGCTACAGAGACACGCGAACAGTGGCAGCGTCTTCAAAAGACAGACTGCCTTCCCCATCCCATTTTTTTGAAACCCAGCAACAAGCCATTTCTCACGTTTGATCTGACTACCGAGATCTATTTTTTGATCCCGTAGCCACGGACTCCACATATATCTTTACTGCTGTACAAGAAAAACTGTCGCCCCGAGGTTTAAATTTCCCTAAGTTCACCGTGCCTCTCCTGAGAATCTATCTCAGTTTTAAGACAAGACTCTTGTGAAAACGGAGGTGAGAGAAGCAGATGGCCGCGGAGGTAAGTTCCTTGGTGTGTGGCCTCAACTATAATGTGCCAATATGGCAGCACGATGACTCATAGTCCAGCCATCCCTGGACTGTGAAGTGATTAAATAGATGGGAAGAGGTTCCCTTATCGGGACTGGTCGTCCATCCAAATCTCTCCAACAATTGCCCAACAAGCAGGTATGAACAAACACGCTAGAAGTCAGTCAGTCCTTCAGGCTATGAAAAAGTCAGGTATGTGGATAGCTCTTCATCCATTATGAGAACAAACAACTGCTAAGAATTCTCCTTCTAAAAGCTGATAATAAGATAACCACTACACGAAATTCGCTCTCACCCAAACATCTAGAGCCAATTATATACCCCGGCTACCAGTATCCGTAACAAAGGAGAAAAGACAAGCTGAATACATACTGGAAATCAGATAGCACAGCAAGAAAAGAGTACATGAACAAAAAAACCTATGGAGTGATTCATCTTTATACTGGTCTTCGAGACTGAATTCGTATCACATTCTCTGTTCACATTTATGATGAAAGAGCTAGAAATGGTTTAACAGACCATGCATACCTAATTTCCAACCCATTTGCTGCGTCAACAAATGTTTATTGAGCACATACTACAGGCAAGGGGCTGTGCTGCATGCTGTTGAGGATACAAAGACGAATAAGAAGCAGTCCCTTCCACAGAAGGACTGAAAAACACATACCCATGGGCACGTGTCAACTGACAATAAGGTAGGAAGTGTTACATGTCATGGAATGGCTAGAGAAACTGTAATGGAAGCTGAAACAAACAAACAAAAATTACATTCAGGCTGGAAATCGGGTAAGATTTGAAAAGAAACGTTGCATTGGATCTTCGTGCTGACACGGAAGCCCAAGGAGGGGAACATTTCTGTTGGCGGAAACGCCTGGACAAAACGACACAGAATGCACAGCCGTAGAGAAAGAACTCGGGGCAATTCAAGAAACACGCTGAACAGGAAGGAAGACGCTAAGTCAGAGGGAGTCCTTTAGGGAAGGGCTGAAGAAGGGCACACAGAAAAGGCACCTAAGCCACCTGAGAGGTCGCGGGGAAGTTTCCTGGAGGAATCGGTGCTCGAGGTGGATCTCGACAGCCATGTCAGAATCAGCCATATTGACAGAGTGTTTCGGGGGAACAGGGGGAGATATGAAACAGGGAAAGGCCTGAGAGCATGACACATCAGGACACATTTACTCCGGTAAAGTAACCAACATAGTGGGTCGCTCCCGGAGCAAGACCTGGCGAGAAGAACGCGGTGAGGGAGGCTGACACAAAACGAGCTGGAGAGGAGGACAGAACGTGATGGAAGGCACCGCAGACCAGGCCGTAAGAGCATCGGCTTCACCGCCGAGGTGCCAGGAAGACATTTAAAGCAGGATTTTCAGCACGAAAGTGATCATCTAAGGTGTGTTTTACAAAGATCTGTCTAAACACCAGTGTTGGGGATGCATTATGAGGGACGAGACTGAGGTAAATGGGCCGATGAAGGGGCTCTTATATCAGCGTACAACTACTTTCCTCAGCTGTGCAGCAAGGAGAAGGGTAACCTAAGACCGTGGTGGTGAAATAGAGTCCATGCAAGAGAGAAGCAAGACTTAGTCACTAACAGAGAGGCAGGGGATGGCACAGGAAGGAGTAAGAGGTCTCCCAGATTTATTTAGCCCATTGGGTAGATGGTGGTACCCTTCGTCGGGACTGGAAATACAGGACAGAAGGAGGTTTGGGGAGGAAAGATGCTACGCGTAGCTTGAGACAACCTGAATTTACAAAAAATATAGTCCAGTGTTTAAAGGCACAGGTTTGGAAGACAGACCTGGTTCTGCCCCTTTATTACTTAAGCCTCTCGGACAAGGGACCTATCATCCTCTCTGCTCCCCCATCTGTAAAATGCGGCAAGAGACAGAGTCACTCATAGGCTGAAAACACTAAATGAATGATAGCTTCTGTTTGTCATTAATATTTCTTGAGCTAACCGTGGAACTAAGTATCCGTGGACTGAGAGAGCCAGTAGGCAGTTTTAGAACGTGGAACGTGGGACGGGGTTTAGATGCAAAACGCTACGCATTTTACAGTAAGCTAAGTGTGCCACGACTGGAAACACAAAATGAGCCAAAACAGGGTAGGAAGAAAGAGAGGGCAATCGAGGCTTGGGATATAGATTTGCCAGTTTACTGGATGAAAACAAGAGTCAAGAAAGACTGATGAGAAGCCAGGCTGGCCACGGTTATTAAACATCACAGACACACACTGCATTATAGGGAAAGGGGCAGTCCCTATTCTCCTGCAGGTAACCTGGTGGATTAAATGGAAAAAACAAGACACAGAATGCTCCCGACGATCCAAGAAGAACTATGACCCTGGAAGGAAGAAATGGGAGACACGAAGATAGTAAAAAACAAGAAGATAAATAAAAAAATAAAGAAATAAATAAAATTGGCTTCTAAGTGAAACAAACCCAAATGGTGGGAAATCATCAAAATTAATACGAGAGCTGAGGATTTTCCCACGAAGAGAAGGAGCAGAGGCAGATGCTAACACAGCTTGTGGAAAGTATTTTTAAAAAACAACTCTCTCTGCCTATTATTTTTGCAGAAGGAAAACCAGGAAGGTTCTAGGAGAAAGGAGTCAAATGGGCTGCTATAGGAAGATAAGTGGGAATGGACCAGGGAGTAAGACTTCTATAGTTTTGATTTTTAAGCCATGGTAATGATTCACAGGTTCAAAATATATCTCTAAATCAACAGGTTTAGAAAAAAGCCCGAAAGTGAATATAAACAAAACAAAGGATCCTAAGTGTATATTTATATATCTAATTGATCTCACACACACACACACACACACACACACACACACACACACACACACGAGGAACTAATTTGTGACCTTGTAAACACAGTACTCTGTCTATCCTCTGTGGGATCTATTTTAAAGGCAAAAAGAATGGCAAAAATTATTGAACTTTATCGGCTGGGTTCACGGTCTACGGTGGTCTTGGCAGCGTCATTTCAAAACTTTTTTGTATTAAATATAAGACATGGGCATGGCTGGGAATCGAGGTTCTCACCATGGGGAAAAAAAAGGAACAGAAGAAGAGAAAAAAAGAACCTTGGGGTTCTAGACTGGAATTGATTTAAGTGATTTAAGAGAGAGAGATAATTTATATATATACATATAAATTGTATAAAGTTATAAATAAGTGCATATTTATATTTAATATAAATATAAAAATATATGTAGTACAAACAAATATGTTTATTACAATATCGTTTAAATTATTAAATTTACATTGTAATAAATATATTTATTTTTATATGCTATAAAAATATACGCATATATATCCTAGTTCTGGCCACTGAAACATGAAGTCAGTAGCAATGAGCACACTTTATTGGCATGAAAATACCACGCCCCCACTTAAAGGAGCCAAGACTTCTTAAAGAAATAGCTGATTCCAGGTCCGGGGTAGAGAAATTACAACGTGAGCTTAGACATCTTCTTACGACATAAAATAAGAAAGACCTTAAAAATGAAAAGAGCTGTATCAAAAGGAAACAAAAGCCAGACTGAGGGGGTTCCCACCCGCCAAATATGATGGTAATATTACACTGAATTTTCTTTTTTAAAACCTATCGGTCTGCTGTGAGAGGAGGGGGAAAGGTAAGTTCTTCTTTAAACAAGAATGTTTCTACTCAACGTAGAGAAATGACAGAATTAGAAAAATTACCATTTTGTAACCACCAGCGTAATATTTGATTCAGACAAGGTTTATCACTGCTGCCAAAACCACTAAGTGCAGTATTGTTAGAGATTTTCAGGATTTTCAGTCTCAAAATATCCCACAAATTAATGGAGAAGTAACTAAACTTCTATCGCCAACCAAGGGATCAAACTTACCATGACCACTAAACCACTAATGGGACAGACTGAGGTGCGGCTGTAAGACCGTGGCACCATCAGCCAAGCAGTGTTCTGGACTTTGACTGTAATCTGAATCAGACAAGGAGGAAACGATCCATCCGGGAAACTGGGAGACATTCTACAAAACATCAGCTCCGGAATGAACAAAATGTCAGTGCCATCAGAGACAGCCCCCACCCCCAACTCCCTTAAAAAAAAAAAACCAAAAAACCTTAAAAAGGTGGAAAGCAAAGGAACGGCTCTAGATTCTATGAAAGGAGGGCTGTGAAACCCACATGTAATGTACGACCTCCATTCCGATGGATTCTGGATCCGGGAGGACAAAGAAACACTCATGAAGAGTATCAATGGAACAAATTGGGAAATTTGAATATGGACTAGATTTTATTTTATTTTTTTTTTTTAATTTTTTTTTTAATGTTTATTTATTTTTGAGAGACAGAGGCACAGCATGAACTGGGGAAGGACAGAGAGAGAGGGAGACACAGAATCGGAAGCAGGCTCCAGGCTCTGAGCCGTCAGCACAGAGCCCGACGCGGGGCTCGAACTCACAGACTGCGAGATCATGACCTGAGCTGAAGTCGGCCGCCCAACCGACTGAGCCACCCAGGCGCCCCTGGACTAGATTTTAGATAATATTACGGAATCAGTGTTAAATTTCTTGAATGTAATAATGGCACTGAAGTTACATAGGAAAATGCATGCCCTTATTCTCGGGAGTTGGAGTTCCATGCTGAAGTACTAGTTCAGAAAAAACAGGAAAAGAGATACATGAGCATACACAATTTAGAGAGCCAAGTAAAGCAAATGAACGAACTGCTAAGACTTGATGAATCTAGGTGAGGGGTTACAAGCATTCAGGATACTTTCCTTTTAACTTTCCTGTGGTTTGAAATTTTTTCCAAAATGAAAGTTAAGAAAAAATAAACTACAACTTTCTGGAAGACAGGGACCAGCATACTCCACTATGACTGTGCCTAAACAAGGCTTGGGGTAAAAGCAGCTAACTCGGGACGCCTGGGTGGCTCAGTCGGTTAAGCGCCTGACTTCAGCTCAGGTCATGATCTTGCAGTTTGTGGGTTCGAGCTCCACATTGGGTTCTGTGCTGATGGCTCAGAGCCTGGAGCCTGCTTCAGATTCTGTGTCTCCCTCTCTCTCTGTCCCTCCCCGGCTTGTGCTCTGTCTCTCTCTCTCTCTCTCTCAAAAATAAATACATATTTAAAAAAAATTTTTTTACTAAATAAAAGCAGATACTCATTTTAAAAATAATGTTTAAATTCTCATCTTTCTACCAAATGCCTTATGGATTGGTTACAGAAAATACCAAGTTAATTGATTTGAATGTAGTATATAAAATATAAGAGGCTGAGTAAAATTAACAAGTCCTGTCTGTGTTTAAAAGCCCAAAAAGTTGAGCGGCGCCTGTATGGCTCAGTCTGTTGACCACCCAACTCTTGATTCCCACTTGGGTCATGATCCCAGGGTCGAGGGATTGAGCCCCGTGTCAGGTTGAGTGTAGCGCCTGCTTAAGATTCTCTCTCTCTCTCTGTCTCTCCCTTTCTCTGTCAAATTAAAAAAAAAAAATTGGGATTATAATCACTGCCAGTTTCTCCATGGAGACTGGAAGATTCCATTTGACTTCCAAAGAACGTTCCACTCCAGGTGGGACCTTGCTGCCACTTTGTTCTTCAGTTTCACCTTAAGGAGAGTTGAGTACATCCTCAATTAATTCTTTCCGCACAGTATTTTCGAGTACTGCCAAACACATAAGGGACCCACAAACACGATTAGGATAGTAGCAGTAGCCAGACATAACCCCCAACCCCTATCCGTAAGCAGTGACTGTTTTAATAAAAGCCATACACGGGGTGCCTGGGCGGCTCAGTCGGTTGAGCGGCCAACTTCAGCTCAGGTCATGATCTCACAGTCTGTGAGTTCGAGCCCCACGTCGGGCTCTGTGCTGATGGCTCAGAGCCTGGAGCCTGCTTCAGATTCTGCGTCTGCTTCTCTCTCTCTCTCTCTCTCCGCCCTTCCCCTGCTCACGCTCTGTCTCTCAAAAATACATAAACTTTAAAAAAAAATAAAAAATGTAAAAAAAAAGCCATACACGGAGTGCCTGGGCGGCTCAGTTGATTAAGCATTCAACTCCTGGCTTCGGCTCAGGTCATGATCTCACCATTCGTGGGTTCCAGCCCAGAGTCAGGCTCTGTGCTGTCAGTGCGGAGCCTGCTTGGGATTCTCTCTCTTTCCTTCCCGCAACTCCCCTGCTCGCTCACTCTCGCAAAATAAATAAATATTTCTTTAAAAAGCCATATATATATAAGATACGTCCTTCTCAGGTGCATTCGGATATAGGTTATTTTATTTTTTAACACCCTCGATACTCGGTTGCTTTTGCTGTTTTTACCTCATGACTAAAGCACTAGGTTTCACTATTCCGTAACCTAAACTGGGTACGCCGCTTGCCAATCTGGCCCAGAGATGGGAGAGATTTGCTTCAGAAAAGGGAAAAAAGCAGCAACTAACATTCATGTGATTACTAACAAAACTACAAGAAAGGAGACAGAGGTCTCTTCACAATGATGGGTGCTCACAAGATACGCACAGGGGAAAGTGAAGTTCAGTGTCATTTAAGCTAGTCTGCACTTGAACCTTTTAAGAGATAAAACCATTTGAGCAGTAATTTAGTACTAAATTAACTTGTTTTTTTTCTCCCTATCTATGAAGTTTTCATTGTTAAAGAAAGGTTTCGGTAAGAGGAATGAAGCCATGCTCCTTTGCTATTCACAAGAGAGAATCGAGTTGATGACTTGTAGGCTGGGTGGCTTATCACAGGCATATTCAGCAAAGAGCCAAACACCGATCACGTTTGGACATACAACCTTTTCCCGACACCGTCCGCGAACACTCCAATAATAATCGAGTGTTTTCGTATCACTGAATTATCATGGTAGAGAACCTTACACTCCGAACTCGGCGAGGGGAAGGTGCCAGACGAGGAAAAAAATAAGGGAAAAACAGCAGCCGATAATATTACCAGATAAAGGCTTTGAAAAAAATCCTTAAGATACCGAGATTAGGGGCACCTGAGTGGCTCATTCGGCTGAGCATCCGACTCTTGGTTTCAGCTCTGGTCACATTCCCAGGGTTGGGGGATGGAGCCCCACACTGGGTTCCAGACTGAGAGTGGAGCCTGCTTGGGGTTCTCTCTCCCTCCTTCTGCCCCCTCCCCCACTCATGTGCGTGCTCACTCTTTCTAAAAAATAAAATATAATAAAATATTTTTTAAATATAACAAGATGAGCACTTAGAAAAACGAAGGTTCCATTTTTTTTTCTTACGCCAGTGACAATGTGCACTCTATGTCATCAACTAAAATATGACCGTGCTGACGCTAGAGAGGACAGAACTTAGTTAGGCAGGACTGCCCCCAAAGTCAAAGCTATTTAAAACGCAGGCGAGTAAAGGCCTGGGTTTTAGCGCACTGCCCTCCGGCTCCCCAGGTAGGTACTTCTTAGGAACTCGACATTCTGAACACGAGCACCAAACACTCTTCTAAGGTGGTATATCTCTTGGATCATCTTCAGAGGGGTACATTTCATTGATGCCAAGTGCACTGCTCCCTGGCACTCTGACCCTTCTGAAGTCTTCCTACTCCTAAAGACCGGACTTTTTGTCTGAAAGTCTTACTTTGCCAGCGTGTAATTTGTTAGGTCGATTACCCCATTGTCGGGCTGTAGTAAGTGCCCATATTCCAACGCGTACCACCAGATAGGCGCAACACACTGTCAGCAGACTGCTGTTGAAAGTTTTCGCTCTAATAATGGCCACGGTATCTGCACACCTCAGCTTACGGTGAAGAAACGTACTCACGTATGTACCTACAAAGCAGAAAAAGAAAGGTCTGTGTCGGGGTACAGATGAGCGTGTGTTAGTTAAACCAGAAGCTGCAGAAGGGAAGATGTGGCTGTGCAAGGCAGGCGAGGAGAATCAGCAGGCCCACAGCTAAAGCAAAACAGTTACGTGAAAATCAGGCAAGAGCGTAGTGGCATGCAAAGACAACGGGCTGAAGGCTGGTGGCAAAACCAGGCTTTCTTCCTCGGTTCAACAGGGAATCACCCGTCCTCCAGTCCCATGAGGAAAGGGCTAGAAAAGTAAGAAGAAATGAGAGCAATTAGAGGAGGACTAAGAAAGCAGTTGAGGAAGGAACAGCCTAAAGACAAAGCAGGGTGGATCGTGAATCGGACGTGAGAAGCAAGAAGTTGAGATTAGGTTTTCTGGAAGGGCAGTGCCATGATCGTGTCCAGAAAAGAATCACAACACGGGTAGGCGGACTGACGTCCTGCCTGGCGGAGGCTAGGGGGTCTGGGGAATTGGCTGGGAAGCTTCTGCTAGTCAAACATGGTTTAGAGAGGACGTGGAGGCTTCCAGAGAATGTCGTGGAGAAACAGTCAGCGCCATTTTATTTCAGTCCAAGAGTAAAAACTAAGGAGAGGAAAAAGAAAAGAAAAAAAAAAAAGGACTCCAAATTTCAGGGCCTTGGAGACCAGGATGACTGTGGTGTCTTTTGCAATAATGGAGACTTCGAGAAAAGTTGATACCTATGACAGGAAAGATGAAAGGTTCGGTTTCTGACATGTTAGTTTTCACGCTCTTCCTAGCCAAGTGGCGAGCCAGAGGGTACAGACAATGGGAGAGAGGGGGCTGGTGAGCCCTTTTCAGGCAGATTCCTCCCTGCCCCCTCCAGGGACCTCACAACTTAATTCCAAATTGTCGCCGCAATCGGTCCAGTGCTGGAGGGCTGAAGAGAGGCTCCTACACAAGCAAGCCCGCTGAGAGCAAGGAACTTATTCCAGGCATTTTTAAAAGTCCCTGTCACTGGAAAATGATCTTCGAACGCCGAGGAGCATTTAAATATATATCACGGCGCTTTCATCGCAAGCTTATTTAACATTTCTGAAATATCTAGATCAAAATGTTAGGTCAAATGACTAGGTTCAATAAAATATCTACTAAGAGAACAAATTTCCCCCACCCACCCCATGTCTCTCCTAAGAGCATCACCCCATCAAGACACCTGTCAGTCCTCACAGACTTTTCTTGGGCTGCTCCTCTCCACCTTGCCGCCAAGGTGCTCTTTGGGGTACCAGTAAAGGCCGCCCGTCACTTTGGCTGTGCATGTATATAAATACCTCCAGCTCCCTTTCTTCCAGCCCTAGTTCAAGGCCAACTGCACCAAAGCTTTTGAGAACCAGCACTGGAACATCTTCAAAGAGAAACTGCCCATTAACCACAACAGCAGCTGCTGGCTAGAGCCTGCAATTTAAATCTCTGAAAAAGAAACTGTGGCTTCTGAAATTTAAACAAGGAGGTGCCACTTGTAATTACAAACATTCCAGTGGGTCCCTTCCTTCATTGATGGTTTCCAAACAAAGGCTTTTTATTCAATTTTTGGTGGCGCTCCCCAATCCGCGAATGTAGGCATTCCTTTGAGCTTGCCTGGTGCCGTGGCCAACTCAGAAGTGGGGCGCGGGAGGCGGGTTTTACCTGGCCGGGAATGCGCAGACCCCTCAAAACCATCTCATGTGTAATTACTTGTTTGGCTGGAAACCAAAAAACCGAATGCTTTATAGTCCACATTGAATACATTTGAGCAAGAACCTCTTAACGCACCCACACCCACTCACGTTTCACGAACCTTGGAAAATGGAACCAACCTATTTCCCCCGAAACCAAGGTTCAGAAATTAACCCTGAAGTGTTCCAACCGTCCTAGCTGAAATTACAAAAGTCCTATTTTAGGTCCACAGGTCAAATACTGAGGGGTACAAATAGTAACCTTTTCTCTCCCTCCCCCCCATCCTACAAAAACGGGGTACTTACGGCTTGTTGTTTGGATTTCCCGCACCAAAGAAGGCATTTTGTGATCGCTTCGGTTACAGAACACAGGCTGAAATTAGCATTTAGCCAGTTCAAAATGAGAAAAGACATTTTTTTTTTCTTTGAAGCCCTACATTCACAAAACGCAAAGGCATTTATACCACGGAGGCATTTAAAGATAAATACACGAATGAGGTATCTCGCAGCCACCAAACTAAAATAGCCCCTGCCTACAGAAGTCCTCGGATGGAGAGTGTTCATTATGAGAACAACTGGAAACGGCCAATCTCTCCACGGGTGCCTCCCAGAGCCCGCCACAGTTGAAGGATTAGCTACAATTACGGCATATTTACACAACCATATTTACATAACAATAAAACTCATCTTATCGGATCCAAACAAAACCTTGCTCAAAATAAACCAAACCCCACGAAAAGGTCTTCGAGCGCGCAGGCCGTCATCTGCGCTCTGGCTTCTCCTGTCCCTGCCTCTCAGCTTTGCCCACAGTTAGAAGCCTTCACTCCACCTTGGCAAAGCACGGGCAGGGCCAAAATCCTGTATACTGGTTGAGAGAGAGGCTGCACACTCAGTTCACGAGGCTGTGAGGATGAGAGGCGGGGAAAAGGGGACTGTATCTTAGGAGAATCTATCTAAAGTAAATTATGGAAGAAATGCTAGGATGTCCCAAGATTTGTGTTTATAAACGACTCTGGGAAGCGAGGAAGCATACAGAGGGCTGGCAACCAGTAGATAATTTACCGAACTGGGTGACTTGCACACGGGGTTAATGATGGCATTCCCTCTACTTCTGCACGTATTTGGAAATCTCCGTAATAAAACGGAAAAATAAAGACGACGTGACCGATGGGGGAAAAAAAAAAGAGTCATCTTCCAAAACCAATTTTATTGTTTTGCTTTAAAAAAAGTTGTCCTCAGCTCTTTCTCTGCTTGAATGCAAAGGGACGAATATCTGGTAAGAAAGTCAGGATGTGACCTCGTTCTTGACTTAAGGAGGCTTCCTTCTTTCCTTCGTTACGCCAAACCACTTCTACTGTGAATATTAACCCTTGAGAAAACAAATCGAGAGTTGAAAAACCGAGAGCTGAGGTTTCTGAAGTCTGGTTTTCACACCTCGGACTTCGTGCAGTGACACAAATCCATGAGCTCTCCCCTACGAAGGTGCTTTGGACGGCGTTCCTGTTGTAACTGCCAAATAAAGTCCAGAGGTTTCAGAATCAATTGTCAACACCAGAGACAGCCTTACCAAGAACTGGTCCCTTCATCTCAGAGGTCACTCCTCTGCTCCCTGGGTTTATTACTTAGAACAACAATTAATCTTGCTGTCTTCGCCACAGAAACCAGCCCTAGCCAAGACACAGGTCTAGCCACGATCCGCGTCTCTCCCTGGGGCGCGTCCCTGCTGGGAGGTGGAACAGAAGGTTCGCTGACACCAAGGGGCCTGCTCCCGGGGGCCGGGCCGGGGCGCTGGCTTATCCGCAGTTCCGCGGTCAGCAGGGTCCTCCTCTCTGTGCGATTGGGTGGCCTCGCTACGAAATAATGAAATTTCACCAGATTTCTAGCATCCTTCCCTTTACAAAAATTCCATGACTTTAAGAACCTCGAGTTCCTCCACAGGTTATAAGAAAAAGCAGCTTTGGTGTTACAATGTTCCATTTTCTATTAAATACGTGGCAAGGTGAATGAATATTGTACCGGGTGAGACTCCGAATATGTGCATATATATGTACACACGTGTGTGTATACACGTATATACGTATATACGTGTATACACATATATATATACATATATGCACACATATCTGTACGAGTGCACATACACACTGACTGATACCATTAGGCGCTTATATGGGACTAATTGCTCCCAACTCAAAGCAGCAAATTTTCAATTCTGCAACAGATGTCGCTGTGTGATTTCTCCTTTCTGTGCTGGATTTTCAGCGAAAAATGCCCAGCATAATGGTCAGTCCTATTCTTCCCAAGAAAGGGATACAGCGTTTGAATCCTCAGGATTTATTTCTTATAAATTTCCTTCATATGCTGGTAAATTTCCATTCAAATGATAGCACAGATTCGTTGGGCCCAATTTAAGAGATCTCCCCACATAAAAACAGCCCTTTTGTTAAATACACGCGCGCGCGCACGCGCGCGTGCACACACACACACACACACACACACACCCGTTTTTAAAATGTAAATTCTAAGTGGCCGATTAGGCATTACAATGTCACATACAAAACCCTAGAGAATGAGACAGTTTATATTCACAGCAATATTATCAAGTTTTTTAAAGCCCGAAAATCATTTACCAATGCAGGCCAAGGAATGATAAAAATTCACGTGGGTACAAGGGGAAAAATGTACCAGGTGCGGGCAATAGTCACCAAACACTCCAAGAGCACCATTAATGATACTGGAAATTGGGGATTTCAGTGTTTAGGGCATTTCTTGAAAAACAAATAGTAAGGCTAACATTAGAGTATGCGAGATAGCTTACCGATCTGATATTGTCTCTCAAACCACTTCTTGACACATGTCAAAAAAAAGGGACACCTCTTTCCCTTCAACCAGTAAGTCCTCCAATGACCGGGAGTGTCAACAGGTAGCTAGCACAGTCTTCTGTTGAAATTCAGAGCCGGGAGAAAGCATTTCAATATCTCTCTTTTAGACCCGGGGAACCTGTTACCTTCCAGGCTTTGAGAAGGAGTGGAGCAAGAAAGACAGTCAGGGAGGCCAGGCCCAACTCGGTGAGAATATGAAGCCAGGAAGTGAGGGAGGACGCGCAAGTGTCGCGCCTGCAGGCTTCTTCCCTGTCCCACTCCCCTTCACCAGGAGGGCCATTGGGGAAAACTGCATAAAGCATGTACGACATCCATATGAATAAAGCTCTTTGTTCCAGGAAACTGCCTGCTCTTTTATTCCCCCCTTTTTCCGTATTTGTTCATTTCAAAAGATTGCTCAATGGGCCTCTTGTTCCTCCAAAATGTCCCAGGCAAATAATGCAAGCTTGTCTCGTCACACAAGTCACTAAATGAAGCCTTGTGCGTCTCCAGTGACACACTGTAAATATAAAGTGGCATTAATGAGGGATATTTTATCAAAGCTATCACAGACAAGTGCAAGTCCCTCCTGTGGCTATTCAATTGGATGCAGGGAAAGGCAACAACAGCAGGGCGGCACTTTTGTAAAGTCCCCATCCCCGGTATACAAGCCCCAACAGGCCGGGACGAGCAAAACTCAGCCCCTGGGCTTCCGGCACCATCACAAACCTCCACCCATCGGCCATCCTCTCTAACGCTAAAAATAAAAAAAAAGGTACGAGAGGGGTAATCAGCCACTGGTTCACTCCGGATGGAGGAGATGCAACAGCATGCATGCACCTAAAACGTAACCCGCGAGATTTTCACTGAGCAGCGAGCTTCGACAACCCCATCTTAGCTGCATCTCATTAACATCCATTTAATGCAAACACCACAGGAGAGACAGGAGATCTTTTCCAGGGGATAGAGGGATTCAGCTGCGGGGGAAGACAGAACCAGGACCTACTACTGTACATCAGCCAGCAATAGCTCTCCCAGGGAGAATGTAAATGAAACAGCCTAATGAAGTTAGGAGGCAATACCAACAGGTTTCTCTAACCTGACAGTGGCACCTGGAGGCCTCTGGGAAAGCTTAACGGGAGAGGACTAAGGAAGCAAAGTCCCCCAGTGCCCACCTGAGGTCTACTCTGGGTGCCCAGGACCTGAGGGCTGGGCCGAGACCCCTTCCCAAACCCGGCACCAACAAAGGGAGAAGAGAAAAACAGGTTTAAAGAAAGTCAGCTCATCCCCCTCACTACAAATCAAACCCAATTACTTTCTAATTTGAACACAATCTGATAACCAGCGTACAAACAGGGATGTACACAGGAGCAAGAAGCTGCTTCCATGGTAACTGGCAACAGAATTTTCTTGTAGCTTTGACATGCACGGTTGCGTTCCAGACCGCTCCTTTCGGAGTCCGCATACATCCTTCGCTCGGGAAGCAACTTCTTCCCGCGAGATAGTTACAAATATAGTACCGTTGCTACTACCGAGTGCCGTCCACCAGCAGGCTGCAGAGACGAGGTAAAATCGAAGCCTACGCCGCTGCCGAGCGGCATTGCATGGCTCCCATTTTTAGTTAAATGGCAATATCCCCGACCAGCGCTTTCTCTCCATCCCCCCCCCCTTTTTTTTTTTGCAGCCAATACAAGTCTATTGTTGCCTCTATTATGCGCCAGTTACCGAGCCTTTACTCACGCTCACGTTTAACTGACACTGGCGCTTTTTACAATGCAGCAGCACGAGGAATCTCTTTCAGGAACGTTTTATTGAACCCATCCAGTCGGAGACATCGCCCGAAATGAAGTTGTAACCACACCGGCATAGGCTGAACCCAATTATCTCGTAACTCATAAATTAAGAATTCACAGAGGAAAAACACATAAACAACATCCGGAGACAAGCGGCGGCATGGAAGAAAAAATCCTCAGCTCTGGAACTGAGCTGCTGCCAGATTCCCGCCCCTCTACATCCCGGATAGGTTCCCCAAACCCAGCGCCCTTGCGAGTCTGTTTCGGGGGAAAGCAACCAACACGGCATCCCCCAAATCCAAAGCCAGCACCCCCAGACATCCCCATTTCCTACAGCGTGTCTCCTGCGGTGTTTACGTAACTGTGTGTCCTCTAGCGTGTAAACAAAAGGCACAGCCCAAGCGGAGAGGCGCCCGGGAGAGGCACGGTGGCCCCAGCGCTGCGCCCGCCGCAGCCGGGGGCTCCGCAGGTGGGGGCTGAGCTCTCGGTGTCCTCCGCCACTTGTTGCTCGCGGCTCCTGCAGCTCCCAAGCTGCAAGGAGGGGCTTTGCAGGCTCGGAGCCAGGCTGCATTCCCCTCCCGCACCACCACCACCCCCCCACCGCGGCCCCGTGCCTCTCGGTCCCGCTCCCCGCCCGCAGCCCGCGGCTGGGGGCGCGGGGACGCCGCGCGGCCGCGGCAGAGCGCGGCGGTGGCGGGAAGGGGAGGCAGGGTGCAGCAGCGCGGCCAGCCTTTCCGCTGGGGAAGAGCTCCGGCTCCCTTTTGTTAGCAAAAGCAAACACTGCCCTCTTCTTTCCCGACCGCGCCAACGCGCCCGGCACACGGGCAGCCACACATCGTGCTCCTGCCGAGTGCTCGGCGTCTTCGGGGAAGGCGCCGGGCGTGCAGAGCCGCCCCTGGGCAAATTCCCAAGACGGCTCCGCACACAGGGGGCGCCCGGAGGCCCGCAGGGTGCCCGCCTGGCCGCAGAGGCCGCGAACCTCCCTCCACCACCCCAGGGCTGCCGAAAAGGACGGGCAGCCCGGGAACCCCGTGTCCCCACTCGCGACGGAGGACGCCGTGGGCCAGGCGGTCTGCGGGCTCCCGGCTCCTTCCTGCAGAGGCGGCGACAGCAACCGCCCCCCCCCACACACACACACGGGGCCGGGCCTGAGGAACTTTCCCTGCCTGGAGCCGGGCCCGGGAGCCCCGCAGCCGGGCGAGGTGGGGGGAGAGCGGGCGGAGGGCCGCGATCCGGCTGGAGGGAGACACGAGGGGCGCGCGGTTCGGAGGACAGGGGAGAAAGGCAGAGCGCGGGGAGAGCAGGAGCGACCAGACAAGTCTGGGGATGTCCTGTAGATGGTGAAGAATCATGCTGGAGGCGGCTGCTAGTCAGCCATGGGTAGGTTTGGGGGATAGAGAATTAGGGAGCCCGCTGGAGAGGTGGGGGCGAATGGGCAGCCCTGGGACGCGAGGACCTGCAAGTTACGGGGACAACAACGAGTTTGGGAGGGTCCGGAAGGTTGGGGAGTGCCTTCCATCCATCCCCTTCTCCTACATTCTCTAGCCCCCGGAACCCCCATTCTCACTCCACTCCGCACCCCGCTCCAAGCCGGGGAGAAAAGGTGTGGGTGCAGCCATCCCTGAGGGCTCCAATTTCCACCCAGCTGGGCAAGGGAGAAGGGGATCACCGATCCCCTCTACCCCTTCCACCTCAGTCCTGAGTTTCCTCTCCATACTCCCTCCGATTCGGATTTAGGAAGTGGGGGAAGGTTGTCATGGAAACGTTTCCCCCTTCCACGGCTATGGCTACTGGGGTGCCTTAAGATATTTAGAGGGCCAACCGGCCGGTGCCCACACCTACCTGTGGGGATCAGTGCCGCGGCGGAGAGGAGCAACAGCAGAAGCCGGAGTCGGAGCCCGGGAGGCGCCGCCGCCGCCGCCACCGCCGCCACCGCCGCCGCACACTGGGATCCGCTCGGCAGCACAGCACTCGCCATGTCGGGCACCTGCCTCAGACTGGCGGCGGTGGCTTCCTCCGGAGCCCGAGCGGACAACTAATGAGATGCTAATTACATGCGCTGGAGGCGGAGTCCGGGCCGACCAATCACAGCGCCGCTAGCCCAACCCGGCTCTCGGAGGACTCGCCCCCTCCCCCACCCCGCCCCCTGGCGCTGGCGTTCGGCGGCGCGCCCGCGCCACCTAGGGGCGGGGCCAAGGGGAGGGGCGTATGCAAATATGTTTATGTTAAAATTCGTTTTCGCTTCCCCGGGATCAAGGAAAAAGTGTTCTCCTGGGCGCCTGGCGTGTGGGGGCTCGGGCTCCAGGGGGCGGGTCTCGCTTCCCGTACACCTATATTAGGAATGTATACAGCAATCGCTATAGCCGACCGACGACTGGAGAATCTCGCTAGAAGGTTCCCCTGCACGGTACAGCGAGTGCATCTGGCTTGGAAACCACACGTTACAAATTTCCGTCACTCACCTTGCACCGAAGGAATAGATCTTTGGGAAACGGGGGCTGTTCGGGAGTGGAGAGTGAGAATGCAGGTCCCCGGATTGACAAAACAATCTGGGAGAAGTGCATGCGTGCTTTGCACGTCCGGCGGAGCGGGAGAGCCCGCTCAACAACCTAGCGGTAGACTTGGGCATAGTTGGGAGAAAGCAGCCCGAGTCGGGCTCTGGGATTTTCGAGTCGGTATCTTTGCGGTAGATTTTCAGGAAAGGTGGATCGAGGAGGGTCGGTTCAGGCTCCCCAGCTTGCTGAAGGTCTCCTTCCTCGCTTTGATATATATGCGTATTTAATACATTTGACACATATGTAATAGTATATATTTATGATTGTACACATTCGACAAAAAAAATCTTTTCTGTCAAGGCTTCGGAGTGGAGGGCGGAGGCGGGGGTGTGAGGATAGGGTCTGCCATCTTCCTCCTTCGGGGCTCAAGCCCACTCCCCCCTTCTCCACGCCCCCAGTCCCTGCTAAGGCGGCTGGGGACCAACAGGTGCTCCGAGCTTTCCGTGTCTCTGGGAGAGGCTCTCCCGGCTGAAAGGATTTGCTTCTCCGGACTCGCTCTCTCTCCCCGAAATTGCCTCTGCTTTCTTTTCAACCGGGCAGCCGGCTCTCTTGTTTGTCTGCTTTTTAATTACTTATTTTCTTCCCCTCTAGAAGATCGTAGGCGCTCTGACCCTCTGTTGCTCAAGCATCAAATTGAAGGACGAGCCATATTAAGTGTAAAGGTTTATAATAATTTAAGTATTCATAGAATGCAGAACAATAAGATGTAGGAAATACAATTTGCATAATAAATATCAATATCACAACAGCTAAAACAAACCATGACAAATTATCTGTGGCTAAATGACCAAGAGATTACTGAATGTAAATTGCTAAATCTGAGCTGTAGTCCAGAGCAGCTGCACGAAAATGACTTGCCTGGCCCTCTGTCCTCATCTTGCTAAAAAAAAAAATACATAAATAAATAAATAAATATTACATATCAAAAAGGAAGTCGAGATCTGCCAACCCACCAAATGAGTTACACTTAAAAACAGCCTCCCATTATCCATTATGCATAAACTAATTTCAAGACTGCCCTGTCTTCGCAGCCCTGGATATGCTGCTCTGTAATTACAGGCCCCGATGCATGAACTACAGGCAGTTCTCCGGAAGCCAGGGAAGCTCCAGCAAGACGAATAGTGCTACCTGCGGCAGGAAGCCATCACCACAGAGTCGCCAGGACAATGCCCGGTCTGCAAAGGCCTACCTGGTCTTACCATCTCCAGAAGTACAGCCACCTGAACAGACCAAAGGCGGAGCAGAGAGTCCCACCACAATCAGGATGAGAAATGTGAGGCTGTATGTATGCTGAAAGTGATGTGTAAGTTATAAAGTTCCTTTATGCCAGGAACTCTAGCCCCCTAACCCAGAGTGATATTTATATTTGCCATTATTATTATTACTACTACTACTCCTCCTCTTAAAATTAGTGAGTTTTTAATTAAGTAGTTTGCATACATAACCTCATTTAATACTTGGAACCATCCCCACGGCGCATACTATTACGTCCCTTTTTGTATTTTTCGAACATAGATTGAGCCACGGCCCCAAGGTCAAAGTTTCTGAGGTGCAGACAGAGCTTGTGCAATTAACCACGATGCTATACTGTGCCTCAATAAATATTTGTTAAGTGAATGAATAAACATCACATCACAATGCATGAATAATAAGCACAGGATAGCTACATTTTTAACATAAGGCAAAAATATGCCAGCCACTCAGAAGCACTTTTTTTTAAAGAACAAGATTGCATTACACTCCTAAGGAAAAGCATTCCTTATGAGGCTGAATCTCCAAGAGAATCTAGTTAGGCCCCGAGCTTCCCACACTAGGAACACAGTATGGGGACGTTGGAATACGTGCAATGTTTTCCTCTCCCTTCATTCTTTTCGCGCATCAGATGAACACCTACTCAGATTTCCAATTGGCAAAGAACAATATGGGACATTTCTGTAGGAAATGCTAATGCCGTGTGACTTACCTCCCCGGAGGAATGCAAATAGCTTTAGAAACTCCACCCCAAAAAACGCCCCTCTGCGTCCCAAGGGTACGGAACTCGCGCGTCCAACTTCCCAGGTCGTCGGACCGCGTTGGCCCTGGTCTGCCTGGAAAGAACCAGAGCCGAAACTTCAGGATGAGGCTGTTGCTCCCCTAAACACTAGCCACGCTCCTCTCCCACCCTCGGCTCGTTCACACTGAAGCTCTCGCCAAGCGATTTAACATATGGAACATGTGAAGAACGTATCGAATTCCCGCAGCCGCTAAGTAGAAGTTATGACTACTCTGGCTTTCTCATAGTAAAACTCGTCATTTTCTGCTTCGTGGACCAGAACTCCTCGCCAACTCCAAGTTCCAACATTTTTTTCCCCTTGCTGCCTGGATTTCACCAATTTTGAAAGCCAGATGGTGTTTTTGCCATTTATAACTGATAATCAATTGTTTTGTGAATTTAATTTTTCAAGAAAGAACTGAAATACTTATCGGAATTACAATCTGGGGACTTCTTGTGTTAGAACAAAATTGCCAGAACCACCGAAAGCCTCGTCTTTTTTTTTTTTTTTTTTCTTTTTCCTGAGAAAACTTTAAAGAGCGAGAGGTAGGGAGAGCCGGTATCGTTTGCCTTCACTAAAACAGTCGAGAAATATGGAAAAACATATATGAAAAATAAACACTAAAGGGAGATTCATGTGCTGTGGATAATCGATGAGAACTAGTAACACTCTGCTTTTTAAAATGCTAATTGTCCGAGGCTCCATGTATAAAAAGCAATAAAGACAAATTATTAGGAAAAATAAAACAATGCCTGGAGTCAGCATTTACCCTGCTACTGGAGTATTTAAGTACCCACGGGAAAGTGGTTTAGTCAGTTTATGGACTGAATGTTTTTGTGTCTGTTTCCTCATTCCTTCCTCCCCAGGCCAAATTCATAGGTTGAAACCCTACCCCTTACTAGGATAATATTTGGAGGCAGGGCCTTTGGGCGGTAATTAGGTCTAGATGAGGCGTGGGTTACATGGATCCCGTCCTTATGTTTTCAGAATCGATACCAGAGCTCTGTCTCCCCACGCAGGCACGAAGGAAAGCACACAGCAAGAAGGCAGTTAGCTACCTGCAAGCCAGGAAGACGGCTCTCCCCAGAAGCTAACAATACTGGCACCCTGATCTTGAACTTCCAGCCACCAGAGCTATAAGAAAATAAATGTCTGTTATTTAAGCCACCCGGTCTCTGGTGTTTTGTTATACAGCCAGAGCAGACTAAAATAATCCCTAAGCCTCAGCTTCCATTGTCAAAAGGTATATGAAAATTACAACAAATGTCAGCTTTTAATAGAAAGTCTTCCATAAATTAAAGTAATGTTAGAATATTGGACTGGATAGATTCTTGGTCTAGCTAGTAGGTAGCTCATCTGTACTTAGATTAAGACTAAGCAGCTCATCTTTGGGGGCATCCGTCTATGAATCTTTATGAAAGATAAAGCCAGCTAAATCCAGACTCCTAAATGAGTAATTAACCACTTTACCCACAGGTTTATTCTTCTAGAATCAGAGTTGACAGTAAACTTTTGCATATTGAGAGTGCAACGGCAGTTTGAAGGGAAGCGTGCTGCTGATGTATAAACTCCACATAAACTCGGTCAAGGAGCAGCCCCGATGCAAGTGGAAGGGAAATTTGCCTTGGAGACCCAAGTCACAGTTGCACTCAGATATCTAAGACTCTACCTGGGTATTGGTAGAGGATCCAGATATATATTCAATAAAAGAAAAAAAATGTATAGAGCACCCCAATGGAACAGTCATCGTGGTTTTTTTTTTTTTAATTTTGTAACATTTATTTATATTTTAGAGAGAGCACACAGGCTGAGGAGGGGCAGAGAGAGGGAGACAGAGGATCCGAAGCAGGCCCTGCACTGTCAGTGCAGAGCTGGATAGAAGGCTCGAACTCATAAACTATGAGTTCTTGACCAGAGCCGAAGCTGGAGACTTAACTCACTGAGCAACCCAGGTCCCCTGGAACAGTCATTGTCAAGTTCTGTGAATACAAAACTTAAAAAAATGAGACACTACCTACTGGCAAGGAACTCAGAGTATATTAGGGAAGACAGATGTGTACCACAAATATCATGTGTGATAAATGTTTTTATAACAGGCGCACGCAGCTCTGTCTGAACAGAGAAGGGAGGGCACCTAACTATCCCCAAGGGGCAGGTGTGAATATCTGTATATCGGGGAAAATTCACGCAGAAGAATGCTCACGAACTGAGTCTTGGAAGTTAAACAAGACTCCACAGGATGGGCAGGGAAACGACTGAGGACGAAGGAAGTTATGACTAGGGGAAAGGTCATTTGCAAGGCCCGAAGCTTCAGAGAATATGGCGTATATTTGGGAAATGGCAGATAGCATGGCTAGTTCCTAGGCAACTGGCCAACAAGTGCCAAGAGAAAAAGCTGGGAACAATGTACGCCAGGGAATGCCTTGACTGACACGCTAAAAAGTTTCAGTTGTCGATTGTAGGTAATGGGAACCAATTCAACTAGTAAAAATTCATGGTCAGGATCACATACTAGAAAGACTCTTCTAGTGGTATCACGGTAGAAAAATCTTCAAATGACTCCTAGGTTCGTACTTTCCGCAAGTGAGCAGATGTTGGTACATCCCCCCAAGAAAGATATCAGGGTCTGGAATGGGTCCATCGAGGGTTTACTGTTGTTTCTGGGATGGACAATGGGAAGAAGATGATGATCTCACTTTGGAAGTGTCCATGAAATATTCAACCAGGCAAAAAACCATCAAAAATGCTGATCTAGAAAAGTAACGGAGGTAGGAGTCAAGAGCATGTAGGTGGAAGTTGAAGTCATGGACTTGGGGGCAGAGGGAGGGGAGGTGGGTAGCTAGAGAGAATATATTGAAGGACTTTTTAAAAATAAACTGGGAAAAATACCACGCATATACTCTAGCCCCTAACCCCTAACCCCTAACCCCTAGCCCTAATCCCTAACCCTAAGCCTAACCAAACCTCAACCATAGATCTGAGAAAGTAGCTCCCTGAACACACAAAAAGAAAAACTGGGAAGCAACCTAGTTGTTTTGGAGAAGACCCCAAACGTGTAAGAATTAGTAGGATTTCTGAAAATGGGTGCGAAGGTAGACATACAAAAATAAAATCAAATGAAGATAAGCCAGGAGTAGAGCTATGATGAACACCAATTAGTTAAGAAGATGGTAGAGCCTGAGAAGGAGGGACATGGGGACAGGACCAGAAGAAAAAGAGACCTCAACAAGGAAGAGATGGTGATTCACTATGTCAATTGCTACAAAGAAGTCAAATAAATACATTTCATAAGAACTACGAAGGGGCATCTGGGCAGCTCAGTGGGTTAAGTATCCAACTTCAGCTCAGGTCATGATCTCGCAGTTCTTGAGTTCGAGCCCCGCATTGGGCTCTGTGCTGACAGCTCAGAGCCTGGAGCCTGTTTCAGATTCTGTGTCTCCCTTTCTCTCTGCCCCTCTCCTGCTCTCTCTCTCTCTCTCTCAAAAATAAATAACCATTAAAAATTTTTTTAAAAATAAAAATAAATAAAAACTACGAAGACTTGCCATTCGAGATAAAATGCTGAAAACCAGAATGTGCCTGGCCTCTCGCTGAGTATAAATGGTTTGATTCAAGTTTGACAAAACAAGGAAAAAGACATGCGCTAATTTTGCTTATCTTGCCAGTAGGGCAGGAAGATGTGATTTGCTGGTGATTTTCTAATACGGACAAAACAGCTTTAGAGTTTTTCCATTTGACATTCAATTTCATTGACACTGACAGACAGCCTTAGGTTGGATAGAGGGATTGTTGCGATGGAGGCAACTCAACTAATTATCACATACAGACCTTAGTTTTTATTTTTGAACTAGAATATGATTGGTCATGAAGCTGTAAAAGTTTTTCCCACACTTTAAAAGTCGTATTTTCCTGATATGATATCGTAATTGTCAGATCTGGCTTTGTGATAATTCCATAGCCTGCACAGCACAACTTCCCAGGCAGCGGGATTTCAGCGAGATCCATTAAAAAACAGATATTGATATCTATAGATTTTCATAAGGCTGCAAATATAAAATAGCCATATTTTGAATATGAGATTGTATCACTGGCGTTTGCTAAAAGATGACAATGGTAATATAACTTCTTGTAATATCGGTTGTAAACAGGACAAGTCCTGAATAGAAATTGTCTTGAAAATCTCTCTTGGAGTCCCAAGCAGGGTAAATTTTAGGAGAATGGTCTCAAAAGCCCATCCTCAGGGTCTTATGAGGGCCCTGACCTCCGATTCCTCAACCGTGTTTTGAATTGAATATTTGACATTAGTTTCTTTCCCTTTTTGGGAACAGACGGAAACTTAGAAGCGAGAGGGATAACGAGAGATCTAGTTAGCCAACTGGCCCGTGTGGATTCATTCTCCCGACTCTCAACTTAAGTCAACCCATTGTCTGACTTCTAGCAAACACCAAACCCTAAATTTCCAAAGGACCGCATGGAGTTTAGCAAGGTACCTCGCGTTAAAGTCAACGATTCCCTAAATCCCATTCAACTCTTTGAAAATGTAGGGGTTTGTCAAAGGTTCCAGCAGAGGAATATTCATTCTTCTCTTTGGCAGATGTATATCGGTTTATTTATTTTTCTTTTTGAAAAGTTGTTTCAGCTCTCCAAGGGTACCCTTCTGGCAGCTAGCAGGAACCCCACGTGGTGCTTTGAATATCTTCCTTTACCTGTCCCCAGACTGTGAAGAACTGAAGTTCAGTTTGTTTAAAGACCGTGTTTTGAAGACAAGCGAGGCTTAATTTCAGTCTTTCATGTTCGTTGACAGCATTGTCACTCGTGAAGCTATTTCTCTAAGACTTTCGTTACAGTTACTAATATCTCTCTATATATTTTATTTATGTGGCTTGGTCTGTGATGAATAACACATTTATGCGAAAATCTCAATATATCCACAAGATGCCAATACACAGAGCGGCAAACTCTCCTGCGCGGCAGTTAATAAAATGCAGTAAATAGCATATAGTTTCAGAGGCAATTAGTACAGTTCGTGACATCAATTACAAAAAAAAAAAAAAAAGCCCTTATGATTTCTAATAATTGTTATTTATCTTTCATCTAAAGTGTTCCTCTTGTCGGTGTCAGCTTTGGCCCAGAAATAGCATTGCCGGTGGGGAAAGTATACAGCCACGGCTCGCCACAAAAGGATGAGGAAGAGAAATTGAAGATCGGGACCCTAGAGCCTACTACTTTTCTTGAAGAGCTACTCCACGGGACTATGGCTTGATCTTGTTCTGCTGTGCTGGCCACTCGTGCCCTCCCACCGAAGTCAATTACCTGGCTTCTCAGTTCATAGAGCCAACCTGAGGAGAGCGTTTTGCTTGCTAATGCAGAGGAGGGGAAAATCTCACGAAGTCCATCCAGACTTAGGAAAGGACACCAGGTCCAAGTTCGCAAGGTCTCTGGCATATCGGTCCCCTGCAGGGGCACTGTCTGAAGCAAGATCATCTTCCTATCAGACGCCACCAACTCACTTTCACCTGGGTCATTCTTGGTTGGGCGTAGAGCAAACCCAGAGAAGGGAGAGGGTCCCCAGTCCCATCTGCCCAGCCCTCCATTTCCAGGCAAGGCCGAAGGGTCCATGTGCTGCTCTCAGAGAAGCTCTCAAGGAACCTAACATTCCAGAGACCCTAGAAACATCACACCTGATAGTTAAAGTGCTCTGTCCCCTCTTCTCAAACTTACAAGGCAGCCACCACACTTGTACTCAGGGTAACCATGTGATGCTGGTACAGGACATATGTTCAACAGCTACTGCAAATAGAATTTCTAATTGACGATTTACAGAATTATCTCTTCCACCCTCTGGGTTTGCATTGTGGCTCATCCAGGGGCTTTTACTCAATATGCGGTCTGTTAGGAAGAGGACGAAGAAAAAACTAAAAAGCCTCGCGCTAAGAAAACAGTCTCTTGATTTAGAAGAAATCCTATCGAGGACCTAAGGATACATCATCATGGTACCATCACTTCTTCGTTGTCTGATTCTTTTCCCAATTGGCGGCTCTTTACAGAGAGCCATCTTCTCTCAAAACCAATGACACAGGGGTATTTGGAATAAACAGAAGAGCTCCTAGTCAGTGAATATCTCAGATTGCTATGGATTGTGACTTTTAAAGCCAGTTCCTAGGAACTCAGCCTTTTTATCTTCAAATGTTCAAAATTAATTTGCCGAGCCATACAGATGGGCTCTTTCCCCTCACTAAACCTGCCTTTAAAATCACTGAAGTTTAGGCTGCGCTTTCCGTATGGAAGCAGAGGGGAGGTTTTTTCCAGTGTTTCCTCCTTCTTGTTTTTTAACTATATCATTGATTTATTTATTTTGAATAATCGAGAAGAGAGATCTGTTTTGCAGAGGGCAAGAGGGCTGTAGCTAATGCGCCAACATCGAGTACACAACAGTAGCTCAACTCAATTATCTGGGGTCTGGGGAGACTCCAACCTACCCATTTCTGTTTCTCAGAGGCAGGCTAAAAAATCACCCAAATGGAACTGGTTTGCTGAATCAGGTTACAATGGCCAATTCCATAGTCTCATTATTTTCAAAAGATTGCTCCTCTGCTCTGAAAGGCATTGCAAATAAACACGAAAAAGAGAAGAGAAAACTCACCTTCTCCCTGGAAAAGGCTCAGCCTTGAGGATACGGTAGCACTCTTGTTCCCTGGCGTTTCCGCAAAGCCCCGCACTCGGAATCACCGAAAGGACATGGGGACAACCACCTAGAAGCCACATTAGGAAAACCATTACCGTGGACCCCTACTCACTGCTAAATAGTCTTTCTATTTGAGGTAGGTACAGGAAATTTTAGGGCTCTCGCCCGCACCGCCCCCCACCCGTGACATGCATCATTTTCAGACACTTTGTATTTCAGTTAAACCCTCTACTCTTGAAGGAACTGTCATTTTCCTGAAAGTTAGTCGCCCATTCTGTCAACGTTTATTTATTAAGGTGAAAAGGCAAAGGGGGAGCAAGGGGCACTGTGCGCCACGGTTGTGCTAGTTTGCTTTCTATGCAAAATGTCTTCTTTTTCGGAACCTTTCCTTCTCATCAGTGATAAAAGCATATCCCACTGATATCAGTGGATAGAAGCATATATCCACCGATAAGCATATCATACAAAGGCCCTTCTGGCAGAAAAAATTTGAAATAGACTTATTTTGATCCTAAAAAGGGTTAAGGGGACATTAGTTAAATTTTTGCCGAGGTGATCCAGACCGTCAGACTCCACTGGTAAAAGGAACACTACAGAGAAAATCCGTATTCAAATGCTGTGTTACTATTTTTCTTTGGTACATTTGAAATGCGTTTTGGAAACCATCAGTAAAATGAAAAGTTAACCTACTGAGTAGGAGAAGATATTTGCCAATCATACTCCCATAAAGGGTGAATATACAAAATAAAGAGTACAAGACAACAACAAAAAAAGCAAAAGCAAACACAAAAGCAAAAAAAACCCCCAAACAACCCAGTTAAAAAAACGGGCAGAGGACTTGGGTGGACATTCCTGCAAAGAAGACATACAGATGGTCAAGACACACATGAAAAGATACTCAATATCACTCATTATCAGGGCAATGCAAATCAAAATCACAAGGAGATAGCTCCTCACACCTGTCAGATTGGTTAGTATCGAAAAGACCAAAAAAAAAAAAAAAAAAATAGCAAGGGTGTGGAGAAAGGGAACTCTCCTACACTGTTGGTGGGAATGTACACTGGTGCAGCCACTGTGGCAAAACACTGTGGAGATTCCTCAAAAAATTAAAACTAGAACTAACACACGACCCAGCAAGGGCACTTCTGGGTACTGATCCAAAGGAAATGAAAACACCAAATTCAAAGAGATAAAAGCACCCTTACATTCATCGTAGCATTATTTGCAATAGTCCAGATACAGAAGCAACCTGAGGGTCTATCAACAGATGAATGGACAAAGGAGATGTGGTGTGTGTACCTGATGGAATATTACTCAGTTATAAAAAAGAATGAAATCCGGCCATTGGCACCCAGGAGGGGTTATGCTGGGTGAAAAAGACAGACAAAGACACAAATACCATATGATTCCACATGTATAAGTGAATAGTTTTTCCTAATATCTCTCTCCACGAAGCTCAAACGTTGAATGGACCTGCCTTCATCTTCCTTTACAATAGCTTTCCTGGGTATTTTAAAATTAATCAGTCAAGCAAATATTTATTGACCAATATGCTATGCTCGGCACTAAGAAAGATGCAAAGCTGTGCAAGACAGGATCTCTTGTCTCAAAGAATTTATAATTGAGTTAAAAAGGCAAGATCTGTGAAAAGTTAACTAATAGCTCAAGGCAGTATGTGGGAAAGCTAGGCAAATATATTAAAATCTGTTAAATCATTCCTTATTGTACAGATATAGGTGCTCCGAGAATCGGTTTATGCCCCTTATGCAAGTAAAACTAAAAGAGTTTATAAAACATAATCGACTATAAATACAACCAAATTTCAAAAAACGTTATGACACTTCCACATCCAAATGATATACCTGCTGATACTGGTGCCGTTCCCTTGACTTGCCCAACTGAGGGGGGGAAATAATCAGAACTGGATACAAAATTTGCAGATAATTTCAGTTCCTATAAAAAGACTGTCGTCTCCCTTCCTGCTCTTTTCCCACTTCTTTGCTGCCATTCAAGAATCTGAAGGGCAAGGTAGTAGGCCGATTAATGGCCCTCCAGATATCCAAGTCCAGTCTCCAGAAGTTGTGAAAGTTCCTTATATGGAAAAGTGGTCTTTGCAGACGTAATTAAGGCAAGGGTCTTGAGATGGGAGATTATCCAGGTGGGCCTTAAATGCGGTCACAATTATCTTTATAAGATCGAGCTAGAGGAGGATCTGACGCACACACACAGAAGAGGCAATGTGAAGATGGAAGAGAGGAAGGTTTAAAGACGCCAGCCTTGAAGATTGGAGTAAGGCACCGTAAGCCAAGGACCAGCAGTATCAACCGGAAGTGGGAAAAGCCAAGGAGCAGATCCTCTCGGGAGCTTCTGGAGGCTCTGAGGCTCTATTGACACCTTATTTGGGCCCAGCGATACCGATTTTGGACTTCTGGCTTCCAGAACTGTGGGAGAACACATTTCTCTTGTTCTGAGTTTGGCGGTGATTTGATACAGCAGCCCGGAGAAACTAATACAGACACTAATGTTTATTGAGTGTTACCATGGGCCAGTTACTCCACATAAGACATCTCATTTAATTCTTGCAAAGCCTGAGCATCATTATGATTATATGGCTGAGAAAATTGCAGCGCTGAAAGGTGAAGTAACGCTCACAGATTTAGCTCACGGAAGCCCATACTCTTTCCACGAGGCCGTATTTTCTCAGTGCCTTTCTTTCCCCGTGACCGGCAGTCATTCTTGCGTCGGGCTAGGATAACCCAGCCTGGTATGACATGTAACAAGCTTCAATGTGCACACATGTAGATTTCTTTCGCTTTTGTCTGCTTTGCAGTTTCCGTTTTCATCCGACCACACACTCACATCCTGATGTTAGTTACAAACAGAACAAAACACAACACGACATGCGTTGCCTTCTTGCTGTGGAGCCTGCCAGCGATTTGGGTCTGAGAGTCACCCTATGGAACAGGCCTTTATGGCTTAGCCCCTACGTGGCTGGGAGAGGCGTATCTCGGCCCCAGAATGAAAAGAACTCCCCACACCTCGCCCCCGCTACTGTTGCAAAGACACATATCCGATGGTCACGGTGTGTGCTGCTAGTTAATATTTCAGCAAAGGAGGCTTTCTAATAGAGAAGAGGGGCCGGCGTGGGGAGGGAGGGAGTTAATTTTGTCTCTGTTTCCTCTTCCTTCCTTTGATGGCTGCCCTGGTCTTTGAAGTCGGGTAAATACACAGCACGGTGGGAGGAGATGCCAGCTGCCCAGACACCACTGGCAGAAGACTGAAGAGCTGTCGCCTTCCCTCCGCAGCCTGGGAGGTGTGCCCTCTTGCAACACTTCTTCCCCCAGGGGTATACTGGTTGTGAGGCCTTAAGCAGGATCCGTCCTGGATGAGGGCTTCCGACTCCAACATTGGCCCCTCTTCAGCTCATCGTCTGTGATGTCAGAAAAAAATAGCCAGAAAGGCCCTCTGTCTCTTTCCTCTTGCTTCCTTGCTCCTCTTCTGTGTCCCACCTTCTTTGCAAACTCGCTTTGGAGTTTCAGGGGCTGGCTTCTGTTTTCTTCTTTCCTGTCTATGAGAATGTAAACTTCTACGTGGCCTGTCCACATCACAAACATTCATTAAGCACTTAGAGTATACAATGCGACATACTAGTGAGCCAGACAAGCTGCCCACAGCGGGCAACGAGCCAGTAGCAAAGGAGAGTATACCTTGTTTTTCCGCAGGAGAGGCACAACACACCTTTCGGAGGAAAGCTACCTGTAGAAGCAGACGCATCTGGAAGCCAAGGAGAACATCCTTCAAATTGCAACAGAGCAAAACAAAACAACCAAGAGACAGTTCGACCCTATTGACCAAATGATTGGAAACAACCAAAGCTGAAGGTGGAAGAGTAGAGGCAAAACAAAATCAAACGCAAAGAGAAAGCTTTGGAAAGGGAGGAAGGTGGAGACTCCTGGAGGTCAAGTCAAGACTGTGTGAAGGGTTGGGGAAGAGGAGCCACACTCAGAAATCCACAGATTAGGAGAAAAAGAAATGAGTAAAAAGCATGTCCTCTCACAAAGAAAACCATAATCAACCATGAACAAGCTCGGGTAGAAATTTCTGGGGTCTGTTACCGGAACTTGTTGGGTACCACTCCTTTCTCCTTGGGAACTCAACTAAAACCTCATCTTTCCCAAGAACCTTCCAAGTTTAAGGAAACAAGATTAATATTGCTATTGTGTCTATTAAAAGTGACAATAATTCAAATTTGTTGGACACTCACCAGATACGCACCAGGGTTGAGGCTAAGTGCTGTATGGAATCGAATGTTCTCTGGAACTGGGAGCTACTCTTCTTATCTGCATTTCTTTATCTACAGATAAGAAAACTGTGGGTTGGAGGTATTAAGTAGTTTACTCAAGGTAACCATTAGTAAGTGTTGGAGCAGTTAGGAATCAGTTAGGAACTTGGACCTAAGAGTATCTAATCCCCAAGTCCATATCATATTGCCAAATCCATGGTAAATAGTATGGATGTACACACTCACATGTGCGCACACACGTGTGCCCTCTTTAGCACCATTTTTATAGCTCTTTGGTTGTCTTCGAACCCCTGATGTCATGACATGCCTTCGACCAATTTCTTTCTGTTACTCTTTCTCGAAACGTTGGTCAGTTGTCCCAGGAGACAGGGACGCTTATCATGCCCTCCGTAACATAAACAATAGCTACCCACCCGTAATTCTTTCTTTCCCGGACTGTTTTTCTTAACACACCTTTATCCTCCATTGTGGGCTTTATTTTAACACTCGGCATCATCCTCATTCTCTCTTTCCTCAAGGCAAATTCACAAGTTTTTCTTAGTCGGTAAGGGTCAAAATGAGAATACAAAATCAAGGCAAGGAGACAAGCTGCATGTTTCTCCACTGGGCAGTGAAGTGTCCAGCGAATACATGTACTGTAGTCTGGTGCCTTGAGAGTCATTGGCTGAGAGAACGCCCTTCCTGAGTTAGCACAATAGTACTCAGTTTTAAACAGGCATCAGAATCACCTGGAGAGCTTGCTAAAACACAGATTATGGGACCCCACCCAGAGATTCTTTTTTTCTTTATCTTTAAAAAAAATTTTTTTTTAATGTTTACTTTTTTGAGAGAAAGAGAGGCAGAGCATGAATGTCTGGAAGTGGGGCAGAGAGAGAGGAAAACACAGAATCAAGGCAGGGTCCAGGCTCCTGGCTGCCAGCACAGAGCCTGACGCCGGGCTTGAACTCACGAGCGGTGAGATCATGACCGGAGCTGAAGTCAGATGCTTAATCAACTGAGCCATCCAGGTGCCCCAGTTTCTCTCTTTTTAAGTAGTCTTCATGCTCAGCATGGGGCCCAACGCCGGGCCTGAACTCACGACCCTGAGATCGAGATCCTTACTTAGACCAAGACCTGAGCTGAGATCAAGAGTCAGACACTTGACCGACTGAGACACTTGTTAAGTTCCCAGACGCAGCCGATGCTGAACTGGGTGCCGCATGTTGAAAACCACTGGGGGCCGGGCACCTGGGTGGCTCAGTTGGTTAAGCATCTGACTTTGGCTTTGGTCATGATCTCACCGCTCGTGAGTTCGAGCCCTGTGTCAGGCTCTGTGCTGACGGCTCGGAGCCTGGAGCCTGCTTCAGATTCTGTGTCTCCCTCGCTCTCTGCCCCTCCCTTGCTCTCTCTCTGAAAAATAAATAAAACACACACAAAAAAAAAAAAAAGAGAGAGAGAGAAAGAAGACTGCTGGGATCAAGACATGGATTAATACACCCATTTTAGGGGCGCCTGGGTGGCTCAGTTGGTTAA
The DNA here is from genome assembly GCA_030068075.1 of Paguma larvata. Taxonomy (NCBI): domain Eukaryota; kingdom Metazoa; phylum Chordata; class Mammalia; order Carnivora; family Viverridae; genus Paguma; species Paguma larvata. The sequence goes on from CM057831.1 coordinate 8,246,343, forward strand.
GCATATGACTTCGGCTCAGGTCATGATCTCGCAGTCTGTGAGTTCGAGCCCCGCGTCGGGCTCTGTGCTGACGGCTCAGAGCCTGGAGCCTGCTTCACATTCTGTGTCTCCCTCTCTCTCTTCCCCTTCCCCGCTCATGCTCTGTCTCTCTCTGTCTCAAAAATAAATAAACATTAAAAAAATTAAAAAAAAATACACCCATTTTAGAACGAAATAACATTATGACCAATTCAGATTGCATGCGACAGTGTTAAATGGATATATACATAAATAATCTCACAATATACTTGTGTGTATGCATATATATATATACATAAATGTATATATAACTGTCCAAAGTGCGTTCACTCAGATCACTTCTTTTCAGTCGCATGACTTCCCCAGGAAGTAACGTAACCCAGTGTCTAAGACAGTGTCTAAGACAGTGGGCCCTTAAGTTCGGACAGGCTTTAGTTCAAATACCCAATCTTCCAATGCCTAGCTGTGCTACTTCGGGCAACCCACAGTAAGCTAAGACCCATTTCTAAAATTGAAAAAGATGAGTGTGTACTTCGTGGTGTCGTCGTGAGGACTGAGACAGTGCAGGAGAGGCTTCGCATGCTGACACTTGACAAATGGCCCACGAACGCAGGTGCCATCATTCTGGTCCTACAGCTCAGGTCCTAGCGGCCTAAGGGACTTGCCGGGGACCCCAACCCGCGGGGGGGGGGGGCAGAGCCGAGCCTCTGGATTTGCAGGTGCGGTTCCCGTCGAGGTGATCTCAGCACGTTGGATCCTGCAGGCGGCTTTGGGGACGGTAGTACCTCGGTTAATGAAGCCTCGGGGAATGGAGTCCTTTTATTCCGCATTTTAAAAGCAAACAAAAAACCCTTCATAAATCATTTGAAGAAAAGCTGCGTGTATTCACAGCTGCCCACGACAAAAATACCTCTGAGCACAGCTTCTGTTTGTCCCTTCCCGGGTGAATGTAAATCGGACTCATCCTAGGCAAATCTGTAAAGACGAAGATTCCTTTCTTCCGCCTCAGTGGCAAATGTCAGGCATTCTCTGTCTTCCTTTTCCCTCTCAAAATAGGCGAGAGAGGGAGAGAGATGACTGCTCTCAGTCATTTTGTCCTATTGGCAGACGGACTTCAGCGGGAACAAGTTGTAATATGCAATCACGTCTATGGTTCGACTCTTTCATACCTAACTATGGGAATCAAAACTTTTCTTCATTAACATAAATTTCAGGCATTTGCTGGCAGACAGAGAGAAATGAAGGAAGCGAAGAGAGCCCTGGGGTGTCTTCTGTTTCCCTGTGACACTGAGGAGAAGTGTGTGCTGGGAACGGTCCAACAGTCGCCCCCCGCGGCTCGCTGGGAGTGGGATAGGAGGGGTGAAGCGGGAGCCCCCCCGAATCTCTGTCACCCACGCCCCACCAAGTTTCCCAAGTAAACACATAGGAAAAGCAGGGTGCTAGGGGGTGGGGGAGGGCGCCTGGGCTGCGTAAAAAGGTCATTTACGCATCCAATCCTCGATGTCAGCTCAGGTCATGATCGAGCCCTGTGTCCGGCTCTGTGCTGACGGTACAGAACCTTCTTGGGATTCTCTCTCTCCCTCTCTCTGCCCCTCCCCCACTCATGTGTGCATGCTCTCGTGCTCTCTCTCTCCCTCTCTCAAAATATTGCCATCCCTGTACTTCTTCTTTAAAGAAATTTGGGAACGGTCACTGTCCCAGACCCTCTCTCGGCCACCTCCCTCCCTGGTTATTTTTTTAATGTTTTTGTTTTTGTTTTTGTTTTTGTTTTTTGAGAGAGAGAGCACAGGTGAGGGAGGGGCAGAGAGAGGGAGACAGAGAATCCGAAGCAGGCTCTGTGCCGAAGTCGGACGCTTAACCCACTGAGCCACCCGGGTGCCCGTCTCCTCTTTTTCATACCTAACTACAGATTAGGCTCCTGCCTCCAGCTTGGAACAAATTCCTCAGCTTTCCTGAGTCACAGGTACCTCAGTTTCGAAAGCAAAATAACAACTCCTTCATTGGGAAGTCTGAGAGACGGGAGATACTATGGATAAGGCTCCTTGGACAGAGGCTGCAGCTGGTGGACACTTAATAAATGCCTATTCATTTCATTTGCCAATCTGTCACTCGCTTGGCCATGAACATACACATATGTGCGTCTCCTATGAGCCAGGAACTAAGCTGGCCCCTGGAAGCACGGTGATGCACGAGACAGTGTTCTCTTCGGGAGACAGCTGATCTCGTCGGGCCATTCTGGATCCTGGGTATGCCTCTCTGGCGGAAGGAGCTTTCCCTGGACCCCAGCTCGGAGCTTCCCCCTTGGACTCTTTGGGAAGGAAAATGGGTCAAAAGTTCCTCTGATGTCGGGGAGGCATCGGCAATGTTGAGAACCACTCAGGGGATTCTGTCTCTCCTCTCCCTCCCCCAATCCTCCCCGCAAGGTTACATCCGGTTCTTCCCCTTCCTTCACGATGTAGATTTCCAGATACTTTCTTTGCTATTTTAGTTACTCTTCTGTATTTTAGTTAGTATTTAATATATCCTGGCCCAACTCCCTCCACTCCCCCCCCCCCAGATTTCTCTATCTGGTAATAATATTTTTGACACAGAAGTGTGGCATTGAGACGCATCTTTTTTGTTAATAACAGTTATGTCTGTAGACTTAACCATGTAGTCCAGGGGACAGCTACTGTTTTTCTAGAGCCTTCTTGGTGACTTGCTCCCCCTCTTCAGGTCCTACCACAACGACTGGCTTCCTCCCGTTCACGTTAATTAGTGTCACAAATTGTGGCAGTTAAGAGTTCAAATTTCCCATCTACAGCAGGATACTTACTGGTTGGCAAAATGATACCTTGGGACGTCAGATTACTAAGTTCATACCAAGTGCTGTAATTATTATGATGATTTATCACTCAAAAAACCCTCGATAGTACAACCAAGTCCTTCAAAGATCCATCCAATTTAGCTCAGAATCAATACCAAATGTTATCCAAAAGTCAAGTTCTGTTGTAAGACACTAGACCCATGACTGATCGATAGACAGATAGACAGATACGCAGGCTACAGGTTGGTCAGTTATAATTCTAAGCTGCCAGTTTAGAAAAAAAAAAAAAGGAAAAGAGAGGAAGAAAAAGGTTAAAATCCCAAGATTGGATGGAATGAGCTGAAGTGTTTTCAAATGGATTTGAGAAACTGAACTGTTCCCAGGCGGAAAGATAAAATGTGAAGCCGCAGTCAGTCTGGCTTTCTGGCTCGCCTAACCTTTTTACTGCCGGATAATGAGGAATCAGCTATAATTTAGACACAGTATTCTTTTCACAGATTATATGGAGGTTCGGAGGGTGGGGGAAGGAAGGGGGACAGGAGAGAGACTCCCTTTATAGCCGTGCGTCACCATCCCTCTTGGGCAGAAGGGACAAGTACGCCCTCCCTGGGAGGTGCATTAGGGGAGCGGTGCCCTCTCTGTGTTGTTGTGACGAATTTCAAATCAAGAGGGTGCTTCAATTGGATTTATTACAATTGGAAGAAGAGAAATTGTAATCTTTATGAGCCAACGACATGGAGCCTTATAACAAGGGAATGAGGGATCTTTTCAAATTTAAAGCAAATTAGATTACTGGGGTCAAATCCTTCAGCGGAAACATCATGCCTTCAGAGGGTTGCACGTGGATTTGACACCCTTCCCCCTCCCCCCGGTGTGGCATTAACATTGAAGCGTTTGTTTTTTTTTTTTCCAAAACATATTTAATAGTCACGGGCCGTGAAAGTACAAAAAGTCAAATAATGAATGGATGGGTGAAGAGAAACTAACCAAAAGAATTCACTGGTTTACAAACCAGAGCTTGCTGTCACTTACTTCTAGACCTGTAAGGAACCTCACCAAGCCTCTAGGTAGGAGCACACACAAGCCATGCAGGAAAAGGTGTCACACTTACAAATTTTTCATGCAAGGAGATTTTCTAGTTCTTTTATTCCTTTTCTCTTCTTTAATGTTTATTTATTTTTGAGAGAAAGAGAGAGAGAGAGAGAGACAGAGCATGAGCGGGGGAGGGGCGGAGAGAGGGAGACACAGAATCTGAAGCAGGCTCCAGGCTCTGAGCCATCAGCACAGAGCCCAACGCAGGGCTTGAACCCACAAACCATGAGATCACGCCCGGAGCCGAAGTCAGATGCTTAACCGACTGAGCCATCCAGGCACCTCTTTTTTCTTTTTCTTCTTAATTATTAATTAATTATTATTTATTACTTTTTTGTTTTGAGAAAGAGTGTGAGCAGGGGAGGCGGAGAGGGAGAGAGAGAATCTGCAGCAGGCTCCGTGCTCAGCGCAGAGTCCGATGAGGAGCCGGCGAGAGTCAATGTCTCGACTGTGAGATCATGACCTGAGCTGAAATCAAGAGTTGGACGCTCAGCCGACGGAAGCAGCCGGCCGCCCCATCTAGCTCTTTTAATGGCTTTTTTCTGGTATTCAATCTCCGAGCAAGACCAATAAATTCTCCACGTGGCTCTCTGAGAGCTTGCCTTACAATTTAAAGCCTTGTCTCTAACCTGAACTTTTTGTTGACCCCTAAGTCCTTCCAAAACACCCACCACTCCCATTGTTCTGATCTAGGACATTGCCCATGATTAAGCTTCACTCCCAACCAAAGATCTTCCCCATGATAGCATTTTGGAAATGTATGTATCGACCTCCACACGTAGCATGTGCGGTATGTATCCATCTTGCCGTTCTGTCTGCTCCTCACCAAAGCAGAAACCAACGTGGCGTCCCCCCCCAACCCTGCGTCCAGCTCTGCTTTCCTGCCCCCATTCTTTGCCACGATTCCAAGCTTCTTGGGGTCTAGCTACTTCTTTTCCACTTTCCATTCCTTCCATCTCTCAAGAAATTGGCAAAGTAATAAGAAGGTTCTAGCTTTAATCCAGCCATGCTCTGTGATTCATTGAAAACTAAAAGAAAGAATTTGAACCCAAGTCTGGGCAGGGAATTAATAGCGTGTGGGAGCACACAGATGAAAATAAATAGATGACATTTTCCATTCTCCTCTAGTTTTGGTGCTAGAACAATGGGTGGCTAGAAGTTCAAAGCTTTTTCTCTTCTAGCCCTGTCAAGTCTGGGAATATAAACAATGATATTTACTTTCTATTCAATGGTCTCAACACACCTTGTTAACACATCTGAATAATTACCCCCATCGCAGAGGCAGTGAGGGAGAGACAATAATTAGGAATCGGGCCAAGTTGTTCTCAGCAGTGGTGGCTGGAATGAGAGTCAAGACTGTGTACCCCCCGGACTATTTGCTTTTCAGTCAATTCATCCCAAAGGGACCTCCCTTGCCCCTTTCTCTCGCATCTCCCTTGAAACACTAATGGGCCAAGAAGACCCACAGTCAGCTCTGGAATAGTAATTTTTCTGCTCCTAAGAAAGGTCTCTCTGGAGATCCCTTGTGCCAAGTGGAGGTTTAGATGATCCAAACATTTAAGTGCATATTGACTGCAGTCAGATACTGTACCCTGACCCGCATCACAAGCTCTGGACTGTGTTTCTCTGGAATACTAGCTTTTTATGTATTAACCTTCCACCGGCTCCCCGTGGAACAGAGCACAGGCCAAAATCAAAGGCCTAGACGGAGGTCAAAGTTTTACCTATTAAGCTGTGTGGGAGCTTGACCTTGAATACTGAGTTTTGCATTAACTTAATATTGCTACAGATTCTTTAAAGATTTTAAATAATTGGGTAACTATTTTGCTTAATTCACTCTTGTCTGGTCATTCCTCTTTGTAAAAACAAGACGGAGGAGGGGGAGCCAGCAGAAGTGCCGATCCCTGTCTTGATCCGAGTTGTGAGGTTAGGATTTGCTCATATCCAGCTCACGTCGTGGGAAGGGGAGGGTCTTTAAGGGGTGCAGACTCTACCGCCTAAGGAAGAAAAGAGGTTTCAGGATGGAGGGCGGCAAGAGACAGTGTTAAGGTGTCGTAGACCATAAATCCTTGAGTGTTGAGCTGTAAGGGACATTAAAAAATCATCTGGTGGGGCGCCTGGGTGGCTCACTTGGTTAAGCGGTCGACTTCGGCTCGGGTCATGATCTCACTGTCTGTGGGTTCGAGCCCCACATCGGGCTCTGTGCTGACGGCTCATCAGAGCCTGGAGCCTGCTTCGGATTCTGTGCCTCCCTCTCTCTCTTTGCCCTTCCCCTGCTCATGCTCTGTCTCTATGTCTCTCAAAAATAAATAAACATTAAAAAAAATTTAAAAAAATCATCTGGTTCAGCCATCTGCATTTAGATGAGGGAAAACATTGGCATTTCCTTTGATCGGGAGGAAACTGGGATCCAGGTTAGGTAACTGGTTAAACGACTCACCCAAGGTCATGCAGCTAGTGAGTGTCAGAAGCGGCCCCGCCCCCTGGCACCCTGCCTCTAAGCACAGTGCTGGCAACAGAGAGTTCACCTCATCCACAGAATGGCTGTAAATAACTGTTTCTTCATCAGAAAGGATGCACCTTCAGGCCAGATGGCTAGCGGTATAAAATTAATATTATTTTTCTCCCAAAAAGCTCTTTTTAAGACGGAGACCGGAAGAGCGCCATGAAGGGTCTGTCCGAGAAACATGAGAGGCGCACGGGATACGATGCTGTCAAGGACAGGCTGGCGGGAGGCCCTCAGGAAGCCTCATGGACTTCAAAACAAATTATTATAGTGATTTCAATCAGCAGATGGGATTCCGCAAACAATAACATTTACAAGGTAATCTCCATTCTGAGTACGCAGTTGCCATTTCCCAAGAGCCAGTTGGTGGGAAAGGGTTTAGCCGTCCCAGGGCAGATGCACCTGCTTCTGAATATCTTCCCTACCTTCAATTAGCTTTTGGTTCAACATACGCGTAAAACACATTCTCGAGCTTCCCTAAACCCGCTCAAACACACACACACACACACACACACACACACACACACACACAGGTATGTGCATGTGAACACACAGGGCTCCTCAAACGGCCACGGGGTAGCTCATCTATAGGATCTTAATACGTGTCAGTTTCAGACTTGTTCTACCAATAGGAAAGAGCAAAACAGCGCAGGGCAGCGGTGTTCCCGTATCAAAGAACAAAGTTGAAACTCCCATACAATTATGTTTGATCACAGTAGAAGGTGAAATCATTAGATATTAGCGAGGTGCAGTGGAATAAAAATGATGTGTTAGCGGGGGTTCATTACACTGTATTTTCAGAGCCAGGAAGATCAATGCGTTCATGCATCATGAATTAGGCTCCGGCTTTAGCCTTCCCTGCTCTCCGGAAACCCAACATGATCTATCACCAGCCATATATCACCGTTTCAGGATTGCACATTAACGAGAAAGCCGCAGTTTCCGCCTGTCAAGCTGACCAGCTGCCTCTTTCTCTGCAGAAGGGGGAATATTTCTGGTTCAGGATTTTACTTATAAAATGAAAAGGGCCTCAAAAGGTCAGTGTTGGCTGGACAGTCACGTGGTCTGGTCTTTGTGTTGTCCCGGGGCTCTGACGGATGGCCTTGTTCTTCGCGGCCTCTGACCAACCTGGATCCGAGCCCGAGGGGGCTGGTCATTATCGCTTTAGATGTTAGATCAGGACACAGCCGTGCGACACACCTAGGGTCTCCTGGGGTGTGCCCTCTGCCCCTCCCCGGGTTTGCTGGGACATCTAGAAGTTTTAAAGGGAGAGCCGTACGTTAAATGCCCACTACCTTTCTATCTTCCCCACCCCCTGCCTCTCCCCTTAATGGAGACTCTTTCCCCACCCAGCAGTCTGCCGCTCACACTTCCCCTTCATTTATTCTCAGTCCACCTCACCTCCCCCCTGCCTGACCCCACACCTGCTAGTGCGGCCCCTCTTCCCTGCTGGTGTTCAGATACCCGCAGACAGTTCTGATCGTTGCTTTTAATCGGCGTTTAGCCGGTCTGTCCGTATTTAGTTCTTTTAATCTCTCCTCATCATTCAATCCCTCCAGCCTCTTCATCATCTTTTTTTTCTTTTTTTTTTTTTTGGTGTGTTGCTCTTTCCTGAGTTTTATCCAATTTGTCTACATCATCCTTCTGGCTGTGACATGCCCACCGGCCCTGAACTCCATCACTGCAGGAAGAGTGGCTGGCAGGGCTTCCATCCACCCTCCTCTTCTCCTCCGGTACGTCCTCAGGTCTATTCCTCCACCAACGGAAGAAGCAGAAGTTGGGGGGGGGGGGCGGTGAGACCTGCCCCTTCCTGTCTGGCTCATAAAGGCAATAGAAGAGGTGATTTAAGAATAAAAGAGGCTGCACGAAGTTAAGTCCATGGAAGAACTTCCCAATGACCCCTCCTTGGGGAGCGGAAGAGACTGTGGCCTCATCTGCCCGGACTCTGGGAAAAGGAGGCTGTCTCAGGAGGCCCCACTGTCCTATTTCTAGCCAACAGGGCTTGCAGGGAGTTTCAAGGTTGATGGCTTGGTGGCCCTGATCACTTTGAGGCTGTCAGTCCCTGCCTCCCCCCCCCATAACATAGGACCTGATGAAACTAAGCACGCAGGAAGGGGTCTCCAGCTTCATCTCTGAACATGAGCAAGAGCTGGCTTGAGGTTTTGGAGGGCCTCGGTCTGGGGGATTACAAGTTCGTAAGGAACGTTGAACTCAGCAGCAGGAGTTATGGACCAGAGACATGGTTTATATGAAAACATTTACTAATGAAGACTTGGAGCAAGATCGTAGCTCTAGGTGACTCGTACCCCAGAACCACTGAAGGGCCATTTCTAGGGAAGAGAGTTCGATCAGAGCTGTTTGGGGGAAGGCAGTTTTTAAAAAATTTTTTACTCGAATGGGTGGAAGGAAGCACCCATCCGTGGGTGAGAGCCTTCCTGTTCATTAGGAATTTAGGGTCTATTCTTTTATTCCTTTCGGGCTTCTTCTCAGATGTCATTTCCTAGAGACAATGTTCTTGAAAACACCATCTGAAGCACTACCCTGACTTAGCTTTCCTGAAAATATACTGTGTTCTGTTTGTTCAGCCCTATATCGTCCAAGTCCCCCCAAGCAGCAACGGCGGTGCGGGACACTGGTGCCGTGTTTGAAGGCGGACCTACTAACTGCTGCTTTGTTTTTGTGTTTCTTCCATCAGACATATGAGGTGTATGGATCCCAGGACGGACTTAGAGAGTCTGGTACACAGAGAAGGTGGCGAGGGTTGATTCTCTGGGGATCTCCAATCAGAGCCCTGCTGAGTTCAGGGCCAAGGGAATGAGTCGAAAAAACCTGCCCCCTCCATATTCTTTCCTTCTTAACAGCTTGAAGTGAGAGAGAGAGAAAAATGTCAATTGTAGAAAGAAGGAGCTAGAAGGCTCCAATCCCCCTGCCTCCCACAGACTGCCATCAAACCTGTTTATCCTGTTTTGCTTTTAAAAGCCCTACACCAAGGAGATCTCGGTCACCGTCACTGACTCTATCCACCATGAAAACAGAGTTACTGTGTCCTTCAACTACCACCCTGGTTTTATGAAGGGTTTCAAGCTCCGTAAGAGACAGCGGAAGAGTTTCTGACTCTCTCGAAAGGTACTTCCCTACTTCGTGCCTTCCTCCAAAGATTAGTGAGATTCTGATTGCTCTCCACTACCCCGCTGCCAGGAATCTACTCATACGCTCCTAACACCTACAACCAGCGTTCCTGAGACTTGCATGTGCCTGCTAAAATCCACTTCACATGTTCTATAGTTGCTCTATCTGTAGTTATACAAGTACACTTCTTTGTTTTATTTCCCAACAACCACTGGAAACTCCGTTGAGAACAAGACACTTTGCTGATCAGTTCACTGCATCTTGACTCTATGGCTGGCACATAATAGGTGCTCAGTAAATACTTGTTGAATGAAGGAATGAATACATTCCTAGAGTACCTGGTCTCCTTAGATCTGGAGCTCCTAACCCTGGATATGCATTAGAATTACGTGAGTCGTTTTAAACATCTTCCCATATCTGGATCCCGTCCCAGACCATTTAAGTCAGAATCCGTGGAGATACGCTCTAGGAGTCAGTATATAAGGCTCACGTGACTGTGGAGGAAGGCAAGTTCAAAATCAGCAGTGTGGGCCAGGAGAGCCGAGGGTGTGGATGAAGTCTGAAGGCAGTCTTCTGGAGAATTCCTCAGAATCTGTATTTTTTTTTTTCAGCTCCAGGTGACTCCAAGGTGAGCAAGGATAGAGGACTCCCACTCTGTCTGCGTTTGTTGGTCAGTGATCTGGCTTAGCTGGGACTGTGTCTGTGTTTCAGATGTGGCATTGGACAGAACCGTCATACCCTGAGCTTCTGTGGCCGTGGCTCGTGACTCAGAGTGGGATGAAGGAGACGAGACGGTACCAGGACCTCCTCCATTAGAACACGTGATAGGGGAGCTTGCCCACTTGCAAGAATTCCTGAATAATGGTCTTTTTAGTGCAGTGCAGACGTAGCGTCAAGGGCAGGTGTCCATGGAAAAGTTGCAAAGCTGCCCACCAGGAAGGAAAAAATACGGCAAAAGCGAGTTGGGGTGGGGGTGTTCAGAAGTTCAGATGGACTGGCAGTGGGCATTGGTAAGGTCTCTCTACAAAGTATCAGGGTCCCAGACAACGGGACGGAGTTTAAGTCAGAATCACTGACCTTGGGTGGTTCGAGAGGGACTTAGTAGTACAAATCAGAAAGCAGAGCCTTCCGGGACAACAGGAGATTGGTGAGGCTGGTGGAATAGGAACTCTGAGGTGGAGATGAAAACAGAGACCTCCGTAACAGAATAGGTGCTGCGAGAGAGCTGAAAATCACAGAGAAAGCTGGAGGCATACGGCTCTGTGGTTGGCATTAGGGAAGAGAACCTGAGTCATAACACAAAGGGACACTCGGTGCCAAAGCCATCAGATGGCTGGAAGACGATGTAACCTACTTAAACAATTCCTACCGTATCGATTCTGTCCACTAATGCCGAGCAGACTACCTGGCAAATAAGAGGTTCTCAATGAATGAGGAAGGAAGAAGCTAGAACGAGGCTTGATACCGCTTGCAGGTCAGGGTGATTAGTAGACCTAGTTGTTGTCGTTTTCTTTAAACAGCTTTGTTGATATATAATTCACCGCACCATATACTTCATCCATTTAAAGTGTACAATTCGATGGGTTTAGGTATATTACATCATTAATTTTTTAAATCGTGGTAAAATATAGATAACATAAAATGTGTCACTTTCACCATTCCTGTGCATGCGTCAGGGGCATTAATTACATTCACGATGTACAATCCATCACCACCATCCATTTTCAAAATATTTTCATCACCCCAAACAGAAACTCTATAACCATTAAGTCATCACCGCCAGCCCCCTGATAACCTCTCATCTACTTTCTGTCTGTATGAATTTGCTTATTCTACATATTTTATATAAAGGAATCACATAATACTTGGCTTATCTCACTTAGGAGACCTAGTTTTTAGGAGTGGTAAGGGTGGAGGTACCGCAGGGAGAAGGGGTGAAATTGGAAAAGCTTCATATTGGTGCTGGTAATGATCTTGCCGCTTGCTAACTTCTGCTCCTAAGACCTAGTTTCGTTTGCTTTGCTAATGCTTCGAGAGTTACTATCAGCCCCTTCCAACCTCGCCTACCCACCACCCCAATCACCTTGGATGCAACTGGATTTTCTCTTCAGAGCTGTTTTGCTAGCTAGCAACAGAGCAGATATTAAGAAGCTGTTGCCGCTTACCAATTAAATACACATTTCCATAATAATTAGTGGAAAGGATGCTTTGAAACCTGGGAAGAGCCTTGAAGTCATTCTCCTTCTGAGGAACGGCCAGTGCTTTCTCTGTATTACCAACCCAGAGGGAGGGCTCCTCTGTGCTCAGATAGGTGGCTCATTTCAGTTGGCTTCTTCTAGAAGGTTCTACTGCAAGGACCCCTTCCCTCAACTCTCTGCCTCTGGGCCTTGTCTCTGCTCTTTTCTCATGAACACCCCCCCCCCAGCTCTTTCTCTTAGGATAACAGCCAAATTCCCTTCGTGCTGGGGGCTCAGCCGAGCTGCTGGTATTCACAAGGGGTCCCTTGAGGCAGATGTGAGTTGGTAGTTGCTGAGGGCTTAAGAGAGAGGAGGGGACATCATGGACGAGTATCATTTGCAACAGAAAGTCAGGGTCCTTCACAGCAGAGAGGTGTTCCCGTTCAGTCTGGGCAGGTAGGCAGAGACAGACTCTTTGTGATAACAGACTGGGAGCCTCGGGTCATTTTATCCAGATGCTTTTCATCAGGACAGCCAAGGACTTGGGTTAGAGAAGAAGATGGGGAGGAAAGAGGGATGCGAGTTGCAGTTGGGGGAAAGAAAGGAAAACAGGGCGTGGGGACCGAGAATCTAGAGACGGCTTTGCCTGGGAAACACCCACTAATCTTACTGCCGAGACCCCCTTTGTTGCTCAAGCACGCAACTGGAATTCCACGAAACTCGATTGCAAGTTTCCGGCAGGGCCTCCTGGCTCAGGAATCTAGCTTGAAGAATGCCTGGTGTTTAACTACAGACGCGCCTCCAACAGTACATCATCCTTAATGTGGTGCTCGCTCCGGCTCTCTCCTCGCTAGGGAATTTAAAAACCCTTTAGCCAAACAGTTTCTGTTCCTGTTTGAATTCTGTTTTCGTCTTCTTGCTTCTGCACCTTCGACTGTGTCCCCTGCTACCACAGACAGGTCACCTGTCGATGGTAATTTTGAACGGTTTCTTTCTTTTCTACTAATTGTAGAAAAAAATTCTCAGTTTCTCTGGCAGGGATTTCTTCAAGTTTTCTGAGTCTAGAATCCCCATGAACGGTGTTCCTGTAGCCCCAGCTACTGCCGTTTATAGTAGCTACCACGCAGGTCCGTGCAATCTTGGACCGTTTGTGGACTCATTCTCTGAATTTTCTAGGAAACTACCTATAACCCCGAGAATGTTCTCTTTTTATAGACCTTAGCTTTACTCTGTCTCTCTGCTTTTTGTGTTCTCGGAGTTAATGTGAGGCACTGGAGGGAGTTTCATACTCCCTGACATTTTTGGGAGGTGAGGATGGAGTAGCAAAATAATAACTCCTCAGGGCTCCTGGGTGGCTCAGTCAGTTAAGCGTTTGACTTCGGCTCAGGTTATGATCTCACAGTTTGTGAGTTCAAGCCCCACATCGGGCTCTGTGCTGACAGCTCAGAGCCTGGAACCTGCTTTGGATTCTGAGACTCCCTCTCTCTTTCTCTCTGCCCCTCCCCTATTCATGCTCTGTCTCTCTCAAAAATAAGTAAACACTAAAAAAATAAAAAATAAAAAAAACCAACTCCTCGTGTTAGTAGTAACCAGGCAAGTGTTCCCCACCGTACGGAACTCACTGACCATCTATTATATCCTGTGCTACTACATGTCTAGCTGCTGTTTACTGAACAATTTCATGTTCACAGCCGTGTGAGTAGGTCGACATTCATGTGCAGGAAGAACACGGCATTGAATGAGTCAGTTGCTCATTCCACTCGGAGATTGTATTTTTAATTCCATAAACTGGGCCTCAGAACAAACAGGCCGAATGTTCCAGAAGAGGCATTAAGATTCTCTGAAGTGGTAAGGCCTGCATTCCACCAGTTGGAAAACTAGGTTTACAGAGAGAAACGGACATTTTCTGCCTGGTGCTGTGTTTGGGTCATCCGAAATGAGACACAGTCTGACGTAGATTAAGCCTCTTCTCGGGAGCTGTGGAACGGCTTTGGTGATGGTCGCGCTAAGCAAGCCAGGTATTCATTTGAGTTAGAAAGACTTGCAGCTATAGTAGATACACCCCCGGATGTCAGAGGGTCACCAAACCCAGGCTTGTGACTCATGTTATACTTCGGCAAAGCTGTTCCTAGTCCAGTGGCTGTCTATGTGACCATCTGGGGACTAAGCTTCCTTCCATCTTGGGGTCTACCCATCTTTAGAGTTTCAGACTTCTCCTCACGCAACTGGAAGAAGGGAATGGAGGTCAGGGATTATGGGGGAGAAGATCTATGGGCCAGACCTGTAAGTGCAGAGCCTCTTGCCAGCCTACACATCTGTGCTTAGAAGTCTGTCCTCTGGTGATACCCCACTCTCAGGGGGTCTGGGAGATGTGTCTAGGGGATTTGATAAGTAGATACAGAAGTCTCTGTCACAGGCTGGGACAGCCCCTTGGCATTCATGGCTTCCTCCAATTTCTCATATGCATGCCGCCTGCCTCCAATTTCTCTGCAGTAAGGACAGGACAGCAGTGAACACGTCCTCTCTGCCACTTAAATCTTACTGCGCTCCTCATGAGTATCTGTTATGTGCCAGGCGCTGGGCCAAGAGTGTAGAGGTGGGAAACCGCGTCCCTGAACAGGAGGCTTTAGAAACACCTCGGTGAAAATGGAAAACGCCTCCTCCTGCAACCTCACTAGGGAGGTGTTCTAAGAAGAACCAGTAGCGAGGGGCGCCTGGCTGGCTCAGTCGGTTGAGTGTCCAACTTCGGCTCAGGTCACGACCTCCCGGTTCGTGAATCTCACTGCCGTCAGCGCACACCCCGCTTTGGATCCTCTGTCCCCCTTGCTCTCCGCCCCTCCTCCGCTCATGCTCTCTCTAAAATAAATAAAACATTAAAAAAAAGAAGAACCAGTCGTGAAAGAGAGATTTCTCCAGAACACACTCCCCTTCTTAGGACCCTTCAATTGGCATTTTCTATCCGTCTGCCCATCTTCCCACTCCACCACTGACAAAATGAAAAATCTAAACTTCCGAAACTAACGGATGGGGTCCTTCTCGACTTGGCCTGCGCTCACTCCCAGCCCGCCCTCCTCTCTCCTGAACGCTCCAGCCGGCCTGCCTCTCGTTGCTCCCAGGAGACCCCTGCTTCCTCTCCTTTCCGGGCATCGGGCATCGAGCACACTCCTCTGTTCCTTCCCCTGGGCTTTCTCTCCGCGGCGGCCGGATCCTTTTCTGATTTAGGTCTGAACCTGGAGGTCCTTTCTTCTGGGAAGCGCGCCCTGACCTTGCTCCACTCCGCAAGTCTCTGAGACGGGTGCTCCTTCCAGGAACCTGTTTTCCCTGTGATCGTTGTTACTCTTTGCCTTTTTCCTGTCTGTGTCTCCAGGCACCGGCCCGCCTTGTTCCTCAGACCCTGGTGCAGCGCCTGGCCTGCGGGGACGTGCGGCGAGGGCGGAGCCTCCGCAGTCCCGTCTCTAGCGCCCGCCATTGTGCCTGCCGCGCCTGTAATTTACACCCACAGGAATATCGTGAATTTCCATCACTAACCCGGATTTTCTGTTCGGTCATCGTTGCTGCTTTTCGTTTTTATTTTTGCTTTCCTTGAGACATTTCACTTCAAGTGGCCACCGCCCTCCTCGGCACGTAGCGGCCTGGCTTGACGAGCGGTTCCTGGGCCCCTCGCTCAGGACTCCGCGTGCTGGTACAAGCCACACGCCGACTTGGCCACGGGGGTGCACGAAAAGGCAGTTTGCCCCAGGGAGTCAGGGCTTCTGTCCCCAGCTGCTCCAGATCCCCAGAGACATCCCTGGCCAGTCCAAACTGCAACCTGCCGGGAAGGAGGCAGCCTGCAGACACGTGCACACAGAACCTGGCTCTGATTTGGGCTTTGCCGCCCAGGCTTCATAGGAGGAGGGAGGGGGTCCTTTGCAGAGAGGAGCGCTCCTGACCCGTCAGGCTCTTTGGGGCCCAGGCTCTCCGGGAGACACGGAACGGGGTGTTTTTCCATAAATCCCAAGAAGCAGCCTGCACTAATGACTGCAAAACCGTGGGTCACTTCACGATTCCTTCACGCACACCCCTTCATTCATTCATTCAGAACTGGTTGGGCCTAACCGTTATAGACTCCGAGGTTACAGAGGAGAAGGAGACAGGAAAAACCCTTGGCATCTTCCAGCGAGGAAGAGGAAAGCTAAAGAAATACACAGAAAAGAACAATAAGAAACATGTATAGAACTACTGCAGATGGTGAAAAGTGCTTTCTCGGTCATCACGGAGAGGCCACATTCTGGCTGCAGAAGAGACTCGGCCCTCTTCTGAGGCCGAATGGCACCTCTCCTCTACGTTGATGAGGGCCCCTCGCCCTCCGAGGGCACCCGGGTACTCTGACAGCTCCGCGTTGCCATGCATCTCCCTTGCCGACTCCTGGCAGGAATCTGCAGCGGGCCCGCGTCAGGCCATTCCTCATCCTTCCGGAACCCGTGAGCCAGACGGCAGCTCGGGAACAGCGAGGCAGAACCCGGCATCACTTGTGATCTGTCGGGCGGGCCTTACCTGCGCCCGCACTTCACACCCGTCCCCTCCCTGAGCCCAGGGCACGTGGCTGCCAGACCTGCAGGCTCGGCTCTGCCCCGGCCCCGAGATCGATTCTGACTTCAGGCTAGAAGAATTCAAGCTGCTGTCATCCGAGTGTTGATTTGCTCTGGTCACCCTGGCTACTTGCTTGTTGTCCCTAATCTTGTGACTCATTCTGACAAGTGGATAGTCTGACATACACCTCTGTCCCTAAGTCCCTGGCCTTGGTGATTTTGCTAGCACTCGGGCCCTCAGAGGTTGAGGCTAGCCCTTGCTTAAGTGGCCTGGCCTGGCCTTCTGTCCCCCTGGGAACGGTGCCTTGCCCTTTGACCTTGGTACCTGCCAACAGACCTCCCCCGGGACGGGGGGAGCTTCCTGCCTCCTGGGACTTCTGAGTGCTGCCTGTATTTGACTTCTTTCCTCCGTGCATGCCCGTGCCCATCCGACCAGCAGGTGACACACAGTATTTCCCATGGATGCCCCAGAGCTAACTTTTTGTTTCACTTTCATGCGGCCTCTTACTGGACGTGTCCAGTTCTGTGTTCCCCCCCACTGGAGTGGCCGTTCAGTACCCTCCCGAGTGTTGCCCAACCTGAGGAGATGAGTCTAATCCCGGGTCTCAGAACCCCTGCTGTCTTTCCTGCGCACGCAGTTAACCAGCCCATGTCCAGCTGTGCTCTAAGACATGACTCTGCCTTCGCCTTGGGACACGCCATCCTTCTTCCATCTTTTAGCTTCCGCCAGAGGCCTCAGTTGGGTAATCAAGGGGTAATCAGGGCATCAGATAGCCCTTATACAGAGAGAGGGGTTGATGGAGTCCCTTTAGCTCTACTTGAAAAAAATTTCAACAGAAGGCCAGGGCAGCTGTAGGCGAGACATGGTAGCCTTGCTAAGTAGGGATCTCAAATCCCTGTGATCTGAGGACAGATGTCCCATAAACCCGGGTGCAGCCTGATTGATGCTGGATGGTTGGTTCTGCCATGGGAAGGTTATCTTACTTATGCTGGAAGCAAGGGTGTCCAGTGGGACTCTCCTCTCTAAATCCCGCCCCACGCCCAGGAAGGGAGACCCAAGCCTCCCCTCCAAGGGACTCTGCTGAAATCCACCATTTGCCAGCCTTGTTGTCACAGTCCTGGCCTGACAGCTCTTCCTCCTCCTTCACTTGACCGGTCTGGCCCCAGGTTTTGCCCTCCTGGTTTCCAGTTTGTTCCAGCCACACCTCCAGCTCTGGGGCGTCATTTTGCCTGCTTCCAGCTAGCTGCTGCTCTTTGTGTTTTTTTGTTTGTTTGTTTGTTTTCTTTTCCTTTTTCTTTTTCCTGTCTTATGGCATTCATTCATTTATTCCTTCTAGATCCTTATTCCCAAGGATCTGACAGTCTAGAAAGAAGACAATTACACAAATGGTTACTGGATACACTGGTGGTAAATGTTTCCCAGGAAAACTTGAAAGCTTGATGGAGACATGATCAGCCTCATGGAAGAAGAGACTTGGGGAGCAAGGGGAAGAGGCCCTGGGGTGGGGGGCTGGCGTGGGGAGATGGGGAGGGCATCGAGAGCGTTCTAGGCTCAGTGGAAGTGCATGGACAGAGGTCATGTTTCCTCTTGGCTTAGCGTTTCCCATACTGTCTGCCCAGGCGCCAGCTGCCTGGCTTCCTTGGCTTGAGAACCTTCTCTTTTGCACGATGTCATGGGAGCCCTGTGGGTACATTCTGGAACTCCTGGGGTCCCTCTCCGTCTTGACTCCGGTTCTGAGGGGTTAGAGGGAGTTGCAGGGAACACATCTGGAAGATTCCACATCTTCACTGCACACTGGGCTTAACTGGAGGAGAGTGAGGGTTTGTGGCCTCAGTAAGTTCGTCCAAGGCTTTCTTCATCCCCCCTCGACCCTGACTCCATGGGCTCAACCTTCCTTCTGCCATGTGCTCCTGAGGTGAGGCCCTGCGCCCAGCACCGTGCCTGGCTCACGGTAAGCACACCACCAATGTTCCCTTTGGATTAGACACGATCTGGGTCAGTACAAACACGGAGAGGAAGAGAAACAGAAGAGAGGAAGCCAAGGAAGATGACTGCGAGGGGGGCAGTGACGTAATTTAAACTTGAAAATATCTGAGAATAGACTCCACGGTGTATTCAAACCTCAGTCTTCCATAATTTAATCATGCACAAATGCCCTGTGGTCTCCCTTACCATCTTGTGCACCTGGATGAATAGAGCATCCTGGTGAAGCCAAGCAGAGCTCCTTGAGGTAAGACAAAAATAAAGGCAACGGGTTTGAATTTTTGAGTTGAAAGGCAGCAATGGGGCACTTGGGTGGCTCAGTCAGTTGAGCATCCAACTCTTGATTTTGGTTTGGGTCACAATCTCACATTCTATGGATTCAAGCCCCACATCGGGCTCTGTGCAGACAGAGCAGAGCCTGCTTGGAATTCTCTCTCTCCCTCTCTGTCTCTGCCCCGCCCCCACTTGTGGCGCACACTCTCTCTCTCTCAAAAATGAATAAATATTAACAAAAATAGAAAAAGAAAGGCAACAGCACTCATTTAACACAAAGTGGGCCCTCCCCCACGGAGACCACCCTCTCCATACATTCCTCAGTACTTCCAGTCGGAGTCCATGCACTGCTTTATTGGTTATTGGAGACCTCCAGTTGGTACCGATGCCCAAGATGGCGGCAAAATTGTGAATTTCTCCTGTTGCCCTGGGTCTTGCCTTCTGAAATCTCTCAGAATACGTCTCATTCCATGTCCCTCCGACTTCCATTCAAACGTTCATATTTCCCACTGTCTTGAGGAACCATAGCCTGGGGCTCAGCTCTTCTCAGGCATTGGGACTGTAGGGAGACACTCGGGGGGCCACCGAACTCCACGCTGTGGCTCCTGTGCTGCCCTCAAAGCCCCATCGCTAGGCCGTGACTGCCTCTGGGGACAGACTCGGCCCTCTGGTCTAGCTCCTGTGACCAGGGCCGTGTTTCTCCTCTGATGCCTAGATTTCTGCTTCAGCTTCCTTCCTGGGACCCGATACCATGGATGGGGGCCTCGTGTTCCCTCACAAAGCCTTCCTAGGACTGGAGCCAAATCCCAGTCCCTGTGGATGGGTCTCCAGTATTTGATGCCAAGTGCTTCTCCTTGGCCCCTTGCCTGCTGCCAGACTCCGCTGGTCCTTTCTGGCCCTGCCTTTGACCTTAACCTGCTGCGTGACCTCTGCTTCCCTGTTTCCAAGCCTGTGAATGGAACGACTTTGAGTTTCTTGGTGGCTATACAAACTGACCACATCTTGGAAACACACGGGGGTCACTTACAGAGCACCAGTACCCAGGACAAAGAGCTGGAGGCAGCCAGCCAGGCTCCTAGGACGTAAAATGTAAGACAGTACCACACGCAGGGGCCCACCACCACTTGCATGACCCTGAGAGTCATCTCTTGTTACATTTTGTGACTCAGGATTCTGGCTTACCTCATCCTACTCCTTGTCCTGCTGGTACCAAGGCCAATCCCCAGAAATTCTCATCTATTTGGTCCAGGAAGAGGCCCAGTTAGTGGTATGAAAAACAACAACAACAACAACAACAACAACAGCAAGGCTGAGGTTTAGTAAGTGTAACCAGAGTGGAGAATCACTGGACCAAACGATCTTGCCGACGTCTCTTATCCAGAATTGTACCCGGGGACCCTGAGACTCTTAGTGGTGCTTGATTCTGGGACTTGGCTACTTACTTGTGATGAACCTACTGTCTCCTGCCAGGTCTCTCTTACTTCCGGATCCCAGTCAGGCTCAGTCTAGCCCATCTTTCACTACCTGGGCTTTGTTCTGACCAAATCTTGTTTGCAGGCAAAGCCTCGTGTAGGTAACCAAGCTTCCAATTCTGCCAGCCTGTGAGCTCTCCTTTGGACAGGTGCCAGGTGCCTGTGCACTTTTTACAAGATGTGATTCGAAGAGTCTGTGCTACTATAGTATCTGGTATGCTCCTTCTCATTCATTCAACAAGACTGCACCGCGTGCCTGTTGTATGCCCTACCCTGGGTTATTTTCTGAGGACAAAGATATACAGATAGGGTTCATGGCAAGAGTAGTTTATGGTAGATCAGCCTTTCCTGAAGCATACTCTCATTGTCAATGGACATTATGCAAAAACGAAACACAAGACATTTCCTGGTAAAATACTTTCAGAAGACCTAGTACTACAACACTTCTCTGCACATTTAATATGGTGACATGGACCGTGCATCTTGAGAAGGCGAAGCCGGTCTAAAGTGATTCCCAAGTACGTATGACCACCAAGCTCCTGTTTGACATGCAGAATCTTCCAGAAGACACTTTGGAAAATGCTGTCACAGTTCTCAGAGTGCTAAATCTGGAATCGACGTTCAATCTAGACATAAGAAGTCTATTCATGTGACCCAAGGTTGCGTTCCTCTCTGAGCAGCTACATCATGCTGTTGACTCATCACAAGCTGGAGGCTGGCTAAATTGCTTTGGGTTGTTTCTCACACAACCAGCCTTCAGCAGGCTTTTCCCCTTTAGAATCTGGGCTATCGCTATTTTTGGAGCCTGAGCATAGGACCTATCAAGTTTAGCTTTGCGGGTTTTGGCTCATAGTTAAAGACGGTTGAGATCTTTTTAAATCTGAAGGCCGTCCTCCAACGTGGCAGTTGGTTTTCCCAGCTATCTGGTGTCTACAACTTAAGTCGGAAGGCCTTCCTCCAAGCCTCTGAAGAATGTGCTGAAGGAGAGAGATCCCTGTATCACGCCACTGGAGACTTTCCTCGGAATTGGCTTTGATCTTTGAGTCAACACTATTTGGGTTTAAATCCACCCAGTTCAGCCATCACTGAGTGCACGACTCTCCATCTGAGGCAAAGGATAACATGAGGGGTTTTGGGAAACACTCCATGGAAATCCAAATTCCCCTGGCCAACCAGTCTGGTAATACTTCCAAAAAGAATAAGGCTAATTTCTCACAAGTAAGCCTTTCAAAGAGGATAGCGTTTTTAATTTTTGTGATTATAAAAGTAACCTATGATCATGTTAGAAAAAACCCTAGTATTAAAAATAAAATTGGAGTGCCTGGGTAGCTCAGTGGGTTAAGTGTGACAACTCTTGATTTTGGCTCAGGGCCCTGCACTGGGCTCTGTGCTGGGGGTGGAGGCTGCTTAGGACTCTCTCCCTCTCTCTCTGCCCCTCCCTTGCTTGCACTCTCTGTCTCGAAAATAAATAAGTAAATAAATAAATAAAATTAAAGGCCTACAACGACTAACCACCCAGAGATAATCTCGGTTGACTTCTGCTCTGTCTCCTTCCATCCTTTTATTATGCTCATCTATCACTCTATTCGAGAATATTTATTGAGCACCTTCCATGTGCCAAACATTCTTCCAAATAAAGCAGCAGACCAAGGAGCAAACCGCCTCCCTGCAAAAATCCTTGTCTACAAGCAGCTTACATTCTAGTAGAGGTTTATAAACAACTGAATGAGTAAATAAAGGATATTTAAACACAATGTTTATTACAAGATACTTGCAAAAATATCCTTTTTTTTTTTCCTCCCACGCTGACATCGTGTTGGAACAGCAGCTCTACCTGGAATGACTTTGGGTTACTGGCCCTTGGCCGGTTTCTGATGATTTCTGTTTTCCTTATAAAGATTCCTAATGCTCTCTTTAATAGTGGGATCGGGAATGGGGGTGGGGCAGGCGGTGGCGGTGACACGAAGTTCAGCAGTCATGGCTTCCAGAATGCAGAATACCTCTCTTTGAAACTTGGGATGATCCTGCTTATCTCCAGTCACTAGGCATCTCTTCTTTCTCACTCTTTTTTTTTTTTTTAATTTTTTTTTTAATGTTTATTTTTGAGAGAGAGAGAGAGACAGAGCATGAGCAGGGGAGGGGCACAGACAGAGAGGGAGACAGAATCTGAGACAGGCTCCAGGCTCTGAGCTGTCAGCACAGAGCCCGACGCGGGGCTCGAACTCGGAACAGTGAGATCATGACCTGAGCCGAAGTTGGACACTCAACCGACTGAGCCACCCAGGCGCCCCTCTTCTTTCTCACTCTTTATCCGAGATTACAGAGTGTACTGCCCCCGTCCCACCTGTCCTGGAGGCAACTGGTTTAGACTTGAACTCGCCCATGCGCACTTGCTTACCATCTGCCTACCCATCACTGGCTTCAGCCTGTTCCTTCTCGAGTTCCTGCTGCCCTTCCCGGACGGAAGCCAGTCTCCTCGGTAGAGAAGGCGGAAGCTAAAAGGAGTCGATAAGTGCTGATTTCTCTGGGCCGTCTCTTACTCTGGTGTCATCTGCCCTGAGTTGTTGGTCGCCCTTCCCTTTTTCTTACACCGAGCTCGCTGGGGGAGGATTACGGAGGAGTCTGGAGGAAAGCTCTTTTAATTTTCATGAGTCTCGATAACTCCCTTTAAAGAAAAACTCCTGGTAGTATTCTTGCAGGAATGAGTTACTGGATTGCCTTTCCGTGTTTCCCTGCTCCCTCATTTTACAAATAAGGAAACTGAGGTTTACGTTCGGCAAAGGACACGCGTAAATCTGATCCCAAACTAGAATTGTAGCATTCATTTGAGTTAACCTTGTGGTATCTAAAGAAAAAAAAAAAAAGAAGTCTTGCAAGAAACAGATCACTAGGGGAGGAAAAGGACCTCAGGAGAAATTTAATTGAGAACCTTTCTCATGGGGAGAGGACAATGGATTTCACTGAATGAGCCCCAGATTGTAGCAAGTTTTCCCTGGTTGCAGACATCCCACCGGGACCATTCTGGTCTGTTCTGCTTGGGGGAATGGCAAAGCCCGTCCCCTTCGCCTTCAGCTTTGGGCCCCCACCTAGGAAGGCAAACAGCTGGTTCTTCTCCATATGTGGCCTCCCCAGCCTAGCGCCGCATTAACTGAAACCCTTCCTCGGGGGAGCCGCTGACATCTCTCTTTGATTGGCTATTGACAGTCATGCTGGGGCTTCTAAACAGCTCCTTGTTAACCTTGAAAGATGACTATTTTAGCTTTTTTTTGGAGTCTCTGTCACCACCTGCAGACAGAAGCAGATGATTTAAGAGATGAGCAAGTAGGAATTTTGTGACCTTCAAGCGGAGATATCCCCAGAATCAGTGGACACAGTCTAATCGCTACCTGACTTGTCTGTCTTTATGTCCTGGCTCTATCCCCAGCTCATTGTGTTAGATAAGAGGTTTCGCATTACCCTCTGAAGGGCTGGGATTACTGAGCAAACTCAGAGGCATCTACAACACTGGTCTCTGTAAACATCCTGTACAAGTGCTGTGCTCGTTGCAGACCTGGGCGGATGCCATTTTGGCAGAGCGAGTGCCACCTTTTAGGGCAAAGGGCAGGAGGGGTCGATACAGCTAACCCAAAAATCAAGTGAATTTAGTCTATTTAAATGTACAAACAAAGAAAGCAATTTCACTGTGCATTTTCTCAACCAGGAAACATAAAACACCCCAGAATAAGTAAGAAAATATACATTCCGGTTTCATTTTACAGCCAGGAAAGTCCGAAGAAGGCCAAGAGGAGACAAAAGGGGGATGGGAGGAGTGGGGAGCAAGCCGAAGAAAAGGGGCTGGCCAAACACCCACTGTCTCTGCGGGGGCTACCTCCCTGACCGTCTCGCTGAGATCCGAGACTAAATTCACCCGCTGTTGATACTGGAAGGGGTTCTTTACTCTGAACGCTGTAAGGGCAGCGCCAAGGAGGGTCAGTTCAGGACTTACTTTGTAGAATGAGCAAAACGGTCTATTTATAAACTGCTCTACCTAGGATACCGGTGGCACTGCGTTTCATTCCTGTTGTCCTGGTCCTCTCGGGGCCCTCTACTCTGGTCCTGCTGGATCAGCACTGGCCACGGGGCCTCTCTGGGCATCTCCTGCCAGTGGAAATTGGACCCGGCCCTTCCTTGCGGCGAAGCTGACAGGCACACCGCGTAACTGTGGTTGGCCTCCGACTGTTCGCTGCGGAGTATGCGGATGTCTCCTTGCATTCTCCTGCTTTAGCTATTTCTGTTCCCATTCGCTACCGTGCATATTCATGCAAACGCAGGAATTTCAGGAGGTGCAATCCTCCTCCAGCGTAAGCCTGTGCCATGAGTGCCTTCTGCACCAAAACGCCTCTACGACATGTCTGTGAAAGTCTCTCCAGCTGTTGAAGAAGAGGCTGTACGGTCTCCCGTGAGCGCAGGCGGGAAGAGAGCGAGCACTGGGTGAAGAGCTGCTCTGCCCTCGACGGTCATATCCGCGTCCGACCATCACATGACCTTCCGCCACAGGAGCTGGGGCCGAAGGGTGTTTTGTTTTTATTTTATTTATTTTTTATTTGAAGTGTTATTTTAATTGACCGTTATCTCCTTCTCCTTAGGCGTAGCCTGTTCTTTTACACCTTCCCCTGACCCCTGGTCGTATCCGCCGCCCTCCACTGTTCCTTCTGTCAGGTGTACGGTCTCTTCCATCCTGATGGCACCCACCTTTGATGTGAACTCAGGGCTTCGGACTTCGGTTTCTTTCCTGCAGAGCGCCTCAGCGAGATCGCCAGAGCCTGGATCACTGTGGCCTCTCCATCCAGGTCTCGTCAGTACTCCCTGAGGTGGAGATCATCCCAATGCTTCCAAGTTCCAGGACTGTAAGTAACGCCCCCAGGACCGCCTAACCCTGCAAGTCGGCTCTCACTGTATCCATCCACTCCCTTCTTAGCCTTTACGTCCAGCTGGCCGCAGGGCCAGTCTCCCCATGAACCACAAGTGCTTGGGGCTGGTTAACACCATGAACCAAACCATCCTCTCTCCTTCTGTCCCTCCTTTTGTGAAAACCAACTGCCCAACACTTACCAACATCGTTCATGGCTTCGCCTCCTTTGAGCCGCTGAGAGTGAAGACTCCTCTCCACACTGGAGCTATGCATGCAGTCATAATCATCTCAGTCTCCGTGAGGTTGGCAGGACCCAGAGTGTGAGCCAGAGGAGAGACGTAATTACCAAAACCTAGAGGGGTTCCAGACAGAATGAAATCATGAGGATTCGGAGGTTTGGCTAAAGAATCCGGTTCCCTTGGCCAGGGTAAAACAGTCCTGAATCAATGCTTCCCGACTTTAAGGTACACACAGTCCCTGGAGATCGTGGGAACACGCCGATTCTGACTGAGCAGGCTGGTGGAAACAAGCCTCCGTGTGAAGCCGATGCCACAGATCCTACCGGGCTGGGGAGCGCGCTTCGAGGAGTAAGGGTCTGAGAGTCCTCTCCCACAGGGTGCTCAACTCGCTCCCATCCCTGATTCCTCTCCCCTGCCTGAGATCCACCTTCGGTGAAATGAGAACACGGAACTGCCTGATCGCTAGCCCCTCACGGTGCAAATACGGAGCGCTCAGCTCAAGTGTCGCCTCTTGTCCCCTATCTTCCTCAGCTCTCCAGTGGAAGTTCACACTCCGAGCTCCCTGCATGCCTCAGTGCAACTCAGTTTAGAACGGTTCAATTCGAGATAATTCAGAAGCCTTCGCCGGACATTTCTGATGTGTCGAGCAGTGAGTTTCCTTTTTTAAGATTGGATACATGAGGACGCCATCAACGAAAGTGGAAGGTTTGGTTAAAGAAATGGAAGGGTAAACCTGGAGAAGAGATAACCGAGTTCCTCCCTCCCCAAAACAAATTCATTTCATTTTGTTTCAGAAACTTTCTTGGTAACCAAGTTTACATTTACCCTAACATGTGCCGTGTGCCTGTCATAGGTAGAGGTGAAAATCAGCACTGCACGGCTACTCCCGAACTAAACCATGTGTTTTGGGAACTCAGCCCCAGCGTTCACCCGCTCTGTGATCTTGGACAAGTTACTTAACCTCTCTGTGCTTTGGTTTCCTAATCCTTAAGATGGGCATAATAACAGCATCCCCTTCAGAGGGTTATTATGTCTCTGGGAGAATTAAATGAGTTCCTATTTATAAAGCACTTACAATATTATTGGGACACGACACTTTAAAGAAATTTTGGGCAACACATACATGTTCTGGAGGTGTCACTCAAGAACAGTCTGGGTAGGAGATGCGCCCTTGGGAGCTGTCAGCACGTAGGTGTCGTCAGGGCCTGGGAGCAAAAGACACCTTCCAGGGAGAATGTAAGCTGCAGAGTGAGTGGCGAAGAGGGAACAAATGGATCTTCAGGGAGCATCGATATTCAGGGGTGAACAGAGGAAGAGGACGTGGTGAAGGAGACTGAGGATGGCCTCGATAATCAGGGGTGAACAGAGGAAGAGGACGTGGTGAAGGAGACTGAGGATGGCCTTGGAAATAGAGACGACCCAGGAGAAGGTCAAATCAGAAGCCCGAAGCAGGGAATTTCGAGAAAGGTGTAGTGGCCGACAGTGACCAGTGCCACAGCAGTCTCGAATAAGACCGGGGTTAAAACAGAGCCGCTGGTTCAGACGGCCAAGCAAGCACGTCTCAGGCTGCAGGTAATTCCTACTCACATCTGCCTTCGCCCACTAAGCCGGGAGTCCTTATGTAAGGGACTGAGTTTATCACTCAGCCTCGTATACCCAGGGGCTAGCACACGCCTGCAGCATAGGAGGGCTTGCTCAGTGCTGCTGAAATATTGTTTTCCTCGCTAGGCTCTCTAATGACTCCTGTTCCTTGGTGGTCCACATCACCCTGCTTGTCTGTTGAATAATGGGACAATAAACGAAGGCCAGAGGGGCGCCTGGCTGGCTCAGTCACAGGACCATGCGGCTCTTGATCTCAGGGTCGTGAGTTTGAGCCCACGCTGGGTGTAGAGATTACTGAAATAAATACATATTAAAAACACCACCACCAACAAAAACAAAGGCAGGAGGATCTCAACTCCTCTCCTGCCCTTTCTTCTGGAAAGGCCCCAGGGGAGGGCGAGGCCAGTGTTTCCGAGTTCTGGGCATCCTTGCCCCAGGAACTTGGGTCACTGCAGCAGTTCAGACGAGGTCATATGAGGTCTGGGGTCTGGGAGAGCTGGCCAGTGAAGATCTCAGACAAGATCATCTTCTGGGTGTTTGTAGCGTCGCCAGGCAGCGATGACAGCTCTTGCTTTTAGCCCCATGTGTGCTAGCAAGGTCCTACAGCTTGTGCGCTGGCTTGTGGCCCGTCTGACTCCAACACTCTCTGGTGACAGCCGTCCTTGCTCCTGGGAGACCACACGCTGATGCGGCCGAGGGAGAAAGTCCTCCATTGGCGGCAGGTTGGGCCAGCGGACTTTCTAGGCACCTTCCATCTTGAAGATTCGGGGAGCCCGGGCAACCGCCGAAGGTGATCGGGAGAACGGAGCCCGCGAACTTCCCTGGGTGGGGGCAGATGATGGCAGAGCCGGAAGTCCTTGGTAGGCGGGTCTGTGCTGGGTGTTCAGGCTTCCACCCGGGTTATAGGATTAATCGAGACTGGCAGGGCGGGGGGATGGTGAGCCCAAGGAAGGAGGGGGGAAGTGTGTGGGTTGTAGGACTGCAGAGCCCCCTGCTGAGAAACTCAAGTTCCCTCAGGCCCCCAGGGAAGAGGGAGGAAGTGAAAGGGGGGGGGCGGAGGGGGAAGATCTGACTCATGCTAGTGTTGACAAATAGGCTGGATTCCTTGAACTCCGCTGGACTTTGTCCTCTCAGGATGTACAGCCAGCGTCAGCACGCTGCTAATGGGGCTTTGAGAGTCTCCTTTTGATGAGCGCGTCCCAGAAAGCAGGTATTAGCCATTTCTGCTGGGGAGGCAATGAAGGCATTTGCAGCTGAAATCGGCTTTCCTGGATGCCCTAATAAAGCAGAGACTTTCAGAGCCCCATTAGCGGTGTGCTGACTGCAGCTTTGCGTCTGTACTAGCCCAGTTCAGGAGGGGAGCTCTGTACACTCGTATCCCAAACCCTAATGAATGAACTGCCTTCAGACCAAAGGCAGCTCCTTTTCCATCAATAGGCTGGGAGTGACTTCGAATAGAGAAGTTTCTCACTATCCCGGGGGGCCCAGTATGGCGCCCGGCACAAAACAGACTCTCAATAAATCCTTAGGAATTGGTTAATGTGTTTGCATGTGTGTGTGAGGCAGGGGGAGGGGGCGTCTTCTGCTAAAGGGATTTGGAGCATCACGCTGTGGACAGCTTCAGGCATGGCGTTGGCCCTTGGTGAGCACTCAGTATGTTTATGAGCTGGAGGAATGGCAGGTGGGCTAAGGAGGAAGGGAAGGGACAGCGTGACAGATAAGGAAAAGGGGCTCTTCCCCATGGCCTCCGCCTGCCAACTCCTAAACTATATTTCTCTCTCAGCCAGGAGTCGCTGAACTTCTCTGTAAGTAGCAGACCCCACATCCTCCGTGTCGCCCTGGAATGAAGCCAAAGGACCTTTCTCTTGTTAGGCCTCAAAGGTGGGAAGTGGCACGGGGACAAAGGGGGCCCTCGGGCTCTTTTACAGGTTGTGTGTGCCAAGGGACTAACGTTGACCAGATGATCTTGCTTCTGGGTGAGGTCGCTGAGCCTCTCAGAAGTTCCATGCCTTGTCCAGATTCACACAGATGTAAACGATGGAGCAGGAGTTCAAATCCAAAATCAGGCTGCCTGCTAAGCTCATTGTCCATCAACATCTTCCTACTCCTCGGTCCAAAGTCAGTTCCTGGGGAATCAGTGGGTGGCCCTGAGCAGCTTCCCTGCGAGCCACCAGCTTCCAGCCAACCAGAAGGCGCTTCTCTGGGTGGGTCTGCCCACCACGCCTCTCATCTACTTCTGAGTACGTGTGGTGTCAGATGAGACCCTCCAAGATGCTCTGGAAAGGGAAATAAATAACACATAAATAAACGGAATGACAGAGATACATAGATACATATCTCATTGACCAGAGCCGCCTGCCCTTGTATGTTTATCTGGGGTGTTTGTTTGACTCCTCCCATGCTGGGTCTCAGGAAGGTCTTCTGGGAGCCGCTGGCGTGTGACTGGGGCTCTTCGCCCTGTCGTTCTGGCATTTGAATATTTCCAGGCAGGATTTAGTCACTGCACATCTTTGAGAGTCCTCTAATCAGAGAAATTAACTCTCATCAGACACCGGAATTAATCTTTGTTAGTGTTGTTGTCAGTCTAACTTCGCCTTCCTTGGCGCCAGACGCGGAGGGCACGCCCTAGGAGCGAGCAGCCACCATGGCCGCCGAAGGCCTCGGCGGGGGCCTGCCAGGCTTCACCTCAGGAATGGAGCTGGCCTCTCCTTCCACTCAAGTTGAGAGGTACGTGGGACCCCCGAGAGTTTCTGCTCTGATGTTTGGCACAGAGCAGTGCTGGGGGAAGGCTTTAAAAGTCACTGAGTGACTTGCAGGTATGAATGATGTCATGGCGGGCAGGGAGAAGCGGTTCTCTGGGAAGGATGCCCAAGCAAAATGGCGACTTAGATGTTGGCACGTGATGGGGGGCAAGGAGTTCTTTACCAGTCACTAGTTTGCTAAAGATACACCCCGTCTTTATATCTTCAACAACCTTCGATGGGCGTGTGCGCGATAGGGTGAGGTGGGGGAGCAGAGAGTGTGGGGACAGACACCCAACTGCGTCTGTGAAAAGTCTGAAGCCCACATCGAGGCTCACAGAATTTTACCGTCTTCGGGCCTAGAAAACGTATAAATATCAAAGACTATCAGGTTGCTGCAGAGTAAACAAACATGACGTTAATACCGTCTTCTGTAATATATATTTCATAGCCTCTTATTTGCTCATGAAAAATATATTACAGAGAATTGTCTGTTAACATCGCACTTACTCACACGGCAACACTTGATTTTGTTAATGTCAAGCTATCCGTACACTCATCACCCGTCGTCATTTGTTGTCACGTGCACTCTACAGAAGAATTTCTTTGTAAGTAACCACGTTCTCTTGCATATATGCCTCTTTTGCCCGGTTAGAAAGCCTGAGGGTCTTTGTTCCTGAGTGTTTCTGAGCGCTAGCCCTGGAGTCAGGAGAAATGCCTTCTGTCTTGCTTCCCCACAGTACACTCTGTGCCCTTGGAAAACTCGCTTCCCTCTCCATCCCCATCTGTGAAACGTGGTTCTTAGACGAGGTCTCTCGTGAGCCTTTCGAGAGCTCCTCCTTTCTTGAGGAGCTTCTGGGAAAGTCAGGCAGGTGAATAGCCTCGGCTCTCTGTGGTGGAGAAGAAACGGGATCAGAGTTTTTTGGTTTTTTTTTTTTTTAACAATGTGGGGCACAGTGGCCAGAATTTATGCCACTTCCAAGGGCACATGTCAGAGCCACGGGAGTATCCCACCTGGGTAGGGCTCTCTGTTTCACACTCTCCATTTCTTGGATGATTGCTTTCTCTGCTCCTGGGATTAAAAAAAAAAAACCCTTCAAGACAAGTCACTTTCTCATTGGCCTGTGGCATGCTACATGAACCATCTATATTACAGATGCAACCACGGACGCCGCCAACGCTGATTCATACGTTGGTGACCTCATGGATCACTGACAGCCATGCCACCTGGCAGGCTGCCTGGAAGTCACCGGGGCCTGTCGGAAGCCCCAGCTGCACCTCCATTTTGCAGGTGACCACAGGCCCGGCGGCTACCCTCGGGTTTCCAGCCTATTATCATCAGCCTAAGGAACAATCGGAGCCTCAAATCAAAAGTCAGGAGGAACTCTAGGAGGAGCGGCGTTGCTCACAGAACCGAGTGGTGACTTGCAGAAGCACAATGAGATAACAAAGTCTCTTTCAGACACCTTTTCATAATCCAAAGCCCTTGGTAGCCGAGAAACAATGCACTCGGCCGGGCTGAGTTCTTGCTATCTTGTTGACTGAAGCATTCACTGTGAGGTTTCCTGGGCATCCTATTATGGGGGAAAGGAGGGCTCGGACCACTTCTGCATAGTGGAGATTAATCTGCAGGCTGCATGACACCTTCACCTTGTGGTCTTTGTCTCCTCCGGTGTCACGAGGGAGGGTGAGTTGTTCTCTCCGGTTTTGGACACTTGCTTTTTAATCTTTTTTGCTGCCTTTGATTTTTACTTTTGGCTCTAGGGAGGGCGGGTTGTCATGGATAGAGGCTTGTGCCTGGTTTAGCATGCTGTGTGCTAGAGGAGTGTAACTCTGAACGCTTACCAGTGGGTTCACAGCCAAGGTTATCGGATCTCCCTTCTTGGCCTTCATGTTCAGAGGATCTCATCAGATCAAACAAGGAACAGAACTGCAAAACACTCCCCCACCCCCAAAAACATAGCCTCCTCCACTACCACTACATTCCTGACCTCCTCGTAGCCAAGCAGAGTTGCAGGAGATTGGGGAAGGATTAAAGGAAGAGGCTGAGGAATGGAGGTCAGTGTCACTTTCTGAGAACGTTGGTCTCTAGAGACCACTTGGCACTAGAAAAACTCACTATTTCTCAAACTTGCAAATTAACGCCCCTATTTAGAGCCTGGGTCTTAAAAAAAACTTTTTTTAAAAATGTTTATTTATTGTTGAGAGAGAGAAAGAGAGAGAGAGGGATAAGAGAGAGTGTGAGCAGGGGAGGGGCAGAGAAAGAGGGAGACGCAGAATCTGAAGCAGGTTCCAGGCTCCGAGCTGTCAGCACAGAGCCTGACGTGGGGCTCGAACTCACACACTGTGAGATCATGACCTGAGCCGAAGTTGGATGCTTAACTGACTGAGCCACCCAGGCACCCCTAGAGTCTGGGTCTTAAAATAATGCTACACATTTAAAATATAATAATAATGGGACCGAATTTAAAATATGATTTCTCTCCTTTGCTATGTTCTGTGAGAGTCAGTGAGCGATGCTAAAGAGAAAAAATAGTGGTTTTGAAATCAGATTGGAATCTGTCTGCATTCCCACCATCTCTACACCCCCATTTGCCCCATTTATAAGTCGTAAAGTGGGGGTGATAATACCTTCTTTGTTCTCATTGTGAGGTTTCCAGGGTATGTAAAGAGCGTGGCACATAGTAGGTGTTCAGTAAACATAAGGGCTACTTACGTGGGATATAACAGCTTCAGAGCAATGTGGCTACCTTTTCATTGCCCTGTCTGTCCACATGTGCCAAGGATGGAGAATCTAGGCGAGTGACACATTCGGTCTGTGAGTGGCAAGGAGGGTGGATTTTCCTCCCCGGGCTCCCTGTGATTTGTCAGGGAGACGCCTGAGTGCCTTGCTGTAGGTAAAGAAATCGAGCCTTTCTGTAGTTTTCTAGGCAGGGAGGAAGGGTGGTGGCTTGGAGCCTGCCGTATGAGATTTATCTGGCTTGAGAAAAGACCACTGGCCACCATCCCTTATCAAAACCCCTTGGGGCCAGATATATTTCCGAATTCCGAATTTTTTTAGGTGTTTAGAAAAGCAATAGGATAGAGTTACTATATATCATGTAACAGCCCCAGCAGAGTCTGGAGCAGTCACTGGTAAGAAAAAACCGTTCAGATTTGTGCAGCAAATATTCATCCTAAGTGGGATAAATGAGTTCTACAAAGAATCCCGGGGCAGTTCAGGTCAGGTTTCACTGCCAAATGAGTTATGAAAAATCTTTCAGTATTCAGAGCTTTTTGGATTTCAAAATTGCAGATTGCTGATTTATAATAATACGAGAGGAGATGATAAGTAATAACAACAGTTGCATTTAATAAGTGTTTTTCTTGTGCCAGGGACTCCAAGTGCCTTATGTATATTTTCTTATTTGTTCTCTAATGACAGTCCTGTGCAGTCGGTTTCATTATCTTCCTCTTAGTGATGAGGAGAATAAAGCTCAGAGATACTGAGAAACTTGTCCCAGGTCACGCAGCCCGGAAATGACCACTCTAGAGTCTGAACCTAAGACCTGCAGATCACAGAGCCTGTGCTGGTAAAATAGATGAAAGTTTTCCCTGCGTGGTAGAGGTGGCCTTACACCGGAGTCCGGAGAATTTCCGGATGATGAAGTATTTGCAAGGGTATTTTAGGCAGGCTGCAAGCATCTTAAGCTGGCTGGTAGCGGAGAGGTATGAAGGGATGAGGGGTAAAGGGGGCGTGGACGGCACAGACCCGGCCATTTCAGAATTGGCAAGCGGGCTCCATGGATGCCCGCCCGGCCCAGACAGCCATTGACCTTGGTCTGGTTTCCTACACTTGAACGAAAGCTTCCTTCAGCTTCGAGGGGCCCTATTTGGAACTCGGCTGTCCCGAAAGGGTAAGTGACCTGCCTCAGGCTCAGACCGGGCCTCGTCTGCGTGTGTGACCTCTGTCGTGTGGGTAGAGTACTACAGAGGGGAAAAAAACCCTAATGAGCCTTAATGTGGGAGGAAATGGCCATCCTAAAAATAACGCCAGGCCCTGCGGAGTAATGACATCATTAGCCAACTCCAGCCATGAGGGATTCTAAGCACTTTTGACTAGACATTTTATTTTAGCGCGAGATGTATCAAGTAGATCTATTATGCTTGTCAGCCCAACCAAGGGTTGCAAGGCAAGAACTAAGTGGAAGGCGCCTGTGAAGGGCCGTGACACTTCCTTTAATCACATTTTACATAATTGGAATAGTTGCTATTTCCGAATCTTTGGCTGGGCAGTCTGCATGACCACAACAAAACAGATCTGAGAGGAGAAGAAATTCTATGGTCTGGAGAGAACCTGACATTTCCACTTAATTCTGAGTCTTGGGGAGGAGAAGGGGCCCTGGGAAGCTGACTGACCAAACGCTGTGGAGAAAGACAGAAGCAGACGTGATGGAGAATGCCTCCCCGCCAGGACTGACTTTCTCTTTTCAGCCGATGAGCGAGCAGAAGGCTTCCTCCTTCCCCCGGTCCTGGGCCGCACAGGACCGTGCAGAAAACAGCCCTCGCTCCACGTAGCCTCCTCTGCCAGACCATGAACTCCAGGAGGTCAGGGTCAGGCCCGTCCAGACTTTCATACCCGGGGCTCGGCAAGGCGTCTGGCGGGCAGTAAAACTCTTAGTAAAAATTTGTTCAATTAGATCAAATGACTGCGAATTCATTTTATAAATGGCGGGGGATTAGTTTGCATATCTCTGTTTGTCCACATGTAAGAGTCTGTCATTCATACGTGCCCACCCCCAGAAGAGAAGAGAGGGCCGGCCCTGCACTCAGAAGGCAGAGCTGTGAAGTGCGCTTTGGGCTGGGAGCATCCCGGGCTCCCGTCCTGTAAGTAACGACAGAGACCCTTCGTCTCTGCCAGGTTCACAGAATAAATGACATTAAACTTGATCATGTTTCCAAGGCAAATGAGTCCACTATTGAAACCCAGACCTGAAGGGTTTCCCCTGTTCCCATGTCACCAGTCCTGCGGTGAGCGTGGCCACGGGCTCGCCGTGGGTTCCCCTCCACGGGGGGTGCAGGAAAGGTGAACTGTGACCACTCTCTGTGTCTGGCCACGTGCTTGTTTCTGCCCAGAACGAAAAGTCTGTTTCCGCCGCTTCCCCCTCTCCCTCCCTCCCTCCCTCCTGTGCCCTCCTTTCCCACTTGCAGTCCTGCTCAGCCTTCCCTCTCTTTGCTCCGGCCCCCTGGGGCCTGTCATAATTAGAAAAGGAGGAAGGAGGGGAGCCGTCCGAGCCCACCAGGGCTTTTGAGGGAGCTGGGACTGCGTGCTGGGGACCCGGGGCTGCAAAGGTTTCATTGTCTTTCTTCTTTTCCACCCACGGTACCTGTCGACACAGGAGGGCCCTGCGGAAGGTCAAGGAGGGTGCAGTGCCAGAAATACATGGCTCTGCATGGAGCTATGTGTGCGGAAAAGTGCGTGTGTGTGTGTGTGTGTGTGTATGCGCGGGAAGATGTGCACGACTGTGGTATGGATTTATGGAGGGTCGTGCCTCCCCTTCAGATGGGGGAGCCATGCAGCAAAGGTTTTCTTTTTATTGGAAACCATAATCCACGTCAACTTTGGGAGTACAAATTCTCTAGGGACTCCCTTTGTACTATCCCGTCTCTGGTCCTCACCTGGCTCCTCCCCGGGTCCTCCCTTCTACCGTCGTAATGAAAGGGAAGTGGCACTTGCAGTACGTGGGCAGAGCCACTCTGGATCTTTTCTCCCTGTCCCCAGCCCCAAGTCTTGGCACGGGCTGAGCGTGCTCCTGCTCCGTGTGGTCACACACAGGGCAGGGATGCAGGGCTCCCCAGCTCTTGCTGGGCCCCGGCCTCGCGCCTGTGCTGGCATTTTCCTGGGCGATGCTGAAGGGATCGTTAATCTGTCTCCTTGCTATTTTTCGGCCCAGCCCGGGGGACGTCTCCGGCCTATAAATCAGCTCAGTACCAAGTGGGAGAATCGAGGAAGGGATACAGTAAGGAGGAAAAAAGCGACTCGGAAGGGAGACAGACCTGAGGTGAGGCCTGCAAAGTCGGGGCAGGAAGGGGGGCCCATCTTTGAGGAAATAACATGAGGAGAAAAAAAACGCACCGACGTGGCAAGGCCAGATCGGGGACAAAGGAGATCCAGAATCTGGTCTTCAAGATGTTATTCTAAGCTTCTTGCTTCAGCTAATCTCTCTGGGCTGCAACGAGGCCATCTGTTAAGGTGGGATCTCACCATGCCCTCACTCGGCGTTGTGCCTTCCCGGAACGAGAGCATGTGCAGAGAAACAAAACAAATTCGTACATGCAAATTACTCAAACCTTACGTATTTGCTTATGCAAGTTAATTAATAAAAAGTACCCATGGTGAAGATTTCTAAACAGCGCTGTAAGTACAGGGAGGGAGGAGGGCCGGTGGGAAGAGCACGGGCCTGGAAGCCAGCCTGTTCCTGACTGTCTGAGTCTCTGGATACCAATCCACTAGCCCTTGGCCAACAACTCCGTTCTCTCTTCAAGATCAGTTTGAACTCCAGACTTCCGTGAGGATAGTGGTGGTTGTCACCACCGTGATAGGAAACACCCACGTTTCCTCGTGACTCTGCCACGTCCTGGCACTGGCTGACAGGCTCCTCCACTGCTTGGAGGGAGCAAGGCGGGGGCCAGCCCTTTGGATGTCAGCTCTAGGCCAGTGGTCTCCATGCACGTGCGTGACCACTCCTTCCGGGGCGAAGTCTGCTGCGGGGGCTTTTGTATTTGGAGAGGCAGTTTGGTAGCTTAAATAACTCAGGCTCCGGAACAGAGAGACTTGGCTTTTAAAAGCTTCCTCTCCCATGTGGCCCCAGGGGAGACCTTTAGCCTGTCTGAGGCCCTGTTACCACATCCGGATCACAATACCCGCCTTGTTCATTTTTTGTGAGCTTTAACATAGTGCCTAGAGAGCACGGAGCCGAGCGGAGCTCCTGGATTCCCAGAGCATAGAGGCCCTCGATGAACGGTAATTATTCCTATGATTGGACTGTTGATGTTGCAGCCTGCCTGGGAAGGGGAGAAGAAGAACGGGAATGAACGTAACCTTCAGACTGATGTCTCACAGACCAGGGAAAATGTGTGCACACACGAGTGTGTGTGTGCACGGGTCTGGCTGTGTGCATATGTACGTGTGAGAGCAAGTGTATAGGTGTGTGTAAGAATGTGGGAGGATGTGTGCACACGTGTGTCTGTGCACGTGCACATGTGCGTGTGTACACATACATGACCGTGTGTGAGCGTGGGTGTGCACGTGTGTGTTGGAGTCATACATACTTAGCGGCTCTCCAAATGGACTTTGCCTTTGCACTTCCTCCTCTCTCCCTTTGGAATGGCTTTGTCTTCTCCCACCCCCTGAATGCCTACTAACTTATCGAGATGCCACTCCGATCATCACCTCCTGCTGGCCATCCCTGAGCTCCCTGGGAAGACTTGGTCATTCCGTCCCGGCTCGCCTCTGCCTTTACCAGGGGAAGCAGCCACAGGTGGAGGGGTGACCGAATGGGCTCTGGGATCCCATATCACGGATTGGAATTTCAGCTCTTCAACTTGTAGCTGGGTGATCTCAGATGAGTTACTTGACCTGGACCTTTGGAAGCCTCAACTTCCTTATCCGTAACCTGGAAATAATAATAGTGTCTTCCCCAGAGACCTAATAGGAGGATTAAACAATATAATGCATTTAGAGCATTTCACACAAATGTAACGGTGCATGACAAGTGCTCAGTCCACATCGGGTATCGCCATTACTCCTACTGTTGTATTTGCTATGCAGAGTTATAATATTAGAATGTTTTATTTCCATATGCATTTCCTCAAATCTGTGAACTCTGTGAGGGCAGGGACTGTTCCTCTGGCACCTACCAGTAGCCTGATACCCAGTGACAACCTAGTAAATGTAAAGGAAATGTAACTATTACTTCTCTCCTTTCTTCCCTATTCCTTGTTTGTCCCATCCCAGGCTTCTCCGGATTCCCCCTCGTCTTCCCACCAGAAGGCTGGCTGGGGGGCTAGAGTGTAGCCTCATCCCCAAACAAAAGACATTCTCAATCAACACACAAAGGTCCGCGCTGTGTCTATACTTAGCAGGCATTCTGTTCCCGCATGTATTACATCACCAAGGCTATTTTTTCCGGCTGTTGTCTTCAACAGGACTCAATTGAAACGCCAGAAAGCCCCTTCTGGTCCCTCAGTGAGCTCGAGGCCGAAACCCTGGTAGGACAACACCCTACTGTTGCCGCTCCATAGAAAGCCCCCTCAGCCCGCCTGGTCTACTCATTCCTCAAACACGCAACACCAAACCAAACTGCGCCCGGCTCACCACAGACAAGTGACCCCCGGATGCCACAGTGCGAAACGCATACAAATGAGGCATTGTATAGAATGCAGGCTGGCAGTCTCCCTAACTTGTTATCCTGCCTGAGTTTTCTCCCATTGCTCCATCTTTCAAACGGATCTTCAGGGGAACATGAGCCTTCTTAGCTTCTAAAGCAGTCTTCACGGAGGCAGGGCCTTGCATCCAAGAGACGGGAACTAAATCGCGCTCTCTCAGGCCCGAGATTGTGCTTGGATGAATGACCCCTGGCTACCCAGAAGCTAGCTAATCAGAGCATTTTCTGTGCTTCTACTATGAGTCCACAGGCCAAGACTCCTGCTCCGATGCCCTGCTCCGGAATTTTTTCTCACTCCATCATTTTCTGGGCTGCCTGTCTGGTGTGACCTTTAAACCCCTTGCAGTTGGGACTACTACCTTGAAATTCAATGATGATGGAATCTCTAGGATGGAATCCTCTGCGTCGTCTTTCCTGGGGCTGATTCCGTCCCTCCACATTCCTCTGCTCACGGCAAGAGTCTTGCTACCTACAGACATGCGGGCTATAGCCCTTCCCTCTGCGCTCACTTGATCCCTGATCTCTGGAATCCCGCAGGCCTTCATCTGCTTTGGCCTGGTTTTGTGTGAACAGACATAGATATGCACACTAGACTCTTCGGGTCCGCCCCAAGGTCCCAGCCAGCAAGGTTCGGCCAGCTGCTCTCAGAACACCGGGGATGACCTGAAGCAGGGTAAAGGCCGAGTGGCCTCTAGCTTCACCATTTCCTTACAGGGCAGGTTGTGGGGCCTTTCCTGGGCAGGAGGTGTGGCTGAGTACGCATGTGTATGCACACACAAAAGTATGAAAGACAGAGAGGGCAATTCAGTTCTTGACTCGTTTGAAGTGAGGTCCTTAGGGAATATTCCCAGAAAGGTTTCCAGTAGACGACTGAAGTCCGAAGGCAGAATTCAAGGGAGAGGTCTGGATGCAGACTC
The DNA here is from genome assembly GCA_030068075.1 of Paguma larvata. Lineage (NCBI taxonomy): Eukaryota > Metazoa > Chordata > Mammalia > Carnivora > Viverridae > Paguma > Paguma larvata. The sequence continues at coordinate 8,285,184 of CM057831.1, forward strand.
AGGCTGGGGAATGCTCAGGACACGGGAGATCACTGAATCCACGGGTCTGCCCGGGAAGATCGTGAAGAGCGAGAGTGGATGAGAGCTGAGGCCTGAGGTCTGAAGACGCCTGGGGTTCGCAGGCGAGGCAGCAGGAAGGGGGCTGCCGTGGGATCTGAGAAGAAGTAGCTGGGGAACTAGAAATAGAATTTGAGAAGAGGGGCTTCCCCAAAGCCAAGAGGGAAACGAATTCTAAGAAAGAGGAATGGTCAGTAAGGTATGGCTGAGAAGTGACTATGGGGATTAACCACAGAAGGGCCCAGGTGATTCTGGAAAGACCGGTGTCAGGGATCTTGGGGCAAAAGCCAACTGAAGTGGACTGTGGAGTGAATGAGGGGTAAGCAGTGAGGATGCTTTGGAAAAGCTGACCGAGAAGGCAGGAGGTGGGACCATGGCAACTTAAGAGGAACGCAGACTGCAGGGTGGGCCGGCTTGATTTTCATTGTAGTGGGAGAGACTTGAGTATTTTTGAGTCTTGAGGGGAGTGGACCAAGGGAGTCAAATATGATGAGTTAAAGGTAACGGTTAGAGAGAGGGGAAACGGATGGAGACAAATTCCTGATGAGGCGGCAGGGTACGGGCTGCTGAGCACAGGTGGGAGATAATCCTTTGACAGGGGAGGGACCCTCTGTGCCTTTGGACTGGATCTAGCAACCAACTAGTAGATAAGGAGCAAGGCCAGGAGGCCGTCAGGTGGTGCTTCGGTGGCCTAAAATCTACCATTTGGCAGAGAGAATCCGCACAGACAAATTAGAGTTGCCTGAACTCGAAATCTCTAAAATAATGAAACTCTCCAAGTGGCATTTCATGGGCTCTGACCCACATTGGCGGTGACCCGTGATGGGGCAGGAGGGAGGGCAGGTGACCCTGAAATGCGACCGCATGGCACCTGCCTCGTGCTAATGGAAGATGTAAATCTTTCCAGGAGGAGAGGCCGACCCTGGGAGGTGCCGCTCTCCCAGAGGGAGTGCCGGGCAGGGGCTTCCCTGGGGACGGACGGCGAGGTTCCTCCGACGGGGCCTCTCCTTGCCCGCTGCCATTTTTCTTCATTATTTCTGCTATGTCACCCGTCATGTTGTCAGTTTCCTTTCAGAACGGCGATAAATGGCGCCTCTCATGTGGTGTCCTTAGGGGACACCTGTTATTTATTTCAATGATGGGCAACATGCCACGGCTAATTAAGAAAAATCGTGGGCTGCCCGCGGCCAACCCGTAGTTCCTTGTCAGCTCGGCCCCACAGTCCTTCACCCCACAGTGGGGCCATTTCCCCACTAAGAGCTTGCGGGGGCCAAAGACAAGGAATAATGACATCACGCCCTCCCACGACCCCGAGCAAGAGTTCCGTACCTGTCTTCTTGCTGAGGTACAAGGGGGAGCCGTAGGCCTCCACTGGCCCCTCTGCAAAGCCTCGGGCCTCCAGGGGTCAACCCGGCCTTCCCTGCTGTCCACCCCGAGAAACCCGGAGACTCCGCCAGCAGCCTCTTCCCCCTCACGACTTGGCAGAGCAGGAAAGGTCACTTTCTGTGGCCAGGGCCTCCTGGCCACAATGACCCAGATAACTGAGAGGACACCTTGCGTGTGCCTGGGTTACCTGAGTCAGCCTCGTCGGTTTCTCAGAATGTAAGACATTGCTGCCCCACCCACGCGAAGCTTGTTTCTTCTGAATTCTCCAGATCTCTGGGCCCTGTTGAAAGAGGCAAGTGTGCGGGTGGGAAAGATCTTACTCAAGAGACGCAGCCCCTGCCCTCTGGGGCCACGAATGCAAAAGAGGGGCTCAGGTTGAAGTGGTACAGTTATGTGGGGATTGGGAGGTATCAGAATGGGGTGTGGAGGGATGTGGAGGGAACTTTCGGTGGAGACTGTAAGGGGGGGTGGCGCACGTCCTGGGCGGTTGGAGCGGAGGCTGACCCTCGGACCGGAGAATTGCCTGGATACTTCCTGCGCTCTTTGGCCCCTGTGTATGTGGAATTCTTGGCAGAAATTTTCATTTAACTTCTGGTGCCCGAGTCACCTCTGTGCCTTGTGGACTCTCTATGGTCCTGATGAAAGAGGCCAAGTGTCGCTGGGACTTAAGAGCAAGGCAGGGGAGAGGTAAGACTGTGGTTGGACGAGGTTGGCTGGAGGTTGGGTCGAAGCCCAGCATGAAGGCGCCGGGCGCTGTCTGTGCCCCAACTGGGAGCCGGAAGAAACCTGAGCCTCAGGCCTGGACTCTCGATATCAGACTCATTGCGCCTTCTCCGTCCGTGGGGCTTGCTGGGCTTCCAGCCTTCCTGCCGGTCAGGCTATCAGAGCACTGCCCGAGAAGAAATTACATTGTATTCCGAGACTCTGATAACTTCGGAGCAGGCTGTTTTCTTCACACCGGGACCCAGTACAGCCCCCCCACCCTCTTCTATCTCTTCTTCGATTTCAGGTTGTGCTTGCTTTAGCGCAGAGTGCTGGAGACAAAGGCCCCCTGTGTGTGACTCCCTCCTCCTGCTTGCCCTCTGTGGCCGCTCCCTGCCCCTGCCCAGCCCTGACACACTCCGAAGGGACAACACCAGCAGCCCACAGAGAAGTGACCCGGAGCTCGCATTGCACGGACCCGACCGCTTCAGGAACTGCAAATGCATCCAATTAGGACCAGCAGGGCTAATCTGAGCCCAGGTTGCTACAATACTGAAGGAAATAACAATTTGCTGGGTTGCTCTGACTCCCCAGGTCCCGGAAGGAAAACAGTCACGGGGGAGAAAAGGAACCAAGAAGGGGAAGGAAGAGACACACAGATGCGTGGGTTTGGACGCCATTCCGCCCGGCCTGGGCCTGCAGCCATTTCTGCCCACATGCCTACACCCGGTCTCACCTTCACCGAGATTCCTGGTCAGAGGCAACTTGCAGAAACCACTGGGAACCCCCGAGAAGATCCTCACATTCTAGATCTAGATCTAGTCCTAGAGACGAGGGTTAGCTCCTCCCAAGCCCAGACTAACAGTGGGTCAAGAGTCCCAGCGGCAGTGAGGAATGCTCTTGTGAAATGAACAAAGGGGCCCTTATCATTCCTGGAGGTGCAAGCCTTTTGAAACCTTCAGACACTATGTCTTGTTATTTTTCATAGGCGACGGTGCCTCCGAGTGCTGACCAGCTCCTGTAAAGCCAACTGTTAGGCTAACAGGTTTGGTATAAAACAAAGGGGAATATGCCGAAGCTGGAACACAGCAACCGAAACCTCTTGGAAACTCTAGGAATAGGAAGCCAAGACTCAGCCAGCGGGTTTGAGGTCGTGACTGCTATCAGAAAGAATGTACGGCTACACTAATGTGCAGTGCTGGGGCTGGGCTGGGGGACAGCGGCAGGGGCCTTGGTCAGCACTGCCAAGCTCCCCTGGACGGCAGAGTCAGCCCCGTGTGTAGCCACAGCTTGGCTGGTCTCGGCTACTGTCCGAGGTCTCAGGAGTCCGGTTCGGCAGCTTTGCTGGATCTCCGTGATCCTGGAAAATGTTTCTTTGCAATCGGGATTCTCTATCTTCTCTCTGAAAGAATACTCTATTCCTGTCTCAATTCAGTTTATTTAGTGAGAACTGGGCCTTAACGTGTGTCTAAGAGTTCACCGGGCAGATATTTTTTTTTTTTCTTGCACTCATTCAGCAAGCATGTATGGGTGGTTCAGACTGCTGACGGCTGTGCAGGTAACCCGTTTACGAAGATGAGGTCCCTGACTTCGAGGAAAATACAGTTTAATGCAGGAGGCAGACAGAAAAGTAATTAATTATGATAGAAGGCTGAGCGAAATAAGGCCGAAAGAGTAGCATTCGAAATGACTTGGGCTTGGAAATTCAGTCTGCGCGGAGTCTCGGCTGAAGTCTGGCTACCCGGGAAGTGTGGCCATTGGCCCCGCTTGTTCTCAATGAACTCAGTGACACTCAACACTTAGTTCCTTCCTCCGAATGTCTGCTTTTTTCCTCCTGCCAAGAATATCTTCATGTGCTCTTCTTTCAACCAAATGACAGTAATGATCATTCCTGAATGCCCGGGGCTTGACAAGTATCTTTAGGTCTTGGAAAAGTCATTGTATTAATAAGTGGATTTACACCCCAGGATGACTCATTCCGTTTTTTTTTTTAATGTTTATTTATTTATTTTTTAGAGGAGGAGAGAGAACACGAGTTGGGGAGGGGCAGAGAGAGGGAGACAAAATCCCAAGCAGACTCTGAGTGCTGTCAGCGCACAGCCCAACATAGGGCTCGAACTCACAAACCGTGAGATCACGACCTGAGCTGAAATCGAGAGGCAGATATTCAACCGACCGAACTACCCAGGTGGCCCCAGGATGTCTCATTCTTAAGTGCTCTTACTTTTGTATCCGGTTTAGGCTTGAATTTAACTGCTCAAAAACCATTTGGAATGAGATAGGTATAAATAAGTTTTTAAAAATCTTCCTTAAATTCTTTTAATGATCTTAAGAGTTAGACCACAATATTCACTTTTTGGGAAGTAGACAGACTTAACCTTGCTTGAAATGAAGAGAGCGACACCAGACAATCCCACAGTGCTTTCCATTTCTCAAAGACTTGCATCTACATTTTAGCATTTCTTCCAATTAACCACTTACGCGTACAGTCAGATGGCACCAACATTAGTTACCCCAAATATAGAATCTATTCAAGTAACGCTGAATAATGGCTAACTCTAATTTATGACAGGCACTTTCCCGAGTGCTTACGTATATTAATTTATGAGAACCTATAAGGAGTTATAACTGTGATGACCCATTCAAGGATGAGAAAACGAAGACACAGAGCCTTAAGTACCTTGTCCTGAATCGCAGAACCCATAATGCAGAGCGAGGACTTGGACTCAGGTAGGATGTCTTTCAGGTATTATGCTGTACTAAGGAGAACTCCTTCAGCAATTTCTTGAGCCAGATTTCCAGCTCTAGGGGGTCAGCATTTCATCCCAGTTCCCGGCTAGCTGAAGATCCGAAGCTTGTATGCCTGACTTATTTCTTAGGGGTTTCCAGGGCAAGATGTGTTTTAAGTCTTTAGCGGTGATCAGGTGGCTTTAGGGAAAAAAGCCTAGACGTGAAGTTGTGTGAGAGCATGGCATTTGGGGGGCAACAGTGCGCTGTAGGAATGGCTGCAGGTGCGAAGGCTCCAATAACGTAGGTGAGTATGAAAGTGACTCGGAATCCCAGTGTGTGCAGGGCCTCGCCCTCAATGCGAAGGAACAATCTCCTTGCACCGAAGGCAGGGTGGGTCTGCTGTAGGGCTGAAAGAAGGGGATGGGCACTGTCGGGGTGGTTCACTCCTGGTCTGACCAGAATCTGAAATTATTCATGTATCGGTATGAGGGATGAAGTAGAAGAGACAGCTGGCTGCTGTTAGGAAGCTTTTGCAATGGTTCAAATAAGAGACCGTGAGATCAAGACGTGTGGCCATTGCCGAGCTAAGACAGTGGCAGGGAGACTAGAGAAGACAGGACAGACTTGAGGGCTATTTGAGAATAAGTGGACAAGACTTTGTAACTGGATTTGAAGAGAAAGAGAGAGAGAGGATGTGCTCATTCCTGAAGTTTCTGTCTTGGCTAACTTGGGAGATGGTGATGCTATTAACTGAGAGAGGGAATACAGGGGTAACTGGTTTTTATGAGGGAGATAATCAGTTTGGTTCTGGAAATTTTGCTCTTGAAGTACTCTGGGGAAATCTAGTTGTAGCCACCCTATAGGTACTTAGAAATAGTGTTTCTTATAAATCAATAACGAAGCGAACATCTTTATAGAATAAAATGTACAAAGACAACTAAAATGTGATTTTCCAAAAAATAAGATATGCAAGGAGACAATACACAAATAGAAAAATAGAGAACACTCTTGAAATGATGAGAAAAAAACATAGGCAAGATTAAGAACAAGGCTGTTTATCTATTCCTGGCAAGGGTTTGGGGAAACATACTCTCACCCTCTGCTGGTGGGAATATATGCTGGTACAATCTTGTTTGAGGGTGCCTTGATGATATCTTTGAAGAGTCTTAAAAATATTTGTATGTTTGTTCCCAGAAGTTTAGCCACAAGGATGCTACATTGCTGTGCTGTTTATGGTAGTGGAAATTGTTGAAACAAGGCTAATGGAAGAGGCTGGAAGAAAAGTTTGAAAAAATGTAATATAGTTGTACCATGGAATGCTGTACAGCCATTCAATAACCTGGAATTATAACAATTTTATTTTTATTTTTATTATTTTTTAATATTTATTTTTGAGAGAGAGAGAGACAGAGCATGAGCAGGAGAGGCACACAGAGAAAGGGAGACCCAGAGTCTGAAGCAGGCTTCAGGCTCTGAGCTGTCAGCACAGAGCCCAACCCGGGACTCAACCTAGTGAACTGCGAGATCATGACTTGAGCCAAAGTCAGATGCTTAACCAACTGAGCCACCCAGGTGCCCCATTAAAGACAAAACATAAACAAAAAGACTTAGCAAGTCCTTATGTAAAGTGTAATCACAATTTGGGAGAAAAAATACATTTTTACACCCAAAGTGGAGTATTTTGTACAGAAGAAGTCGAAGGGGATAGGTGTACATCAGGATATCAGTAGTGATTATCTCTGGAAGTTTGAATTTCAGGTTTTTGCATTTTGTCTCCTTTTCTCAGAGAAACCATGTGTTCTTTTGTGCAATTTACAAGGTAGCTGAAGATCTGAAGTACTGGATGATGGAGATTATATTTACAAAATGAATGGATCTGAAGCTTAGGCAGAAGTGAGTAGTGAGGAGGTAGAGACAGAAACAAAGACTGAGTTCTAGAAAATGACGACCTTTGCAGAGTTGGCGAAGGAGCCTGAGACGGGGTGACGGAGAAACTGTGGCAGAACTAGTCGGTAGTGTCCTGCGACAAAGACCCAAGTAAGAGAGGTGCCTTGAAGAAAGAAGTAGCAATTTTGTTGTGTGCAACACAGAACTCAGGCAGTCGATGGGCTGAGAAGCGGTTCCTGGGCACAAAAATGAGCTGTTCTGAGAGATCTCAGTGGGTGAGGTTCAGGAGCGGTTAGGAGGCAGAGGCTGATGGCTCCAGGCGGGGTGGTGAATGCACAGGGAGGAACAGAGAGGACATGTGGGGACAGCTCTCTGGGGCATCTTTGTAGGTAGGAAGACGAGAGGACAGTAGGTCTGAGGGAAGCCGAGCCGAATAATGGGAGGAGTCTCGAGCAGGTTTTCAGGCTGAGTTAAAGAAGCTGTTACTAGAGAAGAAACTGAAGAGGTGAGGAAAAGTGGGGAGACCTAATTTAAGGGAAATACAAGAGGAAGGAGCAAAGAGCGCATGTGGTTGGACTGGCCTTGGGCTGATGGAGGGGTCTGTCCTGGAAGAGAAGAAGATCATCTCTCTCCTTGGGGTGGGAGGGAAGGCCACCGGTGCTGGGCTGAGCTGCCCGCATCTGCCCTGCAGGTCCGTAGGCTTTGTCCTCCCCAGTGCCGGGCATCCCCTCCTGCTCGGAGAATGACCTCAGTTGAAAACACTTGCCTCACGCAATGCTACGCCCTGTTTTGAGGGCATCCCACACACCGTGAACGGCCAGCTCCATCCTTCCAACCCAAATGGTGCCGCGGGCCATTTCTGCTACAGAGCTCTCTCCGGGCTGGGCGGAGACCTTGCTGTGGCTGCACCGCGGCCCCGTTTCTCCCTGGGCTCAACGTTGATCACACCCCTCCCCGCACGGTATTGTTCCAGAGAGCATGCCCTATGAACTATCTGAATGTTGGGTTCCTTCTCAGAGTCTACTTCTCAGGGAACCCACCCAGTAACAGAGAGTGTAAACTTAAATGGGGATTATATCAGTTTGGGAAAGAAAAATTTCATACCTGTCATGTTTGATTTTCTTCTTTAAAATTGGAGGCAAGGTCATTTCTTAAGAGTAAGGGATGAACGTGATTCATTGCAATGTTGTAGCATGAAAGGAAAAATTAAAAATAACTTCAGTATGCAGCAATTAAGCGAATGGGTGAGTAAATTCTGATGCATTTGGGCAAAATACATGATTATTAAGAATGCAGTGTATCAACATAGAAAATTGTGGCTTAGTCGGAATAAGGAGACTCAAATTCAGGGAAAAGCTTTGAAGAATGGTTCAGAAGAGCCACCATGGAAACAGGAAACGGAGCTTACTGGAGCATGATAAAAGGAATGCAAACAGCCTGATGGTTCCAATCAGCTAGTTCTGGGATTCTTCCCAATAATGTTGACATGGAAGCAGTGGTGAAGAAGACGGAGCTAAATTAACACGGTGAGAAGAGCAGTCCTGTTCAAGAGAGATCGTGTAGTTGTGGTGATTCACAGCCTAGACTCTGGGATCGAGGTCAGGGGTTCAAATCCTGACATGACCACTTAAGAATTAAGGGGAGGGCTGGTGTCTTGGGGGCACGACAAGGGCTGTTGAGAGGGTCCTACACCCAAGAGGCCCTATACCTGGTTAAAAGCTCTGCTGACACTATCTTGAAATTCTTAATAATTTTACCGGCAAATTATGTTTTGTTAAATCTGATGGGACAATGGAGCCTGTGTGCGAGCAGAGGAAATCGGCGCTGTGCACGGCCCTCAGTCCTTGCCTCGTCTGCAGATAGCGTTCGGGAAGCTGTGTGGCTTTTATCGCGTGCTTAATTTGTACCTGCTTTGAGTCTTGTTGGACTCTCGTGTGTCACGGATCCACCGACTTCCATGCTCGTGTTTCATAGCAACATGTATATAACGAGCAAGTAGGGCACTGATGGCACTAACAAGGCCATCCTTGCCCTTTACCAAGAACTTGCTCCGGACACAGGGCAATGGCATTCTAAGAAAGACAGCCAACCAAGGAGCGCTATCATATCCTTCCTCGCGCCCTTACTTTCCTGCATTAGCCAACCACTTATGCTGCAAATCTTGCCATCCGAGGACAGGGAAAGATGGCACAACACAGAGTTCCCTCTCCTCTGTCTTTCCTTCCTCACTGGGAAGCTGAAGACGAGGAGTACTGACAGAATGTGCAAAGCACATTGCCACTGCTCTGGTAAGAGTCAAGTACAAATGCATGTCCAAGCTATGCTAGAACTTAGCTAGTTCTGTATATGAGTTAAATGCTCTTATATTTGCATTTTAGACTGGCATCACGGGGTGCCTGGGTGGCTCAGTCGGTTAAGTGTCCGACTTTGGCTCAGGTGTGATCTCACGGTTTGTGAGTTTGAGCCCTGCGTCAGGCTCTGTGCTGACAGCTCAGAGCTTGGAGCCTGCTTCGGATACTGTGTCTCCCTCTCTCTCTGCCCCTTCCCTGCTTGGTCTCTGTCTCTCGCTCTCAAAAATAAATAAACATTAAAAAAATTAAGAAAAGAAAGACTGGCATTGCACAATAAAAAGATTAACTGTAAATCTTATGCTAATTAATTTAAAATTTTAACTTTACTTAGAAGGATGATTTCTCCTATGATGTTTTATAAGTAATAAAATACTTTTAATCTTTTAAAAATTTATTTATTTAATTTTGAGAGAGAATGAGAGAGAGAGCGAGGAGCAGAGAGAGGGGGCGAGAGAGAATCCCAAGCAGTCTCCATGCTGTAAGCACAGAGCCCAACAGGGAGTTTGATCTCACCAACTATGAGATCATGATTTGAGCCGATATCAAGAGTTGGATGCTTAACTCATTGAGCCACCCAGGTGCCCCAGTAGTAAAATACTTTTAAAGAGAAAAACTTTATCTGTTAGTACCTTTAAGGATATATCTTCCCTCCTGCACGCACCCAATGTTTGAACAAGGGGCCCTGCAAATTATGTAGCTAGCTCTAGCTGGAGGCCTTGGGCAAGTAACTCAATTTCATTTTCTTTATCTATAAACTGATTTAAAAACATGAAGAGAGTGAGTACACATACAGAGCTTTCAGTAGGGCCTAGCACAGGTAATGCCATGTATTTGCTAGTCTTAGTAGAGAAATGGTTCCAGGGCTGAATCTGGGGGTAAAGGAAGAAAACCATGGTCAGGAGAAGACGGGAAGAATGTTAACAGTGGAGGTCTTGAGGACCGTAGCATCTGTGCTAGATGAGATGGAAAGAGAACAAGCTGGGTTTGGAAAGTGGGCATTTTGAATTTGGAAATGGGACAGTTTTCCATGATGACAAGTTCTAGGGTGTTGCCTCGGCGGTGGGTCACTTAAACGGAATGGAAGTTAAATTTGTTGAAGGAAAAGGAAATCACAAAACTTTGAGGTGAAGTTATTGGATGAGTCATCCACTTGAACGCTAAAGCCATTTGGGATGATGACAGAGATTCAGCTGGGGAGAAGATTTATGAGCCTGGGGGTCAAAGATCTACAGGAATCCATGAACGTGACTGAAGTCAGGAAATGGCTGCATCGGGAAGAAGGTAGTACAGCTGAATATGCTCAGAAGCCTCAAGAGAGGAGGACGGTGGACCACAGCTCTCTGTTCCAATGTGCGGCTAGGCTCCGAAGGGCCGAAAACAAGAGCAGCTAAAATTTCATAGAGGAAGGGCCAAAAGCGTATATTCAATCCTAAAGGCAAGTAGGTCGAAGCCAGAGATTAATAGGGGAACACTAAGATTTGATCAGGAGGTAATAGGATCACAGACACAGACGTGAGCCAAAGATGAGAGAACAGCAAAGCGGAGAAAGGAACAGAACGCAGAGAGTCAGGAGGTCCGTACGGAGAGGTCCAGTAATTAGATGAGGCCCGTCAGACTCATAAGGGATCCAGTTCCATGCCTGCTGGCTCCTGCTGTAGGCATTCTTAAGCAGCTCCTGGGAGCCCATATGAGCTGTCGAAAGCCTGTCTTCCCGCTGCCCGCAGAGGGTAATCACTGCTGCTAAGTTCTCTGGAGGCAAGCGGCCTGCCACCCACCAGTGGGTTGGTGAGCGTGTAATATAAACACATGCTTAACACAGACCCCTGAGGTTGCCAGTGTCTGCCATGTTTTTGGGCACCCTCATATTTAGTAAAAAAAACACTTGGTTTTTTCTCTGCTCTCAGAAGGTGGAGGTGAGGTGCTCTCAGTCTGGTCCTCAGACGCCATCTGGGATCCTCGCCCAGGCCCACACAGGCGAGCTGGTCCTGTCTGTGCCGGCTTAGTCATTGGAGGCCTTCATGGAGGCTCCCAAGGCCACGACCGAGGCGCTCAGTCCTCACAGGCACCCAGGAAGCTCTCCCCACCCGACATCTCCCTCCTCAGAGGTGCTGTGTTCCCTGGGGTGCAGGTGTCTGCCTCTCTAGAAACCATAAGCCCCTTTCTTCTCCTCCTTTCCCTTCCTGAGGATCCAGTCATCCGCTCCAGGGTCAAAGGCAGGACCCCCTGCTTGGCCAGCCCTCTCCTTCTCAAACCTTGAACCCCCCCAAGATCCTCCCCTTCGCGACAGGTCCTATTTAAGCGCTTGACTGTCCCCAGGTTTTAACAGAAAACATGGCACCTGGCAACTTCTCCTTTGTGCTATGAAACAGAGGTAAACGATATTAACCGAGTGAAGAAATGTAGACCACAAGGACACAGAGGTCTGCAGAAGGCATAGAAAGAGGGGTGGAGAGGAGGGAAGGAAATACCTTTCGTGCCTTTGTGTTGAGCCTACTGCGGAGAAAAACAAGACATAGGTAATTTTTGAGTCAGTTATTCTGCTCCATTAAAGCCTCAATAAATTGCCCCGCTATATGCAAATTCTACGGGATGGGAACATGGTCTTTGGTGGATTGAGGGAGGGGAGCGGGATGAAGACGTGGAACTCGTCAGGGGTCCCCGAGACCAGCCACGGTGGCCAGGAGAAGGATGGTGGGCCAGAGACAGGGACTGACCAGGCCTTGGGCATCTACCTCCCCGGAGGAGCCGCGTTCCTACTGTGCCCAGTGGCCTTCCGCTTCCTCAGCTCCCCAGAAAATGACATTAAGCCCTGTTGCTCCATGCGTTCAGGCATACAAATGGGTATCAGAACGCATGTGCCTGAGGTTGGGGGTGATGAAGAAAATGTATTTCTGAGCCAAATACAATAAGCAAAGTGCAAGAGCCTTCTCGGGGTTACTTATTAGCCAAGGGAAAAGGGAGTTGGGGGAGGGGTGGGGGCGGGAGTCCTCAGCCGCAGCATCTGGGCAGATCCTGGTCTTTCACTCTCATTTCTGATAACAAGATGGAAAACTTAGAACATCTTTTTTTTTTTTTTTTTTGTCTCAATGGGGAAACAGCCGTCTTGGGTCTTTCGTTCCCAGTTAACACTCACCACACCACCTGAGCTCTTAACTCAGTGCCAGGGTCAGGGAGAGACTCTGAAAATAATAGCAGCTGCCGTGTTTTGCCCAGAAGCCACATCTTTTTTTTTTTTTTTCCTCTCTGTGCTTTCTCTGTTTCGCCTCATTCATTTCCAGAAGTGGTAGCAGGACCATGCTTTGTGTTTTCTGTGTGTGTGTGTGTGTGTGTGTGTGTGTGTGTGTGTGTGTGTGTGACGACCCTGGTGAGGGGCATTAGTATGGAAATCAATATTTGTTTCAAATGTGAAATTTACAGGAAGGGCCTCAGGGAGGAGAGAGAAGTTGAGGCAGATAGCTGGAACGCTCAGGAAAAGGGCCTTCTTGGAGAACGGCCAGCCATCGCCGAGGGAGGAGGCCACCTGGAGGGAGGGGCCGCTCCTCTGGCAGCACGGGACCTAACTGGGGGTAGCTCCGTGGAAGGTCTGGGGCAGGGGCTGACAGGGAAGCTCAGGTGGAGCCTGGCAGGTGGGCTGGGTAGGTCTAGAGGATTACCTTTTGAGAAACGGTGGAGGCAGTAATCCTGGGCCCTCCTCCCAAAGGGTGACCTCAGACTGGCACCAGGCCAGCCCTGATGCCCAAACAGGACTTTGCATACAGTGGAGATCCTAGAAATCCCTCAGGAGGCAGAGCTCTGCTTCGGGAAGGTTTCTGCAGTTTGCCACAGAACCTTCTGCAGCGGCTCAGATGTAGGGACAGGTACAGTCCCCGGGAGGGCCAGAGAGAGCCCACCAGGCCTGGGGAAGATGATGGAAACCTGACTGAGTGGACGAGGGTGCAGGGTCATTCCCCAGCCCCAGACCCTACCAGAAGCCCAGGGCAGGAGCCCATGGCACCGCCCGGGCCATCACGAGCTGGGCCAGCTGACGCTTGGTGAGTGCTCGGCGGACCCAGGCCCACCAGATCCCGGGTTTAGGACGGCAAGATTGACACTGTGCCTCCTGGTATGAATGGAGCTCTCAGGTGCCTCACGCAGGAGCCAGCCTCCAGTCAGAGCCTAGCAGAGGCTGAGCCTTGGACGGAAGATCCTCGGGGGTGTAACTGGATGGAACTGAAACCTGGCAGGGCCCGACAGACCCAGAGAAAGAGCAGGACCGGGATGATGCCATCGGCACTCAGGGGCTCTCTGAGTGAAGCGATGGCAGGGACCCAGGCTGCCTCTGCAGCGGGAGAAGAAGGTACGATGCACGAAGAAGCAGCAATCCAGGGCTCGGCGACTGGCCGGGGGTGACCGCGAGATCTCGGAAAATCTCTGTCCTTGCTGTGCCTCAGTTTCCCTACCTTAGAGAAACCGTATTTCATAGATTCGAACCTTATCTACATCTTCAGTTTGTGAGAAATGCTCCCAAAATTTCTTGCCATCGACGGGAGTCCGATTCTGAGCCCCCATTCTACTGGGCAAGTTGGGAATTCCGTCATTTGACACATATCGTTGACTTTCGCTCGAACCAAGCATTGTTCCAGGAACAGAAAACATGAGCGAAAGGGAGAGGAGTCTTGCTTTCAAGGAGTTTACATTCTGCAGGGGATGGCAGGGAGAGGGAGGGGTGTGTGTGTGTGTGTGTGTGTGTGTGTGTAGGGCGGCAGATGACCGCCGTGTAAACAAATGAACCGACCAACGAGCATGAGGAGCTCAGGAAGCGGGAACTGTGGTTTAGCGGAGCCCATTAATGACAGAGTCTTCCTAGCCTGAGTTCTGCATCACTGAGAGCAGACGTATGAGTCAGATGGCGGAGGCCTAAACACCAGCTTTATGGCTCATCAAAGCGAGGCTGGAGAACGTGGCTTGGGAATACGGCAACGATGGGCTTTATGGTGGTAGACCCCGGGATAGACATACTCGCACGCCCAGCCCCAGGCAGCAACGGTCAACCACGGGCCTCCCCGCAGCGGGGCAAAACCTTTATCACGGAGTCCAGGGCAGACCAGCACTCAGGCACCCCGTGTAAAGCAGATTCCCCCCAAAAACGGAGCAGCCGAGCCAGGTAGTTTCAGCAACTTCTCCAAACTCGCCGATCTGAAAGGATAGACCTGCCCTGCAGAGAAGTGAGTCAAGCCTGGGGAGAGACTGGTCCTGTTATCCTGTCCCTTGGAAGGATAGTTCGCACGGAAGGACACACCAGCCGTGTTCTCTCCTCAGTCTATAAAGAAAAAGTACAAAACCAGAGGCTGGAAAGCAAGAGACAGGGAGGTGGGCACACCGGGATTACTTTCGCCAGTGTGGTTAGGAAAGGTTCTCTGAGAAGGTGACATCTGACCGGGGACCCGATGATGGGGGAGAGCTACCATGTGAGTATTTGGGGAAAGACTCACGACTTCTCATGAGTACGCCTCGTGTGTTCCAGGAGAGAAAGCAAGCCAGTGTCCGTGGAGCGAGACGCAAAGCAGGGAGTGGTAGCGTCAGAATCATGGGTGGGGCCTGGGTCAGGTGGACCCTGCCGGTCCCGGTCCAGGTGAAGAGACCAGGGGTTATTCTAGTCACCAACAGTGCCCCCCGGAATGCTCCACACGGTGAAGAACCCAGAGCCAGGGAAAGGTTCCTCCTAGAAGAGAGCTCGCATCTCTTCGTTCCCCATCCCACGCTCTTTCTGTGATTATGTGCCCTGTCTTCCCAGGGAGGGAGGGATTTGCTTTCCCTGCCCCATGTTCCTCAGTCTCGGGGAAGGTCAGAGGGCAGCACCCGCAGGCAGCACTTTGGAAGGCTGCAGGTGCCATGGAAAGAGCTAGAACAGCAGCCATAAACTTTCGGTCCTTGCCCAGCTGCCACAGGCTACGGCCATAGGAAGAGATTCCAGAATCAGAAGGAGCCCCAGAGAGGAAAAGCCCCAACCCCCCGCTTTTCATGGGAGCCTGGTCTAGCCCGGCGAGGCAGCCTGGTCAGATAGGGCAAAAGTAGGGGTACACCCCCGGGGCCCTGGGTTCCTGATCTAGAGTTCCTTCTGCTGTGCCATGTGAAAGTAAGGCCCTCATTTTCCTCATACAGATTGCATCTTCTTAAAGGCGAATGAGAGGCTGCAGAAGCATTCTTGGAGCAACTATCAAGTTCAAAGACTCTCTGTGTGTCCCGACTCCACGTTCAGTGCCTCGTTTCTTTTTTCTCTGTCACCCTCTGTTCCTCCCTCTTGCAAATGTTTCTCGAGAGCCTACCAAGTGTTGAGCTCCCTCTGGGGTCTGGACCCTCCCTGATCCTCGGCGTCCCCTTCTACAAACAGGGGGGTCGTGATGGCCCGCCGCAGCCCCACCACCGGGTGCTTGTGAGAATTAACGGGGTAACGCGTGCACAGCACTTTGCAAACTGTCCGGCTGTGCTAAGCTGTGAGGAGACATGTTTTATCATTAGCTAACGGAAGGTAAGGAATCTCCTGGCTGGCCGTAACAATGCAACCCTCACTTCTTTGCCACATGTCCTCCCCTCCCCGCCCCCCATCTCCCTACCCTGTAGTTTCCCCTCCCCAGCCTCTGAGCTTCGGTTTTCTCTCCTCTCCTTACCTCCACTCCCTGGGGCGGGGGGCAGGGGAGACTCAGCAGGACGCAGCAGCTGGTACTCTGCCAAGGGCCTGCTTTTCTGACCTAATTATCTCAATGGGCTTGCCTGGGGCACAGGAGGTCAGGGCGCATACGAGAGGTCAAAGCCCAGACCTCCAGGTCTACTGGGAGTGGGCGTTCCCTTGGCAGCCTCCCAGCCCCCTCACTGGTCCGCACCGACACAGCACTGCAAGTGTAGGCAGGCCAGAGGGGAAAACACTAGCCGAGCGGCTACACATCAGGGTTTCTCAACCTCCTCTAATTCGGGCCAGGTCATTGTTTGCTCTGGAGATGAGATTGTCCTGAGCGCGTAGGATGTTTAGCCATCCCCCTGACTGCTAGATGCCCAGAGCACCCCCGCAGTCGTGACGACCAAAAATGTCTCTAGATATTGCCACATGTCCCCTCTGGGTGGACGTAATTGCCCCCTGTGAAGACTCACTGGTCCAGAGTATTGCAGATTCACCTGTAATAATCCGTGAAGTAAACACCAGCTCAACTCTTTCATTATTTTAGTGTTAACCTATGCGTCTATTTTTAAACTTTGCTCTTAAGCACTGTGTGTGTGTGTGTGTGTGTGTGTGTGTGTGTGTGTGTGCGTGTGCGCGCGCGCGTGGCAGTACATTACTGGAAGAGTTTTTCCTGATTTAAAGTGGATCTGGGAGCACCCAGGTGGCTCAATTGGTTAAGGGGCCAAATTCGGCTCAGATCATGATCTCACAGTTCGTGAGTTTGAGCCCCGCATCAGGCTCTCTGCTGTCAGGACAAAGCCTGATTTGGATCATCCATCCCCCCTCTCTCTCTGCCCCTCCTCCCTTGTGCGTGTATGCTCTCTCTCTCTCTCTCAAAAATAAATAAACATTAAAAAAAATAAAGTAGATCTGTTCCAATGTGGTTGGTGTGTGAGTGAATAATTTAAACATAATGCAAAAATTGCACTGCTTCCGTGTCCTCGATTTCATCCTCGGAAGCAGAGGGTGAACACAGAAAGCCAAACCCAGCTGAACTGAGACACGCAGGAATACAGAAGACACATGCGTGCACATCAAACACTGGACAGGAGTGTGAGAGAGAGAGAGAGAGAGAGGAGAGGAGAGAGGCATTCCTTCGGGGCATTACGGAGACCAGTGTCCCTTTTATAATCAGTCTCCTTCCCTTTTCCTCTCTTTGCCCAGTAGAAGGAGACTGGGAAGGCTCAGGCTGATGGAGGTGGGGGGTGGGTACCAGGTGGAGTTGAGCTGAGAACAGAGAAAGTCTCTGGACTGTTAGGGAACAAGAGACAAGTGACGGAGGAGACGGTAGTGAGTGAAAGTGGATGGCTTGAACTAATGGGTGGAGATCAGGAGACAGCTCAACTGCCAGGGATGTTGTAGCAATCAGAGCAACAGTGGAGCGGACTGCTTGGGACGGAGTGAGGGCCTCATTCCTGGATGAAGTCGAGAGAGGGAGGAAGACCATGGTAGGAGTGTTGACTCCAAGACACACGTGGTTTTTCCGGACCTCAGGATTCCAACATTTTGCAAAGTTGCTTTAGGTGATGACCATTTTGAACAGGGAGTGAGCCCCGGTGCTGGAGGAGGAGTCATCTGGAAGGGCCTGAGAGGTCCTCTAGAGGAGGAAGAGGTCGTGGGCAGGTTCGCAGAGGCAAGATCTCAGCGCCCATACCTCGTCACAGAGTAACGAAGGCCAAAACGTAGGTGCCGAAACGGCGAACAGGGAAGAGGGGGAGAAAGGGCTGCTGAGGAAGGGGCACCGACAGGGCCCGGGACTGCTCAGGTTTGGGGCAAGAGGAAGAAGCAACAGGCAGAAATCCTAAAGTTATAAACATGAGTGACTAAAATGACTGTCAGCCACGGGGGAAGATAATGAGTCTGGTTTTATGCTATGCTATTTTTGAGTCGGTACATGCGTAATCTGCCTGATGATAGGTTTTCCGTAGCAATCATCGCTGCATCTCAAGGAGTCTCTAGCACACTGCCAGGCACAGAGTAGGGCCCGAAGATCATTTCTTGACGGTTAGCACGAAGGGTCCTGGTCCGAAATGCAGTCTGGATACTTAGATCTCGACCCAGGTATCGACACAGAGAGCTCCTCGAAAAAGTGAACACCCCATCTCGGCTGACTCATTCGGTAGCATAAACAAGCTCACATGACATAAAGACCACGTCAGTGTGGAGGTGTGGGCCCCCGCAAGAGGGAGTCTACAGTGTCTCAACACTCACAGCTGGTCTTAAACAGAAGTGGCACTCTTAGGGTCTAAAGAGATTGAACGCTAAGTGACACTGAGGTTGTCCAAATGGAAATGCCCAGAAGGCAGTTGGAGACACTCAAGTGGAGCTAAGGAAAGAAGTCAGGGCTGGAGCTTGAGACACGGGAGACACCAACTCCAAGGAGAGTGCAGGGCTGTACCTGGCCGCAGGTCGGCTCAGGTAGGGAGACGAGCGAGGGGATGTGAGGAGGGGGACAGAGGAGGAGTGGCGCGCTGTGGAGGAGGTCCCAGGAGGAAGGAGGTGGTGTCCAGGGGGCAGAGTTAGTGCCTAGCCCAGGGAGCAGGGCTCTGAAATATGAATTTGACCTGGCACTCAGGCAGGCCTGTAGCGTCAGCAAATGCAGTTCTAACGGAGTGGAGAAGACAGAATCTGTATTCCAAGATGGCACCAAATCTGTGGGTGGAAAGGAAAGGGAAGTAGGTAAGAGGGACAATTTGGCCAGCGAGTGGAAGGAAGGTGACATTTAGAGGTGTGTGATTACAATAATTGGTCCAGCCTGGAAGGCCTCAAAGATACAGAAAAAGTCTGTGTAAGGAGACGTCTTAAAGGAAGCAAAGTTGGAGCCGAGCCCTAAAACGAGGGAGGCCCGGCAGGGCGGAGCGCAGTGAACAGAAGTTAGCGCGTGTCCATCCGCCCCGTGGTGAAATCCGGATTTTGTAAACTCATTTTGAAAGGCAACCGAACCAAACACGGCTCAAGCCAGGAGGGCGGGTTTAGAGTGGCGCTGCGTGCTGTTTTCTACGAGGGTCCTCTGAAAGTTACAAGAAAGGGAACTAGTCAGGAACAAGCACCAGTTTCTGCTGCAGATTTCTGAGACGGTGAAAGCCGGGCTCTCGGGTCAGAGAGTCCCGTCTCCCAACGCCTTGAGCTCCCGCACCTGTGAAATGTGCTTGGCCGTGCCTCTCTCAAAGGGCTGCTGCAGGGACTAAGGACATGATGTATGGAACACAAGTGACCAACACAGAGTAACCACTGGGCTATCGTTATTTAATATGATTATCAGACCACCCGGCTATGCAGTATCCTTTCTGAGGGACAAAACTGGAGTTCAGTTGCTAAGCAAGGTTGCTCCATTCCACGGAGGGGCGGGGGGTTGGGGGGAGATTCAAAGCTCGTTCTTCCCGCAACAGAGTCCGTCTTCTTTGTTTTCCTTCCTCCTCTCCCTTTAACACTTGGGGGACATCGAAAGTTCCCTCTCACAATGGTTAACTGCTTTAAAAAAGATTTTTTTTAATGTTTATTTGTTTTTGAGAGAGAGAGACAGAGAGAGACAGAGCATGAGCAGGGGAGGGGCAAAGAGAGAGAGGTGGAGACACAGGATCTGAAGCAGGCTCTAGACTCTGAGCTGTCAGCAGAGCCTGATGCAGGGGTTCAACTCATGAGCCATGAGATCATGACCTGAACTGAAGTCGGACGCTCAACTGACTGAGCTGCCCAGGCGCCCCTGTGAACTACTTCTGATGGGTCGCTGTGCATAGTCCTAGCCGTGGGCGTCCCTGCATATGTGTGCGGTGTGTGTGTGGGCATTTGTTTAGTGCCGTGCGGTGGAGGCAGGGCGAGAGAAGCGTACGAAGATAAATAAGGCAACAATTCTGTCCTTGAAGTGCCCAAGGTCCAGGCTAGTGGGGAAGGCACTATGTAGACAGGTAATTAAAATAAAATGTGATAAGCACCAGAACAGACTATAAACAGAATGCTGTGCTGGCCCAGAAGTGAGAGAAGCCGTCCCCAGAAAAGCTGGGAAAGGCTTCCCAGAAGAGGTGATGTTCATTGTGGGTCCCGAAGAACAAACCAGCGCTTGTCGGCTGGACAGCAGGGGGAAGGCACCGCAGTGGCCACAGCACCAGGCAAAGGCCAGGGTTCCCGCGGCAGCGTTAGCATGGTGTGTTGCAGAAGAGGAGAAGCCCGGAGACTCAGGGTTTAGGTACCTGTCAAAGGGAGTGGAAGTCGAGGCAGAAAAGTAGGGTAGAATTGTCAAGGGACTGTTTTTGAGGCCCAGGGACTTGGGTTTTATTTTTGGTTGATGGCAGGCCAGGGAAGTCTTTGGTAGGGAAATGAGCAGATTTCGTCTTTTTTTCCTCTATTTTTTTTTTTTTTTGGTAACAGTTCTATTGAGATATAATTCACATACCGTGTAATTTACCTATTTATAGTGTACAACCATCACCACAATCCATTTTAGAACACTGTCATCAGCCCCAGTGGAAACCTCGTACCCTGTGGCACAAAGGTCCACACCCCCCCCACATACCCTCAATCCCCTCCCAGCCCTAGGCGACCACGAATCTACTTTTTGTCTTCACAGCTCTGCCTCATCCTATAACACGCAGCCTTTTGTGGCTGCTTCTTTCATTACCGTAATGTTTTCAAGAATCCTTTCCATGTTGCTGAAGAATGTTCTGTGGTATGGATAGACCATATTTTAGTTATCCATTCATCAGCCGATGGACATTCGAGTTGTTTCCAACCTTTGACTATTGTGAACCACGCTGCTAGGCACGTTCACGTACAAGTTTGAGTGTGGACATATGTTTTCATTCTTCCTGGGCGCATCCCTAAGAGGGGATTGCTGGGGCATATTCTATATTTGCCGTTTGAACCTGTTCCAAAATGGCAGTCCAAAAAAGGTCACAGGGAGAGATCTATTAGAAGGGTTTTGCAGTGGCCCCCAGGAGAGAGAATGGCAGAACTGAGTGCTTCTCTGGCTGTTCCTGTCTGTATGAACTTCCTGACTCAGTGTCTTCTGAATGACAGATGGGAAGGTGAGCATTCTACTGTGATGAAGACACCTTTGCGTCCCTTACATGGGTGACAGCATATGCCTTAAGGTGTCTTGTAAACCAGCAGGAAAGGCTTTCCATATTTCTGGTGTTTACTGTTGAGCCTCACGGGTTAGAAGGTTTCTCAAGAACTCCCCTAGTTCAGCTGTGGGACCGGGGATGGAGGTGCCATGCCTTGTCTTCACAGGGAGTGGGGTCAAGATAGACTGCAAACTTTTGGGGGCAGAGAGTGAGATGGGACAATAATGATCAACAGTTTGGAGAGCAGGACACTGAGTTCCTTCTGATGGCATGGAATCCAATGGATAACATTCCCTGGGCCAGTCTAGACGAGACGCCAAACCAACACCACCTCTGAATGCCCGCCGCTCGGCTAACGAAGATACTTTCTGACCCGAGAGCCTGACGAATGTCACTTTCCATTTAAGTCCCTGCCGCCAGTGTTCTCCGAGGCTCCGAGTTTGTCTCGGCCTCTCCTCTGTGCAGTGGCAATGTGACATGTTTCTCTTTTTCTGTGACAGGTAGGGCTCCCCTACAGTTTCATGCCTCCTTGAGTCCTGGAGACCCTCATAGCCTCGCGAACTCTCAGGTGAGAATTCATTCATTCCTCTGGCATGTGCCTACTCCAGGCCAGGTGCTGAGCTCTGCCCTAAGTATTCACGTACACTGAGCAAGGCAAAGTTCTTGCCTTCAGAGAACTTTGAGTCTAGATAGAACCTCTATAAAGGGACAGTGTGTGTGTGTGTGTGTGTGTGCTGCGCGCGTGCAGATGCACACTTTGAATACAGTACAATTACTTGCCTTTGAGTTGGTCAGAATGACACTCTCGATAAGCAGTAACGCCTATCAGCATCAGAGATGGTTATGGGTCAAGAGTCAACTTTGCTCTCCTAAAACAAAATGGAAGGGCACGGTTTGTGTGTGCATATGTGTGTGTGTGTATGTGTCTCCTCCAGACACGAAAATCCAGAGAGTCTCAAGCCTCCTCCCTTCAAGTTCCACCCGTCTCCCCTCCACCAAAACGTCTAGTCGGCTACAGGACAAAGGAAAAGGAAATTGTGGGTCAGCAAAACCCGAAGTTTATACAAATAAAGCACACACCAGTGCAATAAAGTGTGTAAGACAAAGACTTCCCTTTAAAAGCGGGAGCTAGAAAGTGCAGGGGATCACACAAAAACACAAGGAAGCGATGCTTCTCTCCCAATTATTGTGCACTCTCTGCTGTATTTTGTTGACCTCGCTGATTTCAATCAGCTTTCAGCACATCCAGCCTTCACCTGCTATGAATCAAAACCTGGAGGGCTCTCTGTTCTCCGTGCTCAGAAAAAAACCCTTTGATAAGGTTGTTATGGATGCAAGGCAGAGCGGGTTGGGCCGGGTGCTTTTCTTAGACCGGCATTACACATTTATGATGCAAACCAACGAAGAGGCAAGGGCTCAGAGTGCAGGGTCTGGAGAGGGGACGAGTCACAGGTGCTGACGGGGCGGGATTTGACTTAGGGAGACTTGGACGCTCGCCCCCGTTTGTCTTACCCTGTTGGCACAAAAGGCTGGTGAAGGAAGGGCAGGTGCTGGGAGGATGTCACGACAGGTCCCGTTTGAGGAGCTTAGCACTGTGAAGCTCCGTCATTATCTCTGGGCTCCTGTGGACTGGCTTGTCTTTGAGGAAGGTGAGTGGACTGATGGTTCTGAACACTGCAAGCCTCTTTGGCAAAATGTAATCTCCATGAAGGCAGGTTTTTCTTTTTTCTTTCGTTCTTTTTTTTTCTTTTTGGTTTTGGTTTGTATTCTCAGTCTGCTTTGTTCACTGGTCGGTTCCGATTTGGAGAAACGTGCCTGGTACGCAGTAGGTAGTTAAATATCTGCAGAAGGAAACGGTGCGCGGCACCTTCTTTTTTCAGAGGCACTGGGTCGTGGGTGCACAGAATGCAAAGCCGTCTCTTCTCGGTTTTGCTGAAATTAGGGACTATTCTGGGCTCCAGGCTACTATAGTGACTGGCTGCCGGGGGGTGGCTGGGGAGGGTGATAGTGAGTCTCGGAGACAGACGGTGGAGGAGAATCAGGGGGTTCAATGAGCTTGTACTAAAAAATACAGATGCTCATGTACATAGCACCCACCCCATAACCCTCTACTGTTTCCAAGGGAAAGAACTGAACTCTCCCTCCTTACTTTCTCCCACGGTTAACCCCCAAGCATGATTTTAAAGATGGCTTTTATTCTTCAAGGCTACCCATAACGATTATTTATTCCTACTTGGATGCTATTTTGTGGGACCCGGGTTTTAACCTTTAATATATAAATTTCCTCTTCTGCAAATTGGGGTTCATAAAACTGATCTCACGAGGGTGATGAGAAGAGTAAGTGAGCAAACGTATGTAAAGTCGCCAGCACGTACAGCGTGCACACGTGAACGCCAACTATCCCCACCATGGCCACAGCCACTGTGGCTAACACTGATCGCTGCTCCTAGATGCAAACCGTGAGTGTGGCATCGGTCTCTGTGATCCAGGCCTGAGGTCTGAAGACGAAGACGGAAGGAGGAGATGGTTATTGCTCATGGCTGGGACCCCTCTCATGACGGACAGATCCCCCATCAAAACCTCCTTCAGGCCCAGACTAGACAGGAGCCAGCCCTGGTCCCCGTTGCAGGTGGTGTCCGTGGCCTGGGCTTCGCTCGGTACTCTCCAGTTAAAATGTTGGTTTCTCCTTAGAAACTAGGCTCACCACTTTCCCGTCTCCTCTACGGTAGGGTCCCTTTGCAGCTGGGGCCACACAGGGTCCCTTTGCCACTTTCTGCACATAGGTTGGTCATTTCCTTCAAATTAGACGCTGGATCACATAATCTCATGAAGGATGTGGGATTACTCTCAGGAAGAAAACTCAGTGTAAATGCTTCAAGGAGAGGGAGTAGACTGAGATGCTTAAAAATGCAGACCGTGGGGGCGCCTGGGGGGTTCAGTCGCTTACACACCCGACTCTTGATTTCAGCTCAGGTCGTGATCTCGCGGTTAGTGAGACGGAGCTCCGCGTTGGGCACTGTGCTGACAGTGTGGAGCCTGCTAGGGACTCGCTCCTTCTCTCTCTCTGCCCCTCCCCTGCTCACGCTCTCTCTCTCTCAAATAAATAAACATTAAAAAAAATGCAGACTGTGCTGAGTTGTGGTTTAGCAGGCACGTGGCAGAGTTATGTCATCTGGGTCCCCACTCAGCCCCTCACTAGCTGGGCAACGTTGTGAAATATCACTGTGGGTTAGTTTCCGTGCCTTGAAAACAGGGGTGATGATTCATTCCGCAAATATTTATTGGGCCCCTCTGTGTGCCTGGTACTGTTAATAATAACATCTACATCATGGGTGATTGTGAGGCTTAGATGAGATAGTGAGTGAACAGCACTCAAAACCGAATCTGCTTAGAGAGCACATGGAACAAATATTAGCTAGTGTTACTATTTCTCGTGGTTTAGATGCCAAAACTGTGGAATTTCCAGGACCTGTCATTGGTTCTTTTGTGTTAAAAAAAATATCTAAGCTATATATTTAGTGGACCTGTCCATAGCATGTTTTTTTGTTTTAACCTAGCACCTTGAAGATACCCAATAATTACATGTGGCTTGGCCCTTCCATTGTTCTGTCTCTAATATTTTCTTAACTCCTTCCCACCGAGTCATCATCTCTCCATTTTCAGGTAAAATCTTATTACTGCCCCCAAAGTCATGACAACACCACCTTGCAAGTATGCTGTCCTGAAATCCCACCGTCTTCAAAATGCTTCCGAGATACGTTACCCGCTCTGCTCCAATGGCTAGAGGCCCAGGCCCGCTCGGAGTGTGTCTGAAGATGACGCCAAGCCCTTGTGACCTTACGTTACCATGTTCTGTCTCTCGAGTTGGGGAGGGCGGTGGCTGACCCTGCGTCACCGCCAATAGAAATAGGCTCTTTGCCGAGAAGAGAAGCGTGCTCAAGAACCCCAGCTGCCCACCCGTTGTAGACAGACATTGTAGTAGACTGAATGCCTTTGGGGTTCAGGCAAGAGTTCGGTTCCAGGCCTACCGCTCAATAGAAACAGGGCGAAGTGGGATTGCTGCCCTCCGTTTTCTCCGAGAGAACGCGGGGCAACGATCCGTATTCCAAAGAGCCGTATGAGCATTATACGCCTAAGAAAATAGGCGCATCCTTTCGATGAATTTTGCTTCACTTTCCTCTTCTTGCCCCCACAACCCGGCCTTCCCGGTGTGCCCCCCGATGAGCTCTGGGCTTGATCATCACCCCGTCTCCCGCATCATGTCCCGAACTGGTGTCGAGGGTGTGTGCGTGTGTGTGTGTGCTAGTGGAAGGGGGTGGGGAGAGACGATGCGGAGCCCGGTTCCTTCTCTGATCTGTCCTGGGGGAGGAACCTGGCACGGCAGCCCCACGTGGCTCACATAATACCATAAGTAAAACACAAACAAAGCAGAGGTTGTTCTGCTTGTCAGCCTCCGAGACCATATGGAGCTGAGACATGATTGCATTACCTCTGCTATACTGCAGTCGAGCTAAACAGAAAAGCCATAATAAACTATTCTGGGGAGGTCCCCGAGCTCCGCGCACAGAGCACAAACAGATAAACAAGAGGGTGGCTGGTTTGGTTCATTTTTTTTCTTTTTTCTTTCTTTCTTTTTTTTTTTTTTTAAAGGAAGGAGCACTAGAGGAAAACAAGGGGGAGGGAGTGAGAGAAAAATGGAGGGAGAAGGAAAAGGAAAACAGAGCGAGGGAGGAAGTAGAAGAGAGAGCTATGCTGCAGGACCACTTCAGTGACATTTCACTGGTGGGGCTTTGCTTCTGAACGGAATTACGCCCTTTGTGGATGCTGTGGTTTCACCTAGGGAGATGGCAGAATCTGATGGTAATTCGGCCTCTCTGTGGTATATGTCTCTGCTTGAGCAGGAACTGGGAGCATGGAGACGAGAAGGTGCAAAATGGCATCGAGGAATATTCAGAATAGCTTCTAATCTCCTCGTTTCTCCCCATTTCTCCCCTCTTTGTGCCCCTCGCTCTCATGATTCCAGTCCAGACAGGTTGGTAGGACTCACGTCTTTTGACACTGACCAGACCCTTCTCTTGTCTTCAACAGGGTTGGGTCCAAGTGCCCGGGGAAATGGTGTGTGTGTGTGTGTGTGTGCGCGCGCGCGCGTGTGTGTGTGAGAGAGAGAGCGAGAGAGAGAGAGAGAGAGAGAGAGAGAGACAACAGGGAGTGTGGGTGGGTATGCAGAGGGTATATGGTTCAGATAGAAGCTACATTGCCCCTGCAGTTGTGCAGTCTATATGTCCACTGGAAGTCTCCCCAGACCTCAAGGGAAAGGTAGAAAAGATAAATAAATCAACGAGAAAAAAAAAAAAAACCCACAGACACCAGATGTTGCTTCTGAACAAAGCCTTACAGTAGGAAAGAAGGATTCCCAAAGTGGCAACAAACTCACATGGAAATGTCTGCGAGGTTAAGGGACAAAAACATCTCTGTTTGCATGCTGTTTATTCCAGGTGTGAAGAGCAAATACCAACACTTTGAGAACTGCTGTCTGTTTCGAAAGTGTGTGCAAGTGTACAGTTCAAAAGCGAGGCAACCACCAATGATAACTACTTCCACGTAGCAACTACCTCCTGCTTGAACACTACAGCCACTCTTTAGAATACTTGACTTCTTAGAAGCTATATAAAATCGTAGATAAGGGTTTTTTGATGTAGACAAACTTGAGTTCGAATTCAAAGCCTGACACTTATCTGAGGAAGGGCCATTGGGTATCCAGGACAGGAAAATGGCAAAAGCAAAATCCTGGAGAAACAGTCCTGTCCCTATCTCAAGAGGAAAGGTCCAGACTGAAATGGGAGAATGGAGGACTGTGGGAAAAAAGGAATTGACTATCTGATTGAGTCTTAAAGTACTATTTATTTTTTATAACTATGTACACAGTTGGATATAAATGTTGTGAAAATTATTGCTAGGTGATCAATCACTTAGAGCATTTGGGTAGAGAAAAGAGAAATTGGTTCACACAAAACACCAAATTAAAAAAAAATCAGGCAATTACAAACTCCAGGAAAAACAATTGTATGAGAAATGACACATAATTATGGCAAACTACGTGTCTCAGCAGTGAACAATACTTATGTAGTCATAAAAGTATAAACACAGAGTATTAATTTACTCCCAGATTGTGATATAATTATGCCAGAAGGATAGAGGAGATATAGTAGAAAGAAGGTGACGGAGTATTAGAGAGCAAACACCTCACCTGCAATAAAAGGAATTTAGTAGCTGGGAACTGTCTAAAATGGGTAATTCAAGAAATAGCAATATAAATATATTGTTTAAAAACTGGAGATAAATGCCAGTAGAAACTACTAAGAGTGAGAGAGGTTGCCTGTATGGGACGGAGGGGGTGATAAGGAATAGATCAGAGGACTGTCTTATAGTGATATATATATATATATATATTAATTATGTACACAGATTACTTGGATAAATGACTGTAAAGGATAATTATCATAGTACTTGGCACATAATAAATTCTTAGGAAGTGTTAGCCACCATTATAGCACTGGAATAGACATGAAAGAGTTATTGTGTCCATTATCTTGCCTTTAGCCAGTACAATACTACACTCCCCGACAGGGCTGGCCATATCACAGGGAAAATCCAGTGACTGTCAGCATCAACTGGTTGTGACATTGGCCAGGATGCTCTCCCATAGCCCATACTGACCTCAGCAATGTACGGTGGCAGGGGTAATCCTGGACACAATGGCCAAATAGGGAAAGTTGCTACATTAGTCTTTCTGTCCTTGCGGAACGCTCAATAATAGCCCTCCCCCCCCCTCCACCATACGACCACGTTCTAATCCCTGGGACATGTGAATGTTAGCTTATATGGCAAAGGAGACTCTGCAGATGTGATTAAATTAAGGATTTTGAGATGGAGAGATTATCTTGGATTAGAATGATGGGCTCGATGTAATCACAATACTCCTCATAAGAGGGACGCAGGAGGACTCCGAATCGGAGGCAGGACTGAAGAATTGAAATGATGAGCTTCAAAGAGAGAGGAAGAAGCCACAGGCCACAGGAGCGGCCACTGGAATCTGAAAATGTCAGGGGAAAGGATCCGCCCCTCAGACCTGACGAAAGGAACCAGCCCTGTTCGCATCTTGACTTTAGCCCAGTGAAACTGATTTCAGACGTCTGACCTCCAGGACAGCAAGAGACGAAATATGTGTTGTGTGAAGCCACTAACTTTGTGGCAGTTTGTTATAGCCACAAGAGGAAACCAATGGAATCCCAAACCATAAAAACGTCCCTCCCTTTCTCCTCAGCCTCCACCATCCTCTGCAGGATACGCCAAGTCTGGAAAGCTGAGAAAGGTAAAAATGCTTTTGCGTTAGGTGTTATGAGTTGTTGTATACCTTTCAGAGAGATTTTACATCTCGCGGAAAGATTCCAGGGAGAGAGTCTCAAGGGCAGAAAATTATTTGCACTCTTATTTGTATTTCTTTTTTTTTTTTTAACGTTTTTATTTATTTTTGAGAGACATAGAGACAGAGTGTGAGCAGGGGAAGGGCAGAGAAAGAGGGAGACACAGAATCCGAAGCAGGCTCCAGGCTCTGAGCTGTCAGCACAGAGCCCCATGCGGGGCTTGAACTCACAGACCGTGAGATCATGACCTGAGCTGAAGTCGGCCTCTTAACCAACTGAGCCACCCAGGCGCCCCTTATTTGTATTTCTAATACCAGGCACAGTGCTTGGCTAATACGTGATTGCCGAAAGAACAAGTGAGGTGAGGGGCTAAATAAGAGATGGGTAAACAATGAATTGGGACCCTACACTCAAAGGAAGACTCCATCGCCCCTCATTAGTCAGAGATATTTAATCCTCCTTACTGTTAAGAAATTCTTGTTACTACCTAACTGAGATTCCCCCACGCTGAATTTTAAGTGCTGTCTTTTTTTATCCTCAGTGGATTTAGTGAACATCTGGTCATCAACCAACTTCGATTAAGTCACTCTCAGTTTTTGTTTTTGTTTTTTTTTTCAGGGCGAAACATCCCAAATCATTGAACTATTCAGACTAGTCTTCTCTTTGTCATGGTCAGAACAGGCCAGGTTCCATGATGGGTTTTGCTTTGGACTCCGACCAAATGCGACTGGGATGGGGTGGAGCTTCTGGTATGTTCTAGTTCTCTCATCTTTGCACACGTGTGATCAGGGCACTATGGACAGAGGGACTCCCGTGTCTTTGTTGTCGGCAGTGTGCTGAGAGAAAGCGGAATAATCTGAGACACAGTAGAGATACGGATAGATAAACTTCAAGGGTGGCTTTGAATGGAAACATCAAACATGAAGCCTACCCATGTGTGTCAAGTTGGAGTTTCCACCTAACTCTTAGCCTCTGGGGAAGGAAGGCATGGTTCAGGGAACGGCTCTGGGTATGGGTGCCTTTGTTTCCCCTGGCACCCACCGCCTCCCTGAGTCACTGCTCAGTACCAGCAGTCTGGGCTCCTAGAGCTAAGACCGAAGGCAATTCTTTATAATAATGAAAACCCTCCCCTTTTGCACAGTTCCCTGCCCAGGGCGACATGCCTCCCCATGTTTTATGTCCTCGGCACACTGCAATAACCCACTGTGGTCAGTGTTACAATCAGGCCCGTTTTCCAGAAGCAGAAACGGGAGGTCAGAAGGGTTCCTTGGTTTGTGCAAGGTCCTACAATTAGTAAATTTTAGAAACAGGTTTCAATTTGGGGGGCTGCTGATACCAACCTATGACTTCTGTCTGCTCAACTGCTTCCTTTCCCTACATCCCCCTTTTCTACTATGAGGATGGCTCAGCCTGCTTCGCTAAAGACACTCAGAAATATTATGGACTTTCAGTTCTTAATAGTGACAGCTTCAGGGGCGGAATGTAAGAACAACACCAACTCAGGGGAAGTCTCCCCCAGCCTCTGACTCTTCTTTCATCAGCAGGAACGTGAGCAGTATTGTTGGGACCATCAAAGTCCCTTTGTTAATATGCTGATGTCTATTGCTTCACACCTCCACAGACACGATTTTAGCTTTGAGAGCGTCATCCTTTCACTCTAGAGCTTTTGCTCATTCTGGAATACCATGGACCAGAGAAGCCTCTCTCTCCACATCTCACTGGTCCAGCTCCAATGCCTCCTTTTCCAAGGAGCCTTCCCTGACTACCCAGACTCTCCATATTCCAGAGGC
The DNA here is from genome assembly GCA_030068075.1 of Paguma larvata. Taxonomy (NCBI): domain Eukaryota; kingdom Metazoa; phylum Chordata; class Mammalia; order Carnivora; family Viverridae; genus Paguma; species Paguma larvata. The sequence continues at coordinate 8,315,265 of CM057831.1, forward strand.
ACATACTTCTAGTTTGGTTCTTATCTGACACTGCTTTCTATTACAGTTGTGAACATGTTTGGCTTCCTCACTAGGAGGTTAGCTCTTGGAGAGTAGAGATGATGACTTACTCATTTTCGAGGGGGGCAATACAGCAGTTAAAGGTTCTGTGTTGTAGCGTGACCTCTGTCATTGGCTAAACTCTGTACCCTTTTGAAATCACATCTCTGGGCCTCTACTCACTCTTGTGTCAAAAAAGAAAGACCCCTCTCCCCAAAACTATATGCAAACATTTATATCTATGTGCAATTTCTTTAGACATAATCCAAAATAGTCATCAGATTCTTCATGGGGGTCTGGGATCCAAGAACGTTTACAAACCATTAGATCAAAGAATTACAGTTTCCTTCTAGCTCCAACATTCTAAGAATTTGTTCTTCAAAAGCCATCAACCCATGGAACAGAACGGAGAGCCCAGAAACAGACCTAGGCTTATGTAGTCATTTGATTTTTGACAGAAGTGCAAAAGCCCTCTAACAGAATGGAAACTCTTTCAATGATATTTACTGAAACAACTGGTTATTTCTATGAAAAAAGTTTACCTTGACCCTTGCTTCATACCACATACTGAAATTAATTCAAGCTAGATCAGAGACCTGAATGTAAAAGTTAACACTGTAAAGGTTCTAGCAAAAAAACTTAGGAAATCTTCATGACTTGGGAGTAGGTAAAGTCATCTCAGAGCACAGACAACAATAGTTATAAAAACAAAAAAAAAATTGTAAATTTCATTTGATCAAAATAGAAAACTATTGCTCACCAAAAGACACTACTGAGAAAACAAATATGCAAGTCGCAGACCAAGAAGAAATATCTGCAAAACATATCTGACAAAAAACTAGTATCCAAGATATATAAAGAACTGCTACAAGTCAATAATGAAAAGACAAACAGCATAATAAAAAAAAATGGGCACAAGATTTGAACAGATACTTCACTAAGGAAAATTTACAAATGGCCAATAAGTGCCTGGAAAAAACCCAAAAAGCTCAGCAATGAGACACCATAATACACCCACTGAAATGTCTAAAATTAGGGGCACCTGGGTGGCTCAGTCGGTTAAGCAGCCGACTTCAGCTCAGGTCGTGATCTCACGGTCTGTGAGTTCGAGTCCCGCATCGGGCTCTGTGCTGATGGCTCAGAGCCTGGAGCCTGCTTCAGATTCTGTACCTCTCTCTCTCTCTGCCCTTCCCTTGCTCACTCTCTGTCTCTACGTCTCTCAAAAATAAAAAAAAAAATAAATAAAAATGCTGAAATGTCTAAAATTAGAAAGACCAACATCACAGGTCATCAAAGATGAAGGGCGACTCTAATTCCCATATACTGATGGTGGCGGCATATAACCACGTGGAAAAAAAGAGCTTGCAGGTTTGTTTTTTTCGAAAATGAAACCTACCCTTACCTTATGATCAGTGATGCCACAGCTCGCTATTTATCCACAGGAAATAAAAATGTATATCTACAAAGTGACTTGGAGAAGAACATTCCCAGCAACTTTGTTGATTACAGCCCCCAGACTGGAGACAGCCCAAGCCCAGGGGCCCATCCACAGGAGGCGGGATACGTCGGGGGGAGACACCAGCAATGAAAAGAAACCCACTACCGATACATGCACCAACATGGACGAATCTCAAAAATCTCTTTCCTTACATTGTGAAAGAACCCCCAAAAAGTACACTGCGTGTTATTCCATTCATATGAACTTTTTAAAACAATTTTTTAATATTTATTTTTGAAAGAGAGAGACAGAGTGCAAGCAGGGGAGGGGCTGAGAATCCGAAGCAGGCTCTAGGTTCTGAGCCGTCAGCCCAGAGCCTGATGTGGGGCTTGAACCTAGGAACAGTGAGATCGTGACCTGAGCCGAAGTTGGATGCTTAACCGACTGAGCCAGCCAGGCGCCCCCATATGAACTACTTTAATAGGCAAAACTAATATACAATAAAAAGTGAGGAACTAAGGTGGCTGAATATCATGGAAGTTTTTTTTTTTTTTTTTTTGCATGTCTCATCCCTGAAATGCAGCCAGATGAACACTAAACCATCCTGCACACCTAGAAAACGGATTTGAGCGATAACACAAGATCCGCACAACCTGAACCACAGAACTCAGCAGGTAAGCGGCGCGGAGAGGCGAGCTGGGGGAGGGAGGAGCGTGGTGGGCAGGGAGGAGAGGACAGAGACGGGGGAGAGCGGGGGACAGGCAAATCGCCCTCCCCCAAAAGCAGCTGGAGAGAAAGTGGAAAAGTGGAAACAACCACAAAGACCGAACTAAAAAGGGAGAAGGGAGAAAGGAGAGGGTTTCAATTCCACCAAGACTGCATAAACAGGATGAGCGCAGAGTCCGAAACTCCCCGGCTCCATACCTGGTGGTGCTTGGGGAGAAGGGCGAACCTCCAGGAGCAGAGGGACGTCCGCGGGTCTTCAGGACACACCGGGAGAGGTGGTTCCCCTGCTGGGAGGGCTCCCCACAGGCAAAGGTCCCAGCGGATCCTGGAGAACGACCACACTCGCTGGTGCTGGAACAAGGGCCTTAGGGGGAAGCCTGAGGCCAGCTGTGCGAAGGGATTCGCCACAATCCCTGAAGCGCTGCTGCTACACGTTCGCGCGAACTTTCTCTGCGGCGGGCTGGCGCCCGGCTGTGGTCTCTGGGTCGCGCCGTCATTCCTCAGTGCCCGCACCCGGGCATTGCTCAGTGAGACCCTCCCGCAGAGGGGCAGAACGGTTCAAGGCCGCGGTCCCTCAGAAGAAAGGTGTCGGGAAAAACAGCCGCATCTGAGCTAAAACTCAGGAGGGAGGTGCTGCCAGGCAACCCGACGGCTTAGTCGCGGACAGTGTAAAAGCCGGGAATGCATGGAAGCCGGAGACAAAGGACAGGTGCACAATTGCTGATCGCAGAGAACAAAGTTCCCAGACTGGAAGCTGGGGGACGCCATTTTCATCCCTTCCGCGCATGCGCGTACACACGTGCGAGCGCCACAACAATCCATCCCAGTAAGCTAAGCAGCGCCATCTAGTGGAGAACAGAGCCATTACACTAAGCCCCGCCCAACTGGGCCAACCGTGCTCCTCAGGAACATCACAAGTCTCTCTGTCTGCTTAGTGTATGGACTACAAAGTGCTTCATAGGTTGACTTCTATGGGAAAACGATATATAATTTTAATTGTATTTCAGTCAGTTTGTTGGCCCATCTATTCAATTCTCTTTTTTTCTTTTTCATTTCTTTTTTTTTTTTGAATACACAAAGAGAAAAAAATTATTTTTATTTTCAATTTTTATTAAGTCTTTTTCTTTAATTTTTTCTACTACACTTTTTACTTTTTTGTAAATTTTTCAAATTCTATTTTATGTCCATCAATTCATTTTATTCTGTTTCATCGTATTTTCATTTTTTTCAAATTTTCAAATGTTTTCCCTTTTTTTTCTTTTTCCTCTTTTTTCTCAAATCTATCAAGCCCCTTTCAACACCCAGACCAAAACACACCTAGTATCTAGCATCATTTATTTGATTTGTGTATGTGTGTGTGTGTGTGTTATGTGTTGTTTTTAATTTTTAAATTTTTATTTATTTTTTCATTTTATTTTTTTTACCTCATTAATTCCTTTTCTTCCTTCAAAATGGTGAAATGAAGGAATTCACCCCAAAGAAAGAGCAGGAAGAAATGACAGCCAGGGACTTAACCAACACAGATACAAGCAAGATGTCTAAACCAGAATTTAGAATCATGATAATAAGAATACTAGCTGGGATTGAAAATAGATCAGAATGCCTTTCTGTGGAGATAAAAGAAGTAAAAGTTAGTCAGGATGAAATAAAAAATGCTATAACTGAGCTGCAACCTTGAATGGATGGCACAGGTGGCAAGGATAAATGAGGCAGAGAAGTGAATCAGTGATATAGAGGACAAACTTAAGGAGAATAATGAAGCAGAAAAAAAGAGGGCAGACTAAGGCAAAAGAGCACGATTTAAGAATTAGAGAAATCAGTGGCTCATTAAAAAGGAACAACATCAGAATCATAAGAGTCCCGGAATATGAAGAGAGAGAAAAGGGGTAGAAGGGTTATGTGAGCAAATGATAGCAGAAAACTTTGCTAATCTTGGAAAGACACAGACATCAAAATCCAGGAAGCACAGAGGACTCCCCTTAGATTCAATAAAAACTGACCATCAACAAAGCATATCATAGTCAAATTCACAAAATACTCAAGCAAAGAAAGAATCATGAAAGCAGCAAGGGAAAAAAGTCCTTAACTCACAAGGGAAGACAGATCAGGTTTGCAGCAGACCTATCCACAGAAACTTGGCAGGCCGGAAAGGAGTGGCAGGATATATTCAATGTGCTGAATCAGAAAGATATGCAGCCGAGAATTCTTTAGCCAGGAAGACTGTCATTAAAAATAGAAGGAGAGATTAAATTTTCCCAGACAAACAAAAATTAAAGGAGTTCGTGACCACTAAATCAACCCTGCAAGAAATTTTAAGGGGGACTCTCTGAGGGGAGAAAAGATGAAAAAAATAATAATAATAAAGGCCAAAAGCAACGAAGACAAGAAGGGACCAGAGAACACCACCAGACACTCCAACTCTACAAGAAACATAATGGCAATAAATTGATATCTTTCAGTACTCACTCTAAACATCAGTGGACTAAACACTTCAATCAAAAGACACAGAGTAACGGAATGGATAAGAAAACAAGATCCATCTATATGCCACTTACAATAGACCCACTTTAGACCTAAAGACACCTTCAGATTGAAAGTAAGGGGATGGAGAACCATCTATCATGCTAATGGTTGCCAAAAGAAAGCCAGAGCAGCCATACTTATATCAGACAATCTAGACTTTAAAAACAAGAGATGAAGAAGGGCATTATATCATAATTAAGGGGACTACCCACCAAGAAGACCTAACAATTGTAAATATTTATGCTCCAAATGTGGAAGAACCCAAATATATAAATCAGTTAATCACAAACATAAAGAAACTCATTGACAATAATACCATAATAGTAGGGGTCTTCAACACCCCAATTACAGCAATGAACAGATCCTCTAAACAGAAAACCAACAAGAAAACAATAGCTTGAATGACACACTGGACCAGATGGACTTAACAGATATATTCAGAACATTTCGTCCTAAAGCAGCAGAATACACATTCTTCTCCAGTGCACATGGAACATTCTCCAAAATAGATTGCATACTGGGACACAAATCAGCCCTCAACAAGTACAAAAAGACTGAGATCATACCTTGCATATTTTCAGACCACAACGCTATGAAACTCGAAATCAACCACAGGAAAAAATTTGGAAAGGTAACAAATACTTGGAGGCTAAAGAACAACCTACTAAAGAATGAATGGGCTAAACAAGAAGTTAAGGAGGAAATTAAAAAATACATGGACGCCAATGAAAATGATAACACCACAGCCCCAAACCTCTGGGATGCAGCAAAGGCAGTCATAAGAGGAAAGTCTATAGCAATCCAGGCTTTCCTAAAGAAGGAAGAAAGGTTTCAGATACGCAACCTAACCTTACACCTTAAAGAGCTGGAAAAAGAATAGCAAATAAAACCCAAAACCAGCAGAAGACAGGAAATAATAAAGATTAGAGCAGAACTCAATGCTACTGAAACCAAAAAAACCAGTAGAACAGACCGATGAGACCAGAAGCTGGTTCTTCGAAAGAATTAATAAAATTGATAAACTACTGGCCAGTTTGATCAAAAAGAAAAAGGAAAGGACCCAAATAACTAAAATCAAGAAAGAAAGAGGAGAGATCACAACCAACACAAAGGAAATAAAAACAATAATAAGAGAATATTATGAGCAATCATAGGCTAATAAAATGGGCAATCTGGAAGAAATGGACAAATTCCTAGAAACATATAAACAACCAAAACTGAAACAAGAAGAAATAGAAAATTTGAACAGACCCATAACCAGTAAAGAAATTGAGTTAGTAATCAAAAATCTCCCAGAAACAAGAGTCCCGGGACAGATGACTTTCCAGGGGAATTCTACCAAACATTTAAGGAAGAGTTAATACCTATACTCTTTTTTTTTCTTGCCAGAATTTTATTTTATTTTATTTATTTTTTAATTTTTTAGCATTTATTTATTTTTGAGAGACAGAGCATGAGCAGGAAAGGGGCAGAGAGAGAGGGAGACACAGAGTCTGAAGCAGGCTCCAGGCTTGGAGCTGTCAGCACAGAGCCCGTTGTGGGGTTCAAACTCATGAACTGTAAGATCATGACCTGAACTAAAGTCAGACACTTAACCAACTGAGCCACCCAGCTGCCCCAATACCTGTTCTCTTGAAGCTTTTCCAAATAATAGAAATGGAAGGAAAACTTCCAAACTCTTTCTAGAAGCCAGCATTACCTTGATTCCAAAACCAAAGATCCAACTAAAAAGGAGAACTATAGACCAATTTTCCTGATGAACATAGATGCAAAAATCCTCAACAAGATGTTAGCCAACTGGATCCAACAATATATTAAAAAAATTATTTGCCATGACCAAGTGAGATTTATATCTGGGATGCATGGCTGGTTCAATATCCACAAAACAATCAATGTGATTCATCACATCAATAAAAGAAAGGACAAGAACCTCTCACTAGATGCAGAGAAGGCATTTGACAAAACACAGCAAACTTTCTTGATAAAAAAACCTCAAGAAAGTAGAGATAGAAGAATTATACCTCCAGATCATAAAAGCCATATATGAAAGACCCAAGGCTAATATCTTCCTCAATGGGGAAAAACTGAGAGCTTTCCCCCTAAGGTCAGAAACAAGACAGGGATGTCCACTCTCGCCACCGTTATTCAATATAGTATTGGAAGTCTTAGCCTCAGCAATCAGACAATGCAAAGGAATAAAAGGCATCCAAATCGACCAGGAGGAGGTCAAACTTTCACTCTTCGCATATGACTTGATACTCTATATGGAAAACCCAAAAAATTCCACCAAAAAACTGCTAGAACTGATCCAGGAATTCAGCAAAGTGGCAGGATATAAAATTAGTGCACAGAAATCAGTTGCATTCCTATACACCAATAATGAAGCCATATAAAGAGAAATCAAAGAATTGATCCCATTTAAAATTTCACCAAAATCATAAAATACCTAGGAATAAATCCAACCAGAGGTGAAAAATCTATACACTGAAAACTACAGAAAGTTTATGAAAGAAATTGAAGAAGACACCAAAAAAATGGAAAAGTATTCCATGCTCCTGGATAGGAAGAACAAATATTGTTAAAATGTCAATACTACCCAAAGTGATCTACATATCCAGTGCAATCTCTATCAAAATAACACCAACATTCTTCACAGAGCTAGAACAAGCAATCCTAAAATTTGTATGGAACCACAAAAGACACTGAATAGTCAAAGCAATCTTGAAAAAGAACACCAAAGCGGGAGGCATCACAATCCCTCCAGTATTACAAAGCTGTAATCATCAAGACAGTATGATAGTGACACGAAAACAGACACTCAGATCAATGAACAGAATAGAGAACCCAGAAATGGACCCACAAACGTATGGCCAACTCATCTTTGACAAAGCAGGAAAGAATATCCAATGGAATAAAGACAGTCTCTTCAGCAAGTGGTGCTGGGAAAACTGGACAGCGACATGCAGAAAAATGAATGTGGACCACTTTCTTAGACCATACAGAAAAATAAACTCCAAAAGCATGCAAGACCTAAATGTAAGACAGGAAGCCATCAAAACTCTTAAGAAGAAAGCAGGCAAAAACCTCTTTGACCTTGGCCATAACAACTTCTTACTCAAAACGTCTTAGGAGGCAAGGGAAATAAAAGCAAAAATGAACTATTGGGAACTCATCAAAATAAAAACTTCTGCCCAGCAAAGGAAACAGTCAGTAAAACTAAAAGGCAATCGAAAGAATGGGAGAAGATATTTGCAAATGCCCTATCAGATATAGGGTTAGTATCCAAAACCTATAAAGAACTTACCAAACTCAACACCCAAAAAACAATAATCCATTGAAGAAATGGGCCAAAGACATGAACAGACACTTCTCCAAAGAAGACATCCAGACGGCCAATAGACACATGAAAAATTGTTCAACCTCACTCATCATCAGGGAAATACAAATCAACACCACAATGAGATACACCTCACACCTGTCAGAATGGCTAACATTGACAACTCAGACAACAACAGATGTTGGCAAGGATGCGGAGAAAGAGGAACCATTTTGCACTGCTGGTGGGAATGCAAACTTGTGCAGCCACTCTGGAAAACAGTATGGAGGTTCCTCAAAAAATTTAAAATAGAACTACCCTACGACCTACCAATTGCACTACTAGGTATTTATCCAAGGGATACAGGTATGCTGTTTAGAAGGGGCACATGCACCCCAATGTTTATAGCAACACTTATGGCCAAAGTATGGAAAGCGCCCACATGTCCATCAATGGATGAATGGATAAAGAAGATGTGGTATATAAATACAGTGGAGTATTACTCAGTAATCAAAAAGAATGAAATCTTGCCATTTGCAACTACATGGATGGAACTAGAGGTACTATGCTAAGCGAAATTAGTCAGTCAGAGAAAGACAAGCATCATATGACTTCACTCATATGAGGACTTTAAGACACAGAACAGATGAGCACAAGGGAAGTTACTCAAAAATAGTATAAAAACAGGAAGGGGGACAAAACATAAGAGACTCTTAAACATGGAGAACAAATAGAGGGTTATTAGATGGGTTGTGTGGGGGGGGTGTTGGGCTAAATGGGTAAGGGGCAGTAAGGAATCTACTCCTAAAATCATTGTTGCACTCTATGCTAACTAGCTTGGATGTAAACTAAAAACAAATCAATTAATTAATTAACTAATTAATTAATTAAAATACAGTGGAAAGAGCCTAACGGTGGTAGGATGGGAGTGTGGCTTCATTGGGAGGGGCATGAGGAAACTTTCTGGGGTGATGGTTATGTTCTGTACCGATACAGTTTTGGGCTAGACAGGTGTATGCATTTATCAAAACTCATCAAATGATGCACTTAAGATTTGTGCATTTCGTGGTAGGTAAATTTTACTTCCCCAGAAAAGAACCATAAATAAATATTGAACTCTAACAGTATACACACTGAGGTGTTTAAGGGTGAAATGCACTAATGAGTGCAGTTTATTTTGAAATGCATCCAGAAACATCAGCTAGATTGATGGAGGATACAAGAGGTGGCTAGACGGACAGGTACATGATGAACAAACAGCAAAATGTTAATTGCACTGTCTAAGTGGCGGGTATATGGGTGTTCACGAGGCAATTCTTTCAACTCTTCTTCCAGGTTTGAAAACTTTCATAATAACATCTTGGAGGGAAGAAAAATCTCTCCGTCGAAAAGCCACCAACCAACCACCTACCCAATCAACTGGTAAATCAGCTATTGATGCAATGTTTCCCCAACTTTACTCATTTGGGTACTCCCTGCACTACTATTTGTTTAATAATATACCTGAACTTGACTCACTTTTAGAACGTAGAGTCTACGTTCGCCCCATCCTAAGTCCTAGTATCTGTGAAATGACAGGTGACGTATTAGTTATATTTTATATAAGACACACAAGGCACATTCATATTAACGTGTAAATGTTAACCTAGAAATGCTTGCTCATATGCCGAGTATAAAATTATTGCACTTACCCCCAAAGTGTGCATATCACACTTTAGGGGTTCTGATCTTTGCGGCACGCTGTGGGGTAATTAGAACTGGAGCATGTGGTCTCTGGCCTCAGAGAGCTTTAGCGACAAGCCCCATAAATCTGCAGGAGGAGAGGACGGTGTGCACACGGGAGCAACAGCCCGGGCTGGACACAAATAGCTGGGAAATGCCTGCAGCAGCCCTCACCCCATGGAAGGTAAGGACAAAAATCACTGGCGACACACGGGTCAATGGCCTGTCTCCTTGCTCAAGACAAGTGGGGAAGAGACTCTTTGAAGCCTCAGCCGCAGACACTCAATTGGACAGACCCTCGGGTTTGAAGCTTTGCCACCGGCTTTGAAGAGAAAGAGAAAACCCACGCACAATCCAGCCGCCTGGTCGCGGGGCCCCCCTTGTGGCTCCCACCCCCCCACCTATTCTGGCCTCTTGATTGTCAATTAAAATAAACAGCCTTGTATTCCGAGGCCTGGCTTCAATCTATCTCGGCCGGTAGGCTGCGCATAGATTTGTGGCCAAGCACGAAAGTCCTTGCTCAACCTTTTTAATATCTGAACAAAGCAATCAAACCCGATAAGATCTAGCGAAGGCAAGATCACTCTTCTGTCCCTGGGATGGAAGCTTATTAGTCTGTGGCCCACATCATCAGAGTTATTGTGCCATGTTAAATTTATTGGTACTATCTCACCTCATTAAATACTTAAATAGACCTGACAGGACAGAAAAACGGGCTTTTTAATTTTTTCCCCCTATCCAAAGAGAGCCGGTGTTTCCCATGTCCCAGTTCACCTCTGCCCCAGCTGTTGGCAAAGAAAAAAGAGAGCGGGGCAGGGAATGGAAGGTTTGGGCTGGCTGCTTAGGGGTTCCGGGGATCCTGCCGCCCCCAGCCTGGTTTGGCTGGAGGTGAGAAGAGTCCCCCTAAAGTGCATGGGGGGATTTCAGTGAGGCTGACATAAAGAAGAGGCAGAGGGGGCACACGGTATACATTCTTTTTGCTGCCTGGCTCAGACCCGGTCTTGGTTTCACATTTTTCTAGGAGCAGCCTTTTGGTCATTTGGCAGGGACAATGCCCAGAAACAAAGGTCAGGATGAGCGAGGAGAGGAAATCGGGGTGTGTGTGTGTGTGTGGGGGCGGTGGCAGGTAAGCCCTCAGTGGATCCTCCAGCACTGGGGCCTGTGGTCTTTATGTAGCAAAGAGCCCTCGTATCCCGGGCTGGATGGTGGCCAAGGCCAGGATTTCCCCAGATTCAGAGGGAGAGAACTTGGCAGGCTGGCGAAGCCTTGCAGGGGACCCACTAGCCTGAAGGCGTCAAGCAAGTTACAGCTGATGAGAAGTGGGTGTCAAAGAATGCTCACTTGTTCCCCTGCCTTCCCCCAGCCCCACACCCCTCCCGTGGTGTGTCTGTGCATGCGTTGGGGGAGGGGGTGGTTGGAGCGGAAACCCAAGACCCGGAGAGTGCTTGCAACCTAGAAAATATTCCTTAAACAGCTTCATCCAGAGGTCGAGCATTTTTCCTCATTTATCAAGCCAAATGCCTCCTCAGCCAAGGTGATTTGGGACACAGCCTCCATGCACCCCCTTCCTCTCCTCCTATCTCTGCCTGCAGAGAAGGTCTCTCTTCTCCAGCTGTTTCCCTCTCCCAGCACCGGTCCTTGTTTGCACCTTGTTAATAAGGTGGGCAAGGGGCCAGGAAGCAGCTCCCGGGCGCCTTCCGCTCCTAATGCCCTAAATGGCCATGACACTGCGCTTAATTTCCGTTTTAGTGCCACTGCTGGCGGGACGTCAGCAGGCCGAGGCCTGGGTCCTGTGACAGTATCTTCAACTGTGGCCATCAGCCTCCCTGTAATTAGATGCCACTTGGAGCCCAATGCCCCGCAGTGCCAGCGCTCAGTGGACTTATATAACTGTCCCCCTGTTCAGAGCACAAGGCTCTTTACAGGCTCCGAGCCTCCCGGCGTTAAAACAGCTGTAATCCCTAGCCCACCCTGGGAGGGAAGGCAGGCCACGACCAGATGGGTTATCTATGTTATCAGCTTAGAATAGCGTGGGGCACGTAAAACCCAAGGCTGGTGCCGAAAACCTAGATGGTTGACATTTACCGACTGGGGAGCGTTGCTCTTTATCTTTTTTTGGAATGTTCCACAGTAGACTTGGGGGAGACGAGATGGTCAGAAGCCATGGGCGCCTTCTGTTGCATTCAGTGCACATACCAAAAAAAAAAAAACAAAGTTCAGTGGGAAACGCCGTGGATGAGCTGCGGTGGTAATTAAAGCATGGCGGCCATGACCAGGCTTGCGGGGTGATTGGAAGGCTGCCTGGGCGTGCGGATATGAGGCCCAGTTTGGTCTGAAGCAAATGCTGGTTGAGGCAGAGGGGATGATGGGAAGGGGGGAGGAGGTGATTAATTACCGCCCAGGTGGCAGTATGTCTTCATTTAGAAGCTGCAGCCTCAATTATCTTTAATTACTTCCCCTGTGGCCTGAAATCAAGGGCTGGTCCAGAATGGGGGTCAGTTGCTGAGGTACATGTCCTGTGTGGGGTGGCAAAAGGTGGCCCGGGGGGACGAGGAGTCACTGTGGGGCATACATGGCGCCCTTTTCAGATCGGCCTTCTCCCAGGGACTGAACGATAGAACTGATGATCATTAAAATCTGAATCAATCATACCTCGGACAGATAGAGTATCTTCAGAGGAACCCAGGATCTGTCCCGATCCATTGATTTTGTCTTTTGTCTTCACCGACTCCACTGGGGAGGTCAGGGGCAGTGAGTGGGGACCCATGCCCGCTGTGTGGATGGGCAAAAGAAGAAACCCCACGCATCCAGATACCGGGTGAGAGGCCAAGCTTCCCTGGGTTTACTGGGTGCTCTCCTCTAGGGCGGTGGATAGGGACCATGTCGGGTGCGGATAAAATATACGGATTCACACACCAGCTGTTTGGCATTGGAGTCTTCAGGAGTGAGGCGAAGTTATGTGTATTATTAACAGGCTCTCCAAGCGCTCCTTAGGTGGCTGGTATCTGGGAACCCTGCTCGGGGCTCGCTGTCTGGCTTCCTTTCTAAGTAGGGAGGGGCCGACCCCTTGGGTCAGGGAGGGCTCTTCATCCCTGGGCCCTCCCCTCATTCTTCCGGTTCACCCTTGTCAGGGTGGAGACTGTATTTTCAGAGTCCAGGACTCGTTTGAAAGGCAGTAGGAGAAACGGGAATGGAGATGCGGTGGACTTTTCCGGAACATCAGTCTGCTTCTCTGAGTGGGGGTGGGCGAGGGAGGTGGGAAGTTACAGAGTGCGGCAGAACAGGAGGTGATGTCAGGCAGGGCCGTCCCTCACCCCTCTCCGAGCTGAGTCTCCTCATCTGTAAGGTGGGGGGGCAGGGCGAGATGGTCACTCCGACCCCTTCCTCCTCCGACACTCGATTTTCTCTAGTCTTCAGGCCAAGCTTCCTCCCCCCTGCCCCCTGTATGCTGCGACATCAGGGAAGGAGGTGGTTTCTGCTTCTAGGCAGGGAGAAGAGTGGGGGCACCCTAAGTGTCACTCACACGTAGCCTGTTGCTCTCTCTCCCACCTTGTTCTGCCACTTGGCCCCTCTCTGTCTCCCCATTAGACAGAAGTGGAGTCTCAAAGGATGTCACCCTATCCTCTTGAAAGTAAGCTTGCTCTGGGCCATTCAGGACCTCTGGCTCTTTTTCAGCTTTCACGGGGTCCTTTCTTCTGGCTTCCTACTCATATTTGACCCCCAGGTGGCCCTTCTCAATTTGCCGAATATAAATTATGCTCTCAGAGACAAATATTTCTCCCTTTCTTGTTCTTTATGCTCTTCCTGCCTTCAGAGCAACATGCAGGACACTCTCTCTTCATGGGATCTTACGTATCGAGTTCTCAGCTCCCTCCAGTTATTAGGAACAGTTAATTGGCAAGTAGCTGTGTCTTTTAGGCTGGTTTACCAGTGCCAATGGAATTTATGAGTCCCAGGGAGAAGCCTAGGATGACTCCGAGGTATTTGGCCTTAAACAACAAAGTTGCTATTTACAAATGACCATCGATTGACTTTCGCTGTAGCTTAATGAAGCATGGTCTTTGGGAGGAAAGCGAGAGCTCTGGACGGGACTAGGTTGAATTCAACTCAAGAGACATACTGATGCCCGCCATGTTGCCGCCGAGGTCCCGGATCCTGGAGATGCCGGGAAACACCAAGAGGAAGAAGACATAGGCATGTCCCCAGGAGAGCTCGCCTCGAAGAAGGGCACACCCCACGCCATCTGTCAGAAGTGATGTGCTGGAAGGTAGTTTCATCTGGAACGCGCTGAGGAGGAAAGCAGAGTTGAAAGAACCTTCAAAAGTTGCAACGCTCTGAAATTTAACCCTGCCCCGTGGCTGGGTTATGCAGTGTCGGCTTTGAACTCAATATATTGGAAAATATTTCCTTCCCTTGTTTAAAATTTTTGTGTCTGCTGCCTGGTACTCATGCACAAAGAGTAGGGGTCTTTCCAGTATTTTTGCGAGGGCAGAGCTGAATGCAGTCCTTTGATAGTAAAAAAAAATTAAAAAAAAATCCCCTCCCCACCCCCCGCCCATTTTTTAGGATACCTTTCAACAGACAAAGATAAAGAGGTTGGTGTACAGGAGCAGGGGGTTAAGAAATCTGAGTCCATGCTAAATTCACTGATTCCCTAATTCATTTCCTGATTCAAGTATTGGTTCTTTGATATAGTGGCTGATAGGCTAATGATTAATTCATTTATTTATTCAATAAACACCAATGGATTGCCTTATCTAAGTTCTTATCCAAGAAAATCAAGTTGAATGTTTTTCTTCTTTCTCATTTCTCTTTTCTTGGTCTCCTTCCAAAGCAATTAAGAGGGAGTAGAGAGCAGCAAGGGGGAAAGATGTCGAATGGGACTCCTCCAGGACGCACACCCTTTGCAACGCCCGTCCCCAGGGACGGAGGCGGCCTTGAATGTGGAGAGGGAGAGACTGCCGCGTCTTCTCAGGAGCTGGCTTCCTCTCCTTTCTTTTGTCTTTGTCTTCTCTAGGCCTCTTGTTCTTCCCTTGCTCCTTTGTTCCCCAAGGGTTTGGGCCTTGGGGTGGGTGGCCTGGTGGGATCAGTGCGCCCTGTGGGTCCCCCAGACCCGCCATCCTGCCTCCTTTCCCAATGATCCAGGGAGTTGGAAGCATCTGGTGCTCCTGTCTCCTGAGAGCCTTTTTAATATTATTTCATTTCTTTTAACCTTTATTAAGACAAACATTGGGCAGAGAACACTCTCTACTCCCACAAGAGACACTCTCCATTTCGATATTAAAAAAAAACAAAACAAAACAAAACCTAAACCCATCCAACCTGAGGCCCGGAGGAAAGAGAGAGAGGAGAGAAAAAAAAAAAAAGAAAAAGAAGAAGAAAAAGAATATCCTAGAGATATTTTTACCTTCAAAGATCCATCACTCATTACGGCATATCACAGACACGTCTACAATCTCATTTTCTTACAATTCTCCGTGAAATAAGTGTAAATGGAAAATAATACCCCATTTTGAAAGTTCAACAAAATGTCTTTATCCACCAAATGTAGCCCCAGCTGTCTCATTTTCAGAAACAAAGCCTGATTTTAAATAGCAGCTCGCCACCCAAATAAACACCGCGGCTCTCTCCAGTTCCCGCGGCGGCCGCCCTCCGGCGGGCTCACCCCTCTCCCGGGCCCCCCGGGGGTGCGCTGCTGCAGAGCCCAGATCCCCGCCCCCCACCCCTGCAGCAGGTCTTGGGGCTCCCTCCCTCCGAGGAGGGAGAACGGGCGGAATTCTGTAAACACCAGAGCCACCTCTCCCTCAGCTCCTGGGGAGACCTGGGCCACCTGTCCCCTCTGCGCCCCATCCCGCTCCAGACCCCAGCGCACCCTAAGCGCAGGAAGAGGAGCTACAGACAAGGTTCCTCCAGCACCTGATTTCCACGCTGATCAACTAATGATGCGTCACGGTAGGCTGTCTTCCCCTTGCGAATGGAAAGGTGTTTGAGAAGCACTGAGAACCGAGGAAGCTCAGACTTGAGGGCCTTAACCGGCTCTGTGGCCCTGAGCACATACTGGAGACCCTCGGTCCCCGGTTTTCTCCAGGCTCGTGTCTCCTACCACTTAGACGTCCCAGCTCCTCCTCCTCCTCTTCCTCCCTTTTCTCCACCTCAGTTAAAAGCAATGCTCTCTGTCCGGTTGCTCAGGTTGAAAGAAACACGCCTGTGGCTCCTCTCTCTCGCTTCCACCCCCCATCTGAATGGACGCCTGTTGGCTCCACCTTCACCTACAACCAGAACTGGGTCTGTTCTCTCCACCACTGCCAGGCCACGGCGGCACTCTGCTCTCGCTCTTGCCCGGGGTCAGCGGCCGAACGGGGGCAGAAACACAGAATCTGGAGCCGAGACTGGGCTCCAGGGTCCCAACAGGTGACCTAGTACCCTCTCTAGCTTTTGCTTCCTGTCCGTCCAAAGGGAACCGCACTAGGCTCTACCTCTGAGAGCTGTTGTGAGGACTGGCTGCGTCAAGATGCGCAAAGAACGTGACACAGGGCTAATACAAGAAAAGTGCGGCCTAAGTGTTAGCTATTATTACCGTTTCCGTTGTTCTTAACACAGCACCAGACGGATCACAGTAGGTATCACTCCTCTGGTCAAACCTTCCAGTTATCTCCTTCAGGATAAGATCCGAAGTCCCTTCCTACGCGGCCCCGCGTGAGCCGGCCTCCTTGTCCTCTCTTGTCGGTGTTCCACGCCGGCCACATGGAACTTGTGATTTCCGGCACTCACTGGGCCATTCCTCCCTCAGGCTCTTTTCGCTTGTTGTGTCCTCTGCCTGGAACACACTTGGCCCAGGCAATTATGCTGCTCACTCCCTCGATGCATACAAATGCCACCTCCTCAGGGCCACTGGGTGGCTCAGTCGGTTAAGCATCCAACTTCAACTCAGGTCATGATCTCAGGGAACCTGTGTTTAAACCCCGCGTTGGGCTCTGTGCTGACAGCTCAGAGCCTGGAGCCTGCTTTGGATTCTGTGTCTCTCCCTCTCTCTTTCTGTCCTCCCCCCGTTCACTCTCTGTCTGTCTGTCTCTCTCTCTCAAAACTAAATAAATATTTAAAAAGAGAGTGTCTTTAAAAATATATAGAGAGAGAAGAGGTTAAGTGACTTTCTAAGAGCCACAGGGAAACTGGTGGAGAGCCAGTTCTGGAATCTAAGCCTTGTGACACTGACTTCAGACATTCCCCCTCCTCTCTGTGCCTCCTGCTGACCCTGGATTTGACCTACATGCATTTGCTGAATGTGTGTATGGATGGATGGATGGATGACAAATAGACTCACCCACTGTTGGGAAGTGGGTGAGAGATGTTAAAACTAGCCGTGTCTGAGGAGAAGCCTGGAGTTGGCTTTGACAGCGTGAGGCTGACATGGCGCCCAGCCAGGTAGGAAGGGCCCATCGGGGCTTACGCCTGGCCATGAATCACCCCCAGTAATTCAGGAGCCGGGAGGCCTGTCAGGGGAATCTTGGATGGAACTGATGTATCAAAGTGTCACTCTCTCCAAGTTGTTTATTGGAAGTGACACTGAGGGAGATTGACGGGTAGTCACTGGACAAATAGGCAGATCACAGGCTCACAGGGAGGCCTGGCAGCCCCTGTTGTGTGAGAAACTTGAGGCGAGCCCCTGGAGATGCCTCTGCGGGGCTTGGCCAGCAGGTCTTTGTGACAGGTGGGCACGAGCAGTGTTTCACGACACAGCGACCTTGCCTCAAGACCCCATGGGTTGCTTAGGGTGGGGTTGTCCCTACCCTTTTTCTTCAGCTTCATTTCTCTTTTGCTCTTTCTCCTTCTCAGAGATTGGCTGGACTACCCCACATCAACCCTGATGAGGTCCCCATGAAGGGAGCCCATAGGCTGTACAGAGAATGTTGGGTTGGCCTAGACCCAATGTAACTTCTCAGACCTGCACCTGCTCCAGCACAGGAGCAATGGCTGATGGTCACCGAGCACTCCCTTCATGCTAAGCCTTCATGACAGCCAAATGAGGTAGCGGTTATAGTCTCCATGGTATGGTTGAGGAAATGAGAGTTTCCAGGTTAAATTGCTTGTTGGGTCTTACGGCCAGATTGTGGCTGAACCACCATTGCCCTCCAGGTATCTGTGACTCTGGGCCTCACTCTTAGCCCCTGAACTTCCCTCCATGGATCTTCAAAATCAGGGCCTTGGCCTCCCACTCAGTCAGATTTTCAAAGCCCCTCACCGTCAAGCACGTCTCCACTACTTTCCACTCTCCCAATACAGAGGTTCTGCTTAACCAAACCCATTTTCCTTCTGATGCCCATTCTTGTGACTTTCTCAAAGGTCTTTTTGTCTTTGTTCCTCAGCTGCCTGTATTTCCTGTCCCAGTCAGAGTTAAATAAATGGCGATCATGTAAAGGGAGTGACTGGTTTAGACCCCATCACTCTGCCCTTTTATCTGTTTCCTCCACAACAAATCTGTCTCCGTGGCTATTCAATCCGCATGTCTCCCTACCTTCAGAGCCAAATTTAAAAACTATACAATCTTCTGCTGGTGATGAGTCTACCTTGGTGCAAAATTTAAGGGGGCGGGGTTGACAGAGTAGCACAAATGCCATGCAATCTGTTCATCCTTTTCACTTTAGCAATTTTGGTTTTAGGAATTATCCTCCAGAAACAGTCACGCGTGTCCATAAAGAGGTGAGGGCCAGGATGTTCACCGCAGCATTGTTTAAGGGGGCACAAAGCGGGAAATTCCTGGAAGGCCCCATAGTGTAGGACTGTTAAAAAAATTACACATTCTCTTTTATATTCATACGAGAGAATACTTAGTAGTCATTAAAAGTAATGAAGATATATATATCTATTGACATAGGAAATTAAGTGAAAAAAGTAGGTTATGAAATAGTACACCCAGAATAATTTGATTTTTATTAAAATTGTATGAGTATAAATATATGCATCAAAAAATGTCTAGAAGGACATATATCAACCTGTTAGACAGTGGTTATCTTCACGGAGGGGTTATGGGTGATTTTTTTTCATCTTTTTACTTATCCATTTTCGAATTTTTTCTAAAGCGTGCGTTTGAAAAGAAAGAAAAAGGACATTCTCTGAGAAATAGTCCGTGATTACTCTTACCTCCCCACTTAGCCCCGAATCTGGCGGCCCCCCTGGACGGTAGTGTCCCTGCGTGTGTGCTGCCCCCGGCCGACGGTAAGGACCCAGCATGCACCCTTTGGCAACAATTTTCCTTCCCCTGATGAGCTCCTTGAAGGCCGGAGTCCCCTCTTGAATAGGTGGTTTGTCGTTTTGCAGATTTCAGTACAGGACGCAGCACATTGGGGCTCTCCCGCTTTTTCTTCCTCTCTATCAGTTATTCCTGTGAGGAAGAAAATGAAGAGTGGAATTCGCCCAGGCCTTGGGGAAAGGGGGTGAAGCCATTTCCCCAGGGCTGGGCAAAGGTCCAAATTAGCCCATGAAGCCAAAGGCAATAAATAATCCAGGGACCTGTGAGGTCAGGGCCCTGGCCTCCTCTGGCAGCCTCCCTGACCTGCATAATGGGCCCCAGGCAGTTATGATTCATGCAGACGCTGGCTGGGCTCCTGCCAGCCCGGCCTGAGGAGGCTCCACGGTTGGAACTGGATAGGCCTGAAAATATGGCCCCCCCGGGGACAGCCCGGGCCACGCTCTAGGGAGCTGGGCGGGCCAGAGGCCTGGAGGGGGTTCGGAGAATCGGGAAGCGGAGACACATGGCTGCCTCGGCCTTCTTCTGTCTGTGCGGCTGGAGCCCCAGGGAGAAATCTACAGCCATTACCCAACCAGACAGAGCAAAAAGAAATGAGTTTAAAGTACCAGAAGGAGGACTCGGATAATAATAATGTAGTGAGCGGCTTGGGCAGCAACTGTTGCAATAATATTACCTCCCTTTTGTGCAGGACTTGACTGTGCACAAAGTGCTTTGCCGTATATTATCATCTTTGACCCTCACAATAGCCCTGCGAAACAGGCAGCCTTCACCGGGATTTGCAAGGGAGGAGGCTGGCCCTAGGAATAATTCATTTGCCAAGAGCCGCACAGCCAGTTAAGAGGCCTGTCTTCCAAGTTCACTGTGCCCAAGGAGATCTACCCGAGCGGCCATGGCCATGAACACGGAGCGTGGTACTCGCGCCTTCCGACACTTACCCTGGTAGCACAGCAGTGATGGCGACTCTGCCCCAAGTTGTAGACACCAGCGGATGGGGGTGATGGGCCCAACAAAGGAATTCTCCGCCAAGGCTTCGGACCAGCCCGCATGGTGAGTAGGTGAGCTCCAAGGCCATAAACCAGGGATGTCAGGAACGAGAGCAGAGAGAGGCAGACGGGTAACTTGGGAGACTTCTGGAAATTAGGAAGCTAAATGTCTCTGAGTTTGGCCTTGTGAGCTCCATGCAGGAATGGCAGGAGACATCAGCCAGCCAGGGGAAGCCAGCCAAGAAAACAGCCCATTCTACGTGTGGAGAAGATGCATTCCAGAAGGCCCAGCTCGTTGTCAGAAAGGGCTCCGAAAGCAGCGTACTGAATGGACTTTCTCCTCGCCTCTTAAAGGTGCTGTTATTCCTTCCCTTCTTCCCAAGTGGGGAGGGGAGACCCAAGGCCCTTACCACCCTCAGGATTGTTCGCTGATGTGGCTCCATGGGCCTCTCCTCTTGGGTGTTGGGTGCCTGGGGAATGCAGCCTAGGCTGGCCCAAGCCCTGGACTGCATCGTCTTGGCCTCGGGGACCAGGGAGAATGGTGCGCCCTGTGCTCAGGACACCGGTGCTTCCAGGAGCTTCCGTTGTTGGGGTCCAGTTAGGAAGAAAGAAACCACGCTAGGCATGTCAACAGAAGTGGTTTTACTCAGGAGACTGGTTCAATGGAAACACGTTATCCAGGTCTGGGGGAATAAATGGAAGAGCTTAGAGCCATCAGAACCTAGAAGCTTCCAGAGGGTGGGACCCTGCAGAGCTGGGATCTCAGAGCTCTGAGGTAAGGGTGTGACCCAGTGCTGCTGGTCTCTGGAGTTCAGAGAAGGACTGTCTACAGAGCTGGGACTCCGGGGCACTGCCTACCAGGCCTGCGGTCTTGGAGCGGGTGCGGTGAGCCTGGTACTGGGAGAGCCAAGAAAAAGCTGGAGACTGGAAACAATCGTGTTACCCGGCGCCACTGGCAGAAATAGCAAGTGAAGGGGGAGGAGCAAACCTCCCCACCCCTCCCCCCGCTTTCCAGTCTCCGTCTAGCTCCCCCTACTGGCAGGACCAGACAGGAGCCCGCTGACCGAGGAGAAATGCAAGCGGCCGAGTCCCAACTCGGCATCACAAATCGAAACGTAAAAAGGTGGGTTTGGAGCTTAAGAACTGGCATGGAGCCTCATTCCCAGGGGATATATTAACGGAGGAATATTTTCCAGACCGACACGGGGAACTGCAGAAGGTAGTTTGGACTCTCGTATCGTCCGTGTGCATGGCCAGCTCCTTGACTCACCACGTCTGATCTCCCAGTTCCTAGATTTCAGCGATGGGTCCTAGGGACTTGATACATCGCATTAGAAAAAAAAAAAAAAAGAAATCTGGGGTGGGCATGTCTTCCTCTTAGCCCTTTGGGGATCACCTTGATCCTTTGCCCCTTATCCCAGACTGAACAAAACCCACTTCCAAGGCGTCGGAAAAAGAGAGATTCAAGTGTCAAACAATAATAGCAAGATATTATCAGTGTAGGCCTGTGATTGTGTCATATAAAAAATAAAATACACACCAGTTAATCAAAGCAGTACAGACACTTTTAAGTAATCCCACTTTGGCTTTGCATAACTCCATATACTGCCGGCAGCCCTCTTGTCTACCACCAGAGACCGTAATATACATCAAAAATTCTCCTTTAAATTTATTTTCAGTAAAGATTGGTCTTTTGAACTGCGGCAGTGGAGGCTTAAGGGTACAAAATCTCTCTCGCCTTTTTGTCTTTCTTTTTCGGTCTCCCCCGTCTTTCTCTTTGGCGGGGCGGTGACTCCGGGGTGGGGGATGAGAGCGGCAGCGGGTTCGCGCATCTTGTCGAACCTTCTGTCCTTCGCATGGATCAGTTCCTCTCATCTGCCACTTGATTAAGACATTAAAGCAGGAAGGTGAAGGAAGGTTGAGCTGCAGCAAGGGGGAGTGAGAAACGATTCCCTCCGTTCTCCGTTCCCCTTGGAGAAAGGCTGCGATCGCTGGGCCCCCAAAAGGGGCGGAGCCAACCCAGCTGCCGCGATGCAGCCTCGGTGCTTTCCCAGAACCTGGGATTTTGTGGGATGCGCAGCCCTGAGTACCTAGGGGTTCGACACACGCCCACACCAGGGTCGAACCCTGCCTTGCTGCCCTCGCCAACGGGACTCTCGACTAACACAGGGACCGTGTCGGGTCATGTTGTTGAAGTCCATTCATTTCTGCGGCTAAAGCTTAGTCCTAGCTTTGAACTGGAATTTATTCCTTGAGATCTCTGCGACCTGACGCCCGTCTTTGTTTTTGTTTTTATTGCGGTGAAATACACATAACATAAAATTTACCATTCGAAGTGTACGGTTCAGTGGCATCAAGTACTTTTACAGTGTGGTGCAGCCATCTCCACCATCCGCTTCCAGAACTTTGTCCTGTTCCCACGCTGCAACTCTGTGACACACCTAACTCCCCATTCCCCTCTCCCCACCCAGCCCCCCCCCCGCCCCCGCAACTACCATTCTGTCTTCTGTCTCTAGAATTTGACTCTTCTATGGAGGCCCGTGGAGTCATGCTGTGTTTCTCCTTTGTGCCCGACTTAATTCACTAACTATGGAAGCTTCAAGGTTCATCCATGCTGTAGCACGTGTCCCTCATGTCACCTTGTCTTCCAAGTAGGTATACGAAGTGTTGTCAGTTCGGACACTGCTTCCTTGTCCTGCCTCAGATGAAGAGGGGGTTCAGTGAATCCAATGGAGGAAGATGAGAGTTTCTTCGCAGACTCGGAGAGCCCGGAAGGATCTTAAGGATCACCTGGCTCTACCTCCCAGCATTGGAGGACACTCTTACTTCCGTCTCTGGGTGGAAAGGTAGGCTGAGAAGAAGAGTCGCCCTCCATATTTTTAGAAGTAATTTACCGCCCCCCCCCCCTTAGCTTACTTGACCAAACCAGCAGCTCTAATACAAGTCCACGTAGGTCGTATTTCCTCCATTTTACTGAGGGTGACGCCAGAGCCTGGAGGGCAGAATGAATTTGCTTCTGACCCATCGTGTGGAGGCTTTTTAATTCCTTACCCAAGCTTTCCTTACCTCTCTCCTTTCTTCTTGAAGTTATTAGCTCAGAACCCCAAATCATGTGAACCTCTTAGATCGTGTCCTAGGAAAGGAAAGGGGCTGGTTAGGCACTGTCAGATCTGAGCTGAGGCACTGGCAGAAGAGCTCCGAGCAAACGGGCCCGTTGCGCTTGAGAAGATTCCACAGCCTCATCGAGGCCGCCATTTTGGGAGTCAGGAGATGCTCTCCAGCATCTGTTCTAAGTCCCTTCTACAATCATCATCATTTTCTTCCCTCTTGTCCCGAGATCAGTGGGAACAGAGAGGAGCTGCCACTGTCATTTGTGCTCTAAGAGAGAGACTTCTCCTTCAGCCTCCTTTGCCCTTGGCCGAATCTCCCAATCCGGAGAGCTTCCGTAGGGAGGAGAGCAATCCTCAGAGAGGGCTTTTGCTCCTCACCGCTAATGGCGGCCACTGCTGGGGTGTGAGTGCTCCAGGTGCCGTGAGGCTCATCCCAAGGGCTTTCTCCCCAGGGGTCTCACAGGTGTTGGGTGAAATTTAAGACGCACAAGCTGCCTTCCATCTGGCAGCTCAGGGGTCCGGTGTCCCCAGATGGTGCAGGGCGGGTGGGGGCAAAGGGCAAGGGGAAGTATGTCACCGTGAACATCAGAAGAGTGCAAATAAGAACCGTTCTTCTGTTGGCTGTCCGTGCCTTTCTTTTGATCTCTCGAAAGAACACAACCCTACAATAAATGCTCCAGCCTTACATAAATAAGCCCCAGCCTTCTAAGGCCTCTTCCTCCAGCTCCCTGCATTCCTGAGAATGAAAACACAGGTATTTTTCTAAGAAGGGGGTCACAGCTGGGATCTCTACAGGACATCCCACAATGAAGCATCGGCGTGAGCAGCTAAGCGGTGTTGGGGTGGGGCGGACGACGGAGGAAAAAATACTCCAGAATCTTCTTCTCTGGGGATAGGAAAGCTGAGGGAAAAAGGCGGCTTCTGAGCAGTCTAGGCGGGAGCAGAGGAGGCAGTCTTACTGGGGTGTGAGCGGCCAAAAAGACTCGCTGGAAGCCCAGGTCTGAGCTTCTAGAACTTTCTATTCAGCTGCTCCAGCTGCACATTCCTGAAAAGCCAGCGCTTGTGAGCAGCATCTCCCGACTCAGACATGAGTCACGCCAGCTTATTTTAAGGCCTGACCCCTTCCCGGGAAGGGAAGCCGGGGTGGAAAGCCACGTGCTGGAAGGCGACCGTGGACCCGGGCCAAGGGAAACAGAGCCCCCCTACGGCTCCCGACAAGCTCCTTCCCAGAAGCCCAGTGTGAGCGGAGGCCAGGAACAGCTGTCCTCACCGACGCCCACTCCCTCGCGGGGTCGGGAACACGGGGACGTGCAGGGCCGCAGCTCTCGTGTCCATCGAGAGGCCGCTGAGGGCTGGGGGGAAAGGGCAGGCGCAGGAGGCCCTGTTTTTCCCTCTTCCTGGTGCTCCGGCCTTGTTTTTAAGTTCACACCAAATTGTCCTGAGAGGCTCCTGCTGTCCTTTGGGGATAAACGGACAGAGAGAGTCCAGAAGCTCAGGCTCACTCGGCCAAATGTAGTTAAGTCCTTTAATAATTCATGTCCCCATTTCCATACACAGCCCCACTTAAAGAGAGATCCCAGGGAAACCTAAAAGCTTTTCTGATTGCACGGCCTCCTCCGGCATCTTCATAAAAGGTCCTCGACTGGCCTCTCAGCATTGACGGCATCAACGATTATGAAGAAAAACTAATAGTTCCAGCTGGTAGTCATTGAAAAGTCACTTAATATTTTTCAGCGCAAGGAGCTACACTTAATGGGACACAATGTTTTTTTCCCTAAGCAGTTGGAGAAAACCCTTGACATCATATTAATAATGTCAAGTTTTATTGGCTCTCTCATTTGACATGATATTAAACTTTTCAGGGTCTATCTCGACGGAGGTACAAGGTTGTTAAAACGCCGACAGACTGGAGCCCTACAGAACGTGGCACGGGAGAAACGCCTGTCCAGGTGAGCAGTGGGAGGAGGGAACGCGTGAGACGCGGGGCTCAGCGGGCAAGTCATACTTGGTGGAAAATCTCCTAGGACCTCAGCCGCTTCCGCCCCGTCTTCTTTCTAAGGCTGAATGATGCGGGCGAGACGGGGCTTCAGAGCTGTATGGCCGCTCATCACCCTCTGCGAGTCTGGTTCCCTGGAGAGAATAAAGGGAAAACATCCACGTTAAGACACAGACCTGTCTGTGGAGAGGTACAATAGCAGCTGGCACTCAGGGGCCACCCCTTGGCTGACACTGGTCTGAGGACTCTACCAATGAACCCATCTTGGCTTTCCACAACTGCCATCTGAGTTAGATGATACTGTTGTCAACATTCTTCTTCTTTTTTTCTTTAATTTTAGAGACAGAGACAGAGTGCGAGTGAGGGAGGGGGTGGAGGGAGAGAGAGAGAAACTTAAAGAGGCTGCACGCTCAGTGCGGAGCCTGACGCGGGGCTCGATCCCATGAGCCGTGAGACCATGATCATGAGCCGAAATCAAGAGTCGGGCGCTCCACCCACTGAGCCACCCAGGCGCCCCATCATTACCTCTATTTTTAAGATACGAAGCCAAAGGAAAGATTTGCCTGGATCTCACGGCTAATAAGTAACACATCCAGGAAGCCTATCCAAGCGGGCTGGGACGAGACACTGCCGTGCTTACCACTCTTGGGTGCAGGGGTGTGCGCTCTGGAGAGGGTTGCATCTGTAAAAGGCTGGGGACCCCATCTGGGCCCTTAGACCTCTCTCTAGTCCCAGCACCCCTCGCCTTCCCACCGCGTCACTGTGGCTGCCTGACCACGACAGCAAGCGGGTTTCCAGCAGGCGGGCAGCGCCGACTTTACCTGTCAGGCGCAACACCATGAAAAACATATTTTAAGCAAAGAACACCCCGGCAACCCAATAATGCATGTCTAAAGCCATCTCGATGTTGGAGAGATACAGCAATACTTTTATGCTTTGTTTAAAGAAATTGTTTCCAGCGTATTTGTAGTGAAATCACTCCAAAGAGTTTATTTTGGATGATTGATTTATAGGAATCCGGCTCACACACCCAGAGGATGACACTTAAATCATATCTTCTTTTCATTTATAATAAGGAACAAAATGATCCTATTTTGACAAGCCTGATCATTTTGGGGGCTGAGCAGGTGTCCTCAGTGGGCTCAGTCTATAGCTCGCGGAACCGAGAGAATATTATTACGTCTCATTAAAATCTGCCGCAGCTGCTCCGAAAACAAAGCTCCTGGCAGTTTATACCAGAGTAGTCTACCTGCTGGTTTGGAAGGCGGGCACAACTGCAAGTATCTGCGGTTGGGATGGTCAGAGCCCGTCTCTCGGGGTTGAAATGAGAGCAGCTCCAAAAAGCAGAACCCCTTCTCGCCCCACAAAGGGATGACCTGCCCACTCAGAAGCCTGTCTGAGTCCTCCCCTCCTCCTGCCCTCCCCTTAATGCTGCTGCAGGCTCTGACCCCCTGGCCCTCTGACCTCACAGAGGCCTCCGTGCTCTCCCGGGCCCAGGGGGAGTTTTAACTGCCCAGGCGGTGCTGAGGGTGACATGGAACCAGTCGGTTCTGTAGCCTTTATCTGTTTTCAGATTCACCGCTGGGACAGAAGGTGCCTGCGGAGCACCCCCAAGTGCACACTGCTGTCCCCGTATTTGTGCTCAGCTCCGCGCTGGCTTGGGGTGCTGCTGAGCGACTGCCACCCCGTCGGGGGCTTGGAGGGGGAGGAGACAAGGGGATGGGGGAGGGGTGTGCCCCTCCTCTTACTCTCCCGCGACCCACAACAGGCCCCTTCTTCTGGTCTCCCCCTCAGCCAAGGGCCTGGCCCTCAGCACTCCTGCTTCTTGGGGAGAAGAGAGTTCAGTCGGTGGCAACCACACAGTGAGAAGACCAGGAAAGTTCTCCTGGAACAAAACCTCGCCAAGTTCTCAGGGTCCGTGGCAGTCTGTGTAAGAGCAGTCCAGCGAAAGATCTTCCTTCTCTCATCTCCCTCTTTCATCTTCCCTAATCCCCTCCCCTCGACTTATCTTTCTTTTTCCCTCTGCCCCCAGGCCCCCCCCCTCCTCTTTCTATTCACCATCAAGAACAGCCAATTTAGCGGGCGGCCAAACGGCTCCAGCAAAGTCCCCGGGATCAGTGGCTGTAGGGAATGGCACCGCCAGAAGGGAAAATCAAAGATGAAATGAGCATTTGGATCTTGCTGAAACGGAAGCTTAGCACCCCGTGTGCATTATTCATGTGCGGCATTGTCGCCTCGGTCCCCACGCTCTCCCCTGAGCTACCACGGAGCCCCGAATCCTAGCGGCTTTGAAATATTTTGCCCTCTGACATTAATCTATCCCCAAACCTGCAGATGGCCCAGGCGGGGCTGGGTTCTGGCCTGGCTCGGGTATGACTGCCGGCCAGGTGAGCCCGGAATGCCAGTCACATGCCTTTGACAAGATGCTTCGAGCAGCGGGTCGTGATTCTCGCTCGGTGTTGAGTGCTCGGTACCCGAACCAAACGTTCAAAATCCTGCTCGAGCCACTGGCTTCTAGTCAATCGTTTGAAAATGGGAATCGTTGACCTTGAGCAAGTCATTAGATTGCTCTGAGCTTCGGGGTCCCATACTTAGGACTTGGAGCTCAGAGGCCTCCTTCAGGGGATGAGGCGGAACTGAACTAGGTCATACGTGTAAAAGTGCTTTGTAAACTGTAAAATGCTGAATGGACATAAAAGCGGTGAAGGGGGGCTTTTAATTGTATTGGGTGTCTACGATGTGCTGGCCGTTATGTTGTGTACACTTGCTCCTTTCAACCTCGCAGACACCCCTGGGAGGCTGGTAACGCTCTTATCCCCTGGCTTACAGGGAGGGAGGCTCAGGGAGGTTAAGGGAAGCCCACGGCTCGTGGCGGAGACGGGATTCCGACCCTGATCTGTCTCCAGAGCCCCCGCCCTTACGATTATGATAAGGTGCTATTAGTATCACTCCTCTTATCCTCATAACTATGTTGCTCTTCCCGACGGCTCTGCAGGTACCCGTGCAGGACTGGGGAGCAGGCTGCTCTCCTAGCTTCGAATACAAAGCTAAAGGTTGACTTACCACTTCTCAAATCTTCTCCCCTCCCCAGAAAGCCCATTCTGGACTTCCCTCCTGGATAGGAGACAGTTAGGTGCCCTGGGGTTCTAGGCTAGTCCATTTGTACCGTGGGTCAGTGGCTTTTTGCAAGGAGGCTGGGAAGGGCGGACTCGAGCTTGGGAATTCCTGGAACAGAGGGGCTCTTGACGCCTCCCCTCCCCTCGCCCCCTGTGGACGCTAAGGCCAATATTTTACCCTTTTCTCCTGGAACTCATCTATGGAACTCTTCTCTTGGCAGGAGTGAACCACTGTCTCCAAGAGCCAGCGCAGAACTTCAGGAAAGCGTGTCGAGAAGAGGCTGTATGTGCAAGCCCTTCGACGGAGCCAATGATAGATCTTTCCAGAGGATTAGAGTGACACGACACTTAGCCCTCTTCACGGGCACGAGTTAGGAATAATTACCCAGGCCAGACTCGCTCAAAGAGGCAGTAAGCTGGCTAAGGCTCTTAGAAGGCAGGCCTGATGACATTGTTATGTATCCGTCCCAAGGCTCAGGACGCGGCAGGGTCGGGTATTAGCTGATTATCTGATTCTGTCAGCAGAGAGCTTTCAGCGAGTCCAAAAAGCCAGCCCCCAGATTTCCTCCGGGAAACACTCAGCTCCGACACCGGCAGTGGGGTCCTCGTGGGGAGGTCTGCCCCCTGGAAAGCCTTCTCGGTACTCACCGTCTCCGCGCGGACGTGCAGGCGGAAGTGCCAAAATGTCTTCGAGGCTTCTCGTGTCCCTGGGGGTTAGGTGACGGGGAATCTGTGGCTTCCACCCCTCCGGGGCAGGAGGCATAGATCGTTTCTTCTCTGAGAACCTTTAGCACTTTCAGTCTGATTCTGGTCTCAGCTGTCACCAAGTTTCTACCTCTTGCTTGGCTGGGGGCTGTTGAAGGGGACACGGAATGGTTGGCCAGGATGGAGACAAGGAAGAGCCATTTCCGTGACAGAGCTCAGGGTCCGGGGCAGCAGATGGACAGAAATGGCTCTTCTTTCTGCTCAGGAGAAGCTCAAACAGCAGAAGGAGGGAGTAACCCTAGCTATAAAGAAGGACTTGCTTAGTTTTGAAGGTAAGCCTCGGACACCTCCTATAATTGTGAGATCATAACTACATTTTATTATTTACTGTATTTACTGCTTTAAGAGCATTCTTATATTATCTCATTTAATCCCTCTCCTTACCCGATGAGAGAGGTATGATCCTTAGTTTTCCATTTTACAGCGGAGAAAGCTGAGGTTCGGATAAGTTAAATCAGGTGTCTGAGGGCCATAGTCAGAAAGGGATAAATCCAGAATTTAGACCCAGGGATTCTGATGCCAGCCAGAGTCTGCACTCCTAACTGGGGCTTTCCAGCCACCTCCTTGTTAAGAAATGCTGGAGAGGGGCGCCTGGGTGGCTCAGTTGGTTGAGTGGCCGACTTCGGCTCAGGTCATGATCTCACGGTCTCTGGGTTAGAGCCCCGCATCGGGCTCTGTGCTGACGGCTCATCAGAGCCTGGAGCCTGCTTCAGATTCTGTGTCTCCCTCTCTCTCTGCCCTTCCCTTGATCACACTCTGTCTCTATGTCTCTCAAAAATAAAAAATAAAAAAAAATAAATAAAAAAAAAAGAAATGCTGGAGAGAGTTCTCACTGGTGGGGCTGGACACACAGCCAGGAGGCAAAGGGTGGGGGAGGGGACCTTGTGGGTTTGCCAATTTCCGAAGTGTGTGGGGGTTCTCATTGATGTGGCCCCCTTCCCTCCCTCCTGGGCACTGTTTCTCCTGCTGCAGCCCCTGCTGTGGGCTGGGGGAGGGGAGGGACGGGTGAGAAAGCCATGTCGGGGTCTGAGTCTAGCCCAGGTGCCTCTGCACCCAGGGCGCCACAGCCTGACTCGCACCTGTTGAGTTACGTCACCGACTCCCAAGGCGGGCCCAGGGGTCAGTCACCTTTTCCATCCGCCCTCTGGGCTGATCTGAGTAATTTTGCAAGAGTGGCGGCCGTGGACCCCACGGCTCTGGCCCCGATGGTCTCCTGGGCAGCTCGGCGGGGTTTTATCTGGCTCACCCGGCCTTGTCGGTTTCAAGAGCCCTCTGACCTTTTCATAAACGCTTCCTATGTTATCGCAATATTCCCTAATTCATTCCCTTCTGTCCCCCGAAAATCTAAATCCTATTTAATACCCTTCATTTTCATTTATAAAGACAGATACAAAATAATTATTTCCTATCTCCGCGCTCCTTATCTCCTGTCCTAATAACGCCTTTGGCAAACACACATTTCCCGTCGGTCAACAGTTTTTTTTTTTTTTTTTTGTTCTTTAAGGAAGAAAAATAAAATGCGTTCTCGGGCTTTGTCTCCCCTCTCCAGCCTTCCTCCGCGCCCTTCCCCTCCTCTTCCCTGCGCGTGTCCCCTCCCTCCCGCTGTCAGGCCCCTGCCCAGGCTGGCTCCTGTCGCTTTCCCTGCTGGGGCTGTCCCCGTCTGAATTTCATCAGCCCCCGAGCCTGCCTTGGAGCTCAAGTCCCCTCCACTCCTCGCTCTCAACTCCCCGCCCCCGCCAGGAAAATTGGTTTGGATGAGCAGACGCCGTCTCAAAAAGAAACATTCTTTGGTTTCCTCTCATGGAAACCAGTGTGCGGAGAATTCACAGTTCCCTTCCGCGGGCTTCTCTTTGAAGTGTCAGATTGTAAGGAGAAGGGATGAAAAGGGGTGGCGACACAGCGGTGGGCGTGAGGATCCAGGTTTAAGTGGCGACTCGGAAACGAGGGACGCAGACTTCAGGGACCCCCTCCGTCCCTCGCCGGGCGGGTTCGGGCGACAGTGACTTATTTTTGGCTGTTCTGTACCAGAGTCAGTCCTTCTGTCCTCTCTTTTACTTTGGGAGGGTAAAACGTCAACGCACAGATTGCATCTGGGGTTGGGGAGAGTGTCATTCGTGGAAGCCGATTGATTTTCAGGGGATCCGTTCTGTTCTCAGAAAAGGGTTATTCAAACCCAACGGTGGGCACTTGCCTCCCCTGTGCCGGCCGCATAAGCGATCTCGTTTAGTGATCCGGACAGTCCCTGGAACCTAGCTGCCGCCGCTTCTCGCTTTGCCCCGCGAGGCGGCTGAGGCTCAGAAAGGCTGAGGAACTCGCTCGCGTCACTTGGGAAGCAAGGGCATAGCTGGACTTCGCACCCGGGTCCCCCCGACTCCGCAGCCTGGGCTCCCAGCGTGTGCGGCTTCCTTCAGGCCCCACGATCGCTCGCACCCAGGCCTTCGCCGGGAAGAATTTCCGTCACTCTTCCAGCTTTCGAGTCTTTGTCAAGGCCAAGAAGGCGCTCCCAAGAGCTCTTCGGTAGGCATCTAACGGACCAGGCCTGGGCTCTTTCATCATTCGTGAGGAATGCAGGCGATGACGGGCGCAGAGAGAAAACTGCAGGAGGAAAAAGCCCGAAGAAATCAGGGGCCGTCGGATGGGCAGCTTAGGCTTTCTCTCCGGCAGGTCCCTCTGTTGTGCGGTCAAGGAAAACCGAGGCCCGGGAGGGGCGGGACTGGCCTTCGCCTTCCCTCGGCTCAGCGGCGAAAGCGTGCTGGTCTAGCGACAGCTCCACGGGGCTCTGCTTCATCTTCTGGAGGAACACACGGAAGCCACACGGAGATCAGCGGAGGGAGGCCAGGGAACTGGGAATCTCCGTCTCTAAGACTCAGACTTGGGGGAAAGAGGGGCTTTGGGGAGGCCGGCAAGGGCCAGAGCGCTCTGGGTAAAGACGGAACAGTCACAAGGTGAACACTCCTAGAAACCCAAACTCTGAAAGGGGCAAGTGTGCCTGAAGCCTCGAGTCCTAAGACGGGTGTCTATCTTTGGTAAGTGGCTGACCAGCCGGTGCTGTCTGTCTTCCGGTTCCTTGGAAGGTCCTGGCCTGAGGGATCAAGTGACCCGGTTGCCCAGGTTACTGGGCTCGGTGACATGCATAGAAACCTTACAAAATATCATCTGCAGAGTCTTCGTGCAGATTGGGCCAGAGGGCAGGAAAGACGATGGCAACAAGGAGGGTCTCCTAGCTGCAGGCCAGTTCAAACAGTGTTAATCAGACAGCTGTCGCCTAGAACCGGGCACCCGAACCCAAAACCTCGTTGGCTGAGATACCATCTCCCAGTTGACGTTTGAAAGGCGACGGGGCCCTCCCGTCTCCTTGTCCTGTGATTCCGCCATTAGAACCATTCTCTCACCCCAGGAAGTACTTCCAAGAATACACGTGCGCAACGAGCCAGGAGAAGCATAATAAGCCACTGGTACGACTGGTTTGCAGTGGGGCCGTGAGGGAATGGGGCTCCGAGACAAGCATGGTACCGGAAGGGCACCTCACTTGCTACTGAGGGGCAAGATGGTGGGTTGGGACGTCTTCCTGAACATCAGTTGTCTCACTGCGGGGTCACCCAGGCTTGGGGACAGGGAGGGGCAGTCCTGAAACGTGGCTTCCAGGATGCCAAAGGAGCTTGGCCAATCTCGTATTGCTCCTGACAGCGCTCTGGGTGGAGGGAGACATCGCATGGTCTAGGGGAAAGAGCGTACAGGCCGGGGGTCACCGGAGGAGGGTTCTGGTCCCAGAGCTGCCTCTCTGAGCTTCTGTTTCTGTTCCCATAAAATGCAGGTGTGTGGCTCTCGGTGTTTCCCACACTCCACTTTATTCGAGGACTGTTTTCACAAGTTTTGTCGGCTTGCTTTAAAAATTTGTCCTCACTCTCGACAGACCATCCCCAATATGTGGGTTTGGTGTCCAATCCATAGACTCAACCATGAACTCCCTTCAAGGCTCGTCGTGGCCAAGACATTGACGTTGTCAAGGCGTTATTGCCTTTTGTGCCTCCCTCCAAGGGGCTCTGGGCCGAGCGAAGGCAGGCTCCTTCCATCTCCGCAGAAGCCGTGATGCGTTCCTCAGGGGAATTACCTTGCTTTTCCCTCTCTAAATGGAGAACAGCGTTTGCAGAAGCTCTGAGTCCCCATCGGGAGAGAGAAAAGATCTGCGTGTTTCACGGAAGCCGAAGCCAGATTCTGAGAGAGGATGACAAAGTCATCGCTAATTGCAGCCAATTTCTCTATCGGGGGGTACTGGTAAGGAAAATGACTTCGAGCCCAGAGTTGTCTAGGAAAGAATTACCCTACTGGTAAATAATTTTGACTCCAGTAATTTCGCGTGCTAAAATTTGCTACAAGTACTTAGAGAATTAAAAAAACAAAAACCAACACAACACGCGATGTCTCCGTTAGAGCTTAATAAGACCGTTTTGTAATTAATAACTCACGAGTCACACCTGTAATTTGGGGTATGAAGAAATAACATTAACGACGTTTTTTTTTTTTTTTCTTTTTCTGAAGGCAGAATTACTTGCTCTCGGCTTCCTGAGAGAACCCACTGGAAGGTGTCTGAGGTTACTCCAATTTATCCCTCATCTAAAGGTACGAAAATTCATCAAGGTGGACTGCACACCGTGTATCTCCAGCTGGGCTCGTGATTTTTTCCGTGTCTCTCCCTGGCCTCTCTTTTCTCTGCGCCTCAGTTTTATCATCTGTAAAATGAATATGAAACGCGATGGCCCGAGGACTGTTATGCTCAAGCACTGTGTATCTATAAATACATATGTAAGCTGTAAACCGCTCCCGCGTCTTTAAGCAAACACTGATACCAAATTGCTTGGAATAATTTTATTAATTTATCATTTTATTTATTCCCATTCATTAAGTACCTATTAAACACTATCATTCATCACTCCATCTATCCACCCATCTCGCCATTAATCTACATTTTCAACAAATATCTAGCAAGCATCATTTACAGGCTATATCCTGAGGGAGACATAAAAGAGGTGTAAGAGACAGTTCCCACCCTTCGAGACCCCGGAATCTGTTTCTCAAAAAGAAATTGACAGATGATAGTTAACGAACAATGCAACCTCCCTGGAGCTAAAGATGCAATGCAGAGGAAAAACGTTCTAAGAAGTAAGGGTTTTTAAGAATTCAGAGAAGGAGAGAGATCTTTGTAGGGCGGTGGATCCAAAGAAGTGTTTGGGCAGGGGAGACTTGGGCAGGGTATCTAAGGATGAGCTGCATTTGGGTCGGCAGAGAAGAGTAACATGTAATTTTAGGTCATGATCTGGCATCCGATGGCTGTGGGACTTTTGGCCCATCTCTTAACCTCTCTGGTCTTCCAGGTTTTCCTCCGTAAATTGGAGGACTGGACTGGTTGCTCCAAAATTTTATGATCCAGTGAAATTCTAGATGGGGGGGAGAGCGCGAGTGATTTCAGTGCAAAGGCAGGGGAAAAGCATAATGACCTTCAAAAGACCTTGTCTGATTTGCCCAGAGTGGCTGTCCTGCGTCGGAAAGAACAGCGTCTGTTTGAACTGAGGGCTGTAGCCTGGAGGTCTGATCCGAATTCCCTTTCCCTGGACTGGAAGAAACACGGTCTCACTATCTTGCCAACAACTGCCTGTGGCAAATTCAGTACCCTGCTTGATGCAGCATTTGGAGGAAATTTTTCCATGAAAACAAAAGTTTGTGCTTAATTATTCAGCACACTCATGCGTTTAAAAATACTGTCCACTCTCTAACTAGCTGTCTTTTTAACAAAGCTTCTTGGCTTCCGAGGAGCCAGCCTCCATTGTCTAAAGCTTCCTTATAAAGAACTTGGGGCCAGGCGTAATCCCAGCTGTCCCCGGGCTTAGCGAGAAGCTTCCCCAGGCAGAATGAGGTGTCTAAAGTGCCTTCCTGCAGAGATATGAACGAGGCACGTCCAAGCTCCCTAGGGGCTGGTGTAGGCAGAGTGTGGACGGGGGGAGAGATAATAAGACAAGGTCATTTGGCCCAAGTGTGGATGGTGAGTTTTAGGGGATCAGAGAAGTCTTTCTCCACTCTATCTCTTGTTCGAATTTTCTTTATCCGTTCAACTTATGTCTATCTAACGATTCATTGCCTACTCTGCGCCCCACATTGTTGTAGCCACTGAGACCCCCGCGTGTAGAGAAGAGTTAGTATAGGACAATTTTCAGGGGAAATGTGGAAATTTTCTGGAGAAAACACAAAGGCCTGGAGGAAGCCTTTTAATTTTTGCCTTGCCCAAATTTAACGTCTTTGATTTCTTGGAACCTTTCTAGTTGCACGGCGTTTGGGGGAGGTTGGATCCATTGATGGAAGTTATCTACCTCGAGGAGGGGGTCAGACCTCAGCTCCAGAGGGCACGGCCACGTCTGTCTCATATGCAGTTCAGCCCAATGCTAGATCAGCAGAATCCCAGTTACCGAAAGGTTTGGACAATGAAAACGCTATTTATCAAAACAGCAGCCCACTGAGATGCCAAGTTAGAGCATTTAATGTAGTCACCAGCCTACGTGTGTCCCCTTAATATTCTAGCCCGCTTCCCAGCCTCCTTGCTGAAGATGCCAGGAACAGAAACATCAAAAGAGCGTGCCTGAAGTTGAAATCCTGAGTCATTCCCGAGCGAAGCCGGAGAGGCGGAAGGGATCGCCACTTTGCCTGTGACCCTGCCGGAGGAGGGTCTTTTCACCACTACTCACTTTCTGGGGAGTTGCCTCCTTTCCACTAGGAATGGATGGTGTGTGGTTGGGTTGGATGGTGTGTGGTGGTGGTGGGGTTAAGGAATGGGATTAACAGCCATCTCCAACCTCGGACCACGGAAGGTAGTTCCAGCTTACTAATCATTTGATTTCTGTCACTGGAATGGAAGACTATGAGACAAAAGTAGCATTAAGGGATTTAGGCAGACATCGGAGAGGACTGCCTATTATGAGGACCCAGAGGAGTCTGAGGACTTATTAAATTAGCCATGATGCTTGGTTTC
Organism: Paguma larvata; assembly: GCA_030068075.1. Taxonomy (NCBI): domain Eukaryota; kingdom Metazoa; phylum Chordata; class Mammalia; order Carnivora; family Viverridae; genus Paguma; species Paguma larvata. The sequence continues at coordinate 8,351,264 of CM057831.1, forward strand.
TTCCATTGTTAAGTTGGGATAAGAGTATCTATCTTGAAGACATTTCCGATGATGAGATTGAAAGAGAGAACGTATATGAAGGCACCTAACACAGTGACTGGACCCTAATACGTCCTTAGTATCTGTTGCTTGAATCTGAACCTGAATGCTAGAGAGGAAACGAAGTCTTCTCCAAGAAGGTGGCCTCCAAGCTGGACTATATAAACTCTTCAGAATGTTTTGGCCGAGAAGATCCTGCCTCTCAAAGATTCCCCTCATGGACAGTCAATCTTGCAAACGGATCTGTTGATATCGACTTTAAAAATGAAATGATTATCCTGACCCCCTTTTGGAAATGTAAAAAACACAGGGAAGAGACTCTGCCTTCCTCGGATTCCATGATTTGCCCGTAGCGAGAGCCAGGAGGTCTCACGGGCCATTGGCACCAAGCCCCGACATGAGCTATGGTTCCTAAGCAGGCGGAAGAAAATAAAAGTCCAGTATCTTGTCAATAAGTGTCTCAACTCTGTATCGCTCAGCTTATTCTTTCCAATTCTCCATTCCTTTCTTACATCAAAAGGTGAGAGGGCAGAGACTTGCCATCCCTGCTAAGGACAAAATAGTAGACGACAGGCTGAAAGCCAGGATCTAAGGTAGATGTTGGCAAGACCTTCCAAACAGAAGAGAAGGAATGAAAATTGGAATGGCCAGCCAGGGCCAGCCCTAGATTCTTTTCCAGGCATCTCCAAGAATGGAAGAGGCTACCAACCACTGTCCACTGAATGCAGGTACCTTCTAAGTTCACCTGGTAAGATTTCTTTCAGGTTCCACCAGAGACTCGGCCGGGAAGCAGCTGTCGTCCTTAAGAAGCTACTGAGTGTGGTCGGGGTCAGAGGCGGTCTCTTAAAAGACTACTTTTCTCTTCTCTTGGCATGTGGGAAAGGAAGGTGCTGGGCTGGGAGATTCATTTGACAAGAAGGGTCAGGGAAATGGCAGTCGTCGATCTCAGGTGGCCAGACAACCTCCCAGTGAAAGTACACAGAAGAGGAGACAGATCAAGGGGTGAGGGGTCACCTTATTAGGAGGCTTAGAGGCCAGCCGCCTTCCGGAGTGTCTGGAAGGATGGACGCACGTGTGGTCGGCCTCGGTCTCGGGATGGGGAGGTGGGGTGAGGGGCAAAGGACAAGAGCTGCAGGTTGGAGGAAGGAGACCCCGGCAAGAATGAAAAACGAGCCTTCCGAACCCAGACACTATTTCTGCTGGAAGTATGGGTACTGCAAGCTTCGGGCAGGTACGCCTTGTGCTGCGTTCATGCCAAATGGAGTTGAGTGGTTGGCTAAAAAAAACTTCCACTTACTCATTTGCATGTGGTTTGCATCTCATTTGCATACTATCCGTTTAATGTCATATGCACACACTTCCCGGCTCTGCTTCTTCTCTCCACGCACCCCCCCCACCAAGCTCCTTCATCTCCTTCCTTTCTCAAGACCTCTGTCTCCCCAATTTTTGCTTCCCACTTTGTGTTCTTCTTCTTTCAAAGTAGAAAAAGAGCAGAGGCTTTGGGTTGGGGAGACCTGTACTCTAATCTAGCCTCCTGTCTATTCATCTATTGTTCGAGCGTCAGCAAATCTGTAATCTCTCTTGCTCTCATCTGTAAAATAGGAACCTAACACTGATATCACCAAGTTGTTGCAGAGAATAGATTAAATCCGAGAAAGAGCATGCGGCCTGAGAGGAGGACCTCAATGAGGAGCGGACTGCTGGCCCAGCTCTGTGTCGACGGTTTCCACGTCAACGCGGGAAACCTTTGCACCCCTGGAGGCCCTACTTGCTGTTTTCCTTGGAACTGGTGGATAAGTCAGTTGCTTCTTCAGATGCACCTCTCTCTTGGTCATGTGTCCCAAGCTGCAGGTAGAGCCGACCAAGGGGAGGAGAAAGAGTGTAGGCAGCAGTATTCCTTTCTGGCATTTTCCAGCGTCTCCTGATTTGGAATTTTTCTCATTCATCTTCCCCGGCACCCAAAGCCTGGCGGTGCCCTGGATGCTAATCCCCCGGGCAGGCTCGCTTCCTCTGCAGCTTCTTCCCCGGGCCTCCCATCAGCCTGATCCCCAAAGCCTGGGGAGCGTATCTTCAAATCCCTGGTTCCACCAGTGTCCCTGATTCAGCCACCTGTCCCGGCCTTCCGAAGATGTACGGGTCAGCTTCTGAGCACCCCTTGCCTCTCGGTCCAAAACGGCGTCCTGGCTTCTCTCCAGGCATTCGCTTCAGAGTTTATATTTTGAGAGAGGCGCAGTGAGGAGAAAACTATTAAATCTCCACTCTGCATCCTGCGCAGCCACTTCTGTGAAACACCGCTCCCCCTCCTCCTCACCTTGTCAGCCATTTTTGTTTTCTCTTTCTCCCTAAAGGGAGTGTGAGAGGCTGGACTGAAAACCAGTAAGAATGGCTACCTCTTGCGTGGCATTTACTGTGTGCCAAGCACTGTTCCAAGGACTCTACGTATATGATCTCACTCAATCCTCATGGCAACCCCACGGACTGGCTACTCTTATTATCATTTTACAGATGGCGGGAAGAAGTTAACCTGTCTGGGGTCTCAGGCTACAGAGGATGGAGCCAAGATTCGAATCGGGGCGGCCAGGTCCAAAGTCCATTCTCTTGGCTGTTTGTCATAGCGGGTTGACATAAGGAGTATGTGTGTATAGGATGGAAAGCAATTATTCTTGAGGCTTTCCAAATCTGGGAGCAGGAAGAGCAGGCTCGTGTTGCACTAAGCAGGGTTAGGTGAGGCCTCAGGAATCTGTTTCGAAGAATCCACGGCAGGGCCAGTACAATTGTGTGCATGGGACCACCTTACAGCGAACGGTGGCTCTCTTGGGGCCTGCAAAAACCATGTGCGTCCCAGCGTGGAGATGTCCACTGAGTGAGAATTTGGGCTAGAGAGAGGGTTAAGGACGGCTGAAAGGTGGCCAGAGAATCAATGAATCAATCAGTCAATGGGTTGATTGATATTTGTTGAGCGTTCTCTAGAAGGCCACCTCTTCTCCAGGTTCAGACTCATTGTTTGGGCAGACGGGATGGATGCTGCAGCTTTTGCTTTGTTATCTCGTTTGCCTTGTCGCGTGGTCCAGATCTCTGTCCATGTCTGCCCAGGCCCAAGAGCACCGCCCTGTGCTGAGACCGTCCCACCAGCTCTGAGCTCACTCCAAGCTTACCTCTGGCACTCCTCCCCAAGAGGTCTGCCCAGAGCCGTGTGCCTGATCAACTTCTTCCCCCAAGCTCCCTCCAATGGCTCCTCTAAACCCTGTCTAGTTGGTTCCTAGGATAGTTGACCATCAGTTCTTTCGGACCCTATCGGCTGGTCATGAGTTTACAGGAGAGTCACGCATTCACTTAGCCATCGGTTCACATACTCTACAAACAGTTACTAATAGTCTCACATGCGACAAGCCCTATGCCGGGGCCGAGGGATATAAGTATCAAAGAGTTCTGTATGCACCGGTTCCGAAAGGCCTACTGGTAGTGGGGGAGACGGAACACTCCAGAACGGGTTGTAGCGTATTCCCAGATCCATCCTGGCTTAGGCTGATGAGCTAGAAAGTCCGTCCCTTGGTCAGGGTGCCTCACCTCCCCTGTATTTTTAGTATGGCTGCATTTGCCATCCATCATACCGATTAATTAATTAATTGCATTTTATTTTATATTCTGGGAGTTTGGGTGTTTTGAAGGCAAAAATGCAAATGTATGCAAATCAGCGCACAAATTTATGCAAAGACAACATGGAAATGTGTCCCCAGATTTCCCGGGAAAAAAATCTGGAGGCCTCAGCCAGTCCCTCAGCAGTCTGCCTGTCCCCAGGCCTGTCCTGTCTTCCCTTTTGTTTGGGTTTTTAATCTGCGCTGGGCTCCCCGCCTGGCCACTCTGAGGTCAGTAATGCAGGTGGGCAGGCGGCGGCCAGGCCATCCATTATCCCGAAACCTCTCAGCTTCCCGAGCCACCAGAAAACTCCCTCACTCCCTGTAATCGGCTTTCATTTGAAACAATCAAGAGATTTCCTACCACTTTCCCCTATGACCGGGTCTCATAAAACACCCAGATGCTGAGTTTCAGGTTTGGAGCCTGGCTTGACTAAGCGACTTTAATGGGGGAGGTTGGCAATGTCTGCCTGTTATTATTGAAAAATAAATCCAAACCATTTTATTGACCACCTTCTGCGCTCACAGCCTCGGTTCCCCTCCCCCCCCCCACCCTCCGGAGAGCCGGGAGCTGATGTTGAGGCCGGGGGAGGTGAGGGCCGGGAGGGCTGCGGGAGGGAGGCTGCGTGGCTGTGCGAGGTGAGGCCGTCCGGCAGGTGTCACAGTGATAAACAGCCTGTCTCCTGCTCCGGACAGGAAACCTCATGGACGCGGCATGCTGGGAGGAGGGGCGGTGAGGACGGAGGCTGACCGGGACAGCACGAGAGGAGGATCAGCCTCGTCAACCAGGCAGAACGTCATCAGGCAGTCTGGCTTTGCAGCCAGAGAGCGATGGGAGCCCGAGGAGACAGGCTCCGGTGGCTAGCATTAGAAAGTTCGACGGGAGGGAAAGGGCCGGCCAGAGGGAGGGGCAAGCGGCTTCCTGCTTGCGTCCCCAGCTCTCGCCAAGGGAGCGAAGGCACGGCATCATGGCCAGGTCTCGGCTTGGGCACACACCAGCTCGCGTGCCTGTCGACCTCCCGAGCACGGGCACACCCTCACGACGATGTGTCAGCTGAAGACCGCCTGGGGGATTTGATTTAGGCGGAATGTGAAGAGCTTCCGGAGGGTGGGCATTATGAGACACCGGCACAGATGACGAAGAGGGGGGATGGATGGGAAACCTCTTCCTTTGGAGAACCTTCGAAACAATCTCAGCACCCAGTTGCTGTGTGGGAGAGGAGGCACAGCTCTGTCTGGAAGCAGGGGGATGGACCCGATGACTGCTCAGCGTCCCAGGAGACTAGGGGTATATCTACCCGAGTGCACAGCGTCATCTTGCCTGCCCAAGTGTGGCCGTGCCAACGGACGCACTTAGCGTCTCTCCCTCCTCCCCGCCCTCCCTCCGAAGACAGCCTCCACAGATCGGCGGGTCAGACCATCCCCTCCAGTATGAACCGGAGCTGTGTTTCGTTCGGCCACCCGCGCCCTCTCCCTTCTCTGCGTGGTTGCGGCGGCGCTCCCGTCTCTGGGGGAGCTCCCCTCCGGGCAGCCTCGTTGCCATTCCGGCCAGAGCCTAGAGCTCAGACCTCTGGAGGGGCACAGGGCAGCGTTCTGGCAAGCAAGCATGTCAGAGCAGCTCTGGCGTTTCCCTAGAACAATTCAAATTGCTTTTTTTACACCTCACTGCACTATGCCAACCCTGATTCACATTATTTGTGCACTCGCTAAGTGTACATTATCTGATCCGTCACCCTGTAAAACGCTGCAAGAGAAATCCGTGGCTCCTGTCTGCTGCTGACTGGGGGTCGGGCATCGAAGTCTCTGTACAAATATTTTTGCAAAACGGGAAGGAAGAATAAACCCAATGCCACCAACAATAGCCACCATGGCGGTGGGCTGGGAGAGAACGTTCATGACTCCTGCCCCAGTAACTCAGACTCTCCTGGAAAAGACAGCTCAACCAGAAAGCTCCGGCACTGTTTCTTCCCATGGCCCCCTTTCGGTGTCACGTTATTTAACAGGAAGGGACAACCAGGAGGGGAAATAAGTCTTTGAACCTAGCTATGCAGATTTCCCCTGACTGGAGCTAACGGTCTGGAGAGAGCTGAAGGCCAGGGGAAGGTTGGAAGGGGAGCGCCTGTGAGGAAGAGCGAGAGGGACAATATTCTCTGTCTTGTGACCAGTTCAGCCTCTCTGGGGGCATAGGGCTCCCTGTCCCTCTCAGCCCCAAGTACTTTAAAAATTGATCAAAGACCCTGGAAACCTTCCATTTGGGGTCATCTGGGAGCTTTGCAATCTGGCTCTCAGGGTCTCTACCAATCCCTTCAGAGCGCTTATTTCTAGAAAACCCAAGCGTTATTAGAAAAAAATGGATTCCTACTTTTGACCAGCACGCTTCTCTCTCCTCTCATCTGGGTCAATGGGACACGGTTTTGTTCCCGGAGATCCCGCTCTGTCCCAAACGGTCCCTGAACTTTGACGACCCATCCCGTGGAAGATCGGGGTCTTCTTTCTAAATGGGGAACAGCTGGGATCTTCTACAGCGTGGAGGGAGCCCCCTGACCAAGGTGAGCGTGGATCCCTCTCTGTCTGAACGGAGACCTTCAGGCGCACCTTCTACTCAAGGCCAATGACTCTTCGCAAGAGTCCAGGTTTCTGAGCTCGGAGTGGAACTCACCGCACGCGCGCGTATGGAGAGCACACGGAGGGAGGGTGTGCCCATCACAGGGCCCGTGGGCGGGAGGATGCAGAACAAGAGAAAGGCCTGGTCCCTGCCCTGGGGGTTGCTTGTGATCTGGGTGGATTGACAAATAGCTATCTTTCCCAGCTGTTCCTGATTTGGTTCCAGCCCCGGGCCTCCTGAAGGGCATTGTGCAGCAGAGAAGCCCAGGGGTCGCCCAGCCGAGAACCACGTTTCCTTTCTTCTGGCGGCAGGAGCCAGCAGCTTCCACAAGGGAGCTCACATCTCAGGGAAAACAAGAAATCTGATGCCTCCCTGACAACTCATTTTCTCAACCTTCACGGTGGGGAAAGGGAACTTTGTGCTTCAGCTGCCATATTGTAGCCGCAACCCCTGATGCACCATCAATTAAAACCGGCAATAATTATGCATGGGAAAAAAGCCACAGATAATAGGCTGCCATTAGATTAAGTAGTTATATGAATAAGAAAAAAATAAAACCTATACTTCGCCTAATTAAACCCACTCACCATCTGATTAAGATGTGTTGTGAGACCGTGGAAAAGTACCAACCGCTAACTGTAAGTAATCCGGTACAGATGGGAATTAATAGTATATTCCCTGGCATAGAGCTAATGGATCTCTATAGAGGTTAATCAGAATCATTAATAAGCATTGACAGGATGGACAGTTCCAAACAGCTGGTGGCTAACGTCGGGGTCAGGGGAGGCCACGCTCCTAGTAAGAATGGCTTCTCGGCTCCGCCCGCTCCCCCTACTGAGATCGGTTTGCCGAGGAAGGATAGACGTGCTGACCTCTTGAGATGTCTGCAGGTTGGAGGGTCTAAGATGGTTCTGAACCTGCTGTCTGGGCTCCAGTGGATAGAAGAGGAATCAGGACCCATCCAAGAGCCTGGGGTCAGGACTCAGCTGCCCGGCCTTTCAGGGAGGGGTCTCTGCGCCGGACTGTAGGGCGTCAAGGGTAACTTGGGAACGAAGCAGTGGGCGCCTCGGAAAAGCACCATGCCACTTGGGAGACCACGCTCTTCCGGGCTCAGGGTGAGCCTGGGAAGCAGGCCCACAGCCTGGCGAAGGCACCAGAGTCCCGCCTGGCCGATACAGCCCAAGGCTGCTGTTTGGGGGGCTGAGAATCAAGGGCGAACCCCAGAAATGGCGTGTGGGTGGAGCAGCAGTGGGGGAGAGAGAGGGGCGTGCGCGCTGCGCGGGGCCCGCGGGGAGGAGCCGGGGGCAGGAGCCGGCTGGGGAGCCCTCTCGCAGACACAGTGTGTCCAATGCCCATTTAGCCATTACTCTGGAGCCGTCCCTGTCCTTCGGAGCAGCTGTGAGGAGCGCGCCAGGGCCTTGCCTTCTAATTACCACTAATTGAGTAAATGCCGAGATGATCTCTCTCTCCCCCTTCCCCTCCTCTCCCTCCCCCCCACAAAAGCAAGGGAGAGATACAGAGAGGTCAAAAAGAGACTTTTCCAAATGGAGACAGGCAAAGGATGACACAGCTTGAATACCAAGCAGCCACTGCCCCAGGGAAGGGACTGAGGCAAGCAGGCCTTCTGAGAGTGTGGGCGGCTTGGGGAGGGGGGAGAAGGGGGGGAGAAGAGGGGGAGAAGAGGGGGAGAAGGGGAGATGGGGGCCGGGGGGGGCAGGGGGAGCGCTGAGAGCACAGAGCGGAAACAATGGGGCTGGGGTGGGGGCTGAGGTCTGGGGGCTTAAGTCACTCTCCCAGCCTGCCTTCCTCTTGCCTCCCCTGCAGAGTAGCAGTGTCTTGTGTAGGCAGGGAAGTAATGCAATCAGTCTTCTGGAAGGGTCTTGCTCGGCCAGGAACTCCGGATTCTTGAACCCCTGGGTCTGTGTTTGCTCTGTGTTTGCAGAGTTGCTTCCTCTGCAGTCTGCATGGGAGGGCAGGGTCCTCCGCCTGCTCAGGCTCTGGGAGGGTCAACCGGGCACTGTGATCACTAATGGAGAGCCTTAGGGCAAAAACAATTGTTACTTTTCCCTTCCCTCAGGCTGTGGGTGGGAGCCTTGTCTGAGCCTGAAGCAGGCCCAGAAGCTCAGGATTTTAAGTCGGAGGTAATAAGTTAGTTTCCAAACAGGTTTTGTGTTTGTCTTCTTTTTTATTTTTCATAGGGATCACTCGTTTCTCTTCCCCGTAGCTTTGTCAAGCTGGGAAGCGAAAGAGGACCCATTTCACAGAAGGAAAAACTGAGGCCAGGAGCGAAGTTTGGCTGGGCACCTGTTCGCCTCGACTTCAGAGCCCGGGCAAGAACCCAACGTGTTCCGAAGTTCCAGGCACTCCACTAAGAATCCAGAATGTTCAGGAAAATGTTGCTTTCATTTTAAGTTATGCAAGGAACTTATGCTCATTTTTTTAAAAAAATTATTCAAATAGTACACCAGGGTTTACAGTAAAAAGTAAAAGTCCCCAAGCCCACTCTTTCATCTCCTAGGTCCCACTAGTTATTTTTTGCGAAATTTCCCCTGCAAGATAAACAAGCATGTTTATCTACATATTTTCCTCTCTTCCACAAATTAAAAAGAATACTTTAACAGGAGAGTACAGCTTCATTTTTCCATTTGTCTATTCTGTTTCATTGCTTTACAGTTTTCAAAGCGCCTTCATTGTCACATTAATCCGTCAAAGTAAGTGGGATAGGCATCACTGTCCCCGGTTTTGAGACGAGGCAACGGATTCAGAGATTAAGTCACCTGCCTGCTGTGAGGTGGCCGTTTATTGTTGACAGTAGTAGAATTGAGCCTGGTCACAGTAGCAACAGTGGCAAAGACCGATACGGGACTTCAGAACAGTGAGAGCGAACACTCACGTGGCCCTTAGCAGGTGCCAGAGACTTCTCAACACGCATGGCATCTATCATCTTGTTTAATCCCTGCCACGCTACCGAGATGAGCACCGTGATTACTAGCCTCAGTTCACGGATGAGGAAACCACGTCACAGAGAGCTTAGGTCACCGGGCCAGGATCACAGCTCCAGGAACGAGTGGTGCTGGGGTTCGGACCCCCCGAGTTTGCTTCCAGAGTCTGTGTCGTTCACTTCGACACCACACCATCACTTCACTTACTCTGTGCCAGGCACTGCTAGATGCTCTTTACATATGGAAGCTCATCTAATCCTCAGGACAACCTTGTATCAATTACCAGTAACAACACGGGACCATCGGGCATCTTCACCAAGCTCAGAAATAAGGCAGCTCCCAACAGCGCTGGGAAACTTCAAGGGCTATATGCCTACCTGAAAGTCAAATACATCAGTCAGCGGCCCAAAGGAACAACCAAGCAAATTGTAGCTAGAGACACTCATAATTTTACCAACTATCATTGACTGAGTGCTTACTCCGCCCCAGGTCTGTTGAAGGGCTTTCCATACACTTGTTTATTTCATCTTTATAACAACTTTGTGGTCGAAGGATTGTCGTCCTCCTATTACAGATGAAAAACCTAAGGTTTGGAGAAGTTAAATAACTTTCCAGAGGCCACCCAGTGGCATGAATATCTTCTTTCCTTAACATTCCAAGGTTTGGGATAGCCCCAGCTCCCTGCCTGGGGAGAGGTAGTCAGTCCATGGCCCTAGCTTCTTCTATACCAAAGAACAACGGCTCCTGGGGTACCTGGGTGGCTCAGTGGTTAAGCATCCCAACTTTGGGTCAGGTCATGATCTCGTGGTTCGTGAGTTCGAGCCCCACATCGGGCTCTGTGCTGGCAGCTCGGAGCCTGGAGCCTGCTTTGGATTCCGTGTCTCCCCTTCTCTCTCTGCCCCTCCTCCGCTCACACTCTGTCTCTCTCTCAAAAATAAATAAACATTAAAAAAAAAAAAAAGAAAACTGTCTCCTGCCACGGATTGAATTTACTCCCAACTCTGCTGGAAAGGCAACCCCGCCCCCCATGCTGTTTACACCACGTGTAGGCTGGTTTGACTGGACACACTGTCAGGGTTTGAGTATCTCGATTGCCCTTGGAATGAATCCTTACAGCATTTGGGATGCATCTCTCGACACCCTGTCCTGTGTTACAGGTGGCTTGGTCCTTGGCGTCTGCCCCACTAGACTGTAGGCACTGTAGTACATCCCAAAGCGTGCAGGCAGGAACGTGGAAATAATAGGTGCTTAATTAAATGAGCCCTCCAGCACCACCCCGGCTTGGACTTCCAGGGTCAGGCTTGTCTGGCAGGAGTTTCGCTTGTGAAATGTTCTTCACCAACAGCCCGTATTTGTGGTTTCGTCCCTAAATGTCCTTCCCCCTCACGGCCGGAAAAGACCGACTTCATGCCGGCCCTCCCCTGGTGCTCCTGGAGGGGAGGCTCGCCTGGTTCCCACCCAGACGGACTGCCGGCACCCAGCCTCCGCTACAGGGGGTGGCGGAGGCCGTGTGAGGAAGTCCTGGGAAGAATTCAGAGGTTCAGGCCAAGGAATCTGGTCTCATTTTGGTTTCTTGCCATCGCGGGGGCCAAAGGCTTTGAGGGGCGCAAAGCAAGGCAGCCCAGAAATGCAAAGCCTGCAAGTTGATGGACGGCTGTACTTTCGTGCAAATCAAGGAACAGAAATGGGTATTTATAGGGGCGCCTGGGTGGCTCCGTCGGTCGGTTCAGGGTCCGTCTTCAGCTCAGCTCAGGTCATTTTCTCAGAGCTCATGAGTTCGAGCCCCGCCTTGAGCCTGGAGCCTGCTTCCGATTCTGTGTCTCCCTCTCTCTCTGTCCTCCCCTACTCATGCTCGCTCTCGCTCTCTGTCTCTCAAAAATAAATAAACATTAAAAAAATTTTTTTTGAAGATGTATATGTATGTGTCTCTCTCAAACACTGTTCTGAGAGGTGGAGCCAGGCACAGATTTCGCTGGTTAGACTGGGCGAGGGGAGGGCCAGGATTGGGCTCGATCCCACTTGGGGCGTGCTTTATGCTATGGGATGACTGGAGAGCGCGTGTTCCGTAGTTGCTGGGAAAGAGCCCACTGATACATACCCTAGGGGGCTTTTAGGGAACACCTGGGGACTCCCCTCTGCTGTTCTCTCCTCCAGGGAGCCTTCCTGGTCACTCCCCACCCTGGCAACGATCATTCCCCCTTCTGTGTCTGAATCTATTTCGAATACTCCGTAGAAACAGAATCACACAGCGTTGATCCTTATCGTACTTAGCGCAGCACCCTCATGGTCCATCCATGTTGCAGTCTGTGTCAGGATTCCTGTCCTCTTAAGGCTGAATAGTATTCCATGGTGAGCGTGTATCATAGTCTGTTTTCCACGCACCTGTCGATGGACAGACAGATGAGGTGCAAAGCGCCATGATAATGTAGTTTTCCCCTTCCACACGCACGCGTGCAGGCGACGGCCCATCGGCTCACACGCTTCTGCATTCGGCAGGCACACTCGGGACATCGGCAGTGGCCCGGGATTGTTGACAAGCCTCGTAGCTTTTGAGAGAAGTCGAACAGTATGCCTGCTCTCCAAACGCTCTCAGGTTTAGCCAGGGCTGCCTGGACGAGGAGGGGTTGGCTTCTCTGGTGGGAGAGGCAGGAGTGTGTATCAGGAAAGGCTTCACAGACGAGGCAACTTTCGAGCTGTGTCTTGAAGGATGAGGAGGTGACTGGCAGGCAGACAGGCTGGGAGGCCGTTCCAGGTGGGGGGCAGTGCAGGGGTGAGGGAGTGGCATGGGGTGGACGGGTGGGAGAGCGTGGGGCCTCCGAAAGTTGGTAGGCGGTGCCGGGGACTGGAGGGTGGGGGCTGGGCAGGGGAAGAAGGCACAGAGATAGATGGGGCGTCAGGGGCGGGAGGGGGCCGGGTTAGGAGGGGGTCATGTTCACCATACGAAGGGTTTTAGGGTGTTCTCAAAGAGCTGAGCCTGGGAAAGCCCCACTGGAAAGCTTCAGGAACAGGAGGAGTTCAGTGTTCTACACGGATGACATGCAGTTTCAGGAGGCGGGGTGTTGGACAAAATGATTGTCAAGGTTATTGTGATTATACCTCTTGAACTTGGTGATTCAAAGGTGCAGGATCCCCCGGCCCAAGGAGAATGAACTGGGTCCCCAGCCTGGGCCCACGTGAGGAGGCGAGAGGTCCTACTGGTATTCAGCGGGGGCTGCTGTTGGCACTCAGTCACTAGGGAATGCCGTCTCGCCCCGGGCTCCGCAAACCACAAGCTCAAAAATGTCTAGACACTTTGGGCCAAAGTAGCTAAGCAACGGGACTCCAGCTTTTACCTAGGGGGGAGGCAGGGACCCCACTGAGTCTCAGACATCTCCAAAGTTCAGGTTTAGGAGCTAGCTGGGACTATCTGCAACGCACTTAAGGGAAAGGAAGGGAGACCTGATTCCGATCCTGGTTTTGGTTTTTGGTCTCCGGCTGTGTGGCCTGGAAAAACCTGCTGGATTTTCGGAACCTGTTTGCCCATCTGTAAAAGAGACACAGCATCCGCTTTGCTTATTTTTCAGGAAAAGTACAGGACTGATCCGGGTGTGAGGAGGCACTCCCACACTTTGAGGCCCCCGGTCTGGCGCGGGTGCCAGCTCGACGCCAGAAATGACGGGCAGCGGGTGGCTGGCGGGGCAGAAGAGGGAGGGACACGGAGCCATGCTCCAGGGGCACAGACCTGGGGGAGAAACGCCCCCCGCGCGGCTGCCGGCAGCATAAATTTACTCGGAGGTTTGCTCCGGGATATCCTGCTGATGGAGCCGGGCTCAGACCTCGTGACGGGTGACTGTCTGGGACCCGTCCCTGCGGGCAGAAGTAGCAAGGTCATCGCGACTTAGTGCCATGCCAGGCGATGCCAGGAACAGAGATCAGAGCTGAATTCAGGAAGGGAGGCTGGAGGAAGAGTCCTAGCCCTACCACCAAGTTGTCTACGCAACCTCTCCATCCCTGGTTCCTCATCCGTGAGTCTCAACGAATACCTGCTTTACCTGGAGGGCATTAAATGCCAAAGGGCGCTTTAAAACTAGAGAGATCTGAAGAAACGGCTGCTTCCCAGACGGCCCTTCCCCACCCAGCCAGCTGAAAGACTGGTGTTGTCTTCACGAAAAATCTTGCAGCTGTTCTCACCCGTTCTGGGTCCATGGGGCCCGCCCATCTGCCCGAAGACACTTTGCTGTTCGCCAGCCTTGGCCGCCCAGCTCGCCTGTAAAAGCTAAGAATACGTTATAAAACTGCCGTAAGGTTTTATGAGCCCTCTTTCCTTCCCAGGGACTGATCTCGGGGCTGTGAATCACACCGGAGTCTGCGCGTGGGGCTCGGAGCGTGGGGCCAGCAGGAGGAGGGCGCGCAGCTGGCGTGGGCACAACCGGCTTCATGGGGGTATTTGGAGCAGCAGGAACGCGCTGCCTCAAATGGGCTCCGGCTCTGCGTGACCTTGGCCGAGTCTCCTGCTACCTTGGTGGGGCCATTCGGTCTAGTCCAAGAGAGGAAGGCAAAACAGAAACAGGTGTGGGGGGGCAGGGGCGGGGCAGAGACAGAGTGGCGCCACACAAAAATGTGGAGTCCCACAGGGGTGTGTCTCACCTCCTCCATTTCCCAGTGTGTGACGAGGCAGGTCACGTAACCTCTCTGATCCTTAATTTTGTCATCTGTCCAGTGGGGATAATGACGGTAAGAAGCTTCGAGGGTTGTTTGGCGAGATAAGTGGACCAGAGTGATCGATATGTGTCAAATAGTATTATTTTCCACACAGCGTTTAGCAAGTAGTAAGTGTCCGATAGATCTTTTCGGAACGGATAAGTGAAGAATGAATGAGCACCGGCAACACAACGGAACAGGTGTAGCAGAGGAACACGAGAACGCAAGGAAAGGTCTAGCCTCAATGTCACCTGCTTGAAACCCTTGACCCGCAGCAGGTTCCGGTTTCCTCACCCGCCAATGGACGGTCTGAGAGGAGCTGGGCTTCGAGGTCTCTCTTGGCTTGCCTGTTGGAGGACTTTCGATGCCTTCCTTAAGTCCCTCCTTGGCCCGTTATTTTTTAGGCATCTCCCATGTGCTAAGTAGAGTGCTAGTTACCGTGAACAAAACGTGGGAAATCCTTGCCCTTTGGACACGTGCTGTCTATCTGCTGGCAGAGGTGAAACCCACACAGAACGTGATGAATAACCAGGTTATATACTAAGCGAGGCGACATTAAGCACTAAGGAGAACTGGGGAGCGGGGGTGAGGGGATGGCGGATGCTGGAGAGAGTATGACAGTACCCAGCGGGGAGGCAGGGGAGGTCTCCATCGACGTGACTCCCTTGGGGCAAAGGCTTAAAGCGAGTGAAGGAGTGAGTCGTGCTGATATCTGGGGCAGTCCAGGCCAGTGCAAAGGTCCTGGGGCATGAGATTGTCTGGCACGGCAGAAGAACAGCCCCATCCTCGCTGAAAAAGAGAGCAGGATACAAAAGGGATCCTTTTAGTTGACCAGGAGAAAATTCCAGCTGTGGTCCACCACCCTTCTTCCCAACCTGTGTCCCCCGGTCCTCCTGTCCCCAGTCCTTCCATTTCCTATCCTGGCCGAGGCTCTCCTGCCTGAGAACAGATGGTGTTGAGGAAACCACTTTTTAAGCGGAGTCATTGAAACATTATCGACTTCTTGCCTGGGTAGCAATGAAACCGCAAACCTTTGATGGGGCAGGAAGGATGGAGGAGGGGTTGCTCATCATGCATCTGAGCCTGGAAGAAGGAGGCAGGTGAGGAGGGTGGCCGGGGTTGGGCCAAAGTAAGGAAGAGGAGCCACTCCGGCAGAGCTGAGGGACAGAGCCGGCTCCTACTGAATTATGCCTTGCAGGAGGAAGAGTATCGGACCAGGAGTAAGGCCACTAGGTTCCAGCTGAGAGCCCGCCACCAGCAGGCTGTGAAACCTCGCCGTTGAATGTGGAGACATCGAATGTTCTCCAAGTGCAGCAGCTCCGTGCCTCTCCCACAAGACCATCCACGGCCAGCAGGGTAAGTCCGACTCACCTTCACTTCCCAGCATCCGTATCTTAGGGACCACGCTTGATGAATAACCGCAGGGGTTGGTCTTAGGGGAAAGGGGCTTCCTTACAGACCGGGGCATTAAGAGCCAGCCTACGCTTGAGTCCTTTGCCCGTTCTGGTCTCCCAAGCCTGCTTGATTGCAGACTGACCCCTCAGCCCACAAGCCCTTCTATCGAAAGGCAATTGATGCAAAAAACTCAGTTTGTTGACTTTTCATTCACTTTTCTCAAGCGGGCTGAGTGTAGGGGGAGAGGCTCCTGGGAGCTGGTTAGATGGGCGGCCCTCTTCATCTCTTCTCTTCCGCGCTCACCCTCAGTTCAAAGCCATGCCTCTGTGAACGCCTGCCGGCCCCCAGGCCCAGGAATCCCCAGGCTGGCTCTGGTCTCGCTTGGAGCCCGCTCGCCCTAATAAAGGGAACCTATGTTTCCGCATGCATCCCCACGCACCTCCAGAGCGAGGCCCTGCTGGCTGATGCCAGGGCTAGTAATTGCCCTGAGATTGATCTGTGGATGGTAATTCTGAAGCAGCCATCCACGCTCCCTGGGGGAGCGAGACGTGAGGACGCGGCGATTACGGAGGGATGGCCTTGACTGCCAAAGAGTCCTCGGGAACTTGCAGTGGCCCTCAACTCTGCCTGGCACTGCCAGGGTTCCCGGGGCCCTCGGAACCTCTTCCCCAGCTCGGGGCAGCAGAGAGAATGGGGACCAAGAAGAAAGGTCTCCCTCTTTCTCCAGACTGGTTGACAAGGTGGGGGCGGGGGGAGGGTTACAAGAAGTGGACTCTTCATCCAGGACCCGCCAGTGCCTTTTCCCATCAAGGAGCCGAGGCATTATCGGTGACCTGACAGTGATATTTCAGGCTGGTGTGCCAAGTCTAGCCCCTTCCCGTGGGAAAACAGCTCTGGATGACTGGGCGGCATCCAAGCGGACAGAGTACCTGAGCCGTTGACTTAAAAACACAGTGAGTGCATCGAATCACTATGTTGTACACCTGAAACTAATGTAACATTGTGTGTCAACTATACTGCAATTAAAAAAAAAAAAAAAGATTACAGCAGCTTCTACTCGTGTGCGAATGCACAATGCTGCGAGGCTGTTTCCTTTCCCTGATTTGCAGATTCCTGGTGACACCACGGCGGGGGGGGGGGGGGGGGGTGGGTGGGGAAGAAATGAAACCTAGCTTCAACACCTTATTTATGTCTCAGTCCCACGCAGAGAAAGCCCTCAAGCCCTGGCTGGTGTCCCCAAGAAAGGCTGGAAGATTCGGTGTGAAGACACTGGGCCCGGGGCCCTAGGTATTCCAGCGACAGCTCGTGAGGCCTCTGGGGAGTTTCTACATTGTCTGAGTCTTGGTGAGCCCACTGGAAAACGGGGATTCCCACAAAACAGGGTAGGTGGGAGAATTATGTCAGAAAGCAGATGGGGAAACGCTTTATAAACCATAAAGCACTCATGAAAGTTAGCTCTTGCTGCTGTGTTCACTGTCAGCAGGTACCAAGGAGAAGCATTGCCAAGTGAGATTTATAACACAAACAACGATTTTCTACCTGAGTCACTGAAACCCACCAGTAAGTTCTGTCCCTAGAAGGCAATGAAGGCCTGGAGGGTTTGGACAGCTAGCTCCCTGCTCCCCTGCTGTGCCCACCCACGCTCATCCCTCCACACCTGCCGACTCCTAGACCTTGGACAAGGGACCTCATCTCTATGGGTCTCATCTTTCTTAAGCCTTGTTAGCTCTGACATAATTCAATGGAAGGCACACTCTGGTATCTTCTGTGACCTCTTCCCTTCCGTCCGTTTCTTCCCCATCCTGCCCTAAAGTTTTTCTTCTCCTCCCCGAGGGATGTATGTACTTTTGCCTTCTAGAATCTTCCCTTTGCTCCCTCCCATCCGTGCGCCCCCTTTTTCTCTTTGGTCTTTCCAGGTTTTGGCAAGAGAGAGCTGTGTCTTTCCCCTAAGGGACGTCCCTGAGAATTCTTTAAGTGGCTGGGAAGGGAAAAGACTCTCATGTATTTTTGGTACCAGAGATAATCAGATAATCGTGCAATTAGCAGTAATTTTATCGCTCCTGTAATTTCCTTTTAACAAGAGCCCCCGTTAAAAAAAATAAGAGGGATTTCTTCCTTACCCCCACCCCCCTTGTGTTGTTTTGTCTGGAGTGTCTGTCATCAGGAATTTGGTCCGACACCCACGCGCTCAGCGAGGAAGCCAGAGAGAGGGGAGAGATGCGGGAGGCAGGCCGCCTGGGGGAGAGACGCCGCGGTGGCGGCAGCTCTCCTTGGCTCCCCGCCGGGCACAGGCTGTCGGAGGGGACCCAGCGGGGAGACCACTCTGGGGACCAGAGGCCATCTCTAGTCTCTACGGCGACTCCCTGTGCCTGCCCCACCCCCAAGCGACCCCCCCCTCCCCCGGGTGGCTGGAAAAGGACTCCCGGGGGGAGACCCCAGAGGCTGGGAGGGTGCAGCCGGGCTCCCGCGGGGCTCGGTAAGCGGGAGGCAGGCCGTCCCGTTCCACGTCGCCGCTGCCGGGGCGCAGCGGGCAGCGCTCCGGGGCCCCCCGGCCCCCCCCCCGGCCCCCCTCCCTTCTCGCGGGTTGGGGCACAGAGCAGGCACACACCCCTAAGGCCTCGTGCCAGGTAAATTTCCCAGCGCATTCCGGACGATCTCCTCCCCTCCCCCGCGGCAGCGCCTGCCGCGCGCGCCCGGCTTCGGGCCCCGGCTGCGCAATCGGCGCGGCTAACCTGCGGGGCCGCGGAATTGCTCCGGAGTTGCCCGCGACCGCGCCAGGTAAGCCCTCGCCGCGCGCGCCTCCCCGGCCCCGGGTGCGCACCGCGCGCCGGCCCCCAGCGTCCCCGGGCCGGATGCTGCGCCCGCGGAGGCGGGGGGCTGCGGGGCGCCGCGCCCGGCCAGGTGGGGCGAGCTCGGGCTCGGCGGAGCGGAGCCCGCAGCCCTGCGGTACTGGGGCCGGGCCGGGAGAAGCTGGTGGGGACAGGAGGGACCTGAGGGCAGGAGAGGGGCCGCCCCGCCACGGCCCCGAGGAGGAGGCCTTGGTGGGGGGGGTGGGGGGTGGGACATGGGATCCTCCTGTCCCTTGCCTCCGGTGGAGAGGCGCCTCATTGATGAGCCTTGTCATCATCCTTCAAGTGTAATTTTTTTAAATTGCAAAAATCTTACAGAGCTATTAACCTCAAAAGAGTTTAACATATGGCAGACCGAGTCTCCCTCTTACCCTAATTATAAGGCTTGCAGTAATGGGGCTGTCTTTTAAGTTACAGCTGCTGCGCTTTTGGCTTTCGCTAACATTACATCCTATTAAAGAGCTACATTAAATGCATGCAAATTGCCAGAGCGACCGCGCTCTCCCGACCAATGAGGGGGACGGATTGCAGCCCAGGCGGCGATTGCGAGGGTCAGACTCACCCTGCTGCGAGCGCCATATGATCTATCAATCAAACTCCTCTCATTAATTAACTAATTCATTAAATATCTTTATATATGAAGGCCCGGCCAGGCGGAACATTGTGTTGACAGGGACGTCCCGTCAGCACTTAGCCCGGCGTACTTCCCTCCCCTCCCGCACACATCACCAGACCACTAAGAGAGGTCAGCTCCCCTTCCTGTCTGCAGGGAACAGAGGCAACCCCACCCCGGGGGGGCACCCTCCTGGGGTCTCCCTGTGTGGATGCCTCCTTGTCCTGTCCCCTCCTCCTGCCGGTGCACCTGTCCTGCACTCACCGTGGTATGGCTGTGATGAGTTGGCTATGGGTCTGGTGCCTCGTCTTCTCTGGTACCCCTGGAGGGCCTGGACTGGTCTGGATCTTGCTCGTCTTGTACCCCCGGCACCTAGCACAGAGCCTGCCCCATGGTGGACACTCCCTCGTGTTTGTGGAATGGAGGAAGACCTGACGTCCTGGAGTGCTCTCCTCCCTCCGGTACCGCCAACGCCCACGAGGCCCTCCTCGGCAACGCTCTTCTGGTAGACTGGTCCCTCCAGGGAGGCGAGGACAGTGAAATGAGCAGATGACATCTGTAGAGAGGGATGGGGGAGGAGGGATAGCTTAAGGGTAGTACTGGACGAGGGGCAGGGAGGAGGGGAGGGCAGGAAGGAACTTTTGAAGTTCAGAGCTGATCAGCCGCATGTAGCCACCAAACTCTGAGGCAAACTCTTAGAAGAAAAATGAAGTGACGGCATTCTGAGAACAACAGAGACGTTTTAGAACGGATGGTGGGCTTCCTCAGTTCGCTATCCACTCATACATATATGTATACGTGTATATATACATTTGTTGTATAGACATACATATATATATATATGCATATGTATTTTGTGGAGCAGCTGTTCTAGAACCATTCCTTTCCTCTATTATCTCATTCAACATGGACAACTTTGCCAGGTGGTTATTTTTACTTCCAGGCTATAGAAGAAGAAAACAGAGACTCAGAAAGCACAAGTGACTTGTCCAAGGTCAAGTGGCAGAGCCGGACCCAGGACCGGTGCCCACTGCCCATCAGCACGTAAGAAAAACGACGGGCAAGAGACGAGTGGCCGTGCTGCTCCCCTCGGTGGCCTGCTGTCCCCCTTTGTCCCCACGGGAGTCTTTGACTCCCAGTAGCCTCTGCACCGCCGCTTTCTCAGCTGGGCTGGTAGGTTTTTGCTCTAGGTCTGGGCAGATAGATGACACAGCACGCCGCGTGATGGAGGCTGCTGGCTCTTGACTGGCTGGGAGTGATTTTCCATATGGGGCACCTGGGGCGGACAGAGCCAGCTGTCCTGTAGCAGTGTGTCTGCGAAGACCTGTGACCCGAGCGGCTGGGTACGAGGAATGGCGATGGGGTGGGTACCTCCAAGCTGGCTCCTTGGAGGACACGCCTCTGCCAGGCTCTGGCCCCTGTCGGAAAGGGTAGTGACAGGCGAGGGCTGCAGGACACAATCAGGAGGGTCTAGGCAGGTGTCAGCCTGAGCTCCTGCTCTTCAGCTCACGCAAGCTCCCAATCCACCCCAGTTAAATGAGGTGTGCCGGCTAGCTTCCGAAGCCTAGGAATTCCTGGGGGAAACGCACGCCCAGGTCCTTTTAGGCCCCCTCTCCCCCGGCCACTCTCCAGTTCACTCACTCTCTTGCCCTTCCGAGACATGGGGCTAATGGACGTTGGCTGTTAGCACCTGTGATGTTGGGCACCGACCTCACCATGGGCCTCTACAGCTGCCTCTGGCCCCCTCGGATCCCAAGAATAGTTCTAGAACGGGGCGTGCTGTGCTAATGGGGGTTAATGGTAACCTCGGAATCAATTTTCCCTCCCAGAAGAAAATTCTCCTGGCTTCGGCCGCGCAGACTGTAATAGTGAAAATGGCTCTGGATTTGAAAAATTGGCACGTTGTAGTCCAACAAGGCAATTTTTCAATTGTTCCGTGCCGCTGTGCGCCTCTGGGTGCCCTGCTCTTTGTGTCCCGAAGCTCCAGCACGGGGAACACTTTCCAGCCAAAAACCAGCTCTGAGGTGGCCTTTTCTTCTCCCGCCCGGGGCCTGAATTTGTTTTTTTTTTTTTTTGTTGTTGTTGTTCACTTGCCCAAAATCCTTGGAGCTTCGTCCTTCATCTTAGCAGCTGGCAGAGCTACGGGGCAGGGAGGGAAAGAGCGTTGTGGTTTCTCTGCGGAACCTCACTCCCGAGGGCAAAGGGCCCCGGGGCAGAGGATTTCCTGAAGACCGTGGGTCTGTTCTCGGGCTGCTAGGGAAGGCCAGATGGCTCGGGAACACGGCTCCCAGGCAGCGCTCCCTGGCCAAAGCTGGCCCTTTCTTGGGCCCAGGGATGAGAACCCAGAAGAGGAAGTGTCTGAGATCGCTGCGCACGACCCTCGATGTGGAGGAGCCCTGTTCCCTCTATTACGAAATGCAAATCATTTCGTCTTGTTTTCATAAACATTAAAATGCAAAGCAAGGCATCCGAGAATAAAAATATATGATAGGTATTTCAAATAACAGACCCACGGAATGGGAGGACTGTGAGGCGGTTTACCAAGTACTTCGCAAATGTCCTCTGTACAGATGGGGAGATGGAGGTGGCCCGAGGTCGCACAACCGGTTGGCGGAGAACGCGCTGTCCCTGTGCGGTGCTCCAGGCTTGCTGGGTAAGGAGCCAAGCGGCCGGGGAATGCCGTTGTTCGGCTTCTCGGTTCCTGTGGTCACCGCCCTCTGCTTTCAGTTCGTTCGCCCTTCCGTGAGTCCTCTTTAGGGTGGGCTGATTTGGGGACTCGAGATGACAACCATGTCAGGTGTTGACATGGAACACGGAACAAGGCTACATGGGGCTTGACCAGCCAACTGGTCTCCCTGCTGCCAGCTCCCCTCCCGCCTGCTCCCCACGATCCGTCCTGTGATCTCCGCCACGCCTGGGGACTGCTTCGTCCCCTCGCTGCAGTCCGGGCTCCTTCCCTTGGCTCACCCCGAGACTCCCGATCCGACTTGAGCCGCCTCGTTTGCCTTCCCGCCTGCACCGCCTGGTCTCTGCACCTGACACCCAGGTGCCTCCTCACGCGGGCGTTTCTTTATCGCCTTAAGTGCGTCTTGCCTCCCCTCCCCTTTGCGGTCCCCATTTGCCTTTGGACATTCAGTTCTCCCCTCCTCCCAGGGGTACGCGCCTCCCTCCTTCCCCACCCCCCATTCTCACCTCCCTTCACCTGGCCGGCTCCCGATTATCCTTCAGGCTCGGGTCCTTCACGGACCCCCCAGTCGCTAGCAGCGCTCTTGCTATGAGCCCTGAAAGCACACCTTATGCCCCGCTCTGCTGGCACTTACTACCCTGTATTGGGATGGCCTGTTGACCAATTCGAATCTTCCATTGGAACGTGAGCTCCCAAGGGTGGCGGCCTCAGGGGCAGGCCCTGCCGGAGTAGTTGGATGGCATCTGTAAAAACGACGCTGCTACTCTGAGCACAAATAACTGCAGCTCATATTTAGCGAGTGATTTTGGGCACCAGAAACTACGCCCAGGGCTTTCTGCCGTTACCTAATTGACGTTGGTTTTTGTACGAATCGAGCGAGGGAAGAGACAAGGGTTCTAATTCGGGCTCCGCCACCAGCCGACTGCGTGACTCTCCGCAATTACCGTGGTTTTCTCATCTTCGGATAAAGGAGAGAGGAAGGAGGAAGGGGGGAGAGCAGACTTAACTTCTCCGTTCTTCTTCCCCGGGCAAAGAGGGAGCCAAGAGTCAGTCGGCGTGGGCCTAGGGGACTCAGCCGTCAGGATTCAGAGAAGCGGCAGACAGAGGGTCGACTTTCTAGTCTGGGAGCAGAAGGAGAGGGACGGGGCTGAGAGGCTGGGAAGGGCAGCGGGTTGCTCTCCCATGCTGTGGTAGAGCTTCCGCATAGAGAAGCCCGCTGCTAGCTGAGTCATTAACGCCGGTCTCCTCGCCGTCACCTCGGGCATTGTCTGATTTAAGTGTAATAGCTTGTTTGGTGGATTTTGCCTTCTATAGAAATGCCCCCAAGAGTGAAGTGCTTCATTCAGCTGGGAGAGCACAGGCCTTTGTGCACCGATGGCCCGGCCTCGGCGGAACGTGTTTGGAGTTGGTGATCAAAGGGGAGGATAAATTAGAGCTCGGGGCTGACAGGAGAGGAAGAGGGGGCCCTTTCATGAGCAGGGCTGAGCACTTAGGCAGCTGACTTGGGGCTGGGAAACCCCAGGACTAACCTTCTTGCCTTTTGGCAATGGTGGCGCCATAGGCGGGCCTGGCTGTCCCCCGGCGGAGCCCAAATGCTGAGATCCAGCCAGGCCCTGGGGTGGGAGGCAAGTGAGATTCCTGAAAGAATGGCCTCCGGCGCCTGGAGGACACCCTGCTTTTCCCCCTTGTCCCACGCGCCCTTTCAACCCCATTTGGTTAGTTGCACACAAGCCCTAGGCTCCCCTCCGGATTTATTGGAATCACAATCCGATGCCACGGAAGGCTCTCTTTAGTCCTGTGGGCCCTGTTCAGGGGCCTGCGCCCTTCTCTTCATTGACCCATCCCCAATACACTCAAACCTCTCGGCCTCCCATACACTCGAACGAGCTGGTTCTCGGGATGGTTTTATGGAGTGCCTTGCTCAGCCAGCAGTGGGGACCTCCCAGAATGAGAGCTCCTGGGCACCCGTCCCTCTCTGTGGACTTGGCCTCTGATTCAGAGGCCACGCTGGGCACAGCTGTCAGCTGAGTCACGGGCAGGGCGGCCCGCGGAATAAATTCCCCCGCCCGCCCGGGTTTTCCCTGCAAGCCTGCCTCCCTCTGGTGTTCCGTGGCTCCTCCCCTCCATCAGCGACGGTGTCTTGCCGCTTGGAATCTAGAGCAACAAGTTCAGTTCTCAGGAAACCAGAGGCCTGACTTTTGTTTGCCCGTTGGCGACAACATCTGAGGCGCCTGTCGTGTTCCCGCTGGAAGGAAACCCAGCCGCCAAGTCGTAGACCCGTTCGGCGTTGGGAGGTGTTTTAAGGGACTGTCTGAAAGGGATGCCCCCTCACCCCACCGAAACACATAGAATGCTCGTGCAGGCCAAAATTAATTTACCTGCCGTTTTGGGAGGTAAATTTATAGCCTCCAAATCTGTGTCTACCTCCCACCCTGGCTGCACACATTTGAATCATCAGGGAACTTTTTAAAAAATTCTGAGGTCTGGGCCTTACGTGCAGAGACTCCGACTTAATTGGTCTACGGTATTGGATATTAGGATTTTTTTCTAAAATACTCTAGGAGATGCCAATACTGCCAGGAGTGAGTATCACTGCCTGAGGGCCTCTGAGACCCCATTCCTCAGATTAGGAACCCCAGCTGTGGACAGTCGGTGCTTGTACAGGAAGGTGTGTAGGAAGGCGCATGCTGGGACGGTCACAGTGAGTGGGTTATACGCCATGAGTGGATTTATTATTTTGCCCACTGTGTTTAAAATCCTTCCCTTCTTTCCTCACCCCTTGAGGGGTGCTTCCTTGGTGTTCACTTAAAATAATTTAAGCACACCACAGTGGGAAGGGAGCCTGGTTGCCTTGATGTGTTTCTGTCGTTTCAAGGAGCTCAATAAAAATTTAGTTTCGGTGTTCGCTCAATGCGACTTCCACACGGAGGTCTTAGGTGGCAAACCAGATTTCTCTTTTCATCTGGTCACCCCCCGGGGAAATTGTGTATTTGAAATTCAAACAATATTTGGGCCAAAGGAATTTCTCATTCCAGGCGGCGGGGAAGGCCAGCGAGAGGAAAGCACAGAGACATGATTGAGTGACATTTCTATTTGCCGGTTTGACTTTTCCACTGGTGGTGCCTGTGCTTCGGGGCCGCCAGGAAACTTCAGCTTCCTGGCATGGACTGGAAATGCCAGACCCCTGGACAAAATAATTTGGAGGGGAACAACGTGAGTGGGCTAGAAGTGGGTTCGAAGGGTCAGTGGGACCTCGAGCTGACGTCCTCGGCAACAGTCCACATCCGATAGGAAGGAATTCTGAGTGCTGCATAAAGTTCTATAAGGGAGGAGGTTCCTTGAGTTCTAGACTCGCGCGGCCGAAGGGCACTCCGGAATCACGTGGTTCTCCTTTTGGTAAGTGGATACCCTCTACGACATCCTGACACTAGTCAAGCGTTTGAAGTAAGTGACACGAAAGAACATGCATTGAGTACCGACAACGTCTGGCACTTGGCCAGGTGTGCAGGGAGTTTCAGAGGCTGCCAGGGAACACTTGCCCTAAAGCCACATTCCGGTTCCCAAGGATCCGAACAGCCCAAATGGCAGGGAGACATAAATGCCGCGAGGTCAGAAGCAGAGGGGAAGAACGGTGACCTTGACTGAGACTCCATTAGGAGTCAGGCGCTGGCCCCAAATGACTATTCTTATCACTCTCTTTTTACGGACAATGAAACCGACACTCAGAGGAGTGCCCTGGCTTTCTTTACTACGGTGACAGAGCCAATGACGAGAAGGAGCATTTTAACTGGGATGTCCTAGGCCAATGCTTTAGGCAGAATGGCTTTAGGCTGGGGTGGGGCACAGGGGGGAGGGATTCGGGAAGGCAGAGAAGATGTGCCGTAAGGACCCGACAGTGCTTGGGGAGGGAAGAATGAACACCGTGGGCTGGAATGCAGTAGGAGCGACAGAGGTGGAAGGCGGGCTAGCACAGAGTTTTGAAGGCATAGAAGCTAAGGGGTTATAGGATTTGGGGTGGGATCGACGGTGGGAAGTCCCTAAAAGTTTCTAAAGAGAGAGGGAGTATGCCGGGGTCTTTGCTCCTCTTGATTGAGGATTACCGGTGGAGGTTTCACATCCTGGCGCTACCATTTCGTAGCTATGTCCCTTGGGCAGATGACCTAATCTCTCTGTGCCTCCGTTCCCTCATCTGTAAACTGGGAGTGATCCATAGTAGTTACTGGAAAGATGGAATAGTCGTAAGGCTCAGAGAGGTAGAGTGTGCCCAGCACTTAGAATAAGCGCCTGGCATACGGTAAGCTCTTCGTGAGTAGATAGAATTTTCACCCTTTGAGAATGTAATTCTGATAATGGTGTGTAGGGGAAGATGGCAGAGGGGAGAGACAGTAGGGTCAGGTTTTAGCTAGGAGGCTATTGTAACCGTCCAGGCGAGAGAGCTTAAGGGCTTCCCCTTGAGGGTGTGGACGGAGGTGCGGAGGGGAGAGAAACAGGAGGGTGGGGCGGGGCGGGTCAGCCTCACTCTGCTTGAGTCCCCCAGAGATCCCTCAGCCGGGTGGCTGGCAGCGCCAGCACACAAGTCAGGGCCCTGGAGAAGATGCCAGCCAGAGGCCGGCAAGACGAGAAATTTGGCCTAACCCTGCATTAGACTAGAGTGAGAAGCAACCACAGGGGTAGACTGAGGGGCAGTCTGCCCTTGCTATTGGCTTCGTTCCACCTGGCTGTGCTGCTTCGGTGCGTCCCCGGATCCTGGGCATCCCCGTCCCTGTGCTGCTCTGGACTCCTGTGTTCTCGTCTCTTCCGAGCCCTACCTGAGCTCCCCACATCCTCTCTCCTGCTGCTTCCCCGTCGCTCAGGGCAAGGGGATCCCGGGTCCCTGTCTGAGCAGGACGTGTTTCCTCTGCAGCCTTGGGGTGGCTGGCTGTGAGGGGTGGGCGGGCAGAACCCCCAGGGTGTGTGGCTGGGAGGCAGAGGGAAGGATTTGGGGGATGGTGGTAGGTAGCTGTAGAAACAAGTGTGGCATGGGACGAGGAAGTCGGTGAGTGACCAGCTCTGTGGCTTTTAGGGGCTTCCTGCAGCCGTGAGAATCCCTCGATGCGCTCCCGGTGCCCCCCTGTCCCCCCCCCCGCCCCGCCCGTGCCGCACGTGTCTGATAATGTGCACGTGGCATTGTGGGGGGTGGCGGGGACCAGCTCGCCGCCTGGAGAGGGTGATGAGGAGGGAGGCTGCGTGGTCTCTCCCGGAGCCCCCCTGCCCTGCCAGCCCCAAATCCTCCATTCGATCCCATGCTTCCGCCTCCACGGTTGCCGTGGCTTCGAATGGTTCCCTGCCTTACGCGTCAGGCATTCAGACAAAACGAGGCTCGCAAGTGCAAGGGGGAGTCTCGCGAGCACACTACCCGCCTGCTGTCAACCAGGTGCTCTGCCTCTGAACGGCAGACTCCAGACAGGCTGCCGTGTGTCAGGCCGGGCCGGCCCGGTCTCGGCAGGGGGTCTCGTGGCCAGGCAGAGTCCATTACCCGGAAAGGTTCCACGGAACCTCCCTCGCTGTCTCCAGACCCTGCCCGGGCCTCTGCGGCCGCGCCAGCCTCGGCCACAGCTCCGTCGCCTGCGCTGGAGCCCGGTGCCTGAGAACCCCGATCTCAGACGTGTCTGGTGCCGCAGGTTCCAGGGGGCCGGACTCTGGCCCTCATCAGCTCTGGGGATGCCTGTGCTGGTCCTGGCCCCGTGGATGTCCGCGTCTGCCCTGCTGACTGCGCGGGGCCATCAGTGGGAGGGACGTCGAGAGGCTGCGTCCTCCCCATGTCCACTTCCCTCTCTCTTGCAAGCCTCTCGAATGTTCTCATCACCCCCCCCCCCCTCCATTCCCCGTCCCCTGTCCCGGTACAGTGGATGCTTACAGTCTGGGCTCTGGAGTCGACAGACGTGGGTCTGAAGCCTGGGCGAGCCACATAGTGCTGTGTGACCGGGCATGATAATTTGGACTTGCGTGACACCATCTGTGAAATGAAAGTAATAAAAAGAATCTATCTGTCACACATAGGACCTAAGAAGATACTGGGTATTAAGTACCTGAAGTGCCTGGCATAGGATAAATGTCGATGAATGTTCTACCCCTCCCCCTGCCCCTCTTCTCTCTTCTTGCTCTCTCCTCCTCCTCTTCCTCCTTTCTCCTTTTCTTATTTATTTATTTAAGATCCTCCCGTATCAGGAAGTTGACCGTTTGGTTCCTCCTTTCTGCTACAGAAACCTGAGTTGATAGAACACCCAGCTTCTAGTCCAGCCTTATCTATCCGATCTCTCCATACGGAGTTTAGTCTACAGCTCCAAAACCTATCATGGCATTAGGCTATGTTTCCCCCAGTTGGTTAATGCACGGGTCAGGGACTTTGGGTTATTGCTTTACCACCAAAGTTTCATATTTTACGGACGCTTCCTCTCTGCACACCGTACCCCGCCCCACCCCAGATCAGCCCAGTCATCTCCCCGACGTTCACTATGGGTCAGAAACATTCAACAGAGGCAGGATAGGGCTCAGCAGGTATAACGCGGGAATGGGATTTCGGCTTCAAACGTGTGCCCAGTGACAGGAAGGCAGAAGTCTCAGTCATTTGGTCATTAAGTCATTCAACGAACATGGAGAGTCTACTACGTGCCTGCACGCTGAGGGTTTAAAATCAAAAAAGACACTTCATAAGGGAGCGGCCTGATGGGGAGGTAGAAAGCACACAGGTAATTACAATAGAACGCACTACCTGCTAAGACAGAAGTAGGATGATAACGTGGCTGAAGAAGAGGGTCGGACAGGCTTGTGGGCCCGAATGGGAAGCCACATGGGGCAGGTTGAGCAGGATTTCGCTGAGGAAACGTGGAAACCTAAAGTGTTTCCAGCTGTCGAGGGATGGAAGCGATTGACTGACTCCAGTCCCGTCGCCAGAGAGTCTTCCTGGTATGGACTCATCTTGCAACCTGTTCACAAGGCTTTTTGTCCTAGGACACTACCCCTGATGGCCAAGCCGTGGCCAGCGCGGAAGGCTCCCTGGGCGTGCATCTTAGGTGTGGGCCGGTGTCCCCCGCCCCTCCCCAGTGCCCCGGAGGTGGGTTGTGAGGTGGCCCTGGCGGATTCTGGGAGCAACGTCTGCACCCTAGCACTCTACTAATTGTGCTAGACAGAGCTGTTTAAATACCACCAGACAGAATATTACTCAAATTAAAATGAGGCCTTAAATGTCATTATTTGTGTCATTATTAATAGCCCCTAATTGTGTTCTCTAATCATCATGAAATTATGTTAGTATTAATATTCACGTCAAAGCTGCCTAGGGAACTTGGAAGATTTTAGAAAAAATTATACCATATGTCAGTTCCCATGAATGCGAAGTAAAGGCCGGTTTTAGTGCTGCGTTCAGGCCGGAGACGAGAGAGTGGCCTCGACAGCTGGGGGCCACCGTAGCCCCTGATTGCCAAGGTCCCCTTCCTGCCCGCTGCCCAAGCGACCGGCCCCAGGACCCCTCCGTCTGGGAAGACCCTTCGAGGCATCCGTAGGACCTATTCTCAAGGATATTCCGCGGGTCTCACGCCGGCCGCTCCGGCTGGCGAGGGGAGCGGAGTCTGCCCAGACTGGAAAGCGCTTGGTGCCCCGGGAGCGACGCTTCTCCTCCTCTCCTGGAGTTTGCAGACCTGCCCGCGTCTAGACACCATAATAAAAACCATGTGGCCGCCCCACCTGCCCCCCCTCTCCACCTACTCACCGACCCCACCTCGGCAGTGTCGTTTGGATTCTGCCCAAACCGCCTTTCGCGGCTCAGGGAAGTCATGCAAAAGGGCTAAGTTTGAGTTTCCCAGGGAGATTTGCTGGCTAAGGCCACAAAGCCAGAACTTCCAGGAAACCTGCTCGGAGACTCAGACTTTGAAGGTGGCGTGTACAGAGCGCCCATAAAATCTGGACACAGCCGAATCTGTCTGTGTCCTCAAGGACGTCTTTGTACGCTCAGGAATACAATAGCACCACCCGTGTGTCCACATTTTATGGACAACCTGTGCTTTGCCCCCTGCTGACCTCGCTGGGGCTTCTTTGGGGGGAAACACTGCCTCCCAGGATAAGGATGGGCCTCCCTTTGGAAGCTTTTCTTTTCTTACCAGAGGCGTCGGGGGCGAGAGCCTCAGTCGGGGATGAGCTGGACTGTGCCCCTCCTCACGTCACATGGGACTCTCGTTCTGCACCCCCCTCAGACTGACACCAGGTCTAAGAGGTGGGGTGGTGACAAGGCAGGCGAGATTGCCAATTAGAGTCTCCCTCCCTGTGGGGATGTGTGGGGCGAGTGCCCTAGGACCCCCAGAGGCATCAGCCTCCTGCCGACATCACTCACTGGCTCCTCTTCTCCATTTCTACAACATTCCTTTAGGCTGCCTGCTCAATGCCTCAGTCATCCGCTAATGGAAGTCACGTGACCACGATGTGTCAGACAAATCTGGGGCAACCGCCTCACTCTCTTCCCAGAGCCCTTGGAATTCTCTGCAACTGAGAATATTCAAATGCCTTTCTTGGTGAAACAGCAGGTTTCCAACCCCCCAAATATTATGACTCGAGTTAAATATAACCCCGAGCATGAAAATAACGGCACAACACGGGGCCGGGAGAAGCCACGGAGGGTGCTGCGGCTCACACACAGGCACACTCTCTGTCACCCCCGGGGTGGGGGATGGGGCACCCACGGAACCCATAGCCACGCGGGCGGAGAGCCCACAAAAACACGCAGAGGGCTCGGTGCATTCTGGGCTGGCGAGTCGCTACAGTGAGCCCGGCTGGGCCTGACGTCTGTTGGTTGCCGGGTATGGTCTCTGTTTTTCTAATCCGACACGGCGCGGGGAGGAATCAGACGAGGGTGGGGAGGAACGGCCTTGGCTGTGTGTGGGAAGGGAGACGCGTGGACTTTGGCAGACGCGTGGGCAGGACCAAGGTGTGAGCGGGCCCCCCAGCGCATCAGCTGGGGCTTGGCCTGCTGACGCTAAGCCAGAGGGGAGACAACGTGCTCCTCCCGGCCCCCTCGCACCTCCCCCCGCACCCCCTGCGCTAGACTGCTCGTAAGATAATCCAGAAGGAGGGGAGGGTGGGCACCTGTATGTCCGGAACCCGGCGCCAGGTTCTCCAGCCTCCCTCGGGGTCTCTCGTAACCGCACGCCAGAGCGTCCAGCGAGAGCTCGGGGGATGATAGATAAACACAGGGTCTTCCGAACATCGGACTCTCTGAATTCCAAACGCAATGATGACAGTAATTGTTGGCCTAGGGCTGGATTTGAACCAGTGAACCCAGAATAGAATAGTCGAACAGGTCCAGCTCTCCGGGCGGTGCTACCAGCCCGTAACCCAGCAACGCGGCCACGTGACTGCTCCTCCCTGCTCCGCGTTGGGCCAAACGGCAGAGAGCTCAGGGCCGGTCCAAGAGAGCAGATAAATCGGCCTCTCCCTTGTATTACGATCGCCTCATCCGTGTGGGAGGACCGACAGCATTTGTAACTGCTTCCTTTGGTCCCCGTGAGGCAAGGAGGGAGGCGAGGATTACCCTCCACTCTACAGATGCGAACGCTGAGTCTCAGCACGCCACAGGGATGAGCCGAAGGCCCCATGGCTTCCACACGACAGACGTGGAGTAGGCCCCAGGTGTTCTGATTGCCGGGGCTACATTTTCAAACGAGGCACACCCCGCCCTGTCCCCCACCGCCCACAAAGACATCGCGGGGACTCCGAAGAAAGTCAAGGGGCTGGCTCGCTAGACCATGAATTCTATAAAGACAGCAGCGACGATGTGATTAAGCTCTCTGGCCTTCCTCCATCTTTCCTTTTTTCCGGCTCTATCTCAGGCGCGCATGAGAGGAAGTCCAGAGTGATGTGTGGGAAGGGGCGAAAGGAAGGTGGTGAGAAGGACTTTGTCTTCTTGGGGTCTTTGCTTTTGTGCTCTGTGGCCCCTTCCTTCAAGACAAGCCAGTGGAGAGAGCCCTGTGTTCCTCCTGGACCTGAAAACAGAAACCACAAAAGCACCTCCTCTCCCTCAGTCACCAAATCCTGAGATGCCTTCTTTGAGAGAGGACCCGGCTCAGGGATTCCCGCTTCTGCTGGTTGCTGGCGCGAGGGTCTCAGGCAGAGACAGGAGCCACAGCAGGGTCCCTCCCCTGCCCGGACTCCCCCCCCCCGCCCCCCCTGGAGCGGCCCCCCTGCTTCCTGCATGAGGAAGTAGACATCGAGCCGTTGTGGGAGCGCACGGAAGCACTTGACCGCACCCAGCTTCCATCCTGAGACCCACTGTCCAGCTTTCCACCTCTGTGCCCCTAATCCGGCCTCCGCCCCCATCTTCCGCCCTACAAGTCCCCCCGCCAGAAGTTGACAAAGCTGACTGGCTGCTTAATGTGCTACAGGTGTTGTTGCTAGGCAACCGCCCTACTCTGTAGCTCAGACTCTGTCAGCCCAGATCAAACCCCTGGTAGCACTTAACCCCGTAACTGCTTAACGTGGGTGCTAATTACCCGGGCCCACCGAACAGCAGATTTCACACTGTTTATTTATTTACCGAGGATCAGGAGGCTGGGTTCTCAGCACCTTCTGTCCCTCAGCCAACCCTCCTCACCCCTGAGCTTGGGGTCAGGCTGTCCTGAGCAGGATGTGGAGGCCTTTGGCTCGTGTTTGTTCTCTTTTCTGGGCCACTCTGGTCTCGGCCATGTCTGGAGAATGGAGTGTTGGCCATCTCTCTCCACTGGGCTGGACCCTCCCTCAGTCAACCAAATGCCTTGACTCCTCTCTGGTCTCCAGGGAAGATGTCATAGGGCTTGTTCCTGATACTTTTAACTACTTCCGGGTTAACACTCTTAATCTAGAACCTCACGGTATCCAGCGAGGGTCATTTCTTTGACGACTGTACTCAGTCGAGCAGGGCATGACCACCAGT
This sequence comes from Paguma larvata, assembly GCA_030068075.1. NCBI lineage: Eukaryota > Metazoa > Chordata > Mammalia > Carnivora > Viverridae > Paguma > Paguma larvata. The sequence continues at coordinate 8,383,644 of CM057831.1, forward strand.
TTTTGACAAGTCTTCTCTAACACGAGTCCTTTTATGCAATCCTGTTCTTGGGCTTCCCTTCCGCAGATGGAGTAACCCAGAGTCCTTTAGCTTGACCAGGAATTACAGGAAGCTCCAGACATGCGTAGATAGAAACTTGTACCAAGACATAGATCAAACTCTAATAGAACTTGTCTGTTCTGGACTTGGCCTCCGAGTCTCAGGCTGTGATCGCCCGCCCAGCCTGCAGGAGGACCTTTGCTAAGAACAGAAGTGATACCAGAACACCGGAAGGAGCTCCAAGGGGTCCCTAACTGCTCACCTTTCTAGCTAAAATAGTTGTCTAGTTATTCAGCGTTGGAGGAACGGAGAACTCACTTCGATTGCGCACTTATGGTCGTTATTTCGGGACAGATATTTCCACCACGTAGCCCCACCGTGACGTAGGTATCACGCTCCCTGGGAATGGAACACGTCAGGCGTTGGGCTAGGGCTAATGTATTTCGCCTTTACCGTGCTCTCACGTGCGGATATGACTCTCCATGTGAAAAATTGAGGTTCAGAGCGGTGAAATAGCTGGCTTAAGTCTGCACAACTAGCGAGCGGCACAGCGGGCACTCTAAATCACACGATCTCCTTTGAAAACCACATGTGGGAGAGGTCAAGTGACTTGACTAAGACCCCCCAGCGAGGGAGTGATGGACAGAGATCTGAATTCTCATTGTTCTGACTCTAAAGCTCTTTTCATAGTTTGACCTCTGCCTCACACCGTTTTTAAGGGTTGTCCCTCCAGTTTCTGTGTTGGATGGTGCCTCCTCAGAGGTGAAAATCCATGTGTCCAGCATGGAGAAGAGAGTTGATTGGGTCCTGGAAAGGTCGCATCCCAAATAAGATCTCTTGTGCATCTCTTTCGTGTCGCCTCAGAAGGATTGCATTAGAGTGAGAGAGGATGAGAGAGGAAGAGAGAGAAAGGGGAGAGAGGAGAGATGGAGGGAGTGAGGAAGAGAAGGAGAAAGACAGAGAGAAAGATGGAAAGGAAAAGAAAGAGGAGGAAGGCGAAGAGGAAGGCAGGGAGACAGAGAAAGAGGGACACAGGGAAAGGGAGAAGAAAGGAAGGAAGAGGAGGGGAGGAAGAGGGAGAAAAGGGGAAAAGGGAGGGAACACGCACACGCACAAGTGTGCACACGCGCACAGGGGCGTGGGCGTGCCTGTGAGTTCACACACGCACACCCATGTAGGCTTGTTCCTGAAGCCCGATGGCCCTCTGCTTCCCTTCGGCATCTCGAGTCAGTAATGCCTTGGCTTTGGGCTAAGCCACTGTTGCCAGCTGGTGGCATTACGAGTTGGGATTGCCAGTTCGGTCACAGGTGACAAGATTGGGCACATCATCATGGCCCTGGCTCCCTCCCAGGAGACCCAATGGGTCACGGAAAGCCCCACTTGGGGTGTTCGATAGGGGCAAAACGAGACGGTAGGTTATGGGTCCCAGTTGGGAGAGGGGTTGATGGGCTCGCCTCGTGAGTTTAACACTTTCATGCAAGTGGTTTCTCCATAAAGTATTAATAATGTTCCTATAATTGATACTTCAGGGCAATAACCTCTGACAAAATGGCCCTGATTAGCAGATAATTGAGTGTGTTGGATTGTGTCCTGAGAGAGCCAAACGCCAGGCAAGGCCCATTAGCCCATCATAATGACCCCTTTTGTCAGGTATTAGTGTCATTAAGAGCCTGCTCTCTGAAATCAGTCCCTTTATTTAACTCTTTTCCCTAATTATATGGATCATTTTACAAATCAAAGCAAATGTTTGCATACAGCCCTGGTCACGCAGCGGAGTGAGGTGCCGGAGGAACGGGCCAGGAATCTCTGAGTGGAGCGTCCTTGCTGAGGAGGACACTTGTAGGCACTGGGAGTTTCCAGAGCAGTTGAGCCCCCTAGGAGAGCATTCCACCAGGGCCTGGCACACCTCCCCGGCTCAGGTGCTTGCGTGGGGGAACGTCTGGACGGGGGGCGGGGGGGGGGCGCTTGCCAAGAGAGCTTGCGGGCCACACATAGGTCAGCAGCTGTGTACCCGAATCCATCTTGGCAAAACCTCTGGCCTCCTGGACTCCGAAGAGCTGGGTTCTCGACACAGAGGGCGCTAGAACGGAACAGGTCGACACCTGAGTCCAGCCACAGGGCCCGCAGAACACCTGGGACGGTCACCGGGTGTTCCTGACTGCCACCGCTGTCAGGAAGCAGGAGCCTCTGGGAGTGGCCAGAGAGGATAAGCAAGGTCCGAATCCTCCAGAACAGGGAAAATGTGGCTGCGGTGGCCGCGTGTCCGTACCTCGAGCTGGCAGCGAGGTAAGCAGCCAGTGCTTCTGGGACTCCCGGGGACTTAGAGTATGATCAGCCCCCAGGCCACACACACAGAAGTTGACACAACAGGAAACTCAAGGGACAGAAAGCTGCTTCTGACCTGTTCTCCCTAGCGCCTTCTCACTCATTAAAAAGTATAGACAGTTTCCCGTTTCTGCGGATCCGCTCACCGCCTGACACCTTCCCCACCCTCCCAGGTCTGCACAAAGCTCTTTATCCCAGGGCGGGTTCGGTGTGGGTGAATCAGAAAGAGGCCTCAGTGTCTAGCATGACTTGCTCAGAGACGAGGGACTGATGGGTTGTTGGCAGCTAAGAAGGGTATATTTTTATATATACCAGAGATGAAGCCAAAAGGATATGATCTATTACAGGAAGGGCCCAAGGGTTGCTGAGCTGGGGATAATTTATTTATTCCGCAAAGCGATGGGCGAATCTCCCGAAAAGAGTGAAAGTCCTGCCGTGGGTCCCGGGGCGGACCGTACCTCCTACGTCTGCCCCGTCTCGATGCTCCTTGAGTTTGCTCTCCCTTGTTTTAATCACAGAGGAGCTTGTGCTCTCGTGATTTGCGTTGGGCCTGGTGAATTTCCCAGCATTGGCCTTGGGTGGAGAGCTGCCAGCCGTGCAGAGGAACTGCCGGGGTTTCTGCCGAGGAAGCAGAATTTTGGTGGTAGAGTGTGACATTCTCCTCTCAAAAATAATACCTTTCATTTAAGGTAGGAGAGGAGGTTTGACATCCCGTGAAAATATGATTTTCAGCCCGGTTCTGCTTGGGGCCGACTCTCTCTTCTGGGCCTCATTGCTGAAGCGGGGCACAGGAGCCCCGAGGCTGCAGGTGGGGAGCTGTGGTCCGAGGGTCCCCACAGAGGTTGGGCGGGAGGGAACCCTGCCTTCTGGCTGTGGCTCTCCCGGGGGGCCAGTTCCGGAACGCTGCTCCCCGAGAACAAAATGTGTACCTCACCGACCTGAATATGGACTGAAAACAGAGTGATGTTATGTGCAGGTAGACAATGAACAGATACTCTATATTATGGCGATTTCTAAGTAGTAGCTTAGAATGTAAACACATAGTTCTTAACCATTCCACTGCCTAGTGCCTGAAGTCGGTGCTGGACACACCTAGGGGAAACAGGGCATGGAACCCGCCCTCGAGGAGCTCAGACAGGCGGTGTGTATGTTGGCGGGGGCGGGGGGCAGGCACAGACACTGAGTTCAATCCATCGGAATAGAAATGTGGGCTAGGTATTACACAGGAAGGCATGGCAGGAAAGAACGAAGGACCTCCGGCTGGGAGAGAAGGGGAGGGCTTTTCTGAAGGTGTAATACTAAAGCTGAGATTTCAGAGGTTGTCAGATAAAAAAAAAAAATGAACGAAAGCATCCCAACAAAGAACGGCTACATTTATTAGGGATTCTAGTGTAATAATCATAATACCTAATCTTACGGAGCAATTACTATATGCCAAAACACTTTGTATAATTTATCTCATTTAATCCTCGCAGCAGCCCTGTGATAGGTGTTATTGATACCCCCACTTTATAGCCGAGGAAATGGAGATTTTGAGGGAATTTACAGAGATTAAATACTCTGCTGGGAGACCACGCGAGTCTTTAAGTGTTGGGAATCAACTTTGAACCCAGACTTGTGAAGTCGGAGCGCAGTTCTTTTTCATGCATCATCCTGACTCCCTACACATTGTACAAGGTCGCCTGCTTAATCTTCACCACGACCCTGAGGAGCAGGCATCCTTCTCTTCATTTTCTGGTGAGAAGTTGGGGGTGCAGGATAGTTAGGGATCCGCAGTGCAAAGAGGTAAAAGAGGCAGAGCCTATCGGGGAATCTTCTGGAGGTACCTTGTGGTTTCCTACTGATCCTCAGTCCTACACCCCGGCCCTTCAGGACAACAGCCCTGAGCCTCACCATCCTTGTGGTGAAAACATCAAGTTTGAGGGGAGGAGTGGAAGGAGGTGAGCTTGGTGGTGGCAGGAGAACGATCCTCCAAGGGCATCCACGTCCCAATCCCTGGAAGCTGCGCCTATATGAGGTTATGTGGGGAAAGGGCTGCGTGTGGAACAAAGGTTGCTGGTCAGTTGACCCTGAGATGAGAGATGACCTTGGTTTGTCTAGATGGGCCCAGTAAAATTACAAGGGTCCTTATAAGTGGAAAGGGGAAGCAGAAAAGAAAAAACTAGAAAGGAGGCAGTGTGAGAAGAACTCAAGCCCTGTTGCTGGCTTTGAGGACGGGGAAAGGGGCCATGGACCAAACAACTCGAGGGGCCTCTAGAAGCTGGAAAAGGCTAGGAAATAGATTCTCCCTTAAAACTTCCAGCGAGTAATGCAGCTCTGCCAACATCTTGATTTTAGCCCAGTGAGACTCATTTTGGTCTTCGGAACTCCAAACTATAAGATAATACATTTATGTTGTTTTAAGCCACTACATTTGGGACTACTGGTTTTAGTAGCAGTGGAGTCGGGAAGTAGAAGGGGTCAGCCCTAGGAAGGCCTTGCACGCTGGACTCCCTGGGTTCAGTTAATTGATCAATCCATTAAAAAAAATGAATGGCGCCTAGGTGGCTCAGTCGGTTAAGCGTCTGACTCTTGATTTCGGCTCAGGTCATGATCTCATGATTCAGCCCCATGTTGGGCTCTGCACTGACAGCGAGGATCCTTCTTGGGATTCTCTCTCTCCCTCTCTCTCTGCTCCCTTCCTGCTCATGTGCGCTCTCTCTCTCTCTCTCTCTCTCTCTCAAAATAAATAAACATTTTTAGAAAATGAGTAAGGAGACCTCAGTTCTGCTGTGTCTGAGACCCAGAGTGATTCAGCCTTAGGAGATGCAACCCAAGGGCCCTCAGAATGGGCACGGCCAGCCCATTCTAGGTTGTCAAGATTGTATGTTCTTTGTAGAACAAAAGAGCCTTGGCACTTGGTCATAACCACGTTGGCAGGGAGCAAGGGGATGGAGAGATGGCAAGCCAGTCCCTGTGCAGGCTTTATCTGCTGAGCATTGGAGGCATATGGGGCAAAAGGTTATCTTTTCATCCTTTTCATTAGCAATTATTATTATTATTTGGGGGGGGGTTAACAATTATCGACTGGTGACATATTATACACCAGATAGTGTTGTGTAGGAGATACAGTGGCGAGCAAGCAGATACTCCGCCATAGTTGTCATGGAGCTTATGGCTCTGTGGGAGTCAGATATTCAACCAAAAGTCCAAATAGATATGTAATTACAAATTGTTGCGAGTGCTGCAAAACCAAAGAGTAGGGCATGGTGAGACAACACAGGAGGCCCTCGTTTAGACTGGGGGCTTCCTGAATGATCCCCTGGGAGGTGGCATTTAGGCTGAGAGCCATGAGTAAGAAGGACTTCTGGGGGGTGAAGAGTACGAGAGGAGCATTGCAGGGAATGGGGGCGGCATGTTTGAAGGCCTGCACCTGGAAAGAGCGAGCACCTTCGAGGACCTCGAAGATGACCTGTGTAGTCAGAATATGGTACATGACGGGAAGGGTGGAACGGGATGCCGCTGGGGAGGCGGGCAGGGGCTAGGTTGTCATGGGCATTTTTGTGACCCCTCTCAGGACCGTGGACACAATCCTGAGCAAGGGGGACAACCATCGAGCGGCAGGCAGGGGGCGGGGGGGGGGGGAGGAATGGCATGATCTCATTTGCACTTGGGAGAATGTTCTAGAAGATGATAAGAGAGGCAACCTGGAGAACAGGAAGGAGGCCGTGGCAGTCATCTAGGCAAGAGATGACGGCGTCTTCGGCAAGAGTGACAGGCTAGTGATAGCTGGGGAGATCTGACATTGTTTTGAAGATAGGCTCATTTAGACGTGGTGACAGGTTGGATATGGAAGGAAAGGGAGGGGGCAGGGACCCTTCCTGGCAGAAGTGGCTAAAAGGATGGAGGTAGAACTTGTTGAAATGAGACGGGTTGGGGGAGACGAGAGGTTGTGAAGTGAGAACTCCAAGGGTTTTGTTTTGAATATGTTACATTTAAGAAGCTGTTGATAACCTTTTAAAAGATGTCAAGTGAGCAGTTACCTAGACGAGATTGGAGCTCAAAAAATGAGGCTGAGGTCTGGGCTAAGAGATACATTTGGGAAATCTCCATATACAGATACTAAAGCCGTGGGAATGGACGGGTAGGGAGTGGAACCGGATGAAAGCCTAAGACTGAGGCTGGAGAAGCTCCGACATGGAAAGCTCACTATTGCTTATACGGCTCTCTCAGCAAATATGCCATTTGCTCCCAGCATCTCCCTTCCCCCTCGCAGTTAAGAGAGGCCATATTACCAGTTCTGTGGAATTGACAAGGAAACGCCCATGTACCATTTTTCTGCCTTTCCCTTTCCTTCCTGCAGCTACAAGATGGCGGGGCCTTTTATGGCCTGGGTCTCTGAGTGACGGTGGGGAGCCGGTTCCCTGCAGAGACGTCTCGGATCCATGGTACAAGAAGGAAATAATAGCTTGTTATATTAAGCGGCTGAGATCTTGAGGTTGTTTATTATTGCAGCTTATTCCATCCTACTCTTATTAATACAGTCAGGTAAAGAGACAGCATAATGTAGTGACTAGCAGCATAGATCGTGACCCCAAATGTCTATTTGAATCTTGTCTTTCGCTAAGATGTCTAGCTAAGTAAGCTAGGGGAAGGTTGCTCAATGGGGCTTTGTCTTCTCACCTAGAAAACAGGGAATGTAGCACTTGCATCACAGTACTGCTGAGAATTAAAGCAGCTAAACGTATAAAGTGCTTAGAACTGTATAAATAATAACGAGTCATTAATGGTCATTCAGGAAGGAGGCGGCTGCAAAAAGAGCGGCAAGAGGGTTAGGGAAAATGTAGACCAGGACCACGAGAATCTGACATCATGCAAACCAAAAGGAGAATGCCTTCAGAAGGAGGGAGGGGTAAACGGGTAAACTATTGAAGACAGTCGAGAAGGATGAAGGCACCAGAGACTGTGCATGAGATTTAGGGACCTGGAGGTCATTGGTGGCTTAGCAAGAGCAGCTTCAGAGATCTGTAGGGTGTGTGTGGCGGTGGCCTACGGAAGACGCAGCGGAGCGGGCTGATGGAAGAAAATGGAAAATGCTTCTGTATGTAAGCCTTTTGGGCATCTTGATTGGGAAGAGACTAAGCAGAGAGATAGAGGGTAGAGGCGGGTGTAGGGCCTATGAGGGTTTTGGTTTTAAGATGGGGGCTTCTAGAGCATAGATGAATAATGACGGGCAAGTCCAGGCAGAGAGGGGAAGTGGAAAATTTGAGAGCGAGAGGGCAGAGTCCATGCAGCGAGCTGGAGAAGTGTTTGGAGCTCGTGGGGTCCCCAGCACAGGGAGAAGGACTGGCCTCTTCCGCCACTGGGATGGAGGGAGGCGCGGAGGATGGGTGCGGGTGCAGGTGCAGGGGAGGTGCGGGGTTTGGAGCGGGGAAGCAGGGCAGGGCCTTTCTGGAAAGCGTGGAGGGACAGTGGATGGGAACACTTGCCCCCGGAGCGCTTACATGGTGGGTGGGAGGCTCCAGACGAGAAGTGGGGCGTGGTCCTCAGACAGGAGCTCCGCTGCCCATGCAGGGTGGGCATCCGCTCGGAGGTGCTTGCCACAAACCCGGCTCTGAACTTTATCCGTGGACTCAAACTTGAGAACCTTCTCTCATGAGCAGGAAGAGCTCGAACACGGTTCTCTGATAGGACACTGTTCAACCCAGGGCTTTTCAGTGGCGTTTCGTCCTCAGCTTACATTTTTAAACAGGTTTCCCGTCTTTGCGCCACACCGGCTCTCCTTCCCCGCCCGGCGATTCTGTTCAGCATCTCCTCCGCTCTTTTCTGGGCCTTTCTGACCAGACCTCGTGCCTCATGGGGTTTTACCCACCTGGAATGCCTTCTGCACCCATCTCCTCTCAACTGAACCCAGACCCTTCCAAGCTAAACTCAAGTCCCACAACTTCGCCAAAGCCCCTCCACCCCTTCTTCCCACAGCAATACTCCCCCCGCCCCCCCATTTCCATAGTGAGTGTATCTCCTCCAGGTGTAACGCCGTCATGGGCGTCACCCCCAGGGCTACGTGCTTGCTCCACACCAACAGGTGCCCTGGAGTTGTTCAGTTCACACTCCGTTAGCCGGTGCCGTGCCCTGGATGAGTCTCCTCAAAAAAGTATGGAGGACAGGAATCTTGCCTGACCCATCTGTGAGTCTTCTGTGACGTCTCCTCCATAATGGCGGTTGGCTACATACTGCTTGATGGGTCTGCCACAGTCCGCGGGTGTGAGAAAAACTCAAAGGTGAGGCTGCCGAGGCTTCACCCGGACTGGCTCCCTAAATAGCAGTGTTTTCCTTAAGCTCCGAGCCTGGATCGTCCATTGGAGAGAGGAGCATCTCCATCCACACCTCCCCCACCGCAGAGGAGTGGGCCGGGAGAGGACTCTTGTCTACAGGATCCGTGGCGACCTGGGGCAGAAAGGCCTGGGACGAGGAGAGAGGTTCTCTCAGTGCTGATGCCTTCTAGTGTGTTGGGCAGAGCTTGTTAATTGCCAGCAACGAAGGGTAACGGGCAGCAGATCGAGGCAGAGAAGAAACGTGTCTGTGCAAAGCCAGCAGCACGGTGTGGGTCCCCTCAGCTGTCAGGCTGAGCTCTTCGCCTCTCTGCTGGTTTCCCAGGCTAGATGCTTCCTGGGAGTGCTGCGTGGGCGTGCAGTTTAAAATAACACTGAGTGTCTTGGGTTTGTTTGGCTTTGAATGCAGTGCCCTGGAAATAGGTAGCAAGCGTGTCCACCTGGAGCTCGTCTGGGGCCGGGAGTCCTCTCCAGTTGAATAAGAAGAGGCAAGGGAGCTGTGGGGAGCTATCTGGCTCTTCCCTAGCTCAGCCTTCACCTTGAGAGAACCTCAAGGTCACCCAATGCAAGCAGCACTATGGGAGACAGGCTAATGCTAGGGACAAAACCAAGTCAGGCAAGAAGCTGCATACCAACTAAGAGACATCCTGTCCATCACCCCTCTCCCTGGCTTAAATTTCTGCCCCAGCCATTGCCTCCCTCCTCCTTCCTCGCTACCCAGAGCCATTGTTCTCCAGAGGTGGCGTCGTGTTAAAAGAGAAATAGGAATTGCTCTAGCAAGGGAAGAGGACCTCGACGATGAGGAGAAAGAGGAAGAAAGCACAGAGCGGGGGCTCAATGACTTTGCTGAACTGAACTGGAAAGGGCACAAGGTGGGGGCTCCAACCACGGAGAGGTTCTGGGCTGCTTGCGGTCTGGAAGGCGTTCCTTCAGAAAGGAGCCAAAGGAATTGCAAAACTCCGCTGTCAGTTCCTTCCAAGAGGATTTCTTTCTCCAACCGAGACCCCAGTTGGAGTGAGAAGGGCCAGCTCAGCAAGGTTACCGGCCCTGTCTCTCCCCAGCCCATTCCCCCGCTGATGGCTTCATAGCCTGCCTCTCCACGAGGCTGCCTTCCCGCCCCGCGAGCTCCCCGCTCCCCCCGTGCCCCAGTAGGTCAGCAGGCTGTCTCTTACATTTTTGTCTGTTTCAGCTAACAGGACTTGGACAAGCAGGGTCTCTGCCTCCCAGGAAGATCGCTGCGTCCTCCTTGGAGGGTCACGAATGCATGAATTAGAGTCGGCTCGGGGGACAGACGGTGGGGACAGTCACAGGACATGGCTGATAGGGAACCACTCAGATTTGGGATGAGGAGGAAAGTGCACTTGAATCACAGATGGAAATGGCTGATGTCTCTGTCCTTGATCCCTCGTGTGCTCACTGAAAGGAACAGAGAATTCTGAACTCATCTTTGCTGAGAGGGTGCTCTGGGTGAGTGAGCTCCCAGAGTCTGAGAACCGGGGTTCCTCTGAAGCTTGGGATTCACTTGCCCCCTCTCCCCCACCATGGTGAGGGGGCTTGGGGTGGGTTGGGGGATTTCTCTGGGGATTCAGAGCCCAGGCTTTTCCTTGATTCTCTCTGCCTGCCATTCTGGGAGCTGGAAATGTGTTTTGACAATGGGCATTCTTGGTGTTCTGACTCTGACTCTAAGGGGTGATCTGTGGGTTCCCTGGCCCCCCTCTTCCATCGGCAGCCCGAGGAATAAAGCCTAGGGCAGAGGAGACGTGAGAGTGAAGGAAGGGAAGGGAGATGGGTGTGTCAGAGCCAGGCCGGGGGTGCCTGTTTTCTCTGTTCCTCCCACAAATGACCTCATTCATTATGGAAAAGGTTTAAACTGATACTGAGTCATAACATGCAAGAAGAAGAAATGGCCTAATCGATACCTCTCTGGAGCACCTGAGGGGGGTGGGTTTGGACTGCTGGGGGGGGGGTGTTGCCGGGAGAAGCAGAGAGGAAGGAGGGAGAGTCTTTAGAAAAGGATCCGGTTTCAGAAATGGCTCTGGAGCATCTGTGCTTCTGTTAACCGTGGAACACGCGTATCTAAACCCAATTAACTTCTGCCACCATCTTTAATCTCAGCTTCTCTGTTCACGCCAATGACAAGACGTTAGCTGCAGGCAGAGAGGCTGGAAAGATCTCCCATTACCTCGGTGGGAGGAACCAGATGGGTCCTGCCCGCTGGGGCGCTGGTGGTGGTGGTGGACCAGGGAAAAGCAGTACCTGGGTTATTAGGCCTTGCCCTGGCCCCCAGCTCTTCCTAATCTAAGCTTCTCTGGGTGAACTGGGGGGAGTCTTTGTCCTCTGTCCTCTCAGGCCTCGTACAGGGATTCTGTGAATGTTTCTGGAAGTGGAACATCTTTACAAGCACTGTTTATGTACCAGAAAGTCATAATAGCATTGAGTCTTAATACGCTGCCTATGAAAGCCAGCACACAAGCTTGGGTGCTGTCCAAAGGCTACTTCTCTGGGCCTCAGTTGCCTGTGCTGAACAAAGAGAGAATTTTATTAGATCATCTACCGCTGTACTGTCTGATACGGTAGCCATATAGCATCGTGTAGCTATTTGAATTTAAATTAATTGAAATAAAATAAAATTAAAAATTCAGCCCCTCGGTCACATTAGCCACTTCTCGAACGTGCAACGGTCACATGTCACCAGTGGCTACTGTATCTGCTAGCGTAGAGATGAAACGTCTCCATCATTGCAAACATTTCTGTTGGACAGTGCTCATCTCTGAGGTGTCTTTCTACTCCGCCAATGCGTTAGTCTATAATTGTCTCTTATTAAGAGGCCTGCAGAACTAGTTCCTGTGCCTCCCCGAGTTTCCTTTCTCACCAGCTGCTGTCATCTGCCAGCACAGACACAACGTGCACACACGCGCGTGTGCGTGCACACACACGGAGCACACGCGCGATGCTCTCTCCCATCCGGACGGTGTTAGAAAAATCTGATAGCCCGACTTAAGAACAACAGATTCATTGGGGGTTGCTCCTGACTTCCCATTAAATGTTATGGACCTTGGATGGTTATTCACTGTATACACATTTCCTGAATGGCCACTACGTGCCAGGCATTGTTTGGAGCACGAGACGGGTGCAGAGTTTGGGGAAGATCCTTTACTATATATGATTCTGTGGCCGTTAGAGGAGGCACCATCACCGTGAGCAATGGTGAGCCCCTTTGGTGTCTACTCGCTAGCTGTGCAAAGAAAGCTCAGAGGTGGCAGAGGTGGCCTTGCCCTTGAAAGGCTGGCATCGTACAAACGAGTCTCTGACAGTATAAATACTTGAAATACGCAAGTAGGAGGCTTGTGTAGTGTGGTCAGTGCCTGACTGGAGGCATGGACAGTGTATCATGGGGGCAGAGGAGAGGAAGTCACACCCTCCCGGGCCTCAGCTTCCCCATGTGAATGGAGGGGCAGGGCCTGTAGATCTTGGAGGCCTCTTCATGACTGAGGTGCGTTCTTTCAGGAGTCTCTATGTCTGAGAGTGCTTTAGAGGAAAAGGCTTACTACGTGCAAACTTCAGGCTGCCCAGGTTTTTCTGTAGTTCCCAACAGCATTGCCCTTTACTCTTTCAAATCCTGCGGAGGCCTGGAGGCGCCTTCCCTCCCCTGCATCCCTCCCTCCTCCCGGGTCGCACAGCCCCAGCCTACTTCTTGTCATATTTCCTACTGGATCGGGTGTTTAATTAAAATCATAATTAAAATTGATCTCCTCATTAGCATGCACCTGCTCTGCCTCTCACATCCTTGCGTTCCATTATCCACTGAAGATGTCAGGACTGACAGGCGCGAGCCAGACCCCAGGCCAGCCCTGTCTGATGGGGTTGGCCGATGACAACATCTGGACAGAGAGGACTTTGGTGGAGAAGCTGCATCTGCAGCAGAACAACATACAATTAGCGCCAGGTGGGCTCTCTGGGGAGAGGCCGGGCTGCGCAATGGCCTGAAGGCAGCTGGCTAAATCTAGTGGTCCTATGGGAAGGACACCTCCCGTGTGCACTTTCCTAGCCCTCCAGCCCTGTGCATGTGCTCACACATGAGTACACACGCTCACACGCGCACCTGCAACGGCGATCTGGGATAGGCCAGCAAAGTCCTCACCCGGGAGAATCGGGGTGGGGGGGGGGAAAGAAAGAAGAGGGGGCTTCTGAGGTCCCTGGGGCGAGACCTCATTGTGCCCTCAGGGAGCCTCCTGCAGGGCTGTGTTTTGACTGCGGGGGTGGGGGGGCGACATTCCTCCAGGGGGCGCTACTGAGAGCCAGGCGAGCTACCGGAAACCAGGCGCGGAGCAGCGGACCTGAGGGTCTCGGCTTTCAGAAATGCGCCGAGAAATGCAGGGGGTGGCAGTTCTGGGTGTGCAGAGCGGGGCGGGGGGGGGTGAACCCTCTTGCCCTCTTGCTTGGCCCTCATTGCAAGGGAGAGGGGGCCCAGGAGGAGAAAGTCAAGGGGGCATAAACTCTTGGTTATTTCAGAGCGCAGGAACGTAAGCTACAAGGGGAGACAATTTCCTTTATATTTTTATTTTTAACTGTGGTTAAAACACACACACACACACATCAGAAAATGTACTGTCGCAACCATTTCCGAGTGTACAGTTGAGTGGTGTTCGATATTCATGCCGTTGGGTGGCCAATCCACAGGGATTCTTCCTCGTGCAAAACTGACGCTCTTAGGCATTAAACAACCGCTCCCCACGCCCCCCTCCCCGGGCCCGGGCTGCCGCTCTTCTAGTTTCTTTTACATAAAGTTGACGACTCTAGGGACCTCACGTAACTTGAACTGCACAGTACTTGTCTTTCTGTGACTGGCTTCTTTCACACAGTGTAACGTCCTCAAGGCTCATCCTCAGTGTCACACGGATGAGAATTTCCTTCCTTTTTACGACCGAATAATATTCCATCGTCTGTATGTAGAGACCACATCTTGGTCATCCACGCACCTGTCGGTGAATGGATGCTTTGGTTGCTTCTCCCTCTTGGCTGTTGTGTTTATGCTGCCGTGAGCATGCAGGTGCAAAATCTCTTCGAGATCCTGCATTCGATTCTCTTGGGCACATACACAGAAATGTAATCGCTGGATCCTGCGGTCATTCTATGTTTAATTTTCGAGGGCACTTTCTGCAGGAGCAGCGCCATTTTCCATTCATTCCCACCAGCGGGACACAAGGCTTCCAATTTTTCCACATCCTCACCAATACTTATTCAAAACAAACAAACAAACAAAAACCCCAGAAAATAATAGCCAACCAAATGCGTCTGAGGTGATATTTCATTGTGGTTTTCACTTGCGTTTCCCTAATTAGTGATGTTGAGCATCTTTTCATGTGCTTATCGGCCATTTGTTGACCCTCTTTGAAGAAATCTCTGTTCCAATGCTTTGCCCATGTTTTAATTGGTGATTTGTTTTTTTTTTTGTTGTTGAGAGGGCAGGACATTTTATCTGGCTGTTCTCTACTGTATTCCTGGTACCTAAAACAGAACCTGGCGTGTAGTAGGAGTTCCGTTTACTTATTGAGCACTTGTTGAATTCATGAGTACCTTTCGCTCCCAGAAATCACTAAATGAAATAAGATTCTTCCGCAAGGGTGGCGAGGATATGGATGGGATAGGAAATGTGGTATCTTGCGTGCTGTACCTTTTTGCAAATCCCGTGCAGTTTCTTTGTAAGAAGCCTAGGTCAAAGTGACCTCAAACGAAGGGAGTTTTGACCATGGTGAAGGGAATTTAAGCTTCAGGTTAGACCTTGATTCGCATCCCAGAGCTCTGCCTCTTACCCGCTATATGGCCCCGGGGCAATTTACCCCTCTCGGCCTCAGTTTGCAAATATACAAAATGGGGTTCGTAATGCCCACCCAATGGGGCAGTCGCAAGGAAGAAATGAGGTTCTAAGGGCCAGTAACTCGTGATTCCCTCTCTTGCTCTTCTGCCTTGTTATTCTACAACTCTGATGAAAGCATCCTACAAGTGACCACGCCGGGACTTACGTTGTCCCTGTATTGGGCACATTGTACCCGCCGAGCACTGTCTGTATGTGATATTGCACTTGGGAGTGAGGACGCCGGGAGATACGGAAGGTGTGGGCTCCGCACCTGGAACAGGCCGGGATGCGGGGCAAGGCGGGGCCAGACTGAGGAGGGCAGCTCTAGCTGGCCGCTGCAGCTACCCTGATATGGTTTGGCAGGAAGAGGGGGGCCTGACAGGCCGAGAGAGTTCCCAGAAGCGGGAGGCATGGCCTGAATGTCAGGCCCCTGCGTTTGTACCTCCTCCAGCCCAGGGGAGGCCACTGAAAGGGTCCGAGCTGGGCCGAGCAGGGTGAGGGCTGGTGAGGACCAGCTGGGCTGCGGAGGTATATATACATGGAGATCATCCAAGGAAGCAGAGCCTCCCCACCCGTGCGGAAGTTCCTCCTCTCGGCTACTTCAATTCCTTCCGCTGGAATTTCCGTGTGTTTTCTCTTCTGCAGTCTTTGGGGGAAGGAGAGAAATGCTAATGAGTCTCCTCCATTACCCAACATTGATTTGCGGGAGGCGAGCTGGGCCACCGCCTGGTCTTCCTTTCCCTGTGTGCATCCCTCTGGATGTACTAACAAGGGCTTAACCAGAGATGAATAAACGCCAAGCAGCGTTAACTTACAGCACTTCTCCAAAATGCCTCCTCCCTCTCCTATCCCTTTTGCCTCTCCTCCCCGCTCCTCTACCTTGCCAGTCCCAGTCCTTGGGGGCTCAGGGCAGAGGTCACTCTCCTGGGGGAGACAGTCCCCCCAGTCCTGCCTAGGTGGGCTCACCTCTGCTGCTCCCTGGGAGCCGCCAGCAGACAGCCCGGGAGCCCTGGGAAGTCAGGTCAAATGCAGACGATGCCGGAGCAAGAGCCTAGGGGAGGCAGGGTGTCCACCAGGGAGGTGATTAGCTCCGTGGCGCCTCTAATAATAATCTGCGAGGCTAACAAACAGCACGGAGGAGGAGGCGGAGAGGGCGGGCTGTGTGCTGCCTGTCTCTGTCCTTGTTAAGGTTAGGCGAGGAGGGAGCCCTTGTTAATTGCAGACTTATCCTGATTACTACCAGCTCTCAGCCAGCGAGCCGCAGGAGGCCAAGCCAAGGCTTAGCGGGGAGTCTGGGAGCATCTCGAGGCTGGTGGGGTAGGGTTTCCTCCAGACCCTGGAGACCCAACTTGTGAGAAAACCCTGGATCCACAAACTCGGTTCGCGTGTCGGTCAGCATGGACTGGCTGGCACGTGTTCTATGGAACGTTCAAAGCAGAGCTGAATTTCCTTTTTTTGAAAGGAGACAAGCCAACAAACATCACCCTCCATCTATTCCATCAGAAGACTCCCTGCCAACACACGCACTTGTACGCACACACTCACACCCTCAGACTCACGCACGCTTGGTTCTGAGCCCTCTCATGTCCCTATAAATTTCCCCCGCACTGAATTAAACTTGAATTTGTATCTAGAGAGAAGAGGCGCGGCTATCCTCACTCCGGCTTCCCTGGCTCCTTTGGTGCTCAAGGCTGTAGCTGGCTGGAAAGGAGAAGATGGGCTGAGGTGGGAGAGCCTACCTCGGCTAGGGGGTGGGCGAGGCCTCTGGGAGCCAGCTGGCCTACCACGAGGGGCAGCAGCCAGGGCAGAAGAAAGGCCAGGCTGGAAGCCACGGGCCATGAGAGCATGGACAGGACACCAGACCTAGCCTTGACACAAATTCAGGGCAGGATCACGGCCAGAGCAAGAGCCCTGGTTAGCCTCACACAGAACATGACTGGCCCAGGCCCTGTGGCCAGGAGCCCAAAAGACTGAGAAGGAGGGGGATGGGGCGTGAGCAGGGAGGCTTGCCGCACGTCGGTACAGGCAAATCTGAAAAATGCAGTTCTCTGAGGCTAGCCTCTAACAGAGAATGAGTGCATCTTACCCCCGTGGATTGTAACTTAAAGACTTCAAAGGGGCTTCTAGAAATTTAAGAAGCTTTAAGGAGGTTCCTGCAGAAAAGGGTTGGGTGGAAGTTGGTCTTAGGCAGAAATCACCTCGTGTCTAACTGCCTCTTATGACCGGACCGTGCATGTGGACAGCAACCACACGTGGGGTTCTGAACTACCTCATCTTCGGCGACTGCTTAGAATTTCCCTTCATCCCCCTTCTCCCTGGGCAGCCCTGCCTTCTCTGCAGACCTCAGTGCTGCCTTTGGTGGCTCTTCCAAAGAAACACAGCTCTTCCCTTGGCTTCCAAACCCAACATTGTCTCCGGTATCTGCTCTGTGGTAGCAGGACCTGTAGCAGTCCCGATAAAAATAATGATAATAATAATGAATGAATGAATGAATGACAGCTTATTAGGTACTTCATATATGCCGGGGCCTTGAACTAAGTGCTTTGAAAGGCATTATTTCTTGTAATCCCCTGAATGATCTCAGGAAGGATGACTTAATCATTCCATGAGATCTAAGGTATGAACGGGGAACCCGAGGCTCGGAGAGTTTGCACAACTTGCCCAAGGTCACTCAGACGGCAAGTTGCTGAGCTGGGCCGAAGATTGAAGCACATGCTGTTTCTACTGTGGAGACGGCTAGGGAGCAGGGAAGGCTCAGTTCTGGCTCCCCCTTCCACTGTCCTAAGGCCAGCCCGCATGGACTATCCCCTCGCCCCTGCCTCCCGTCCCACCTCCAGCCTGTGATGGCCGGGGCCCTGTTCCTTCACCTTGGTGCCAAGTACTTCCCCTCAGTGGAGACCCAAATACCTGCCATGAGTGATCGTATTATGTGACTTTTGTCTGTTTCTTAGGAAACTGATGAATACAGACATTGGAGAAAGTCACTTTTATCCCTCGGTCCCCCTTGTTTTGGGGGGGAAGAAAAGATCTCAGAATCTCCAAAAGTATCTTCTGCAAGGACGTCAGAATGGGGCCCTGTGTTCTTTTCTCTGATTGCCCGCCAAGGCGAGAGGTCCCAGGCAGGAGTGCGTCTGGGGAGTTCGGTCCTCAGGAGTCTCTCTCGGGGCTCCAGGCCCTGTCCCCTGGGACCCACGTCCCTTTACTGCTTCCCTCATCATTCCCCAGCCTCTTGCCCTCCTGCTCTGCCTGCACTGCTTTTTCTACTTCCCCTGGACAGCTGCGGTTATGGCTTATTGCACACTGGGTGCTGTTCCGAGCGTTTTCTTGCTATCAACTCATTTAATCCCACAGTAACCTGTAGGGCGCACACGGTGCCCATTTTACCGCGGAGCAAATGGAGGCACAGCAAGACCAGTGCCTGGTCCAGGGGCACAGCCTGGTCATGTCGAGGACGGGGCGCCAGCCTCCGTAACCTTGTGCGCAGCTCACACTCCCCCTTCTCGGTACCAGACGCTGTGGGCATTTATAAGCGATTTTTCTTCTTGTTTTTGGCAAGCTGGCCCAGGAAACTTTCTACTCTGAATAGCAGCGCTCCACACGCCACGTTCCAAGGAGCTGACGTACTAATGAGTATAGCCGTGGCCTGCCTGCTCTTTTGTGTCCCCCTTAGAACTGGAACAAAAGACACGCTCCATGGGTGTCGGGTGGGTGGTTGATTGATTGAATTTTTTTTTTTTTTTTTTTACCTGCAGGAACCCTCCCCTGGCTTCCACAGCTGCTGAGGTTGGAAAAGGGAAGGAGGGGAGGAGGCGTGGTGGTCCCTGTGAACGGGGCCCCCATGGGGGCATCTGGGGTGCCTGCTGGGCCTGCTCCTTGGGTAGAGTTTTGAGGCAGATGCTGTGGGTGTCTGTGAAGGTGGTGGGGCAGGTGTGTTCCCACCTTCCTGTCCCAGGGGACCCTCCCGTCCTCCTCCTCAGCCTGCAGGACAGGCTGCATTGGCCTTTACTTAAGAAGGATAATCCTTGGGGCCAGCTGGGCTGGCTTTTCTTGGGCTCTCATGGGTTGGAGCTTCACGAAGCTCCCGGGCCCAGAGACAGGAAGGGGGAGGCAGAGGATGCTTGACTCCCACCCCCACCCACCTTGCTCCCTGTTCAGGTACTCAGTGAGCTAGACCCCCACCTGGGGCTGCCGGGTGCGGGGGGGGCGGGGGGCGGGGTGGGGGAGGTAGGGGAGAGCAGGGGGTGCGCTGGCAGGAGAGGGAAGAAGCTGTAATATATTGAGCCAAGCACACTCAGGGAAATAAAGGATCTATTTTTTTTTTTCCATTTGTTCTCAGCAAACATTTGTCATTTAATTTCTTCCTAATTACACAATTACGTAATTATGTAGTATTAGTAAAATAAAGCCTAAAGACGTTTGAGTAAAGAATTACTTAAGTAAATAATGTCTGACTGAAGTAATTATTTCCTGGGTTTTCTTTTTTTAAAGTAGGACTGGATGAAATGCGCTCAGGCATTGTTGTGGAGCTGAGTGGGGGTGGGGAGGGCATAGCCAGGGGCCAGTGACGGGCTCCCTTGTCCCCCTGGGGTGTAGTCTCCAAGTACCTTGGCACCTTCCTCTCTCTGAAGACGGGGCTCCAACTCTGGGACTGGCTGTGTGGCTTGGGAACTGGCTCGTGTTCTGAGCCTCCCTGGGGCTGTCAGAAGGGATAGGTCCAGTGGGAGAACAGGACGAGGAGCGAGCTCAGGGCGGAAGTAAGTACTCAGTTCCTGAGGGCTGTGCCTTGGCCTCGCCAGGTGAGGCCCCCAGGTCCATGAACGGTCCAGCTGCAGGATGAGGGACCGGGTCCTGTGACATGCTGGGTGGTGACGTGGCGGCACACGTGGAGGGAGTATCTCGTATCTCGGGGCGGCAAAGGTACCTGGAGACCCTGCGTGGGAGTCAGGCCACAGTCGGCCCTGGGTGCTTCCTCCTTGGCCTGGAGGGTCTTTGGGAAGGCAGGCTGCTTCGGGGTTGGTATTCCGCCCCCTAACGCCCCGGGGGCCTGGGCGAGTCCTGTGGTAGACTGTGCTTGAGGGGAAGGAACCGGTGGTCCCAGAAGAGCCGGTCAGGCCTGGGATGAAGGGGGCTGTGCTGCCTCCCGGATGCCTGGCCAGCCCACCCCGGGGTAGACGGGGGGCCAGCTCTCAAGCACAGGAATCCCACCCTCCCCACCCAACTTGAGAGTCTAATAAAGGACTGACGTAGCAACTTCTCATAGAAGGTGATTCCTGGGGAAGCAGGCCAACCCATATCCCCTGAATCATTTCCCTATTCCCGTCTTCACAGCACCCAGTGCTTGCTCGTCCTTGGAAAGAGGTTCGTCCATTCTTTTGATCTGGAAGGCCCTGGACAGGGTAAATCCTTGTCTTCTCAGCTCCTGCCTTTGGATGGTAGAAACAAAATATTCCTCCTTTGGAGCCATTTTTGAGTTTCCTGAGGCCTTGTGGTTTCCTGCTGAATCCCTCGGAAGCTGAGGTACGAGGCACGGAGCATCCGTATCCACGGCGGCGGTGGGTGTCAGGCAGGAGGGCTTGTCACGCTCCTCTGCCTACTGCGAGCCTCTGAGAGCTCCGACACCAGCTTGGAAACGAAGCAGAGAAGGCTCATCAGCCTTCTCATGGGGGCCGTGGCTTCGGGCCTCTGACTGGCAGCTGACCCAGACCAGCACCCTCTGAGAACACCACAGAAGCTTCTGGAAAGTGACTGGAGCCATGAGGAACAGCATTAGAAAGGAATGCCTGCACAGTCCTTCCGACCAAAGACCACAAAGCCAGTTAAAAACGTCGGTTTTTCTTGACTGGCTTATCTGTTCCCTGAGCAGCAAAAGTTTGGCAATATTTAGTAAAATTGAAGATACATTTCCCTACAACCCGGCAAATCTACTCTAGGCATATGCTCTGGAGAAACTTATATAAGCGCGTAAAGAGACATATACCAGAGGAATCATAGCAGCACTGTTTATGATAGGAAAAAAAGAAAACAAAAAACAAGTAAAGAAACAACCTAAATTTCCACCAACGGGAAAATGAATACATTGTAGAATATTCATCCAATGGAATTCTTTCCAGTCATAAAAGTAAATGAAGGAGGGCTACATGTATCGGCACGGATGATCCTATAAAACACCACGGAGCTAAAAAAGCAAGTTTCATAGGAGTATATATGCTGTGATACCACTTATAAAAGCTGTAAACTATGCAAAACCACACCATGTACTGTTTATGAATAAAACATAGGAATATAAACACCAAATTCAAGATGGCCAAATTCAAGAGAGCGGGAATACGGGGTGAGAACGAGGGTTTTGAGGGAGGGGATGGCGTACGGGGGTATCCAGCTATATCGATGTTTTATTTATCAGGCTAGGAGGTAAGCACGAGGGTATTTATCATACACTTCTTGAACATTTTTGAAGCCTCGAAATATTTTAAGAAACGCCTTCCTAAGAAATAAAAATGCGAAAATCCAAACAACTGGAGCGCCTTTGGGCTTTCCCCAGAAGTGCCAGAACGTGCGGTGTGCTAGTGCGCGTGCGCGTGCGTCTGAGCTGACGGAGGCGGGGCCGACAGTCGCGGGTAAGGGGTGATGGAGAAGACCGCCAAGAGAACAGGCCACAGCGGGCTCCGGGAAAGTTTTCGGGGTTGAATACTTATTCAGTGAAGTTCTTCGTTCCACACAATATTTGCCTACCTAACAAGCTAAATATTCATTGACTAATTAGCCAGTTCAAATTTGTGGTATGAAAAGACAATTCCTTCTAATTATAGGGATGTCAGTTACAAGATGCCACGCTAGGATGCCATTCACTGCCAAGAGAGCCTGAATAAAATTCTCCCTGTGATTTAGATTCAAAAAGGTAAAAAAAAAAAAAAAAAAAGGCACCATTATTTTTGATAATTAAATATTGACCAGAGCTGAGAAAATAAGTCACGCTAATGTTTCAGCGTAATCAGAAGTTCTTTAAAAAAAAAAAAAAAAAAGTCCCAGTAAAGATATTGTTGCTCTCACAGCTCTGCTGCCAGGTTCAAAGATTTCTGGGGCTGACACCAGGACCGTGGCCAACTTCCCCGGACGGTCGGCCGTCTGGCTCTGACCACGCTTAACTGCACCCTCGGCCAGCCCTTACACAGCCGTCCTTCCTGAAGGCATTATTTAATTTACGGTTACTCTTCTGCTTTGAAATTTTTAAAAAATGTTTATTTATTTTGAAAGAGAGAGAGAGAATTTGTGTAGGAGAGGCAGAGGG